>CM047926.1:33057016-33792871 GCA_026230145.1 Diorhabda elongata
ATATCTATCTAAAGCGAGGTTAGGGTCACATTTCATCAACGTTGCCAGACTTATAATAAATATATCATTATATTTCCGTGTTAATAAAATACTACACTGCACTGTGTTTCGTAACATTTTGATATGATAAAAATACTGTTAATTTCTCATTTTAATGAATAATCAACAAAATTAAGTCGTATTCATATGAAAACCTAGTTAATTTTTATCTTCGTTATAAGTACCAAAATAGCGTAAAAACGCGTTTTCAAATACCCAATTTTCAAAAAGTTCCCGACGAGGGACTTTGATCTGTGTAATCCGTATCCCCCATACCCTACGGTCCTTCCCAGGATTTATTTGAAGGCCCCAAATGTGCCCAATCCGAGCCTGGATAGTTCTTCATTTTCAAAAGTTACCTAAAACGACTTTATGTATTGTTGAGTAATTCCTCCCCAAAAATCATGCAACGTAAGCTTTTACGGGTGATTTCCATTTTGCACAACGTTCACTAACAACAACTTAAGCTTGCATTCTGTAGTCAAAATTAAAAATTGCCAACTAACTAACTAATTGATTAAACTAACGGATTAAATTACTAGTTGAAAGACGCTTAAACGCTGGTTTATATAGATAATTAACAGTAAATTTAAATTATAATTAAACTAAGAGTTTACCAACTTTTAACTTTTTAGTTCAATTCTTTAATTTTGTGAGGTTATGGCCACAGAATACGTTAGGTCAGTCTGTAGTTGTTGGTATTGTTTTGTTTACAACATACTTGTTCTTTGGTTCTTTGATCGCCGCCATTTATTGATTATTTATAATTACCTTTAATTTACTGCAAAAACAAAAAAATTACCTTCAAAATAGTTTAGTTCAAAGTTAATTTTAATTCAATTCGAGTTTTGGCAGCTTTAGACAATTATTAATTGCCACTGATTTCGCAACAACGAACGTCAATGTTCACAAATACAGTAAATCAACGCCACCCATTGTTCGATTGTAAAAACTCCCGTAAACTACGTAAAATTCTAATGTGTTTGGTCAGTCCGAGTCAAATTTAATCCCATAGATACAATAAAATCGGGACAGTGATAAAATTTACGTCAGGAGCGAGAAGGGATGCGAAAATTTGATTAGAAAATTCCATCTCAACAGACAAACTAAGAAATTTCAATGTTAAATGAACTATGGTAAATAATCGCATGTCAAAAACCATCTTGGTTATTTTATTCTTTCGCGGTTCTAGAAAATCGAATAATCATCCGATTTCGATGAATTTTTTTTTAAATCTTCGTTTTTACGACGGATTAACGAATAATATTATGGGATTCAAATCAATGAAAACCTATATTAGATTCAGAGCTTTAAATGTTCTTCGAATTCGCCGAAGATTTTAAGTAAAAAAATCACCGAAATTGGATTTTCTAAAGCTAAAAAACGAGGAGATCGCGAATGTATAAAATTACCACCATCTTATTTTGGCAAATAACTTGTTTGATGATCACTGCTCCCAGATATTTTTTTTTATTTGCTTAAACTTACAATTTATCTCAAACGTTTATTTATTGATATAAATTGACACCACTTTTTCTATGGTTATTTTCCTACTCCACTATCATTATTCAACATAGTTTATTATAACAGTTACTCATTTAAATATCAACAACAATATTATTGTTTTGAAGGACTTTAGCTTTAATTCTAAAAATAATTTTCGTTTAATTCATTACTGCGGAATAATTTGTTTTATTCAATGCTAAGAAACTGGTTGCTCTTATAATCAATAACGCAGCACGACCTTTTTCCTCAAAAAAATATAAATAGTTGTTTCTAAATAATCGGTCGATATGGTTTTTCGCAAGGACAAGGTCAGTCTCGGTATAGATTGAACTCTTGTCCTAAAATATATTTTCTTCGATATTATTGAGACGTTAATTCTGATTTAAAGTAGTTTTAGCACAAAATATTTCAGAATCAGTATTTTTATTGAAAACTGAAAAAAATTCGTTAGGTCTTAAACTCTGTCACGTATTTTTCTAAAAGTACTACGCAAAAATTTTCGGCTTGCTATCCTCTACCATATACTTTACGAAATAAAAGTGCCTAAAAATCTTGAATTGGACACAACTATTTGAAATTAGAGATGTTATCTTGTTTTGTAACAAAAGGACCTTGCGGGAATGGTCCCAGAGTACCTTGCCCACAAATTTTGAAGAAAAATATATTTATTTTTCAACGTAATCTTCATATATTTTTCCAGAGAATCGTCAAACTCCTCAAAATAGTCATCACCTCTTCATTGTTGGAAAATTTTTAACCACTAAGCTATTTTTCAAGTCCGGGAACAGAAAATAATCTGCGGGGACTGAATCTGGCGAATAGGGTGCATGAAGTACCAATTCAAACTTTAATTCATTAATTTTGGCCATTACAATAACGTACGGTAAATTGTCTTGATGAAAAAACATTTTCTTCTTAGCCAAATTGATTGATGTCTTCGCTCAAATGTTGCAAGAAGTTCGTATAATACTCTCCGTTGATAGTTTTTCCTTTTTTAAGATATTCAATGAAAATTATTCCACGTGCATCCCAAAAAACTGACCATGACTTGCCTGCAGAGGGAACGATCTTTGCCTTCTTTGGAGAAGGTTCTCCATTACAAAACGGCGCAAAATTCGGCTTCATTTCTATGAAACATTGCCAAACACTCGATGGAAACATCTCACGACACTGTTTTTGTTCCATTGTGAGAAAACGTGGTACACATCTTGCCCACAGCTTCATCATGTCCAAATTTTCAGTTAAATAAGCACTTTTTGAAATGTCTACTATGTCTGCTAACTCGCGTACTTTCAGTCGACCATTATCAAATACCTCTTTATGGACTTTCTTCCACATTTCTGGAGTCGGCACCTAATTTGGTCCACCACTGCGATGCTGGTCCTCGACCTCGTTTAAACTCTATTACACAATATTTTACTGTGAATCTAGTGGAGCTTTTATTTGGTTAGGCTAATGCCTTTCAAATAAAAGTATTGTATCACATATCGATGACCAGTTTTATCCTGGTTGCCAAAGAAATACTAAACAACGTGACGTCTTTAAACTTGAAACATATGCTTTATAGATTGTATACTTTCTAATACAGTGATTGTCCTTGTATAATGGGTTTGGGGTATATTTAGAACACTTTCGCCTTTTTCGGAATTTTCGACCATTTCTAGCTAATTTTTGCAATATGGTGCTTTTTGTAGTATGGCGCTAATTCTCCTACGGAAACCACTTGGGTGAACATTCTTGGTTTTTCACTTTTTGGGAAACTCAACATGGTATTCTTTCTTCTCCTAAGCTCCTAAATATTTTGTCAAAACTATTGCGACATACAGTATTATAATTTTCACTTTTTTATAAACAAAAATTTCTATCTACGATGGTGGGTAGCATACAGGGTGTCCCACGACGAGTTAAAACTATCTGTATATGGTAAAATACTTATAGTAATCATGAAAATTTCTACATTTGGGTTTTATAAACTAAAATATTTCCAAAGACTGTAACTTTTTTATTTTAAACAGAACACCCTGTATATTAATACATTTTTGAAATTTACGTAAAATTTTAGTATACTTTGTCTGAAAACTTTTTTCAAAAATACATATTTTTTGATTTATTAATTTTTTTGTAAAAAATTTGACCGTCTTATAAATTATTTCTTTAGGAGAACACCCTTAAAGATATTCGGTTGCTTTTAGCAAGGTCAAACGTATATGAATCTATGTTGATAAATTTCTCATTTTATACAGGGTGTGTATAAAAAGTATTCAAAGTTTAACGTCATAAATATCAATTTCTTTATTTTTTTATATAGAACCACTTGGTTTTTATTTTATTTTATTTTATTATTTTAATGTATTCAAGGGTAAAAAATAAATTCATTTATACTTTCCTATACCTAAAACTTACCGTTATCCAGATATTTAATGTTTCCTGTAAATTTTTAGAGATGAAGATGTGGTCTAGATTTTATATTGACCATTTGTTAATCTACACAGAAAACATTTAATATCTGAATAACGGTAAGGTTTAGGTATAGGGAAGTATACATGAATTTGCCTTATTTTTACACCTGAATGCATTTAAATAGAAAAAACCATGTGGTTCTGTTTAAAAAAATAAAGAAATTTGATATTTATGAAATTAAATTTATAAGGGTCAAATTTTTTACAAAAAAATTAATAACTCAAAAAGTATGCATTTTTCGAAAAAAGTTCTTAAATAAAAATATACTGAAATTCTACGGAGATTTCAAAAATTTATTAATATATAGGGTGTTCCATTTAAAATAACAAAGTTACAGTCGGTAGAACCGGAAGTCGGCCATTTTTGAAATTATTTCAGTTGAAAATATCGTATCCGAAAACCCAAATGTTGAAATTTTCATGATTTTACAATAAGTATTTTGCCATATACTCGGCGTTGAATGAATTGAGTTGAGAAACAATGAAATTTCAGCTCTGTAAGTTAATAATAAAATTTTTTATAGCGAAATTCCTGTTTATATTTGAATCACTCTTATAAAACTTACCTGCTAGAAGTTCGTGTTAGATTAGGAGATGTATTTGTGTTCTTATCATTTGTCGTTACGCTATTATTTCTTTCTTTCAGTATACGATAATGGTAATATCTGAACAAATGGTAAACTGTGTAGTTACCATGAATTACAGCCATTTCTGGTGGCGTTCTTCCACTAGCATCACGGACAGTCAAATCACTGTCTACATTCAACGTAAGAATATAATTTACCAAAGGAAGATAAGAACTTATCGCGATGTAATGTAGACAATTGCGTTTTTCTATCGGATGAACTTGATGAATATCCATTCCTCTGTCTACTAGTATTTTGAAAATATGAAGTCTCTTAAGACTGTTACAGCACAATGCACATTCTGAAAAAACATGCTATTTTTATCACGCGCCATTTATCATAATTTTATTGCAAAAACAAAGCTGCAGACTTTCTGTAACTATTAGATCATGCGCGATATGAAAATTACGTTCCACATTATCAAGTAATGAACAAACTGTTTGACGTTCCAGCAACAAATTAAATTTTGAGAACATATGGATCCGCGCCTACCTACACAAAGTTTAGAATACGAAGTGGATCAAAGTTCAGAGTATGATCAGAGCATCCTGATGGAACAAACCTAATAGAGACTGACAGTTCATCATTGTTGCTACTTCAGTAACTAAAATAGACGTAAAACAGCTCTGAAGCAAACGTAATACCATAGAATAATTACTTCGCTCATAAAGGCTAATTCCGCGATTCATTGAAATGAAAATTAAAGTAATTGCAAATAAACTACTTTTATTTAATTCCGCTATCAAATGTGACAGTTTAAGTCACTTTTTGACATTAGGAATAATTTATTAATTACAGTAAAAACTATCAATTATTCTATTATTTAAACTGACAATCAACTCATTATTTTATTTCAATAGTATTTTATGATTTATAAACATTGAAAACAACATATTAAAGACGCAGTTTATTAAAGAAAATCTATTAACTGAGTGAATATTCTTTTGAAACTCTTGTCTATTTAATTCCATTTGAAGCTGTGATATTTACATGTATTTTCTATTGAACTCTCAACATACGAGGACAGGCTATTAAATAAGGAGACTGTGCGCCTAGAGGGCGCCCTAGACGGGCGGGGTAAGAAAACGAGTAGTGCGATGGGTATCTAGATATCTTATCTATGGACGTCCCAAAACATGTGTCCGTCACTATTATAGTATTTGTGCAATAGCGTTTTGAAACGAACGTATTTTTTTCTCTTATGTGACGAAAAGCAAATTTCTCGTTAAATTGAAAAAAACTCGACCGATGCTATAAATTGTTGCAAGAGGTCTATGGGGACAATTCTCTATCTCGTGCGCGTGTTTTTGAATGGTGTAAGCGCTTTAGTGATGGCCGAGAGAGCTTTGAAGATGACCAGCGCCCAGGTCACCCTAGGACTGTTTTAACTCCGAAAACAGTGACAAAAATCAACCAAATTGTGCGTGCAGATCATCGAGGAGCATCCGGATGATTGCTGTAAACGCCGATAAAGTAACGGTCAGAAAAATTTTACATGACAAAAGTCTGTGCGAAGTTGGTGCCAAGAAATCTGACTCTTGCGTCAAGGGGTCTGCTCAGATTTCCTTGAAAGGTTATGTTTTGGAACGGACCCGATGGAAGCGGTAAAGCAAAAAACGGCAGACCTCCTAAAGGTCCTCACTAAAGCAACTTTGAAGCATCCTAGTGTAGAATAATTTTTATAATAAAACCCTTTTTCGTAAGCAGTCTCGTTATTTAATAGCCAGACCTCGTAGCCTTCGGTTACACTGTTGGATTTCCATCCTCCGTATTGTTTTATTGTCATGTGCATGTCATCTGACTCATGTGGACGATTCTGACTCATGATTTTGAATTTGGTAATGTCTTAACAGAATACGAATTTTATGGAAATGATACTTAACCCCTGATAGGGAAATTTTGATTTTTAATGGAACTGGTGTTTGGTGTCTGATTGCAAATAATGATTCTCTTTCTGATGAACCTTTTTCAGTTGAAATTGATTCATGTTCTGGCTGTTCAAGTGAGATCAGTAGCTATACACAAATCGTTAGTGAAAACGTAGGGATAAACAGTAAATATTCCAGTTTTTTCAAAATTGGATATTGCTGTCCTTAAGAAGGCTCTTCTGCTTTTTTGGTGAATTGTGACGATTCTACTGGATTTTTTCTTAGGAATATTTCAACCTCATTGCTGAAGAATAGAGGAACCATGAAAGATAGACGTATAACCTTTTCATGTAATGAGTAAAATGCGGCGGGATCCTTGGTTGAACTACTTATGAAAGAGATCCAGTTGCATCCAAACAATCGAAAAGTAAAGTTGGACTAGTTGCCTCTAGGACCATTCTCGTAGAAGTACATTCCGCGTCCTATTTTACCAATATATCAACATGTAAACAAACAAGTTTTAGATAAAAGAGTATAACCTTAAAATTTCATACGTTAAGTGGTTTATGTTTCAGCAGTTGGTGAAAAAAATCTCGCCGTCATATGATTTACCATGAAGACAAGAAGCTTAAGTTCGTATATTTAAATTTTTATAAAATGTTGACGTTGTATTATTCGCGATGTTGGCCAAACTAGATGGAGTTGTATGTAATTGAAAATAATTGAGGAATCCCGTTTCGCATTTTAAGTAAACTTCTCCTACATGATGTTCAAGTGCAGTATACTTTATGAATAGCTTACCTAGAAGTAACGGAAATTCCTTGGTACCGTGTTTATGTGCTCCTTTTTTCAAAATATATTTAGCGATAGGTAATGACGGATGATCTGTCACAGAAATACTTAGAGGGGTACTATCAAATACGTTTCTTACGTTAACGATAGCTCCATGCTGGACCAAATCGAAAACAATCCCCATATTACTTCTGGCACAAGCGAAATGTAATGGTCTATTCCCGTCATCCGAATACGAGTTAGGATTAGCTCCATATCTCAGTAATAGTTGAACAACTTCCCTACAATTAACTATACGGGTTGTCTCTATAAATATATTTGAACAATTTTCAGTAAAGATTGAACACAACATTTTGGAATTATCTTGTGTTCAAGTTTGTTTCGAATTAAACTTACAAATACAAGCTTTCATCAATGGAGTAAGTCCAGTATTGTTTTTTCTGTTGATATCCACTTTAGGAGATGTTAATAGATATTTCAAAACCGGCATATCGCATTTTTCTGCAGCTAAATGCAAAGCTGTGTCACCATCTTCAATATCAACATTAATATCTACACCAAGATTTAAACAAGCCTTTAAAAAAATCAAGTTACTTTGCTGAACAGCTTCTATAAATGTTTTTTTAAGATGTTGTTTAATACGTTTCCAACCTAAAATATTAGACAAATAAATGAAAGTTTGAATCAAGTAAATTTATACTTGCAAGTGCATTGTCAGAACATACTTCACATCTTGTAATAAAATAATGGTTTAATTTTTTAACCAGAGTTGAAATATTTTATAATATTCTAAAGACCGATTCATAAATTTGACACGTGACAATCACATCCGTTTGCGTTTGTCACGTGATATTGCCTAATGCTCCCAATAGAAAAACTCTTCATTATTTTCCATAATATCGTCCATAAATAGCGAATTACAAACAGAAATACAAAAAGAATAACAAAATTTTTAGGTTAACAACGTCAAGTTTATTAACAGGTTGAACAGATGACAAACGGCAAACGTCTCCGCGAACGGCAACGGCAAACGGAAAGTCAAGTTTACGAATCGGCCTTAAAACACAGTCAATTGATTGATATTTAACTGTCCACTTTTGTTTATATATCTTCGACAGATTTTTCAATTTTCCATCTTTCTTTTGTAAGTTGACCTTAACATGTGCTGTTTGTCTCCTTTTTAAAGGTGAAGGTAGATTATCACGTGATATATTTCACTGTATGTGTGCAAAAAACCATAACAGCACAATTTGATGTAATCATATATCGAAATATATAAATACTCTCCACTTTAGATTTTGAAAGTCTCTGAATTAGTGTAGTTTTTTATTAAAAAAATCTGATATCATTATCCATCAAGTCCATATTTTGATTATAAAATTTAATAGGGGCAAGTTTTTTGGGACTAACTAATTTCCTGATAAGGTTTACTCCATTTTTAACAGCGTTAGCTATTTTTATAAGGACTAATCAAAGGCCCTAAATAAAAATATATATAATCTGACCTTTAACTCCAATACGCATATCCGTAGGACTCGATTCTGAGGTTAGAGCTGTTGAATTAAATGTGGAAGCAATTGTACCCATTTTACATTTTATAATATTCTCAAAACTGAAACCTGATTTGTCACTGTGACATATTGTCATTGTTTTCAGAATAAAACTGAGATTCCATACTTGAAACTAGGAATATCAATTTTATAATTTCACCTAGTTATAATTGAAAAACCATTTTTAGCTAAATACAAGAGCCATTTTTGTAATTGAATTAGATTTTAAAAGGTCATTTTATGCCGGAACAAACCAACAACAAATTTTGACTAAACTAAACTGAAACAAGCCAAATTTGAAACGAATTCAACTTATAACATCAAACATTAACCAAATAGAACATAAAATCATTTTATGATCAATTTAATCGGAATAAAGCCAAGTTTTGACTGAACTGAAACAAGCCAATTTTTGAAACAAATTCAACTCATAAAAGTCAAATATCAACCAATTCGGACGTAGAATCCAATTTATGGCCAAATTACTCTTAGCGGAGCCAAATTTTGATCAAATTAAACTGAAACATATTAAACTCATAACGTCAAAAGTTAACCGAATTACAAATAGAATCAGTTTATTGCCAAATTAGTCAAGTTTGACCAAATTCATCAAGCAAATTTTAAAACAAATTGGGCTCATAAATGTTAAATATTAACCAAACTAAACAGAATCATTTTATGATCAAATTAATCTGAATGAAGCTAAATTATGACCAAATTAAACTGAAATAGACGATTTTTGAAATAAATTAAACTCATAACGTCAAAAAACGTTAACAAAATTAAACATAGAATCATTTTTATGATCAATTTAATCGGAATGAAGCCAAGTTTTGACCAAATTAAACTGAAACACGATGATTTTTGAACCAAATTGAACTCATAACGTTAAACGTTTGCCATATAAAACATAGAATCATGTTATGATCAAATTAATCAGACTGAAGCCAAATTATAACCAAATTAAAATGAAATAAGACGATTTTGAAATAAATTAAACTCATAATGTGAAAAAACGTTAACAAAATTAAATATAGAATCATTTTTATGATTTTTATGATCAATTTCATCGGAATGAAAGCAAGTTTTGACCAAATTAAACTCAAAACGTCAAACGTTAAACAAATAACATATAGAATCATTTTATTGCCAAATGACTTTGAATAAGATCAAATTTTGACCACGGCTAAATAATTGAGTGAAAAATCACTCTCACTTTATTTCACAATGTTCTGCAAATGCATAAAGCTTTATACGTTTTTCTAGTGTTTTCCGCCTAATTATTTATCCTTATTGATCCCTATTTAACAATATTCATCCCTATTCATCCTGAATGAGCCACCAAATTTCTTGGTTGTGTACTGTTTTAGCGAGGCAAACTCTTCATCGATGTAGAATATAAAGAAATTAAACTGATTACAAGGGATTGCAATAAATGATAAAGAAACGTGATATTGGTAGTGAAAATATTGAGAAATGTCACACGTCATCGTCCTCGTTCGCGTAATCTTCATTGTTTTGCATATCATCACCGACTGATCACGCCCTCTCGCTGATCGATGGATATTCTATGAAAACTCGACGCAGTATGACACTTGTAATACATGTTTGCATTGGAACTGTAAGATTGGTTCAATCCTACATAGGTTTTCCAAAAATTAATACACAAAAAATCTATTATCATTTTATTTTAACACTTTTAAAATCACAATTAACATTAATTTAAAGATACATCAGACTATTTGAACATCACAAAAAAAAATCAGACTAGATGAGATTTGACTAACGAACAATTCAAATAATCTTCTTTGGTAAAAGCGTACAACTGTTCGTAGGATGATTTATTTAATCCAGTGTAAATAGGGTTGTAATTATAAATTAACAGGCCTTTTTCATTATCTTCGTTATCGAAACAATTCGTATTCTTCCTACATTCGTCGACAAAAAAATTCGCGAAATATTGAGACGCTCTAACAGCTATACTCGAATGAGGTATACCGGAATTTTTGGAAAATTCAAAAATATTCTTTTCCGGATGAAACTGCAGACCGTAAAACGGATACCGTTTATGTTCCATAGATGATATAAAAGTTAGATTATTAGAATCCCTATTTGTGGATAGAATTCTCCAATCATCGAGTATTTCATATTTTTTTAATACATCTTCAGTTAGACCGTATTTGTGTAAATTATACGTAACATTATGGGCTTCCAGTATTTCTAATATCTTGTTCGGTATATCTGAGAAGAGTTTACTGTTTCTAAAACCTAAAAAAATGCGCTAATGCAACACTGGACATATCGAAAGCTTTTGACAGAGTTTGGCATGCCAGCCTTCTAAATAAATTAAGATCGTACGGTTTGTCGTCTTCACTTATTGACTGGATTAGTAGCTTCTTCTAAAACTGATCCATTCAAATCGTCGCTATCGATGGACATACCTCAGAAAAGTTTGAGGTCAACCCCAGGGATGCGTCTTGTCACCTCGTCTCTTTCTCCTGTACATCAACGATGTCCTCGACAATCCTGATCCATAGCCTTACCGATGATAGCACAATGATGTCAAAGTTCAAATCAAACGGCCAAATATACCGGACTAACACCCAAATCATCATCAATACCGATCTTAGAAACATTCTGGCACTTCAGCTGAGGGTTTAGTCCTGCCTGGACATTGAATATCACCATCACCAGAAAATCGCTTGTTGGGTATTGAGATAGGGAGCAATACGTCATGGCATAGTAACGTAGTTGATTTAGCCAAGGCAGCTTTACAAAACTTGGAGTCCTCTTTAAAACCAAAAAACTATATACTACACAACAACTAATCCTCTACAACAGCAAGATTTGTCCATTTTTAGAGTATTGCTCGTATATTTGGAGCTCGGCTTCCAGGCATACCCTGAGGATGCTCGACTCAATACAAAAGAGAGCAATTCGACTCATAGTTGACTCAGAGCTGATCAGAAATTTGAACAGTTTAGAGCATAGAAGAAAAATCGTTGTTTTTCCCATACTACCACGGCTACCGAGCTGTCCAACATAATCCCATCTAGAGCAGGATCTACAAGAGCTAATCGACGCGGCTCATGAACACTGAGATCACCTGGAGATGCCCAGAATGTCAATTTATCGGAACTCCTTCCTTTGAACAATTGTAAACCTGTGCAATCAGCTACCAAGACACACTGCAGCCTACAGAAGCTCAAAATCTATATCCACAGACATCTCCACACAGCCGGCACCACTAGATATTAATAGGATTTACCCTCTTGTTTTTTTTTTACTCACCTGTTATAAAATTCAATGGTACGGCGACTTTTTTCAATTTTCTCTCTGTTCTAATATCTTTTCCTAGTTGTGAGTAAATTAGAGCTTGCATTCCTAAGCATATACCCCAGATGGGGTAGTAAATATCGTCGTTATTCGCTTGTACGGCTAAATTGTATATATGTCGGGCGGCAGTACCATAACCAGAAGATTCATTAAAATAAGTACCGCCACCAGGAAATAGTATTCTGGAACGAAACTGAATTTGAATTTTTGATGAATTCAAACGAAAATTTTCGAAGCACTTACTACACCAATTACAAACGTAAGTGGGTGCCGGATGCCGGGTGGGCAACTAAGAACGACCGTTGGCCTTATCTCAGAAACGGAGGACGTATTTGAAAGAATGAAATTAAAAAAAAAAACAAAATATTCTAGAATTCACCTTACTAACTAACCAATTTTGCATATTCCCACACAGGAAGCCCTAGATTTGACAAAGGGGCCAAGCCTGGGCCAGCCTAGCTTCGGCGTACCTGTTATTATTATGTTGTTAATTACAAAAAAGTAATATTGAATACAAAATTAACAAAGATAAAGAAGAAAAAGTTATGTAATGAATAAGTCTTGTTATTCTTGTCCTGGCAGTTAAGGTTGGCCCATCCCTGGCATTTAAGCATGGCCCAGTCTTGGTGACCAAGCTTAGCCCATTGTTATCACTCCAGAGTTTTAATAAAACTGGGCTAAGCCTGGCTTACAAGCTTGGCCCAGAGTTCTACATAGTTGGGGCAAGCCTGGGCAAAGCTTGGGCCCTTGGAACTTTCCTCTATGGGTTATTCATTTCACTAAGATTTAGTCCATCTATTCAAATATGAAGTGAAACTAAAATATCTGTGAGTCCGGTTCTGCTTGGGCAATTTTCATAAACTTGATGTTGTTGGAGAGAGCTTTTGTCACCAAAATAAAACATATTGATTCTAGCCAATTTCACGTGAGCTAAATCAATATTAAAATAGAACTAACCGCGTGTATATCTTTTTTCTGTCCCAAGATATATTATTATGAAGAAATGAAATTTTTCTTCAAACTTCTATTAGGCTGGTTCGCCCAAACGGAAATTAAAAATTTGGAAGAAGATGGTAATATAAATAAAATGAAATAAAGATGATTAAACGTAAATGTTAAAAAGAATTTGTTGTTTGGATTTTCAAAAATATTCAACTTACCCGTTAGTATATTTCACAATTCGGACATAGTAATCACGAGATTGCCCTTTCCTAAAACGTGACTAACATATACGAGGCTGATTATAAACTCAAACTTAAACTACTCAATTAAAAAATAAAGAAGCAGAAGTAGGTAAAGTTGTACAAACGACATAAACGAATGACGTAGAAAATAGAAGTAAACATTAAAATAACGAGCGCCCGAGTCTACCGGTACATAAAAATCAACGACGAAGAAATCCAAAGCACAAAAAAGGACAAATACCTGGGCGAAACGTTGGACCGAGGTTTCGCGAACACGTGAAAAACACTGTGACAAAGTTATAGACAAGCAAGAACAAAAATATGGGGATTAATCGGTAGAATAAGAAAAGAAAAGAAAAAACTACAGGCCCGATAACTAAATTGGAATTTCTGGAACCGTTGGTGAATTATACTGTCTGGCACGCGTTTCGATATCCAAATTATCGTCTTCAGAGACTAAAGGTAAAATCAACTCAATGTATTCAGTACAGGCGCAATAGTCATTACGCTGAGACAGGCTTTGGACAACAAGAAACGAGGAATTATACGGAGCAACGAGATAAGTATTGGACATCATGGACGACAGGGAAGAAAAGCTATTCGAAGAGCTTAAAACACGTCCTAGCGAAGAATTAAGGGAACTCATCGAGTACATCAGAGAGAATTATAGGTAATACCCGAGACCGAGAAGACAACTGGATTAGCTTAGTGAAAAAATTATCAAAAATACAAAAAAAAAACACAAAAAATAAAAAAAAGAATCCAAGATCCTAGATGTTCCAGTCAACCCACAAGACCTCTACAAGATTAGATCTTTTTTTGACACCCCCGTCACGGTAACCCCGCATTTCATAAACAAGTACCGAGTTTATCCAGGGATAGATGTTTAGCGGAACGGGTATTCTCACTCGCGTGAAGAAGAAGAAAGTCAAGTTGTAGAAAACGAAGTAGGCCAACTCTTAACAAAAAGAGAAGACCTCCTGAATCTCCCGTAGATCTTAGAGGACAGGAAGGGGTCTACGCGGGAAAATGCGACGCATCCATCCGTGGATTTATCCAGGAGTGGATGCTTAGCGGAACGGGCTTTCTCACGTGTGCAAAGAAGAAGAAGAAGGTTAAATTATAGAAATGTGAATGTTTTGCAGTGTTACTAATAAAGTTAGTAATTTAGATATTGAAATGAGTGATTATTTGATGTACATGATTTTACATTAATCCCGTTATCCCAGAGGATACACCACAATAACCAATTTACATATATTTGAAATTTTAATTTTTGGAAAATAATAAATTGCCTTGTTGTAGTCCTAAGTTTGATAGTTAGGGTTTTTCGGAGACCATATCTTTTAAATGTTTACTCTATTTTATACTCTTACTGCCAAAGCAATAAAAGAAATCTAGATTTTCAATAAAAATAAAAATATTACATCAAACGTTTACGTCTTAATAAAAGCTGTGATACATTCGTAAAAAACTTACCAAACAGGAATTACTCTTGCTCCAGCACTTTCCAAAAATTTTACGTAGGAAGCGGCTATAAAACTATCATATAAGTCATGATGTAAATACTTTGAAACTATGTAAGTTTCTTGTGATAAAATTCCTATTATTGGAGTATCTGAAGCAAAATTTTTGGATATTAACAAATAAAATATTAATAATATAAACATAGTAATGTAAAAATTGAGATTAGAACTAATATTTAAGAATAATTGCTAATCAATTCTAAACTGAAATGAATGATAATTTATAAACAAACCTATTTTACCACTAATCTTAATTAAATATTATTATTTAGATAAAAGTCGTAGAAATATTCATGGTATAATCAAATGAAATTGATCAAAATTAAATAAATATCGAAATATTATTATTTTAAATAAATTTAAAGGTAGTTAAGAAATTTTATATGCTCAACTTAAAAAAATAATACTTAGTACATAAATTATGTGTAGCGCCATCTAGACAAATATTCATATCACTATTACATAGAAACCTTCGTTTAAATTATTTTAGATAATAAATTAATTAATTCGTGTAATAATTTATAGATCAAAGTTTTAATTTTTTTAACTGCTAGTTTCTTGCTAGGTTTTTTTATTTGCTTAGTCTCGAAATTCCAAACATTAGGTGTATATTCAACACAAAAAGTTTAAACTATTCCAACATTCACAATTATGCATTACTTACCCATTTCTCTTTATATGCGTTATTAATAGACTAAACTAAATATAATTAGTCAAAGATATCTAAATTTAATAGAAACTCTGAGTATATTCATCGTTTATTTAGTTTAATTATTGAAATTCAAAAGCGAGACAGAAATCGATAGTTGGATGCCATTTTTTAACTGCTTTTCGATCATATATTAAAATCATTTATATTAGGATATTTCATTAGAAATTTGAATATTAAAATATATATTTTATTATATTTAAACTTCATTTATTGTTTAACTGAAAAATTTATTGTTGCGGCTTCTGCTTCTTTTTTCTATCACATCGCACTTTTTACACACGCCCATCAGACAAGCAATATGTTCCGTATATTGTGGTTCCATTCTGTTCTATTCCACGAAATCTCAATAAAAATTTAGTCTAAAATTATTAGACAAATTATATTTAATACTCCTTAATTATAAATATATCGTGCTGGTACCTATTCTTCCAATAAGCAGCTGACTTCCGAAACAGAAGTTTTTATACAATATTGACATTGACAGATAAATTGCCGAAGAGTCTGGTTATGTTGTGAAGTTAAACATTGAGAAAAAATTTAATGTTTTGGGTTAAAATGAGTAGTATATTTAATAAAACTTGCAATTAAAGACTATAGAAAAAAACTTTAGGCTGTTATAAAAAATTTATTAAAAATGCAGAATAATAATAGAGAACGTGAAACGAATCATTCAAGCTCTTCTAGTCATCCTCATTCTACTGTAATGAATATGAGGGATAAAGAAAGATATATTGAGGATTTTAACTTTCCTTACTGCGATTTAACTTTTAAATACGAAAAAGTTGCCAAAATAGGTCAAGGAACATTCGGGTTAGTACCTCAAACTTTACTACTGATAAAATGTCTTCTTTAACAGACCCGTGATAAATGCTTAATTTTAGGGAAGTATTTAAAGCTAGAGATAAAAGCAACCCTAAGAAATTTGTAGCTATGAAGAAAGTTTTAATGGATAACGAAAAAGAGGGGGTAAAAATTGAAGAAAAAATGAAAATATACCCTATTTTATCTTAATTTTGTTTTATTTTTAGTTTCCTATTACTGCTTTACGTGAAATAAGAATCCTCCAGCTTCTTAAACATGAAAATGTTGTAAATCTCATAGAAATCTGCCGAACTCAAGCATCACAGCACAATAGATATAGATCAACATTTTACTTAGTTTTTGATTTCTGCGAACATGATTTAGCTGGTTTATTATCAAATGTTAATGTTAAATTCAGTTTAGGTGAGATTAAAAAAGTAGTTCAGCAACTATTAAATGGACTTTACTATATCCATAGCAATAAAATACTCCATAGGGACATGAAAGCAGCTAATGTGTTAATAACCAAAAATGGCGTTTTAAAATTAGCTGATTTTGGTTTAGCAAGGGCTTTTAGTACTAATAAAAATGGCATGCCAAATAGGTGAGTAACATATTTTTTTTATAAAAAAGATTTTATAAATTTTGAAAAAAAAAGGAAAAAAAAATTATTTTAAGCTTATTCAACGAATACATTCTTAGATTTGTCACAGCATTGTACTCTGGCCCTAAACATTAAGTAACTTTGTAACTAATCCATGTTGGTACAGTACATCTAGGCCTTCTGACACACCTACTTCAAATTACCAAAGCTAATCAGGCACTTTTGATGTCATTAGGTAAGCTGTGAGGTCTCTCCAAGTATTTGAACCGCTCCTATGTAACTGTGGGACACTCACCAATTATGTAGTTTCTACCTCTTCCATTCACAGTGGCACTATGGGTCGTCTGTGATGCCCATAGGTGGAGGTGGTGTGTAGAAGAGTGTCCAGTTAAAATTCCAGTCACTAGTTGAATTCCTTACTTATTTAAATGGAGAAGTTGTTTGGTAAGATGGGCAATAGGCCCATCTATGTTTGTCTTGGCAGAAAGTTCGTCTATAGCGCTATCTTGAAAGTTTTTTTTCTTTGTCCAAATTTATAGGTTTAATAAAGCATAAAATTTTATTACTAAATAATCTTTTGCTAATTTGCGATTTTATCAGCAAAATATATTTGAAGTATTTCAATACGAAAACTTCATTTCTAACCTTTTCTATGGTGGGGCCAGTGAAGCTTTGCATATTTTGTCCTATTTTAGTCATTCTAGAATTTTTCTTGCTTGTGGATCGTCATTGAAGTCGGATGCAAGATTTTCAGCATTTGACTGTTGCAACTCACTAAAATAGGTCAATAAACTCGTTCTAATGGATTTCAGAAACTATGAATAAAATAATACTAACAATGAATAGACTATTTTCAATGGAAACGTGTTTTCTATCAAAATTTCACACATTTCCATTATATTCTCATCAAATTAACTTTGTGTTTCTTGTAATAAAAAATATTTTGATATGTTCAATCATTTCCAATTCCTGGATTAATATTTTGACTTAATTATTAAACAAGAAGAGAAGCACTATCGCTAGAATGAATAATATTCAATTAATAAGCAAAATATAATTAATTACCCCAAGTACTGAACACACTATTTACATTACCACTACACCAACACTCACTCCATTATTCTATTTCAGGTTTACAAATCGTGTTGTAACACTATGGTATAGACCACCGGAGTTGCTTCTAGGAGAAAGAAATTATGGTCCTCCTGTAGATCTCTGGGGAGCTGGTTGTATAATGGCCGAAATGTGGACTCGATCCCCTATTATGCAAGGGAATAGCGAACAACAGCAACTAACACTAATTTCACAACTTTGTGGTTCAATAACTCCGCTAGTTTGGCCTGGAGTTGAGAATTTAGAGTTGTATAAAAAAATGGAACTACCACAGAAACAAAAGAGGAAAGTAAGTAAATTTTTTAATGTATTCCATAGTCTCTTTTTGAAGATAATATTTTTACAATTTTGGAGTGATTTGTCTATTTTCAATTCTATTATATACAAAATTTCATCTTTCACTTGTTTTGTATTAAATATTCTTCAGGTAAAAGAGCGTCTCACTCCTTACCTAAAAGATCCGTATGCTTGTGATCTTTTGGACAAACTCCTGGTGTTAGATCCATCTAAGAGAGCCGATTCAGACACCGCCCTTAATCATGACTTTTTCTGGACTGATCCAATGCCCTGTGATTTAGGTAAAATGTTGGCGAATCATACACAGAGTATGTTTGAATTTTTAGCACCACCAAGGAGGGCTACACAGATGAGACATCATTCAATGCCAAGGCCCACCAGTTCTGCTGTGCAAGACAGCGGCTATCAAGACAGAGTTTTTTAATAACCGAATAAATTAAGTGAAAGCGGATAATTATATAACAATGAGTGCATATTCGAACTGATCAATGATTTTTTTCCTGGTAAATACTTTTGAATTAATTTTATGTTTAGTTGTATATACGGTCTTCCAATGTTAATATGGAATAATAACCGCAAGTTTTACTTTAATTGGATTTATTTTTAAAAGACACACTTTTATCTTTATTCGTAGTATTGAGCTCTTCCGAAATGCAGAAATTCAGTTGATCATATAATTTTTCACAAACATAATCCAATAGAAGCTTCCATTGGCTCATATTTTGAAATTTTCACTAAATTTTTTTCACAATCTTCTTTTATCCAAAAAGAATATGTAGAAACGATTTATATTATAGAGCTCTTCCGAAATGCAGAAATTTAGTTGATCACATAATTTTTCACCATCATAATCCAATAGAAGGTTCATTTCTTCTTCTGATGCTGACATGTTATACACTTTAGTAAATAAGTTGAAACAACATACCCAATTATAGAGGTACAAATCTAAAATAGACTAAAAACCAAATTACATTTAACTAGATGTAAAAAGTACCATGATTTTTTATAAAAAAAGTGAAAGTTTTAATAATAGACTTTTATGGGTCCCATTTAACCGGATTTCACTGTATTTTTATAAATAATTCATTTCTAATGATTTATCTGCAATTTTATTTTGCTGTATTCATTTGTATGTTTACAAGTCTTCATTATGTATCAGTACTTATCAAATTTTCTGCCATTGTATTTATTAGAATAATTCAATTATTGTAGAGTATAAATAATTGATATTTTTACAATAATTTTTGTACATATTTTTTCTTAATGTAAATCACATTTTTCGGTAAAATTACTGATAGAAAAAGTGATATTGTCAAAAATTGTTAATATTTAAACTACAAGAAAATAAATTCGTTTTTATAGAAACTATCATTTATCATTCAGTATACAAGATGGTAAATTAATCCATGTAGTTATGGTGAGTACATGGATTTAGTGGCATCAATAAACACTGGCGCGCCGATAAATTAAATTAGAGGGTGTCAACATCTACTTGTAAAAAATTTGATTGCTGTAGCTTAGACCAAAAAAATCCTTCAGAAATAACTGGCGCCAAGGCTCCATCACCCATAAAGCAATCAGCTAAACTTATTTCTTTTAAGAGGTAATTTTATCAAAACAACTACAAATTTGAAAAAATTGTATTTTGATTAGAATATTAACTAAGAAAGTAACAAATTAGTATCTTTTCTTTGTAGATGTTTTAACTTTGAACCGCGACGTATGTCTCGCTTTAAACCTAGCAGTATCTTTCGGTTTAAATCTGTACTGATTACTGTTAGTTTCCCTAAATTGTTGCCAAGGATGTGCGTTTTCAGATTCGTCCATTTCAACTTCTGTTATCCATTTTTTATATCGAATTTTGAAATTCACAACATCTTTTATGAATGATGATGTAAGTGGCTACAACAGATATATTTAAATTTTAATAATATAAAAACAATTTTAATTTGATTATTTTATAAAAATAATCCCCATTCTCATGATGTGAAAAGTGAATTTCTTCTTTAGGTTTGGTTCTTCAGATATTAACTTTCGGTTTGTAGAATCGCCCAACTCAAAATATCCATCTATAAAGTTATGAAATAGGAAATAATGGACAGTTGCCATTTTTAGATAGTGAGTATGAATAATATTAGGTTAGAATTTGACATAAGATGGCCAGTCTCCATTTCCTGGTACATCGGTTAATCCACTTACAATTGAGAGATACGATAAGGAAAAGTCCTTCATTGGGGATGTAGATGTACTAAACGGTTATGATAAAATAATTGTAAATAGGTTAATCAATCGTCGTAGGTTTAATAAATATCTATGTGAAACCATTTTTTTCAAACCCAAAATAAAAAACAAAAAAATTTACTCTGATACCCTTTCAATCTTCTTTATATAAAAGGATTGGAAGGAATATTTAGCAGAGTGGGTTTTAAATTGGTTTATAAATCCAACAATACATTAAAACATTTGTTGGGCAATCCTAAGGATAAAACAAAATTTGAGAGGTATATTTGAAATTAGTTGTGATGATTTTGGCTGGAAGTATATTGGGCAGACTAAGAGATCCGTTATTGTCCGGTTTAAACAGCACATAGCTCATTTGAAATATGGATGGACCAAAAAATCGAGTATTGTCATGACATAAATATTAAATTGTTAAAGAATATATCCAATAATAAATTGTTGGATTAAATAGGGACAAAGGGCCAATTCCTTACAGTCCACTCTATAGTTTAGTAGTCAAGGAATGAATGTGAAGATTCCAGCTGGAATTAATTTTCTTTCGCGGGGAAATATCGAAATGACGTTACGTATTATGGTTGTCAGCAAGTCGGTCAGGTCCAAATCGGGGTCAAAATAAACAAAATATCGGTGACAAAAATGTTTGGTTTTCGTTGCGCACTAGGTACAAGGGAGCCATCTTTATACTACAGGTTCTCATTCAGAGAGGCGGGCATATGAACGTGTACACCTGTGCTTCGTCGATTTCTCCAAGGCTTTCGATAACGTCAAACACGAAAAATTTATCGAGGTTCTTAGAAACACTAACAATGACGGAAAACTCACTCAGCAGAGAAATTAGGGAAGTGCGACAAAGGAAAAAAAAAAGAAAATCATCTTTACAGTAAAAAAAGAAACTGGAGTATTTTGGCCACATACTAAGACACGTCTTTTGCAGTTGATTGTCCTAGGCATGGATAGTCGTGTGTAGTACGAGGGGACTAGGGAAAAGACTGCATCCATGGTTGCATAACCTACATCAGTGGTTTGGAGTTCCATCTGTTGATCTGTTTATAAACGCAGTAAACAAGATAAGAATACCCTTGTTAATAGGCAACGGATAAGGCAATGAGAGAAGAAGAAGACGGATTAAGATGCGACAAAAATCATTCGATTCGAAAAAGCCTCGGGAAACTGAAAAAGAAAGTTAAAATTGACTTGAATATTACCTATTTCAATAATTTACCTGATCTTTTCTCATATATTTAATTCGTTTTCTAAATATCTCCAACGTTTCCATAAACTTTTTGTTAGGTGAAATATTTTCAGTTACACATAATTCCATAACGTGTATTACGTAATTAAAATTCAAATGATGACAAGCTTGACTCAACATGGCCCCCAGTATTTCGATATTTAAACTAAAATGAGGAAATTTTGTAAAAACATAGAAAAATTATCGATAAACTCACGTATAACAGGCTTCTCTCATATTCGACACAAGTTCTATGCATTCGTTTTTATTTCGACATCCTAGAGCTAAAACTCCGTAAGTTATTAAATCTGGTCTATAATGAGCTTTATCGATTAATTTTAATACTTCCTGAAATTATAATTCGAAATTATTTTTTTATTACTATAAAACTACCTGCCTTTGCGTTCTCGTAATCAAATCTCATACTTCTCTTCTTTATTAACATATTATAAAAATCAATATCGGGTTTGACACCTTCTTTTTTCATAATGTTCAGTAACTCTTTTTCTGATGCTAGAGAACTCGGTATACAGTCTAATAATTGGGTGAATGTCTTTATATCCGGTTTACATTCGCGGCTTTTCATATTTTCTAAAAATTCTTTACATCCCCCTATAAGTAAGAGGCGATGTTCGGGATGCGTTATTTCCGATAAACTTATTATATTTCCTAAATGTGGTACGGTAGCGAGTAGATTAGGTCTCGAATTTAAAGTATCTAAACTTGATTCTATATTCGAACTTGTTCGATCGATGTTACAATCGGTTTTATCGGATTCGATACTCGAATCATCGGAAGAAGCACCTAGAATTTAAATGTGTAATCAAGACACATGACATGTTTGCAATTCAGAAAACGACCAAAACTCATTATTTTCACTTGTGAACTCGTAACTCCAATAAAATGAGACTGAACTGAGATTTTAGCAGGAATCTGCACAAGCTTGAGACAATGTGCTTTAGTAAGTTTTATAAACTCAAATTGAAAGTGAGGTTGAAGACATTCTACTAAGTATTCACAACAATGATGTTCACTGCCACGATATTTCCCGTTCCACTTAATCCAAAGCGTTATAATCATAAACCCAAGTGGAATGGTTACGTTAGGTTTGTTTACAAATAACGCATCAACAATATGGCCAATATGTCACACAAAAAATACATCCCGCACGACTCGTGAACGCCAAGAATTAGAGGCTTTTTGAGCGTTGAGACAAATAGTAAGAAACGGAAAAACGGAAACAATAAAGCGAAAGCTTTAAGAGGTTATGTTATAATTAGTAAGTTTTTGAATTTTTTAACTGATTTACATTAAAGTAAAATATTTAGTGTTACATCACAAGAATAATTCAAAATTACTTTTAATATCGAAAATCCTTCTAATCCTTCGATCCACCTCTTGACAAGGATCGTCATGAGTACAATCAAATTTAAAAAATTATTGATTCAAAAGTTGAAAAGATGCTTCAATTTGTACACATTCTTGTTTTGATATTTATTGATTCCAATTATAATAAACAGAATTCTCAATTAATGATGTAAGAATCAATTTAATTGAGGAATTCTATACAAATATTTTTATACTACATAAAATACTTTGTATTCCTGCTCTAAAAAAATGTATTTCTTACCGTTTGTATCGATGGATTTAATATCAGAAACTTCTAATAATTTCTCCTGTTTACATATAGTATCAATAACATTTTTAGTAACATCAGTATTCCCTAAACCACAGTCCCTAACACATCTCAACAATAAATTATAAGTGTAAATACTTGGCTTTATATTTTTGTCGATAAGCTTTCTCCAAATAAGTAAGGCATGTCTGAACCCTGCTTCCTTATCTGCTGTACAAGCTTGCAATAAGAAATTTATTGTATCATCTTTAACAGGTATTCCTAAAAATTAAAATCAAATATGCAGTTGTTATTTTTAATATATTTATAGAATTACCTTTTGTAATCATTTTGTCTACAAGAGAAAAAGCCATTGAATGATCACCACATCTTCCAAAAGCTTTAATCATGGCATTATAATTTGTGTCATTTGGTTGGTAACCTTTTTCAATCATAATATTGTGTAAATGTGTAGCTCTAGTTAACCCATCGGTTGTGGGCCAAGGGCTATTAGCGCAAGCATTAAAAAGAGCAGTATAAGTCCCTCCCGTGACTTTTAATCCACGTTTTTTCATATCGTTATAAAGCATAAAAGCTTTTTTTGTATAACCAACTCTTCCACATGCACCTGATATAATATTGAGAATAATAAAACAAATTAATTATAACTGATACATACCTAAAAGTAAGTTGTAAATGTAGTTTTCTGGTTTAACTCTATCCTGTTTTAACATCCGAACTTCAACGACATCGATTGCTTCCTTAATTTTCCTTTTGCTTATCAAATCTTTAATTATATCTGCATATTTCTTTGTACTTAGTCTCTGTGAAGGTAATGGTTGTTCTGTAAAATGCTTCTCTTCTTTAATATCGTCCTCAGTAAGATCTGTTTCTGATTCAAAATTTCCAAATTTATCCGGATCCGCTTTCAATCTCACTAAAAATTGTTGCTCACTGGAAATACTGGGTTGTTTTTCTGCTATGAGATTAGATTTTTCTGATTTTTTACTTAAAACTGTAGATTGAACATTTTTTACAACACAGGTATGCACCGAATTTTTTATTACAACATTGTCGAAAGTATAGGAGTTTTTAAAACACCTGATAATAATAGATCTCAACATTATTTTAACTATATCATGTGGATATTATCAACAAAAACATAACCTGTAGAGGATCTTTGAAAAGTGAAGGAATTGAGGTTATAGTGTGGTTAATCAGATCACGATTTGAATGTGAAATAATCTATATCCAGTTCATTATCGTTCGGAAAGTGAACGTAGTAATATAAATAATAATTAAATACTTTCTGCTATAGTATTTAGTATTAATACTAACACACGAATGTTTCCACTCTAAACGAATCGCGATGTTCAAAAACTGATAAAAATTTCGTTCTGGGTTAGGATCTGCAATCATTTGATTGAGCCATCTAACGATATGTCAAAATCAACTTATACCTAGCTAAAAATAGCCGCCGTGGGGTAAGTAAAGGCCGTTGTCTGTTTCTTCGTGATTTGTAGTTATTTAGACCTTATTATTTCCAGTTTTATTGCAAAATGACTTTTTATAGAGTTTATACTTAATGAAAATGGAAATTCTCTACCGGAAACATGGCTTTGTACATTTACTGCTTACCCACTTAAAGCACAACGTAGTCGAAAAAAAAAACAAAATCATATTTCCGGGAGGAAATTTCACTTTTTATTAAGTAGCAACTCTTTGAGGATGACTTTTGCAATAAAACTGGAAATATTAAGGTCTGAAATTCAACAAATAACTTCACAAACCACACAGCAACTTACGGTAAAAACCTTTATTTACCTACCCTAAAGGGGCCATTTTTAAATGGGCATCAGATGATTTTGACAAATCATTATGCAGCTTAACGAAATAGTTTTTGGCGAATGTTTCCATTAACATTATGCTTTGACAGATCATCCCACGCCACATTAATCTTGGCTATCCATGTCGTAGACATCAAAATAACATTCAGAATATACTATTTGGATACCCAGTAACTGACAACCAATATTATCGAGTCCATAATTGACAGTTATTAAATCACGGTATTTTTCCCGACCGACAAGATGTGTTTTTACGGTACTTGTTCCCATCTCTAGTATTTTCAATTAAAAAATTATTTAATCCACGTAAAAAGGGGTAAGGAATGCAAAAACAAAATGTTGAATGTTTTATTAAAAATTTTGAAGTCATTTACAAGTGTAAAATTCAAAGTTTCAATTGATGAAGTTTCCTGTTGATATCTTCAAATTTCAAAATTTTTCTGATGAAGAAATCTCCATATCTATGTGCCACTTTGGTGTCAGCAATATGGATCATGTTGTTGTCAATATAAAAATCAAGCTATAAAAAAATTGTTAATTATAAACAAATATGTACATGAAAAATTTGTTCTTCGATTAACTATGAACTAACTGAACCTCACCTCAGATCCACTTTGGAATTTCCCTTCCAAACCAGAAGCCCCTTTAGACCATACAACATTCTTCATTTTATGCTTGAAACATAGTAAATGTATAAGTAACGTTTCAATCTCCTTATCCAAGTCCCTAGTTGTCTCATTATTTCTACTGTTTTGTGCCATAAAAGTAGCCAATTTACTTAAAGGTAGAGTCGTGTACAATTTCAAATAACTTCTTATGGTAGGCAGCATTTTTTGTTGTGCAACTTCGTCCATAAACACCGCAGTTTGATGATGGATAGCCTCTTTAGAATAATCACCAGAAATGGAATCTATTGGAGGTGGATAAGGAGATAAAAATTTGGGACAAGCAAAAACGAAGCTGTTTTCGAATTCTTGCAAATCTCCATATTGCATTTTGTACATTTTTTCGTGATAACTTTTTTCTCTTAAAGTCTGCTGGATGGATTCATCGACACATTGAGGATGTAATACCAAGCAAATAGCCAATAGGTGATACATCTGATCGGTTTGCTTGTTAATTTGATCATGCTGATAGGTTTTAGATGCGAAAAGTTGTTTGGTACGTTGAATGTACAAAAGAATAGAAGAAAATGTTCTGATAGCATCAGAATATCGCCGCATCATCATGTAAGCAAATCCAACATAATAAGATGTTGATATTTGACAAGCTGGTATGTGAGCATATTGAGACTTTTTATGCACCTCAATGTTCTCCAAAACTTTGATAGCTTGATAGTAGTCGCCTAATAGAGAGTGAAGTCGTAATAGACCTACTAAAGAGAAATACCCCAACATTTTATATAGAGAGTGACTACCAAATTCACCAGAAACTGAATCTGGATCACCACCACTAGCATACACTTCCAGCTGCTGTTTTATATTACTCTTATCAACCAAAGAATGTAAAACGTTCAAAACACAAAGTACATTCCAAACTTTATTATTGGAATTTAGAGTCTCCAGCTCCAATTGTTTTTTATTTTGCAAACGAGCTCTGTATTGCGCAAATGATTGAAATTGATATACAAATTCATCGATCAGTTCCCATAGCCACAAATCGGGTAATTCAAGTGGTACTGGTTCTTCAGCACTAAGAATGTAGTTGAAAAGATCACAATAATTATAAAAGGAATTAAACCTTTGTTCCAAAGTTGGACCTCCTTGAATGCGAGCGTAAATGTGACGGAAGTATAGTTCTTTGTATAATATCATAAATACCTAAAATAAAGACAATTCAACTATAAAGATATACCGATTCAATCAAATTCATGAATTAAAAAAAATATATAATTGGAATGGACCCTTGGTATGATCAGATCAAATATCTAGATAGAGACCTTCCTAGTTAAAAGAAATTTGCCATAGGGTAGGCTTTGTAAAAATTCTAACTTCAAAGTTTTCCAGTTTTTAGATAATCAACAATTTAGTATGGAAAAACCCCAGTGAAACGAAAGTTATCAACAAGATTTTAATTTTTTTTAACTTAACATCTTTTAGAATTTACTTCATTCAAATTAAACTAAAAATTAAATGTGAAAATAATTTGATATTTTTTCTAATGATGTTCTTTTAGAGTAAATTGTATTTTTTATTATTTCATCAACTATCTGTCTGGGATTTCTTTGTACATCATTGGATAGATATATTGTTATGATGATTAAACAAAATGGATCTAGAAAATTCCATTAAAAACATTTCATTTAGTACTAATTTCAAAATACTTCAGATCAAAATCAAATACATTGTTGCGATTTTTTTAAAGAAGTTTTTTCTACTCAAATTACTACCAATCTTTGGATAACTAGTTCAAAGAATTTGGTCTCTTACAAGTATGAAATTAATTGAAGAAAATTTTTTAATTTGTGTATACTTCCTAAAATAATTGAAGCTATTCATGTAATCTCAATAAACAATTTATTATAGTGAACATGTTCATGTTTTTGTTTCAACTTTCATCTATCTTCTATATAACAGTATCGTTTTTATTCATCTTTGTTCCAATGTTTATCCATTATTTTAAATTTTCCATTTAGTAATACCAGTTTTTACTTCAATTTTCTTGAGGTCTGATTCTACTTGTTATTTTCACATTAATTTCCATTATCTTTCTTCAATAGTGTGGTTAGAACAATAGAAGATATAAGATAAGAGATAATGAAACTTTATTTTACAGCATCTTTTTTCCATTTTTCTATTTATTTTCCATTAAGGGTTTACAGCTTTTATTTTCATTTGTTTCAAGTCTAATTTTAGTTGTTCTTTCCATCTTAAATTCTGAGTAAAAGTACAGCAGAATGTGTTCAGTGACTATGTCAAAAATTAGATTGGTCCTCAGTTTTTATTACTAGAAATCTTGTTTATTTATCTCTTATACCAGGGCTCATGCAATGAAAGTGGCACTAAATGAGATTATCTTTGCTTTGCTTCGCAAAAATTCTAACCTCAAAGTTCTTCAGTTTTTATACAATCAACTCTAAATACAAATGCTCCAACTAACCCAATAATTTGAATTCAAATAAAAAGTTAGTGTACGGCAGAATGTGTGCTGTCACTATATCAAAAATTAGGATGGTGTACAGTATTGATTACTAGGAATCTTGTTTATTTATCTTTTATATCAGTGCTTATGCAAAGAAAGTAGCACTAACAGAGATTATTTTCGCTTAATATTGCAAAAATCCTAACCTAAATGTTCTCTAATTATCAGACAATCAACTCCAAATTCAAGTAAAAAGTTAGTGCACAGCAGAATAAGTGCTGTGATTCTGTCAAAAAATAGAATGTTCTGTAGTTTTGATTACTAGAAATCTTGTTTATTCATCTTTTATATCAGTGGTTACACAATGAAAGTGGCACTAATGGAAAATATTTTCCCTCAATTCCACTTTTCTGTATCACTGATTTCTATTCATATTTACCCCTCAATCTATAGTGATATCTCAAACTTTTTTATCACGTTATAACACAATTATTAAAATATATATAGCCAAAATTCAGGTCTTTTTAGTTCTAATCAAAAATTAAATCAAAGAATTAACTGATAATCAACTGAATGTAAATAAAAATTGATTTTTTTCCTGTGGAAAAGAAAATAGGTTAAACACATTATTGATCAGTATAAATATAATAAATTCATAAACTCTTTATATTATATCAAGTTTAGTATCACCACTAACTCTGGTGTTGAAATATGGAATACAGAAATCAACTTAAAGTTAAAACTGAAGGGATGGCACAAAGACTGAAAGATGAATTATCTAGTAGACAAAATAAAATCAAAGAAAAACTACATGATGAATTATCAAACAGACAGAATCAGATAAAGGAAAAATTTCAAGATTTGGCAGGTAACATACGGATATTATTAAAATTTTTAATACTCACTGGATCACTATCGATAATGGCAATAACTTCTGACTCCTCAGGCCAGGGTCTCTTTTCAAAATAGTCTTCAGTAAGTTTTGGCCAAGTGTGCTCATAAAGAGTTTGTAGCTCGAAAACGAAACATTCGTTAATATTATAACGAAAGTATACCAAGAAGTTTTTCACAGTTTCTGGCATTTTAAAGTGCTGTCTACTGTATTCATCCAAAGCCGGATCTCCTGTATGAGATGATCCATCTTCATACGTAAAATCTTGATACCCCTAAAGTTTTTATTTATTATGAAGTAATAGAATGATTAACATATTTATTAAACTTCACTATCAAGTGTTATTGTTTTATTATTACTAAGTGCACTAGTCACTCGAGTTTTGTATATCAATGTCATTTTTAACAATGCTAAATTTGAAATATTGTGGTTTTTTTTAAAAATTTTGATATGAATAAAGTGAAGAAAAAATAACGACATGGGATTAGTACCTGCAAAGCATGTAGGTAAGATATTTTTTTCTTTACACACATTTGAATTTAAACAAAAATAAGTTACCTGTTCATAATCCTCATCTCTGTATCCTTTTGACATGATTAAATCGTATCAACCCCTAAAAAATACTAAATTGATATACCCTATGCGTGGATATTAATATTTGTGAAAAAAAGGAAAAAGGTTATGTCAATGTTAGTGAAGGACTTGAAAACGAAGAAGATATACGACAGCACCCATTACACATATTACAAATTGTTATATAATTAATTTGTTTTATAGATTATTTGATTAATTCGCTTATTAGTTTCCATTTGATTTCTATTACGATTTTAATTTATAAATAATGTGGCCAAGTTAATAGTGGCTGAAATATTACCCAGTACTTTCGTTTTATCTATGCATTTTTAGTTTAGATTTCCAATTAGACTATGTTCCATTTCAATGTTTGCATAATACTTAAATAAGATTGTTTAAAAAACCCCCACTGAATCATTCAAATTGTAGTATTTATATATCAAAAAAATCAGAAGTTTGATAATAAATTTTATTTTGACCTTAGATTATCAGTATTATGTTTTATTATCATTTAATTTGAAATATTTCCGTCGCTGCGTTATTATAAAAAGGATTCCATTAATGATGTTGACAACCTTGTAATTAGAAATAATGTTTGCTTCAGGAATAAATGGTAACTGATAAATACTTTTTTCATACATATGTAAAATAGATATTTATTTCTTTTATTTATTATATTATAGAAAATAAAGAACAAGACAAATTTATGTGAAGAAGTACATTTGATAATATCTTTAAATAAATGTTTTCTGTATTCGTATTAATTTTTTTTACTAAATTTTAATTCAATGTTAGGATTTAATTTAAAAAGACCAGTGACTCATTTTTTTTCAGTTTTGAGAAATTTCCTAAGCTTTGAACCACAACCAAATAAAGTAATTGAAACAAGACCTGATTTATTTACATCTAGGGGAATCCATTGCAGAGAAGATGGTTTGGTGTTATATACACCTGCAATTAATGAAAAAGACAAAGGGATAAAATCACATTATGAAATTGTGCTCCATAGACCGACTACAGAAACATTACATCAGATTTTCAGGTATATATTCCAGGGTTCATCACTCGCAACTTATAGGTATTGACTTTCATTTATTTCTAAACAGCTGGGCCTTTTTATGCATAGCTACAATGCAAAAATCATGGACTGGGTATTTATATTACTTAATGATCTTGTCCGAGTTAAGTATTTTTGCTTTTTGTTGTGCTTAGGTTGCCAAGGCTGTACTAAATCTGTATCTTGTACAAAATTCAACCAGCTTAAGCAACATGCTTGAAATATGTTGATAAAAAAGTTGTAAATAGATTCATGGATATGAAGATGGGCATTTACAACTATTATAGAAAATAGTACTTAATAATATTAGAGAAATGTATTCATAGAATCTATTAGAAACAATTCAATTTCTTAATAAAAATCTGTTACAATTATTTTTTTTGATAATTTTAAATAACTGGCCATTAACTTACATGTTACTGTAATCTTATAGGGAGTTAAAAATCAAATTTAGGGTGAATTTTAAATTTGGTTGTTTTGGTTTTAGGGGGCTAAAAATAAAATGTAGGGTGGTTTTGACTTTAAAATTTGGTTATTTGTTTCGCATGTGGCTAAAGGCACAATTTAAGATGAATTTTGACTTTTAAATTTGGTTGTTCTGATCTTAGGTGGGTATAAATAAAGATTATGCTGAATTTTGACTTTTAAATTTGGATGTTTTGGTTTTAGGGGACTAAAATAAAATATAGGGTGGGTTTTTTACTTTAAAATTTAATTATTTGTTTCATATGGGGCTAAAAATATAATTTAGGATGGATTTTGACATTTCAAACTGATTGTTTTGGTTTTACGGGGTTAAAAATATTATGTAGCATGCATTTTAACTTTTAAATTTGGTTGTTCCTATATTAGAGTGTTATGAATAGAAGTAAAGATGAATTCTGAATAAGGTCATTATTTTAAAATTTGGTTGTTTTATTCTTATGGGGCTGAAAATAAAATTTGGGATAGGTTTTCACTTCCAATTTTGGTTGTTCTGACCTCAGGGGGCTATAAATAAAATCAAGGATGAATTTTGACTTTTAAATTTGGTTGTTTTGGTTTTAGGGGGCTAAAAGTGAAAAGTATGGTGGGTTTTAACTTTGAAATTTGTTTTTAGTCCTAGGGAACTGTAAATAAAATTTAGGATGAAGTTTAACCTTTAAATTTGGTTGTTCTGGTATTGGAAGTTTTTTTTTTCAAATTTGTGTATAGCTTTACACCATATTTTATTAAGATTATTAAATGTGAGTGTATAATTGAAATAAATAGTTGAGAAATGCTCAAATACTCTAAGCTCTCGTTAAATACTAACTGTTGTTTTTAGTTTATTCCGAACACCTAACTTAGAATTGGCAGAAACAAGATTTTTAATTTACAAGGACAAATTACCCCTATTTATAGAAGTAGCCAAAGAAGTAAGCTTTTTATCGTATTGTTTTATGCATTTAACATTCCTTTTATAATTTAGTTATATTTGTTCGATATATATATATATATATATATATATATATATATATATATATATATATATATTAGATATTTTTTATTTTAGATGTGTAACATTCACAGTCTACAAAAAATCTGCGATGTTCTTCAGGAACATCCAGGCTGGACTTTAGCCCATCTAGCTGCATACTTTGCTCTCTATGATTCTTTTAACGACGCAAAAATAAGCGGTTTTTTAAATAGTACCGATGATGAAACTGGTATGTCACCATTACAGGTTGCCATCACGACTCAAAACATCAAAACTATCCAACTAATGGTAGCCGCAAACGCTTCTTTAGAACACTTGGACTACGAATTAAACTCAGTTTTCCACTATGCTGCCAGTACTACAAAAGAAATTGTTTCTGTAAGTAGAATTATTTTAACGACATAATCATACTGATGAATAAAATTTCAGGCATTAGCTCAAAGCACACCGTTACGTTGCCTAAACGGTCGTAATAAAAAGGGATTCACTCCATTACACTTAGCATGTCTAGCAGATAAACCGGAATGTGTGAAAGCTTTGCTTTTAGCAGGAGCTGATGTTAATATAACTGCTACTAAAGGTGAAAATCAATATGAGGATACAGTAGAACCTGGTTATGTCGCACATTATGTTCAAAGTAACCCGAATACTTTTTATAATAAAGATATGAAGAATGGAGGCACACCGCTACATTGGGCTAGTTCTAGACAAGTCATAGAGGCGTTGATCGATGTTAATTGCCATATTGACGCGTTGAATTTCGAAAATAAAACAGCTTTACATATTATGGTTGAAAGAAATCGGTAAGACTAGTTTTTATAACCAAAAAAATAATGCTGCCGCAGTTGTATCCGCCCGCCCCCCATTTAAAGTAAAAATAAACAGAAAAAATATATCCCCAAACCAAGAAGAGCCGTTTTTATTTACTCAAAAGCTCCCTTTTCGTTTTCTTCTTGCCAATGGTCGTTCACTTTTCTTCCTTTTCACTACAAGTACAACCCCACACAATCTCCACAACCCTGCAGAGGAACAACTCCTATATCGGGGCCAACTTCAACCGTTAAATCAATAGAAATAGGACCACGAAAAGCGAAAATAATTTTATTTGAAGAATAGGTTAGGTTATGTTAAAATCAAGATCATCAGAGGGTTGTAACTTATATCGAAGAATTTTTCCCTTATCCTACCAAAAAATCCAACTTATCTCTATCTCTCTCATTTCTCACTGTTTTATGGAAGTATTGCTAGTTGCCCATTACTAAGAAGCTAGACAATACAGGGAAGATTCCGGAGAAACTGGCCAAAAGACCTAAAATAAGGTGTGGAGGAGATCTTCTCACGAGAGAAGTCTCATTATAACCTATAAAATTGTAAATTCTGATTTTTTTTAAATAAACATTATATAAAAATTTGTAGTTTGGATTGTGTAGTTGCGTTATTGAGTAAACAAGCCAACGCTAATTTGGGCGATAAAGATGGTAACAGACCGTTACATTTAGCTGTTAAAACAAACAATTTAGCAATACTTCAAGCTCTCATTATATTCGGAGTTGAATTAGATCTACTTAATAACAAAGGAGAAACAGCGAGACATTTAATTACACCAGGTGAGCAATTACGATTTTTTTTTGTTTATAAATTATTACAAAGAAAACTACCCCTTATATATTTTGTAGAAAACGAGGCAAAGATTTTATATTATTTATCAGCTGTTGGTGCTAGAAGGTGCGTAAAAGAAATGGCTGGTTGTACCGAGGGTTGTCATGCTAATGGTACTTATGAAGGTGTTGCTCCACCAAAGGTTAGTATAATATAACCCTATCCCAGCAGATGTTTAAAAAATCCTAGAGGGAATTTATATTAGTATATTAAGTACCAATGGGATGTATATGTCCAATCCACAGTTTTTTTTAACCAGCACGCTGCGGTCCTTTGACAACTAAGCATTCTCAACGATCAACTACCAATCATTTCTGTTCTGAGCATGGTTAGTAAATGGATCGGGTTCGCCTCAACGTCCTCCAACCAGTGAATGCACGGTCTTCCTCACAGTCGCCGTCTTCCAGGGTATTGATTAGAAAGGGTCCTCTCCACTTGTCCCGGCTACCTCAGACGCGCCCTCCAGATGAACACCACCAAATCTTGCTCGCCATACATCTGCTTCAGCTCAGCATTCCTCCGGATCCTCCACGCACCGTTCAAAATCTGTTCACTAATCCATGTTTCGTATCCTTATGTGACTACGGGACGGATTATTGTCTTTTAAATTGTGAGCTTTGACCTTCGTGAGATCCCCCTAAACATGAACGCTCTTTGGACTGCTGAGAATAGTCTATTCCCCGCTGCAACTTTTGTTGTCTTCAGTTATCAAGGCCTCAAGATATTTGAATTGGAGGCACACAGGGAAGCGATGTTCTCTGACTTAAAACATGGTTTGGGAGGTCGTCGCAAGCTTGTGTTACCGATACCTTCACTTTGCCAGAGGCGTTGCTCATTGTCATTCTAACCATACGCACCAGCTTCTTTGGGAAGCCAGACCTCACCAGATCTTAATACAGTTGGTCTCTGAGGATACTGTCGTACGCCTGGCGGAAGTCAATGAAGAGGTGGTGAAGATGGTACTCTTAGATTTTCTCCAGGATCTGACGGATCTTAAATATGTGATAAACAGCGAAACGGTTCGGGTTTAAACCGCACTGATTACTCACCTACTTCTTTCTCCATGTACTCTACCAGCTTTTGGTTTAACCAACAGGTAAGTATTTTGTAGGTTCAACACAGCAAAGCGATTCCCCTGTAATTGGAACAGATCATTTTATCTTTTCAGTGTTTAAAATTAGGAATGTCATCTACCCCGGGGGACTTGTTGTGTTTCAGCTTTTTGATGCTGTGAAGGATTTCCTCTCTTGTCTGAGGGTCCATTTAATCACTGCTCTGGTCGTCTTTAATGCTTACGGTAACTTCACTTGAGATGGGGGTGTCCTGATTCAACAACTCCTGGAAGCAGCTGGTATATCGTTGAGCTTTCTTTTGAGGGTCAGTTATAAGATTTCCGTCGGGATTGTTACCATATGGTGACCTGAGGATTGTATACTGTCATTTTTTTTAGTTAGCCATAAATACAAGGTAGGACAAATATGTCCAGGGTATTCCAAAAGACCTAAATAAACCAATTGGTACTGAAAGGGATAAACCATAGGTTCATACATCTAACATTATTATTTTTAGGTTAATGGTGCGACAAATAGGGATGTATTGAACGCAATGTTATCGGTCGCAGGTATGGAAGTGGCAACTAAAAAACATAAAAACAGTTTTCCAAAAAATGGTAGATTACTGTGTTTGGATGGCGGTGGTATCAGAGGATTAATTCTGATACAAATGTTATTAGAACTTGAGAGGGTTTTGGAAAGGCCTATTAAAAATTGTTTTGATTGGATAGCGGGAACTAGTACTGGAGGTATTTTAGCGTTAGGTACATGATTTTCAAATTATTTTATTTGACAGTATTTAATTTATTTTTAATTTCATTTAGCGATCGCTTCTGGAAAAACGATGAAAGAATGTCTCTGTCTCTATTTCCTTTTGAAAGAGCAAGTTTTTGTTGGCATTCGACCGTATTCAAGTGAATGTCTTGAGAATATATTGAAAGATACTTTCGGTACTGATACCGTTATGTCCAGTATTAAACACCCCAGAGTTATGGTAACTGGAGTTTTAGCTGATAGGAAACCAGTGGAATTACACCTGTTCAGGTATATTTTTTTTCTAGTTTTAGTCATAGTTTAGAAATTTTATTTAGGATTAGTAAAAATGTTTAAAGATAAGACACTCTTGTGGCATTTTAAAATGATCTTGGGTTTGTATAGGGCAAATATTAGAAAACAGTAAAAAATGGGATCAGGACTCACATCCGATATTTTTAAAAGTCTAAGGAAAAGTGAAGACTATGTATACAATTCACTTAAACAAGTTCTAATGATATTTTAGAAGTGGCTTACGATTCTTTTTACGAATTATCATGTTTTTTAGGAGTTACACCAGTCCTAATGATATTTTAGAAGTAACCCACGATTCTCGTTATGAATTACCAGATCCACCAGATAAACAACTCATATGGGAAGTGGGTAGAGCCACTGGGGCGGCTCCTACATACTTTAGGTATGTTTCAAAAAAATTTTCCACCTTCCATATTGATACTTATTACCAATATAGAGCCATCAAAACTCACTAATTAGTTTATTTTAAAACAATAATCACTAATAACTATATACATGAAACAGATCCGTACTTTTTTGGATGTACAGTAGCTAATTATTTTTTTTTTTTTTACTATCAAATATACAAATAAATCGTTTTTAGAGCATTTGGACGGTTCTTAGATGGTGGACTGATCTCTAACAATCCAACTTTGGACGCTCTATCTGAAATTCACGAACATACCTTGGCTTTAAAAGCGAAAAGAAGAGAAAGCGAAGCTTGTCCAGTAAACGTAGTCGTTAGTCTCGGTACCGGTCTGATTCCGGTAACACAAGTCAAAAGTATTGATGTATATAAACCAGACAGTATTTGGAATAGTGCTAAATTGATGATAGGTATATCTTTTCTTGGATCGTTGCTTGTGGATCAGGTAAAAAATTATTTTCTCACAATTTTTTTTATTATTTTATTAATGATTTATATTTTAGGCAACTGCAAGTGACGGTCGAGTAGTAGACAGAGCTAGAGCTTGGTGTTCTTCAATCGGTGTTCCATATTTTAGATTTTCTCCGCAAATGTCCGAAGAAATTTGTATGGATGAGAAAGGGGATGAGAAACTAGTCAGAATGCTTTGGGAGACTAAAGCGTACATGTATGAAAATTTGAGCGTAGTTAGAGAACTGGCTGATATTTTAAATAGAGGTTAAATTAGTACACATTATATTGCTTAGTGAAAAGTTATCTCTATTAACATAATATATTCCATGATGTCTTATTTTGGTTACATGTTTCTCTTAAAAATCTACAAAATATGTTTTGGTCTTCACTGGTAGCTAAATATTTCTTTTTACCTTACCAATTAGTTCGGTTAGGTTTGAGTCTTAGTCTTCTCTAAATATCCTCACCAACTAACACTACAGCTCGGCGTGAGCCTTGGTATTTTTGTAAATTCGCCTCCAAATTGATCTTTTCTTTCCCATCTTCTAACATTAATTGTTTGTAAGTTCTTGTAAACCTGATCAGTCTATCTGATACGCCTCTATTTCTACTGCGTTATATTTTGGCATTCTTCACTATATTATGACAATAGTTACCATTCCGAAACACTATTTTTTGTGATATCTCTACAAAGTATCATAACACATGTTCCCATTTTGTTATTTAATGTCCTTGAACAGTACACTGCACACAAGATTCGTATGTTTAGTACATCTTCAAATCACTGCTATATTTTCTACCCATACATTCCATAACTATAATTTTTATAAATTGTCATATTTAGGGTGTAATACAATAAAAAAAATGGCACTATTCGACCCCTAAATGATTAATGGCAAGACACAATACAAAATAAGATCTTAAACGAGTGGAAAAGTTGGAAAACACGCATTTTCAAAAATTTATTTCTCAAAAGCTGTTTACCTCCACAATTTAAGATTTTGTATATAGATTCCTTACCTCATGGATTATTTGCCATAAAAAGATGAATATCCAATTCGACGATCCATAATTTCAAGTTTAATCCCTCAATTTAACGAAATATGATCATACATGTATAAAAGTGTACATTGGTGTGAGAGAAATTGATCTAGAATGGTCAAAACGTACATATTTGCATTGGTTTTAATAATTGTTAAATCCTTGAAGAAGGAACTTCAAAAATTATTCGATATGTTTCAGAAGTTGATTTTGCTTGTGCTTGAAAATACCCCTTTCTGATCTAGAGCAAACAATATCAAATGTATTTTATACATTATTTTGTGCAGAGTACTGTATTGGTACTTTTCATTCCTAGTCATTGATGTTACAAGAAATATATAGATTATAAATATATTATCATTGTTATTAATTTATTATTTAATAAATTGTTTCCATTGTAAATATGAATTTTTATTCGAACAAATATGACCTTTCCTCTTTTCAGGGACTTAGTCATACATAAATGACAATGTTTTCATAGTATGACAGATGTTTTACACCGTTGACGCGTTGTTATTTTTTCCAGTACATAAACCGATATTTTGTTGCTAAACAGTCTTTATTTTAGGTCTAGTCTGATTAAAGAAAAGTTTTTAAAACAGTTAAATACCGGAATACCTCTTAATAAATCATGGTAATCACTTCTCCGTGACAAATAATATTTAATTAATGTGGACTGTACCTTTTATAACTAGTTATACATAACAACGATATATATGACAATGTCTATTGAAGATCATAGAAGTAGTAATCGATTATATTGAACGGTTATTATTGTCTCTCTATATGTTTGTTCTTGGTAGCTGCATTGGCAGAACTAGTTCAGGAAGTGTACACTAAAGCATTCTTTGTAGCAGAACCAGTGATGGTATCTCTGTTCTTAGTAGCAGCGCAAGAGAACTAGTTCACGCAGTTCACTTTACTGCTTGCACTGGGTCTAGAGTCATTTGAGCCAGTGCAATAAGTGTAATTTGGAAACAGTGGCACTACATCTTCGTTATCGGACGAATGTAAAATATCAAAAAGTACTAAATAGTTTTCCATTATTGTCAATACTATAAGGCCGCCATACTCAAAGTGTGTTCCGTGGAGCCCTAGGGTTCCGCGAAACCCCTGTAGGGGTTCCCCAAGAATTTAGAACTCAGTCGCCACCCAGCACAGTAAAGTAATTTAATTCTAACTTGAAACAGTGCATTTTACGAGGAGAGTTTAACATCACGCCGCTCTTCAATAAAACTTTATGGCAAACCTATTGCAACTTCTTTACTTACACCGTCCCTGTACAAAATACGAGAGTCAGAAGATTAAAAAAATATATCTCTACAGTAGCCCAAATATTTATTCAGGACGACACGCGCCTAGATAAAAAGAATAGACTTAATACTTAAGTTTAAGGTGATTTATTTATGCTTTATGTCTCACCGATGAGATCCGCAAGCCGCTTTAGCCTTTGTCTTGATGAAAACCGACTGCCGATATCTACTTGTGAGCGCGCAGTCACTTTGATAAAAGCCGCCGCTGAGATTAGACGCTATAGTTGTAAACAAGCGACTTTAGGCTATATAATTTCAAAACAAGTCGAGATTGTTTACACCGCATTTTTTGTATTTCTATTTTTATTTCAGCTTTTTATTTATCAAAGGCGCCGAATCGAGTATTTTTAACAATGTTCGAGATCGAGGCTAGGACTATAAAAGCGACGACCGCGCTTCGACACTCGAGTCGGTCGACGATTAGCGTTCGGAGCGATAAGTACCTATTTGCTAGAAACGAAGTTTTTTTGTTCTACTGCTGTATTCTGATTGTATCAGTTTTGTACATATCTTCTTTGGACTAAACTCTTCTACTCAGTAACGACCGTGCGTTAATTTGACCCCACCACCCTGACAAGTAATTATTAATAAAGAAGAATAGAATGTTGGCTTAAAGGCGTTAAACGTGTTGCAACAACATCTTCTAACGAAGCCGAATGTTCAAAAGCAGTACGCGCGGAGTGTACAGCAATTATCGATGATAATGATGCAACGACGTCAAGTTTCACGGTTTCAAAGGCGAAAAAAAGATGATGAAAAGTATGATGAATCATATATCAGTTTCGGATTTGTTGATTCCAACGGCTCACCTCTCTGCATGTTATGTAGTAAACTGCTTCCTAATAGTTCCATGGCACCTGCCAAGTTGCGCTGACATTTAGAAACTGTACACCCCGAGTCTAAAGACAAGAATAGAGAATTTTTTATACGTAAAAAATAGCAGTTATTGGAAAGTCAAAAATCTATGATGCAAGTAACCCAAACTATCAATGAAATGGTCACAAAGGCATCATATTTAGTTAGCTATCGCATTGCACAAGAAGGTGAAGCGCACACTATCGCTGAGATTTTAATAAAACCATGTGTGTTAGACATAACAAAATGTATGCTCGATGAAAAATCTGCAAAGCATCTTTCTACTGTGCCACTATCAAACGATACTGTTTCACGTCGAATTCATGATCTGGCAAGCTACGTCAAACAAGAGCTAGTTACACGTCTACAAAAAACACGATTCGTCTTGCAAATGGATGAGTCTACTGATGTCGCTAGTCTGGCTATCTTGCTGGTTATCGTGAGATATCCATATGAAAGTTCTTTTGAAGGAGACATGCTTTTGCGTTTACCGTTTACCGCCCACAAACACTACCGGAGAAGAAATTTTTACTAAAATAATGTCACGAATACAAAAAAAAAGCACCTAATTGTGGTTCCAGTCATTGTCTCCTGCACAAACACTAGCAATGAAGCAAATGCCGTCAAACCTAAAATTAGTAATGGATGAAGCGGTAAAAATTATAAATTTTATCAAATCACGACCACTACAATCCCGATTGTTCTCATTATTGTGTGAAGATTATGGTAGCAAACATAAAACACTGCTGCTCCATACAGAAGTGCGATGGCTGTCTTGGGGTAAAACTTTTACAAGGCTATTTGAACTTAAAGCCGAGTTACAAATGTTTCTTTCAGATACTTCTTTTAATTTGAAAGACCGTTTGTATGATAAAACTTGGTTGTTCCGACTGTCTTTCATGGCGGATATCTTTCAAAAACTGAACGAATTAAATTTATCATTGCAAGGTAAACAGACAACAGTGTTCCAGGCCTGTAACAAAATAACTGCCTTTAAAAGAAAATTAGATTTTTGGATTATTTGCGTTAGTAAGAGAGAAATAGAAAGCTTTACATTACTCAGTGAGTTTGTTAGCGATAACGACTCAGAAATGTTTCAAGATGATGTATTTGAAGAATTGGTCCAATATCTCACTTCGATGCGCGCATCTTTTGAGAAGTATTTTCCCGAAGAACAGAGTACAAAATTGAAACTGAATTCATGGATTCATAATCCTTTTTTACCCACCTTGCAAAAGTCCGAAAGTATGTCAAATGAGATATATGAATCTCTTTTAGAGAGTATAGAGTCATTGTTCAAAACGACATCTCTCAACGATTATTGGTGCAGAATCCGTGATGAATACCCAATGCTTGCCAAAATGGCTCTGAATATTCTTCTTCCATTTCCAACAACATATTTGTGCGAAACAGGATTCTCAACCTATGCAGCCACGAAAACAAAATACCGGAATAGACTGGACGCCGAACCTGATATGAGACTTCAACTGTCTTCTATCAAACCTGATATCAACCAATTAATGAAAAATAAAAAACAGTTTCATACCTCCCATTAGTTATTTTTTTCTTTTTTAATATCTTCTATTTCTATTATTATACTTGGTTATGTAAGTAAGTAATAAGTATATGTTGCATTCTACGTTTATTATGCTTATTAATAAAGAATATACTTTTAGAGACTATTGTTTTATTGTAGGGTTCCGTCAAGTATTTCGCTTTCCAACAGGGTTCCGTCACTAAAAAAGTTTGAGAACCGCTGCTATAAGGCATGAATCACATCAAATAACCTCAAATACACCAATCAACAAATACTCCATAGCTCTCTGCACTACTCTATACTATATCGTTCTTTGTATCCGATCGAACTAATTCTATACACTCATGAACTGGTCCAGTTCATTACAGTTCCAGTGCAGCTACCAAGAACAAAATTCATGTCAACAACAAAAAATATACACCGAAAACCGATGTTACACGGCAGCCAATGCTTATAACGTGATTTCTCTAATAGACGCGCTATATTTCTCTTACAATTTTGATATTTAGGATGAAATTCATGCTTAACACCAAAAGAACTCAACACGGATCCAACTTCGTTACATAAAGATTTCTATACCCTGTTTTTAAATTACAAGATTGATTTGAATTCAAGCTGGCAATTCTGTAGATTCCTGATTGGTTAAATACCAGTCGGTTTCACACAGCACTTTTGACATATATTGACAGTTGTATAAATTGTAAACAAATAGTGTACATTTTGTTTTTTGTCGTTCATGTTATTGTTTTAATAAAATATAAAAAAGCCGTGAGCAGCAAAGCTCCATCACGAAAGTCGAATTTTACGTCGAATGAAGAATTTAACTAATACACAAACAAATCTTTCCATAAAATGAATTTCTTAGAAATGATATCAATTCTCAATCTTATTTCTTTATATGGAAAATTTGCTATTCCTCAATAACTTTTCATTTCACAAGTTAACTCTCTCTCTCGAATGAAAATTCATAATTTCAATAGACCCGGTGGTCTCGAACCCTCTTGTTCAATTCCAATTGACAACAAAGAAATAATTGTCATAATGAAAAGAAATTTCGAAAATTGGAAGTAAAAAAAATCACCCTAGCAACGATCATACTCTTCATTAAGTAGGAGGCGGTCCAGTTCAACAATTACAACGATCAAAATGATTTCGGGTGTTTTGTGCTAGAAGAACTGAAGAAGAAAACTCTGAACTTGAGAAAGACAATTCTTCAACATCACCCCTACTTGCGTGCGAAGTTCGAACCCTCTAGTTAAACTAAACTAGTGAGCAAAGGTCAAAAACCACTTTTTTTGCACTGCGACTCCTCGAAATATTCATTTGTTTTCAACCAAACTCTAATAACATCAATCCGCCGCCAAAAAAGCCATGACGAAAATAAGAATTGTAGCTTAAACAGATATATATACATATATATATATATATATATATATATATATATATATATATATATATATATATATATATATTCGAAATACATTCGAAAAACCATCATAATCATGTTCAGGAGGTTTTATTTAGCTCAATTTTCGAAAAATAAATATCCTCTGCTCTTTGAAAAATGCAATTTTCGTCTATTGTGGTGACTCAGTCTGAACTATTTAAATTTGATCACAAAATTCTTTATAATTAGTTGTAGTTTTCTTTTTCGTTTTCATTAATATGCAATCGCTCTTCTACCGTGTGTCTACCAGGTTAATTATTACTTAGTTTTTGGTTCATTATTTCCAGACTCTAAAAGTTTCGTATGACTATTATTTTATGTCACAGCTTCGAATCTAGTAACTTGTTTAGTAATTTCTAGTGGTGAGATTCAAGTTTCTTCCTAGATTAAAAAAGGGGATTTAACAACTTGTCAAAATGAGCTGATACTCATTTTAAAATAGCCACCGTATGGTAAGCAAATGTTTTCACTGTAAGCTTCTGTGTGCAAATTAATTTGCTTTGTGAAGTTATTAGTTGATTTTAGTCCTCATTATTATCAGTTTCACTGCGAAAGGCCTTGTCAATATGAAACTTAAGAGTACACTGAGAGATGTGATTTGTTTTAAATAAATAAGAAACTAAGACATGAAAGATTTTTATTAACCTAATATTAAGAATAGATAACAATTTAAGTGTATTAGTGCCTTTTGTACTACACTACTTGTTAGTACCTTGGGTAAATATTTCACACATTGTTCATTTTCTTGCGAAGGGATATTCTGGTTGTTGATCAATGCTGAAAAAAAAACAAATATAATAAAATGTTGATAAAAAATTTCCAATCATCACGTTATCACACCCTGGCAGCGTAAATATAATATATATGAATATGTATTTTTTGAATTCACTTCTCAAAATTCCATTATTTGTATGATAATTTACTTTGCAAAGTAATATGCAACTATTCCAAGCAAAAGCTAAATTTCCAAATATATAACTTATTAAATTCGCGCCATCTACAAAGATTGAATTTGCTAATATTTTGTGGCAGCGGGAAATTAGCAGTCGAAGCTTAAAATTTCTAGATGGAGCCAATTTGGTAGGAAAAAAACGTTGTCGTGAACAATCTTAATATACGTAGTCTGTGGTTCCATCGATTTATCATGAGAAATCATTTCAAATCACTTGAGATCACATCAATGACTTTACGTCACTACGTCATTAAGGAATATTGGGCTATAAAAACAAAACAGATATATAGAAACGCCCAGTGGGAAATTATCCATTTTTTATGTTCAAATATGAGTAAGAAAATTTGTATTTGTTTGGATACAATGAAGAAGTTTTAAAACAAAGGTAAATATAAAATAAACAATTAAAGGTTTGATTGATATACAGAGTGAGCAAATTAAGTTGTTTAGAAACTGGTGTGCAAGTACAAATTATTGTTATGTGAAAGTATAGTTAGTTATAAGGTGAAATTACCTTGAATAAACTACAAAGTGCATAGTTTAATGTGAAAAAAATTTCAAGCTTTTATTAACAATCGTATAAACCTTAAAAATGTTTTGTTACCAAAATTATATTAAATGTAGTAGAACAAAAACAAAAAATTGGAAAAGTTAGTTACAAAGGACATGAGGAGACATCAATTTTTAAGGAATGATATAAAAATTTTATTGATACTATAGATTTGTTTCTATTCAACATTATCAACTTACTTTGGAAAGATTCTCCAGTCACAAATTCTGACTTGTTCTCCCACGTTGAGTTCTTCGATTTTTTTCATGTCTTCATCGTCCAATTCGAAATCATATAAATCGAAGTTGCTTTTCAATCTAGAAGGAGTGACGCTCTTTGGTATCACAACAATATTTTTTTGTAATAAGAATCTCAAAGCGACTTGAGCATTACTTTTGTTATGTTTTTGTGCAATCTCTGAGATTACTGGATCTGTAAGGACATTCACCAAATCTTGTCTTTCCCTAAAATATCCAAAATTAATGCTTTTAAATGTTCTTGATTTTAGGTCTCTACTGTTTTAAAATTAGTTTCTTTTAATAATATAGTTTTTTAACAATAAGATAGATAAAATTTGATGTTTCGACCTATTTTAGACTTTATCGAAATATGATATTAACACTGCCAATTTGCGTATTTATATTAAACAATAGATCAACTACATCATGAAATTTTAAAACAGAAGAGACCTAAAGTCAAGGAGATTTAGAAGAATAAACATATCAAAAGGTCAAAAGAGATAAGAAATTGAGAAATAACCAAAATTTAGGGATTATTCGAAAGTAATTGAGAATATAGAAATAAAACAGAATCATTAAACTTACTCATATCAAAAATGGTTTTTTTATAAAGGTTATTTGGTGAAACATTAAAAAAATGTAAATGCCCTAATGAAACTGGAAAAGTTGGAAAGGGAAAATATCCATCCAAAATTTAATATCAAGCTCACTCCTATGTTATATAAGCGCTTTTTTGCAAAAAATAACTTTGTCAATGTCCAAGAGATTTATAAAATGCCAACGTTTCGATTTTTATCAAGGTTAAACTTGTTATCTACATCAACGTTTGAGTTATAATCTACCATATATTTTGAGCCTTGATACAGATCGAAACGTTGGCATTTAAAAAAACTCTTGGACACTTTTATTTTGAGTCCTCAACCATTCGAAATTACATATTTAGGATTAACAATTATAGGTTATGACTTTAATCAAACCATTTAATTCACTGTAATGTTTCGAGTCTTGCATAAAACACATCACCGACTCATACAACAAAAAACTTGAAATAATTTTAAAAAAACACTCACTATTTTACAAACTTTGGTGAACTATGAAGTAGGATAATAATATGAGAGGCGTCACGCTTCCGTTGATTATTATGATTGTAGTGGTAGTGTGAACAGAGGTTTGTTCTTAGTACTGTACTGACATAACTAGTTCAGGACGTGTTCACTAAAGTGTTCTTTGTAGCAGAACCAGCGTTAGTGGCTGTGCAAGAGAAATAGTTCACTCAGTTCACTGTACTGCTTGCACTGGGTCTAGAGTCAGTTCAGCCAGTGTAATCTGGAAACGGTGGCATTACATCTTCGTCATCGGATCAATGTAAAATATCAAAAAGTACTAAATCGTTTTTCATTGTTGTTAATAATACAAGGCCTGAATCATATCAATTAACCTCAAATATAACAATAAATAAATGCTTAATAGCTCTCTGCACTATATCGTTCTTTGTATCCGATCGAACTAATTCTATACACTAATGAACTGGTCTGCACTGGTCCAGTTTAGTAGTTTCAGTGCAGCTACCAAAAACAAACCTCAGTTTGATCGGTTCCAAGTAATGCCAAAAATAATTTGATGTTCTACTGAAATACGTGTGTTTTTCTCGATTTGTACTCACTCAGCTCCAACTTTTTTCAAGAATTTGTTGTAACCGGGATTTCCAAGCGGAGAATAAGCCGTAACGACTAATCCGTTTTGGTGACAGAAATCAACTAATTCGGGTTGTTGTAAGAATACGTGTAATTCAACTTGCAGGCAGGCTGGTTTAATACGAGCAAATTTTAATATTCTGTCTATTTGTTCGACGGTGAAGTTTGAAACTCCGATTGTTTTCGCCCGGCCTTCGTCCACTTGTTTTTCCATATTCTAAAAATATATTTTAATCAAACCACAGACACAATAAGAGTTGTAATAAAAAAGGGTATTAAGTTTAGATTTGCTGATATTTTGTGACAGCTTTGAATTGGTAGTTGAGGATTAAAATACCAAGATGGCGCCATTTTAGTAACGTTGCCGTGAACAATCTTAATATATGTAGTCTGTGGTTCCATCAAATTATTTATTCTTTATGTTGGAATATGAAGGTTGACATTTGCAGGAGTACGGAACAAAATAAAATGGTTTAGATGAAAGAAACTATCAAATAATGTACAAAATAAACAACTGAAAGTATGATATACAGAGAGTATTAAATAAAGTTGTTTCAAGAAGAAACGAGTGCGTAACGAACAAATCAATACGCTATGAAACTGGTATTTTATAACAAAATTATATCAAATGCTGAACAAAAACAAGATACGATTATCAAGACTTACATTTTATGAGTTGTTGCATCTGATACAAACTTATCAGATATTTGGCAACTGGGTGTTTTTTAATGGACATGCATTTTCATCAATACAAAAAAAAGTTCGGGAGACATGTTAAGCTATGATTTATTCTTATTTTTCGATAAATTTGCTAGCCGTTTGTGACTCCAACTAAAGTATATATTTGTCGATGTGGGTTCCTACAAGAAAAATTTGCGTAGCGAATTCGCTGCGCGTTCGCGGCGTGATCGTCGCGCGCCCGCTCCGCTTTGAAGAAGCTTGCAATCCGCTAGTATGATAAGGCACTAAGAGATGTAATAAAAAAAGTTGTTGAGAGTTTTAAAAACATGTTTTAGAACTACCACCTTCTGATTGGATAAAGTGGTTCAATCACTCTATCAGTATTCCCAATCACGATTTTTTACACAAAATATAATTACATATTCCATATTTAATTGTACATACATACCTTCCATACACCTTCGTGGTCCTCACTTTCGTATTCAGCGGAAGTTTCAGATTTCCCAACTGGAAAATGGATCAAATATAAATCGACGTAATCCAATTGAAGCTTTTCCAAAGAACTTTCCAAATATTTCTGAACTCTATCGCGATGTATACCCTGTATAGGTAATTTAGTAACTATTATCAAATCTTCTCTGTTCAGTTTTCCGGAGGAAAACCATTCTTGTAGGACTTTACCGATTAAGTGTTCGTTTTCGTAAGCGGCAGCAGTGTCGATGTGCCGGTAACCAATTTCTAAAGCCGTATTTAAAGCGGTTTCAAGTTCAGCTTCATCTTTAGCCTGTTAAATTAAAAAAAAAATCAAATCAATTGATGTCAATGTACTGCTTATTGAATATTGAGACAATGAAAAATCGAAGCATTTCAACTCTTTTCACTACTGCTAATACTGACTAATATGAACGCCGATGTAATATATGAATAATGATTTTTTCTACGCCAATGTCCGTGAACGTCAACTGTCAACATTCCTTTCATAATCTTAAGAGACAGGTGACAGTAAAGTGTATGTTCATTATTGTAATATAAAGCTTAATTCAACTATCATGGTTTATATATGATAAACGTAGCATTATATATAAACAAAGATAATATTTCATTAACTTCAACCAAATACATCACACAATAATTGCTTTTTTCTACGCACATGTCTGTAAACTTCAACAATCGCACTGTCAACATTCCTTGTAAATGACATTTAACAATAACATGCATATAATTAGATCTCATAACATACACTTGCGTTTTGAGAAGAAAACTTAAACTTCTTGATTTAATTAAATTACAATAAAATTTTTATTAACGTAAGACTTTATTTAGTCTATTAATTAAAATTTAGTCAATTAAAAAACATAAAAACTTTTAGCATTAGCGAGATATATTTAGGATTGAAAGAGTGATGCCCCTAATGTAGGCAGCACATTATGCAATTTCATTAAAAATAGGACACGTTTTCTTAAGTTGGATGCATGAATGCGCGGCTTCGTCCATAAAATTTTTCACTTCTTGCGTAATGGGTTACTTACAACCCTTGTTACGTAATATACTATTATTTTTTGTTTATTTGTTTATAGTAATAAAGTGAATTACAATTACAAGCAAATTTATCTCAGAACTTAGCTATAAAAGTAAATCGAATAAAAACAACAAAAAATGTATGATCAAGAACGTTGGTGGTACACGGGTGGCTCCAAAAAAGCAGGCAGAACTGAAATTGGAGTGTACAGGACCAGAACCAAACGCACTTGGGTTATACATCGAGTATTATTCAAGCAGAAATATATGCAATTGAAAATTTTGTTCAGTTATCGCAAACTGAAGATCCAAACTGGTATGGGAATGCTGAACAAACAAACAAGATAGACACTAAGAATAAAGTTAACCTCCAATAGATTCTATGATACTCTGAAATGGAATAACAAACAGTTTTTCCACAGTAAGGGCGTATAAACCCTTCGTAATACCTGAATAGATAATAGGATAAAGATATAACGCTAGAAAATGAGGTAGATAGGAAAAAAGAGGTTTCTACCTCATTCACAACATTCTCTTGAATAAATAAAGGGGTTCTTAAACACGTTGAGCCCCAATCAAAATTGATAAACTTTCTCCAGGGCCAAAACTATTTTTTTTTTGAATTTTTACACTCCATATGGGGTGTGAACCAAAGGAAAAATAATAAAAAAGGCTGCTCATAGAGTGTGCAAAAGAAGCTGAAGAAACATGGATTTAAACTGTTATTTGGTAATTTGGAATAGTGAATGCAATTACTGAATCCCAAATCAGTGTAGCCATGAAGTTACTGACGAAAGAAAATACGACTGTTGCTGATCAAAAGACGCCAAAACAAAAAAAAACCGTTGCCTAGTGAAGAAAGAAGGTCCAAGTCACAAGGTGCGAAAACATTGTGAAGGGTGCAGTAAAAAATCATGAAAAAAAAACAAATAGACCAAGTGTAAGGTAATGATTTAAGGATCCAGGACGGTTTAATTAAACTTTAAATACATTTAAATACGGTGTTAAAAGTATTTATATTGCACGTAAGCAAAATTTTTCTGCAATCTGTGATAAAGCAATCGTAGGCATGTTTAAAATCTACACACACTATGAAAGAAAAAACAATCAAAAATCCATATTTCAGTATGTGGTAACAAATATTACATCGCTAAATATGTATGTGTCTCATTTATTGATTGATTCAATCATTTAGATGATAATAATACACTCGAAACTGACGAAATCAATATTTTGAAGTAGCTTATAAAACATAATTGTTTTTTTGAAATTTGAAATATCAACTAAATAAATACTACATTATCTTCTTACCAATCAAGTAAATTAAAAAATAATGGTTTTTAATTAAACCAACGTTGCTAAAGTGAGTTGAAATAAAATTATTCAAGATATTTATCTATACAGTATGGCGCAAATGAAAGAAATAAATTCGTTTTTTCGTAAGCCGGCGACTTTTATTTTTAAACAGGCTATTCGTAAAGATACCTTTTTATTTTTGACGTCATCTATATGAGCGTGATGACGTAATCGCTAACATTTTTAAACAGAAATGTGGGTGTTATAATACATTATTTGAAATATCCCTGGTAATGAAATGTCTGATCTACCTACTTTTTACCTGTCAACATCAACATTAACACTTGGACTTATAGAAGATAATTTTGATATACGAATTGAGTTTTGTGAAATTTTGATAGAACAAAATAACAGAGATCCAATGTTTTCAAAAAAAATTCTTTCCTCGGATGAAGCTACATTTCTACTAAACGATCATGTCAATCGTCAAACTTATCCGTACTGGGCTACAGAAAATCCACACTGGATGCAAGAGTACCGTACTCAATACCCAGAGAAAGTTAATGTTTGGGCGAGAATAATAGATAATAGGATTATATTGGGCCATACTTTTTCGAAGAAACCTTAACAGGTTCTTGATATTTAGAATGCCTTCAAAACCTCTTGCTACCTGAATTGAACTGGCTGTTTTTAAACAGAAATGATTTATGGCTGCAGCAAGATGGTGCGCCTCCACACTATGCTGTATTGGTGCGCAACTATTTGAACAACGGTCCATATCGGTGGACAGGTGGACAGAGAAACAATAGAATGGCCGCCTAGGTCACCTGATTTGACTCCTCTTGATTTCTTTTTATAGGGATACTTGAAAAGTAAAATGTACCAAAATAGACCACAAAATATCAATGAACTCAAAGAAAGGATACGTATTGAGATTGCACAAATAACTCCGGAAGCTGTATAGAAGGTTTGAGAAGAGTTCGCAGCATGTCTTTCTCATTGTATTTTAGCTGAAGGTTTCGTTGTATTTAATGAGTAATACATATTAAATATTTATTGTACTAATAAGATTTTATTAATTTTTTAAACAAATACAAAATTCAATTACTGTACATATTGATATGACTGAATAGGTATTTAAAAGACCTTTGAAATAATGTATTACAACACCCACATTTCCATATAAAAATTTTAGCGATGATGTCATCAAGTTCGCATAGATGACGTCAATAATAAAAAGCCCGTTTTAAAATAAAAATCGACGGGTTTCGGGATTTTTTCTTAAAATCGTCGGTTCACGAAATAACGAATTTATTCCTTTCATTTGCACCATACTGTATATGTTAACCTTGTAAACAATAATCTGCTTGATGAATCAATCTTATTGTCCACACATGTGTAATATTACATGATTTTCAAATTAGGGAAACACGATTAGTTATATAATATTATGAAACTCAAGGACGTTATTCTACGATCTCAAGTTCGATCCTTTCACAGGATTCTTGATTCAAAAAACAAATTTATCCAAGATAATCATACCTTTTTTCCAATCCTGTTTAATATAATTAAAAAAAAAAGACAATCGACAAACTAGAATAGTCGGTCTAGAAATAACCTAAGGAAAAACCGAATACATGTCTAAAGAAAGAATAAGAGAGATTTCAAAAAGGATATCGAAAGTATATGCAAGCACAAATATTAAATTGAGCAAGATCCTTCTTGAGAAGGAAACCTACAGAAATTATGAGGATGATTAGATAATGATACTTCTATGGCCAAGAAATACCAGGAGAAACCAAATTGAAGAAAATACCAGAATCCTAGAAATAATAGATTGGGAAGCAAATTGCAGTAAAAAATGGAGAATAAAGCTGATTAACGAAGCCAGGATCAACAAAACACTGTTACAAAAAAAACAAGGATAGTAATTCATCCCTATAAAGGCGCACAAAGCGCTAGCCATAATCCAAGATATTGAACACATTTCAAAAGGAAAACAATTGTTTTTGGCCCGTATTGAACAAGAATTTGCATAAAAAACGAAGTATATAGAAAAAATACACACCAAAGTCGTGTTATAAGTGAAAAGCAGAAAATTTGTGTTGAAACAGATTTCTCACCAAAAGGTAAAACGAAAAGCTGCGTATCTATTTCAAATTTCGATTACTCAGTTACTTGGACGAGAAATTTTATTCTACATCAAATGAATAGTAGAATAGAGGACTTTTCGGTAACTACGATCGGGTTAACCCCATCACGATCTGGATGTTCGGAAACTAACCCGGATCACGTTCACTGTTGTTCGGAAACTGGTTGAGTTGCCCCTCTCTACTCTGGTTTACATCGTTTACCCTGGCAGAATAATGATTTTTTAGAAAAATCGAAGTTTGTTAGTTTCTCGAAACAGTGAAGAAAAAACCGTATAGAAATTAAGACAAAACGTATAAGAACGGAAAACTGCAACTGCAATTTGTTACGTAAAAATATTGTAGTTGTCTCAAACTCATCTGCAAGATCAACTCGCTCAACAATTGGTGGCATAGAAGAAGGTATTAACCCTAAAATGGTCACATCAATGATTTGAGATTCTTTTTGTTACCCGTATTTTTCTTAGTTTATTTGTTCGATCGGCACGTAAAAATTGATAATTTTTGGTACAACTCCCGCTTTAACTCAATTATTTATGTGTTCTGATAACTGACTATGGCTTTTTAAATATTTTTTATTGTTTCAGTTTTTACTTCATCTATATCGAGTCTGATTATTTTCAAGATTATTTGTGTTTTTTAATTTCATTTTGATCTGTGGATTTTAAATAGAATTATGTCCAAGCATTTTATATTACGAACAAAAAATTCAAGTCAAAATTGTATTGGGAAACTTTGGATACACAAACAAACAACGAAACAGTGAAAAAATGTTAGAAAGTAAATTTTTCACTTTTTGTTGATAATTGAAATGCAATAAGTTTCGAAAACATGAATTGGAATTGTTTTTTGAAAAAGTTTTGTTACTTATTACTGGGAAAATCGGAGAAGTAGAAATTTGGTGTACAGGGCCGAATTAAACAAGGGGCTTAGGGGGCTATACCAAGTCCAAGAGAGCCCTATCATTTGGAAAACATTCTGTATTTTTTGATATGTTGATACCACGAATCTAACGTATTGATAGTATTTTTTCAATTTTTCCGAGTTTCCGAATTTCTTAAAGCGGTCCCGTCATTATTTTAGCTCCGGGCCTTATAAATCATAAGCCGGCCCTGTAGGTGTATGTTCTGAGGTTCAAGTGGAAACCATTTAAAATTGATGTTTCCAAAACTACAACTAGATCATTCTAATTCACCAAAATGTCACTTATTTCATATAAATCCAGCTTAATTTGTCTTAAAACTCATGGTTGAGACTAATTTAATATTTATTCACTTCATACAAAAAGAATGGCTAGAAAATGTGAAGTAACAGAACCATTGTGAGTGTTAACAGAAGCAAAAACATTATAATTGACGCCATCTGGAGAAAATAGTTCGAAGCTGTAAAATTCCTATGTACTCAAATCTAATGCGTTTTTACCCAATCATTTTTTTTGACGAGTACAGCTCGGTCCACAGACCTAACTGTGTTATTAGGTCTGTGGCTCTGTCAAATAATCGGAACGTTCAAATTATATAATGTATTATGTGTTGCCTACATTTATCAAATCAACATAATTACTTTAAATTAAATTAATGTATCTGATTATTATAACGTTTAAAAAATATCTGAAGTCAATTCGAAAATTAACATTTTAAATTTTTTTATATCGACTTTTTGTATAAAAATTGTATTACAGAAATACGGCTATGGTATAGGTTAGGTTAGGTTATTCAGTACAAGACGTAGACAATAATTCCTTGATAATATTGCAAAAATGTATCAGGTACTTACCTACCGACAATCAATTAATGCATGAGATTATTTCTAACTAATATTAAAAAAATGTGATTAATATAGATACTCACTTCCCAAGTACCCAAACCTACAGTTGGCATATTTAAATCTCCACATTTCACTGTTTTAGCCATTTTTATTTCAAAATATGTTACAAATAATTACAGTAATACTTCACAGGCGAATGCGTTTAGAGAATTGGATAGAAAACTGATATAAACAAAATATATAGAACTACTTTGCGCCGTCTATCAGCGTCGATTAGTGGGGCGATGTACACCAGGATGTGGGAATAGAGGGGACACGATTGTTGAACATACACTAAGAAAAAGATTCCGAAAAAGAATTTGTGTCAATTCGATTACGAAATAAAATATATTTTGTTGTTTTATACGACATATTAATAAATAGAACATGCTTATTTTTTCCAACGTTGAGCCTTAATACTTTCAAATAATATAATTTGATTTTAATAATCAAATGATTCAGGTATTTATATTTCTCAGTTAATGTTGAGAATATTATTCCTAATGACAATATAATGGTATGATGACTATGTACTATTTTTTGTATAACTAAATTTAATCATCAACTTATTCTTTAAAACGTCTGAGTATTTACAAAATTTGACAGTTTTCTTTAATTATATGTTTGAAATAAACTGAAGAATATTCAGATTGACACAACGTCACCGAGATTTTCGATTCGCTTTCTTAAAAACGTGAATTCCATTAATCAAAAATCGATTCCAATTCATGCTCTCCTATTTTTTTTGACAACTCAATTATCGAAAAAAAAAAAAAATTCTGATTCATTTTTTATGAATTAAGAATTAATCTCGATTCATACATACATAATTGAATCAAAAATGTTTTCAATTCTTCTCAAAGAATCGATTACAAACAAAATAAAAGGAATCGATTCTTTTAGAATCATTATAGGCATCCTAGGGAATTTAGAATTGTACAAGATAGTTTTAACATTACTCCTTTTCGATGTTTTATCATTTTTGCGGCTGTAATGTGATTAGACCTTCAGTGTTGACAACCGGCAACAAGGTCAAGGGTAGACACCACGCGAAAATAAGACAAGCCTTTAGCAGTGGCTTGAATAGAGAGGTTAGATGTGAAGTTACATTAAAGAACCAGCTTTTCTGCGGTAATATAACTATAATTTTGCTTCGGTCTCGAGCTATTCAGTTTACTAAGTACTAAAGAAAGTTCGAAATAAATTGTCTTAATAATTCTTTTAGGTTATATTTCTTTAGATTTACATAACTGCTTCAGTTCATCTACAATTGCTACATTCATGCCAAATCTTTTGTGTATACCAGCGCCATTTGGGAAGGTTTTTGAACCGTTATTTCCTCACTCCAACCTCCATAAATTGCTTACCTCATGCGTAGTTTTTTGGGTTTCATCTTTTATTACTTTCAGAAGGTATACAATTCAACAATTTTTAAGGAATTCGTCCGTATATCTCAACATCAATTAATTTCCAAAGCTAAAAAGCTTTTATGTGTGTAATATCAAATTTTATGATTATCCAAGTATTTCTTTTCAAATGTGACCTAAATTATACCATAATAGCTTCTTATTGATTGATTAAAACGTGGATACAAACATCGTATGTGTATATAATGGACCTTAATATAAAATATTCACAGGAATATTATGTTTTTAATAATCCACTATTATTATACATATTATGAATCACCGACCTTTGAAAAGATTTTTTGCTTCGTAATGCAATGCAATTTTAATAAAATTGCTCATTAAATTTGTATGGATATTACCTAAGTTTCAATTCACCTTTTCCAGTGGATATCTCATAAAATGAATAACTTGTCGATAAACAAATATTTGCGTGTTATTACGACTTCCTTGTGTTTCAAAGTATTAATTTTTGTTAACAATACAAATCAAACAAGGCCGTCACCTGTATATTTTGTAGATACAGTAAAATTTACATCCTTCTGAATACATCTAAGATGGTCTGCGTTTGTATTGATGGAACTACTCGACTGAGACCTTGATCATTTTTATATTCTCTATTGACCTTCATAATCAAAATTCAATCTATAATTATTTTGTTTAGAACAAGTGATGAAAAAAAACTGTCACACGATACGTCCGTATTTAATTACAGGAAAGCGTTTAATATCATGTTCAATGATATCATTTTATATTTAAATAAATTGACATTATCGACAACAGATTATATCTATAGAATAACTATGAATTATTTTGAGGAAAAGTAAATATATTTCAACGGAAAATACTAGATTTGATTTTAAGACATTCTGAATATTTTACGACTGTTTGTGGCACACATTTATTTCATAGATAATTATTTTCTGTAGCTGAATGTAAATATAAGAATGACGGATATTAACCGCAATAAAATAAAAACATTTCGTAAGTTTGGATTCAAAGAATGTTTCAAATACAATTATTAAGAATAATATTTGGACAAAAAATAAGATAAAACTTATATACAATGATTTTTCGAAAAATATAGCATGCATGTGTTCTCTTGAGTGAAAAATATGTTTATTTATTTAAAAGTTACACTTTACAGACACCTGTCAAACACACTTACAACTATAACTTCACACATGGCAGTAAAAAAAATTCCATAGTTTTAAGTTATATGCATTTTTAGTTATTTATTTTTGGTCCTGTCAAAAGATAAAAAGGATAGTGATAAAAAACATGGTAGCTTGTGAACCTGATAATGAAAGTACTAAAATAAAACTACTAGTAAATAAATATAGTTTTAATAAAACATATAAAAATAAGAAACTAAACAATAAATAATAACGAAACAACGGCATGAAGGTCTACATTTACCGGTAAGTGCCTTTAGTTGATCGCACTTACCCACTTAGATACTAGAGTAGAAAGGATCATAACTGGCTTAGAATCCGAATATTCAGATCATGATCGGGTTAACCAGATCATAGTTTCCGAAAAGTCCTTTTACTTGTTCTTCGTGAAAATGATATTCACATTACTATTACTCAAGATTATAAAGATTTTATCAATCGTATTTAAAGTTTATATATTTATTAATCATATAGGTGTTGAGAAAGAGAAAAGTTTATAAAAACTAATAAGATGTATTTGATTACTGAACTTATTATATTATAGTATGAGATGATGTTTAAAAAAAGAAGACCAGACCACCTTAAAATGTAATGAATTTGGCTACGTAAAAAGTATTCTCATTTGTGGACAAAAAAGAAAATTCACAAATGAAGATAATGAACGTGATTCTGAGTGTATAAGATTAGGCAAAAAATCAAAACATGCAATAAATAAAGATATTAATCATTTTTATAGAGTGTATATTTATTCTCCATCGAATCCTTCATTTTCTTGTAGCAACATGATGATAATGAAGATGATCATAATCTGCTCTTCAACAACCAACTTCTCCTGGAAATTAAGTAGGTAGATGAAGATGTAATATAATCTAACGTCTTGTTCAACAATTTACATTGCCGTGCGGAAATTAATCACCATAGATCCTCGATATTGTTAGATAAAATTTGATGAGTTATATTATCTTTTCATTTCTAAAATTAGCCAGTAATATTTACCTACAAATTAGTTGTTTACATGACATGATATTCAATCAAGGCCAATAATTTGTCAGTAAAAAAAGTGTAGTAATTAATTCATACTCATAAAATAATTTTCTTACTAATAATTGATAGAAAATTTCATAATAAACAAAGATTTTTCATACTAAAAAAAATAATTAAGAAGCATAATGGTAAAGAAATTTAACTATAAAAAGAAATCGTTACAGTACCATTACATAAATTGTTAGGGAAAACAGGGTGGGTTTGGTGAACAAAAAGAATAACAAAACTAGATTGAATATCAGAAGAGATTATAATGGTAGAAATGTGTTCGTTTTCCATCCTTTTTTGTGCTACAAGGGTTATACGATTAGTTTCTACTCATTTTTTGTGTAGTTCAGCAACCTACTCATCCACACAACTTCCTTCACGCCTTCACTTCCAGCCACATATTCAGCTTCAGTTGTGCTCAATCCCACAATTGGTTGCTTCCGACTCATCCATGTAATAGCGGCTCTACCACAAGTAGTAACAAATCTGGATATTGAGCGTCGTGTCTCAGGTATAATTGGAATTAGAGCAGCACAAGTATTTAAAGATCCTTTTTACAGCTTACCAATCAGATTCCTTTGGACGATCCAACAACTCTGAAACTATAGTAACAGCATATGATAAGTCAGGACGAGTAGTCATAGTCAGATAGAGCAGGCTTCCAACAGCTTGACTATAGGGTACACTCTTCTCCAATGGTGGTGTATTCTTGTCTCTAGTCCATTTTTCAATTTGTGTCTTTATAGGATTTGAATCTATCATGTTGAACCTCCTTAAGATGATTTTGGTGCTAGAATATGGAACAACAGATACAGAAATGTTTCAGTGAAATCAAGATTCAAAGGGTAAGTCCATTGTTGTTGTCTTGTTCTGCATTGGAGTAGTGTTAGTAGTAGTTAGTGTATCCTGTTCAAGTCTTTTCATAATGGTAGTGTCGTCAATAACCTCTTTTGAGCTCTATCTAGTGATTTATCTTTTTACGGCACGTTTAAATATCTGTACTAGATTATAACCATTTTTTGAACAAGAACAAACTGTAGTATATTTGTTGCAAAATTTTCAGAAATATAAATTCCTTCAAATAAAACAAACAGGCAAAAAAACAACAATTTATTGTTTCAATCCCACAGTATATTTTATAATAGTAATAACACCAAGCATTTATCTTCTGAAAGGATATTCAGGATGTTCTACAAATCTGAAACAATAAAATTGATAAGATCATAATAAAATGGGAGTAATAATTTATTTAATACACAAATTACAAAAAAGTTGTTGAAAGCAAGCTAGAAAATATTTCGAGATCATAAGTTAAAATAAAATTGCTCTTACTTTGGTCCATAATCCATACGGAAAATTCTTCCATCTTCACCTTTATCTAGAGATTCCAAAGCCTTTAAATCTTCAGGTTTAAGTTTGAAATCCAAAATATTGAAATTTTCCTTTAATCTATCAGGTTTTACACTTTTTGGAATAACTACAATATCATTTTGAGTAATGTAACGAAGAATTATTTGACCAGTAGTTTTCCCATATTTTTTTGCTATTTCAGTTATCAATGGGTCTCCAAGAATATTTGGCACTGTAATATCTCTAAAATGGCATAACAAGCTATTTATAGAAATATATAGATTTCGCCAATGGGAACTTTAATATAAATTTTACAAATAGTTACCTTCCCATTTTTTTCATGAATGCGGGAGTACCTGGCGAACCGAGCGAAGAATAAGATACTATTACGATATTATTTTTTTTACAATATTCACGCAATTCTTTTTGTTGATTATAAACTTGAAGTTCCACTTGAGTATTAGCTGGTCTAATGCGGCAGTTCTTTATTATCCTATCGATTTGATGAATTGCAAAATTTGAAACACCAATTGTTCTCGTTCTACCAGCATCAACTTGTTCTTCCATTTTCTACAAGAAACAATATATTTAAAAAAATAATTATTGAATTTACGAATGATTTTCAAATAATTTGAGGTTAGGTTTTATGAAACTAAACTGAGAACCATCGAACTGCAAGGTCATTTATAACAAAAATATTCAGTTAAAGGTGCAATTTCATGTTGATGCTGGACGCTGTTTTATAGCGTCAAATGAGGTCATATAGTACAATTTTGACAGGAGAGTCATCTTGATGCAACGTCAAAACTAAACACTGTTTAGATTTAACTAGGGTATTATAACAAAAAACTAAATCTTTATTATCAGTTGTTCTGAAAAGTGCAATGAACTAAGAGGTCACAGAAGCGAAACACACAGCTTTGTGAAACTGTACGTACTCGTTGAGAATAATGTCTTCAAACATAGTGGAACGTGGAGTTGTTCACCATGTTTTCGATGTCAGCAGACAATCCAATACTATGCTTTCTGAAGTAAATCAAAATGTCGAAAATAAATTCTATAATGTTAGGTCCAAACTCCAAACAGTCACTCAGTGAGATATTCTAGCAAACGCATCAAAGACTGAGCGCACCTTTGTAATTAAAGTTGACTATTTCACCACTGGGCGATGAGGATTCTATTGTCTGTCTTCTCTTTAATGATGTTCAGCTTCAACTAAACTCTAGTCATACGCTTGGAAAGCTTGTCGTCATCACTCAACCTTCTCTTGGTAGCAGCTAGGATTTTCTCAACAAGCCCACGGAAGGTCTAACAACATATTATTCCATGGCAACTTCACCCTCTATTTGCTGTTGACGAATGCATGTGGTCTCTAACTTCCAAGGCCACTTTCATCCATGCTCAAGATGCCGGCCATTGTATACACCAAAGCGTGTCCAGAGTTCACAGATCCGCGCTTTTTCATATTTTGCAGATTGAAAAATAAATAGAAATAATCTTCATGTTATTGATAAGAATAAAGTCATTTATTTACGAAATTTCAACTGGTTTTGATTAATCCAGGTGAGTTATATCGAAAATAATAAATTATAAGAAAAATGTTGAATACTTACTTTCCAAACTGCAAGATGATCAGTAGGCTGCGGTTCTGTAGGTTTTCCATCTCCAACAGACTTTAAATATATCGGAAAATGAATTAGATACAGATCAACGTAATCCAATTGAAGTTTTTCTAAAGACTGTTTCAATTGTGACTCTACTTCGTCTGCATGGATATGAGTATGAGGTAGTTTCGTCGTGATAAATAAATCTTCTCTTTTAAGTTTACCTGATGTTAACCATTTCTTCAATACCTTGCCGATTACATGTTCGTTTTTATATATAGCAGCAGTGTCAATATGACGGTAACCGATTTCCAACGCTGCATCAAGAGCTTTTACCAATTCTTCTTCATCTGTACTCTATAAAGTGTTGTGAAATTTGCTTAACCACAAATAATATTTATTGTATTTCCGTTATTGTTAGTAGTAACGGGTGTAAATGATATAAATACAAAATAAATTAAATACCTGCCACGTTCCTAATCCGACTATCGGAATTTTTACATCACCTATCATTGTCAACGACATATTCACGTTATTTGTTTGACACCTTTAGCAATATAGAAATTATAACAGTATATAAATTTCTTTTTATACTATTGCGCAATCGATAAGGTTAAATACAAATACTGATAATAAAAGTAGAGAATGGAATTTAAATACCTGATATTTGTACTTCAATAATGTTACACGTTTAACCGTAGATTAGATAAATACACTGACACACCAATTACTTGGGAAGATAAAACTAATAATTAAATAAAAAAAGTTGTTCCATTCTATGTTAGAGATGTGCACTTACATTTAAATCTGGAGTTAATTTTTTAAAGTACGTTATTTTCATCGAAAATGGTACTATGGAAAAAAAACTATTATAGAAAACTGTACACAAATTGAGGTTTCCCCATTGCCCTATAAATGTTTGGGCTTCATGAGCTTTAAAATTGCGCGTTAAACTGTAGAATTGAGGTTATTTAGGCATTTATTTTGAATTTATTTAGATATATATTTTTGTTTTAAAATTACAATCACAATTAAAATCGAGCTGCTTAAAATATTAAATAATTTTCCTTTTGCAAATATTCGGATTTAATGCTCATAGTATTCTAACCTAAACCTCACCTGTCAATATAAAAGTGAAGTAAAAATAAAATCACATATCAAAACCACGATTCGAACCACAAAGCACTAACTGAAAAACAAGTATATCTAACCTCAAACTTTTTAATTCTAGTTTAATTAATCTGTCAAATAAGCTAAGCTGAGTTTTTTCTGTAAAAGTGCAATTTCATGTTGATGTATAATTAATTAATTCAACTTCAAATATACAATCTATTAACCTATAAACATAAATTTTGACGCTGAATTGATTTAAGATAACGCAGTAGTCAAAATTGCACCACGTGACCATATTCGACATTATAAGCCAACGTCCAGCTTCAACATGAAATTGTACCTTAAAACAAAGGTTGAATAAAAAATGTAAATTAAATAAACTACACTCTAATATGTTTATCTAAGATTTCACGCAAAAAGAACGCTACTAATGCTTCAATTGTATCCCATGATATTTAAATTAAGCTTTATGTTGCAATGTTGTTTATTGTTGCACATACACTTTACTGTCACCTATCATTCAAAAGTAAAAGTAAAGTAAAAACATGTAAATAGTCATGATAAAATGTTTTATTAGAAGACAACTAAACCATTTACAGCATATGATAAACCTCAAAAAAAAAGTAGTTTGAGTTTTGGTGAAAGAGAAACATTATAAAACGTTATAAAAGGGGATTACGGTGGTTTGTAATACTTTTTGTCTGGTAAATTTTATATGTTTTTTAACATTCCTGATTATTTTCTTAGTGTCTTAAAAATTGTAATTTTAACTACCAATGTTGTAGGGTAATGTATCCAATTAATTCCATATTCTTTTGTACTTTTTACTGTAACTAATTTGTTATTATTTGGAAAATAGGAGTTGTAGAAGTGCAGATATATGTTCTTTCTTTCCTTAATAGTAGTTTAGATCTACTCTATGTTTTTAATATTACTAATTAATTAATTTTATTTATTTTTTCTTTGGGTTTCAAGCTAAAGCTTTCTAATTATTGACAATTTTAACAATAAATTACAAACCGGTGAGCTTATCTGCTCATTCAGTATTTAACTAGGGATTAATTAGAAGAGATATAAATAAAACTGCATGTTTTTTTAATAGGATTTATTAAATAAAATATTAAAACCTAGGATTTTTTGAGTTTATCTTTCTTAGATGCACAACATATTCTTTTAAACAACTTAAATACTATATACACACACATTATAAATACAAAATTCCAAAATAGAATAACATCTATTAAATAATATTGGTACCAAGGTAATTTTGTTCCGTACACTCTCAAATGAGAAACTTGTTTGTACTTGGCCACATACTCGATCCAGTAAATTGCCAAATCTAATGGTGGTATCGGTCTGTCGCGGAGAATTTCTGATCTTCTTTTTACATTTTCTGAGTATCTACAAAGAAATGGAATACTTTTTATGATCTGATCATCAAAGATAACAGAAAACCCATTGGAAGAAATTGTAAATGGTGAAATGTTGGTAAACGGTTATATAAATAGAAGAAAGGAGATTTTATCACATGAAACAGCTTCATTATAAGTTGTCAGATATTCAACATTGTTGCCATTTTAGAATTTAGAGAGTTAACAAACTAAAAAAAGAGAGAAACTCCAACGTTATTTCCTGATTTTGATAACCACTGTCTGACGCTCGTTTCGATAACCAAGTTGTAGTCTTCAGAGACTGTAATCTTTTAAACAGTATATCTTCAGTCTCTGAAGAAGATAACGAAACGCATGTTACATAATGTGATTGTGAGTGTTGGTGTAAACAGTGTAAACAACGGTACCAGAATTTCGAATTCTCTGGGAATCTCAGTGTTTAGAGCTGATCTATTAGTTCCTAGTCCATAAATAAAGTCGACTATTTGTACTATAATCACAATACGGACGATATTGTCCGACAAAAAAATGGAAATAATTCTTAGAACAAGGTGAAGAACCAAAAAAAATCACTTAATACCGACCCTTCAATCTACTACCAATACCAAATACATCGAGCCTTAGAACTTAGAAGTTTTTTTTTAAATTGTCCTGGTTGTGCTGATTTAAGAATATAAATCAATAATTTAACAGTAATTGTAAGGAATATTCTCTTTTTATGAATCAGTTAAACGTAAGTGCCTCGAGACTTTTATAGCAAAAACTTGTGTCAAACGGACATTTTGTCCTATTATGTATTATGTGGTTTCCAGTGTCTGAAGACGATAACTTGGTTATCAAAAGGCGCTTCAGACAGTGTAACTGTGAGTGTTGGTGTAGTGGTGAAAAGTTATGACGATATAAAGGCAAGATTTTGGATGATTTTCCAAAAATCTGAAAAAAATTTAAAATACCATGACACTTAGAACACCGGGTATATCAGGGAACACCGCAGAGGGTGCAAATAGCTTTGAGTATTTTTTTTGTTAGGATGTATTTCAAGGACATTTAATGTACTTACAGACTTTAAATAACGTTTTTTTGATACTTACTTTGGATTATTTAATATGTCAATGACGGCATTTCGGAATGTATCTTCACTAAGATCAGTAATTGATAATCCTAAACCAATTCCTAACGATTCAGCTTTCGCTGCGTTGATTTTTTGATCACCTAATACGGGTAAAGCCAAAATTGGAACACCTACGTATACAGTCTCCGTTAAACTCAGAAGACCAGCGTGGGTGATGAAAAGTTTCACATTTGGATGAGCTGGAGGATTATAACAATTGATCATTCATTAAATTGAATCCAAGAAAATACTTTCGTATTTATCCGGTATAGAGTAAGAAAAAAAATTCTAATATGGCGTTTTCGAGGTCACGAAATCCATTTATCGATTTCTGGATCTGGATCCGTTCCTATGTTTGTTTAACAATTCAAGAGACAGTACCCAATTCAAATACAAATAAAAATTGTACAAAATTCTTGTTATATAAATTACAAGTGGTGATTGCATCTTCCTCCCTAGATATAGGAGGAGATCTGACTAAGTCAGGGTAGTCAGTCAAGTAGACCAGTCTTAGTTCGACCGCTAGAAAGATACATCAATAAACAAATTATAAACTAACTACAGTCCTTCTCATTTTAATAAATCCATCCTTCGAATATAAGCAACAAAAGTTGACTAAACAAAAGCTCGAAAAACAATTATTTTCCACTTTTTTCTCAGTAGTTCAGCCAAACCAACGTCTCCAAAAAATAAACCCTCAAAATTAACATTTTAGTTAATTCCATAAATCTAGTTCAAAAAAGGCGAACTGAAAGTCTATTGGAAGTTCCGCCATTTAGAAGCTCGATAAATGGATTTTATGACCTTGAAAACACTAAACTAATGAGTTTTAATTATGATCCTGAACCAGAATTATAACTGAATCCATTTTTGTTAAGAAATTGTTAAAAATAGTTTGTAATTTGTCGATTTCCATTTTCAAAATTATGTACTTGACAATTTTTTAATTATGTGAATTCTAATATATTTTATAGTATCAAAAAGTTATGACTATTACTACCACTTGTACCATTCCATTACTATCAGTGTTATACTTTTGTCTCTTTTCGTTTTCTCGGTGTAAAAATAGTTTATTTATGTTCTAGAACTTTCCATAATTCTATTTTTCTGATTCATAGTGTTAGTATTCAAAATAGACAGCGCCTTGTAAGTGGAATTGTATTAGAGAAAGAAGGCGCATCGGTCTTTTTCTACTCGCCATTAAATTCGATACTTCTACTTTGCCGTTCCCCCTACTTCCAAATTCGATGTTAGGGCAATCCATTGAAAATAGATGACAGAGAAATAGAGAAGATAATATTTCTCTCTTTATCAACAGGTAGTGAACAAGCTCCCATACATCGGTCTCTCTACCTTTAATATTTATTCTATGTTCTAATGTGCTTCTGTCTTAAATGTTGACATATGAAAGAATAACTTAACCTAACTTTCACGAAAGTAACAGGACTTTCTAAATTTGATTATCCAGGTCGTTAGTATATTTTTTGCGGACGTGCTCGTGATGGTATGTGGCATTTTTCAATTTTTATACTAATTAATGTATAAAGTGCCCTGTACTGCTATTTGTTTACGTTCTAATTTCAATTATTTTCGTTAAATATAGGTTAAGTACTATTTTTTTTTCATTTAATGGAAAAAAATTATTTTGAAACATATTTTGACGTGAATAATTATTACTGGATATATTTCCGAGTTATAATCCAATCTTAACTGATTAAAAGGAGTCATGGCCACTTGGATAATAAATTTATTATCACGGAGATAACAAATTCCGTTTCACATTCATTTATAGTGCTTGAAAATGGATGATTATCGATAATTTTCATTTTTTTAAATACACAGAACAATTGTGTCTTTAAATAAATTGGGATGATCTTTATCAAACAAAATTTTTTGAAAAATGCTAAAAATTTGTTTAAATACTGTCTTGATTAAACAAATACAGATAAACTTCGAAAAATTATAGTCAATGTTTTTCATTTTCTACCATTTGCAATATTTACTTACATGAAATGTAAATATTTCAATTAAATATGCACACAAACAGTATAAATATTTCGATTTAATGTCTGGTGATCAAATAATTTTTTGCTTTTTGCAAAAATTTGTCAATTATCTGTTCTAATTGTTCTTTTTTAAATAATTAAATTAAAATTAGGTCTCACCAGAACGAAGTTAAAATTTTAATATTTAAAAAACTCTTACGGTATATTGACGACGTTGCCAGACTTTGAAAGCAATATGAAGGTCAAGGAAATGAGGTAAAATGAGGTTATGTTGATATTTAATATTAGACTGATATGTGAATCGTTTCACAAATGGAAAAATAGGTCAATTTCAATTAACACCTGGTCCATTTTTCATCTACATCACAAAACCACCCCTTGAGGAACCTTAAACGTCAAGGAATTTCGTGCAATACATAATTTTGAAGCTGGATTCCTGTTCCTTTTTTTATTTTGAATAATTTTTTTAAAAAAGGATTGAGTCATTTGGTTTTGTGGAATTGTCAAATTGGAATATTCATCTAGTGCCCTAAACTACTCCTTGAGGAACATTAAACGTCAAGGAATTTGAGTTGAACCTGGATTCCTTCTTCTTTTCTTATTTTGAATGATTTTCTTTTTGGAAAAAAGGTTAATATCAGATTTCTTTTTATGCTGTAATGAAAAAATTTGATTTACCTAAAAGTTCTTGCTGAGGAAACCATTTTCCTAATATTATATTATCGGATTTGTTTGGCCATTCCTCTGCGTCCCATTTACAAAAAACAGTCTGTTTAAGAGAACTGAGCACCTTTATAATGGCTTTTTTCACGTCTTTCTTCATTTGTGATGGTTTCAAATGAGATCCAAGACTGAAGTACACCACACCTAATTACAATTTATTTCTTTAAGAAAATAGAAACAAAACAAATCTTACAAGCAATTTATAAAAGGAATATTTTAAAAAATTTCATATAACTCCAAATATATTTGGTTTTTCAAATATTTTTGATTGTTATTTATAAACATTTTGTGCAAATAAGTATATTGATAAGATATACAAGTAAGTAAAATATTACTTCTTATGAATTTTCTATTGCTAACTCCACACGAAACATAACTAATTTTTTCGTCTTCTCCTACAAAATATAGTATATGGACTCCTATACTAATGAAATTGGAATACTAGACGGCGCCAGTTGCAGACAACATGGTCGAACAATGAGGTTATAAATTGTTCTATTATATTGGGATTTGCAACTATTTTTGATTGTTATTTATCAATATTTTTCAAAAATTAGTACTTTGATGCCAATATACAAAAAAATAAAACATTACTTCTTAAGAATTTGCTATAGATTACTCCAAACGAACCAAAACAAATTTTTTTTCTTACAAAATATAGTGTATGGACTCCTATACCAACCATAGTTGAACGCTATACAGCGCCGGCTTCAGACAACATGGTCAAACCATGAGGTTATAAAATGCTTGATATCAAATAATTCAAATAATCAAAAAAGACATTAAACAAAGTCTCTATAACTTATATTCGATATTTCAAGATGCAGGGTACTTGATAACTAATCACCTAAGGGCAAAAAACTCCTTTCCAAAAATACTTACCACTTTTAGCATTATCAAGAATCTTCTGCAAATCCTGTGGTAGCTTTCCTCCAGGTGAGATATGGAACCCTCCAATATCGATGAGATTAGGCACTTTTGGCGTGGCGGCGTTCACACTTTCATGACTATTAGAAAGAACGAGGGCAACATTTTTATGAAGTTCGTGAATATCAGGACAATTAGGAAAAAATTCTTTAACCAATTTACTTTGAACTGGATAAACGTTCAATTCAAAATTAAGTTTTGATAGTAACTCCAAAAGCGCGTTTTCTGTTCTTTGCATAAAAGTCATGTTCTCGGCAAAAGTGACAAATGTATTGGGTACGTAAGATGGCGGAGTTGGATTACCAACTACGTTCGATATCCAAGCAGCCGCACCGATAGAACCAAGTAGAATAACTGGAGCGTTAAAATGACATCCGAAAGCGATTAATGCGTCTGTCATTAAGGATTCCACTAACACAACGTCAAATTTCTCCTTCGATTGCATGAGTTTTTGAACTTCTGGATCCACGAATGCGTTTCTCATACAAGCGTCGTCTAGGAAGTTCATAGCTGCGAGGTTCATGAAGGAGCTGGAACTGGCCATGTCTAGTATATTGAATCCTGATGTTTTTTCAGATTCCTCTAGAGAATAAAATGAAATCGGTAAATAAATGGTTATCAAGTTTTAATAATCACTTGAATTTGAAATTATACAACTGGAATTAAATCTATTATAAAATTGAGCACATGGAAAAAGAACATATAATCATTTGACCTTAACTTGTCTACATATATTTTTATATGGTCAAGGTCAAAATCATCAAGAAAACAATATGAAAAAAGGCAATGTAATTATCATTATATTTATATTTTTGGAATCATTAAATATGATTTTTAACTATATAATTTAAACCCATGAAAATGATTATCACTTTATTAATAAATCAAAAGAACTACAATTTATATAACAACAATAGTTGTTTATAAATATACAATTAATATAAAATTATAACAACTACGATGTTTAAAAAATATAAATAAAGATTTTTAAATAATAACTTACCGAATTTTTTGCCACAATTCTCGATCGGAATGAACCTGAGACTTCCCTTTCCTTCGGGAATTTTGTCTGTAAAAGTAGTGATCATTGTAACGTCATGTCCAGCTTTGACTAACCCTTTAGCTAAAGCATATCCAAGAATAAAGTGACTCTTTGAGGGTAACGAAAACACCATTAAAATCTTCGACCCTTGGACCGAGTAGATTGAGGTTAAAACAGCTGCTATAAATAACATACGCATCGTCGTTCGATGATACAGACTGACTGAATCAACTATAAGTAGGGCATTAGCTTCAGCGTTGATTTTACTGAACGTTTAGTTTAGTCCAGTACATTGAAACTTAAAATTTATTACGATATAAAATTTGCCGAATACATATTATACAAAATATTTGTATTTTGTTTTGTTTATATTAACAAAAGTGTAGTATAATTTAATTTGGAAGAAACCTTAGATTGTCAACAGCAGGTGTTGTATAAACAAAAACTTCTAGATTATATTGAAGAACTACAACTTATAACACATAGGTTAATTTTCATTATGAAAAAGTGGTTTTAAATAGTATAATTTATTTTGAACTGAAAACTGGTTGCAATACTAATTTTGATATTACTTTCGTTTGTACTAATTTCGGATTATTCATTATTGTTTTAGTTATTTACTTTTCACTTTTTGCAATACTTTTGCTGTAATGATTATACGAGGGTTGCCACTTTAGTTTTGAGTTAGAAAAATAAAAACAAATATTTTTTGAGTTTTTAAGAATATTCTCCATTAACATCAATACAAATTTGACATGCATTTGAGCCAATTGTCCATTCCGATTGAGGTACCTCTAAAACATGTGATTTGACGTATCAACCGTTTCCTAAGGTGTAGGTCCTCGCAATTTATTTCTAATCCGCGGGAATAAGGACTGCATAGTGGATTACCCATTAAATCGATGTTTTGGCTGTTCAAAAACGTTTTTGTTTGAACTGAATATAGTAAATAAAGGTTATAATATACAAAATAATACACGGATTTTCAAAGTTTCAAAAACAGTTTCAGTTTGGTTGGAAACTCACCTACATACTTTCCTATCAATCATTCTAATGTGTTCAAAATATTTAGATGAGTTAATTATTTATTTTAGCGCGTTTCTTTTCCATATAAAGCGAAGTATCTAGTATTAAAACATTAGTTATTTGCCAAAATATGATTCGTCCAAAAAAATAAATAAAAATTGACTGTGTAGCAAGTGAATTTCTGCTATTTAATTTAGTCTGATTGTCGAAGAAAAAAAATTAGTTAACACGGAAAATGCTTTTAAATATAACTTTTATCCAAACAGAACGTACAAACTTTTTTTATTATTTTATACTTCTGTCACTTGACAACAAATATTCAAAACTTAAAAGTTACTAATAAAACATTGGTGTTATAGATTATCTGAGAGAACTACTTGTATGCAACCTTTAATACACGTTATGATATTCAGCTCTCTTATATCATAGAAATTATATTTGTTGTAAACAGGAGATAGCCTTAAGAATGCGAAGTTTAACTGGTACATTCATGTCTTTGAATCAAATATTGATTTTGAAATCGAAATACAACTTTATTAAAGGTATACAGCATTCATTATATCTCACATTTCGATTTCAACATGACGTTACATTGCGCAAGAGAAATCGCGCGTATCTGCGCATTAGCATATATGTAAATGGGGAATTCTCCTATAACCAGTCATGTTAAATTATTACAAATAATGAAAGTTCAACGAATTTCAGACGACACATATTCGGTACTTTTTTTAAAAAGAAATGTCTACCCTGTTAAATTTGATAAAAAAGATTGGACATTTAATTTTTAAAGCGTTTTGTTTCTAGTTCAATATTTGGCAACCTCGCATAGGTGTGATACTTGTTCTCAATTCTAATTGGTTAAATAACGTAGGTAGACGTGATTATATCTGTTACTTTTAAAACGACAAAGAAAGTAAGCAAGCCCTGTATTTTAATAAACATATATTAATATAACCTTAAGTTTTTGTTTACATATTTGTTGATGAATTTTGTAGTTTATCAAAGTGAAAGATTGAAAATAGTTGTGTAATAGTGTGAAAATGGCTAAGGTTGAAACTGATTTTATTAAAGCTGATTCAAGCAATTTACCCCGTGTTACTTCAGAAATGATAGCAAATTATTTTGTTGAAAATGCAAACTATATAAGTGTGGAATCAAGTGGAAAAAAACACATGAGGTAAGAAATCATTTTTAATATAGCATATTAAAATATTTAATAAACTTAGTATTTTTAGTTTATTTGCAAATAAATACCTTTTTCATATACTGAATGTTTTTTTAATTTGATTTTAGATCAGCAAGACAATCATATGGAGATTCTGCCATTGGATATGTGCAATTAAAAAGGAACAATAATATTTGTTTGATCAAAGCAAAAATAACGCCAGAAGATAAAGTACATTCAAAAGCTTATGATGTAAATGAGAATATAATCAATCTATGTGAATGTGAGGATTGTGCTGCTGCCAAAGGAGGCTGTAAACATGCGATAGCGTTTTTATTTTGGTTGCATAGGAGAAGTGAGGAACCATCTCCTACAGAACAGTTATGTTATTGGAAGAAATCAGAATTATCCAAAGTAGGTTCGCTGAAAAAATTTATGAAATTGTCTGAGATGGTAAACGTTCCATCAATGGCTGATGAAAACTCATCTGTAGTAATAGAGAATTTTAGAGAACATAATAAAGGAAAATCCATAGATAGTTTGTTACTAAATATGGATAGAGGTCCTTTGTATCCTACTTTATCGTTACACCAGCTATTTATTCATTGTCAAATAGAAAAAGCTGATATCGATATAACTCCAGAATTTTTCTTAAAGTACTGTTAAACAAATGGATGCAAATGATTGTGCACTTGCTTCCGAGGCTACAAGAAACCAGTCCAAAAATACAAACTGGTATGAATTAAGATTTGGACGAATTACAGCTTCGAAGATTTATGAGGCAAGCCGATGTAAAACAGAAGGTTCTTTACTCGAGAAAATTTTTGGTGCTACAAAAATTGTGCAGACAAAAGCCATGGAGAGAGGCTTAGAATTAGAAGACAGGGTTATAAAATGCATTGAAAATATATGTGGAATTGAAACAACAAAATGTGGACTTGTTTTAAATAATATGTTACCAGTCTTTGGAGCCTCGCCTGATGCCATTTCAAGTGATGCAGTCCTAGAAGTGAAATGCCCATTGACTAGTATAAGTAATTTTGTCACGGATGGAAAAATTATTGAAAAATACATGGGTCAGATGCAGTTGCAAATGAAAATGTGTAAGAAGACTAAAGCAATTTTTGCAGTTGCCGATCCAGAATTTGAAACAAATAATAAAATTTATATACATAATGTTACGTATAATGAAATTTATTGTAACGAGTTAATTGAAAATAGTTTACTATTCTGGAAAAAATATGTATTTCCAAAGTTAACTAGGATTTATAAATAAAATAGTTTCACAATGTTGTATTCTCATTTTTTAGTTGTACATAACTTATCTCAAAAAGAGTTAAATATGTATATACACCTAAAAACAAACAGCAATATATAGTAAGTTTAATAGGAAAAATAAAAGTACAATCTCAATAATTAGCTTAGTGATTTATACTTTTATGGATATAAATTGTTCAATTTAAAGAATCTGTTTTTGCTCATAGCTTTTAAAAATACTGTTTCACACATCTTAAACTATTTTCTATTACAGTACATACTTCTGAAATACAAATAAAATGGTATATTTTCATAGTCCTATTAATAATCATTAAAAAAAACTAACAGATCATATCTATCATATTGTTTATGATGCAGATGTACACAAACTTGATCAGATTTTTAACAAATTTAAACCTATTAATATTTAGAAATAAAATAGAAAATTTGATCACCTCTTTTTATTAGTAAGATATTAAACTTCACTAAACATAATTAGTAGAGTTCAAGAAAACTGCGAAATTTCAGTATATCTACCAGAGGTTTGAAAAAGAGAAAGAAATTATTTTTTTTAAATGCTACAGTTTGATATCTAATCTATAATTTAATTTTTTTTAGTAGTCTACTATTTAGAGGAATGCAAATATTTGAGTATAAGCTTAAAGATGTTAACAATCTCATGTCATGATAGTCGACCACAAAAAATTAAAACACAATGTTTAAATAAAGGAAAATCATATATTTATGCTTATATTTGACACAGAAAAAATCACAAATGGCAAATATGTATATTATACAGTTGTAAATGTTAAAAATGGTCTATTCATTGATGTTGTGATAAGATAAAACAAAGAAATTGATTACTATTTAAAAAAAAAATGTTATTTTAATATTTACAATATTTCATAGTCAAGACTACATTAATTTTGATCGTCTACAAAAAATCTTAAAATAACCTTTGAAATGATTACTTTCAGTATGTCATTTTAATTAGCTCCGGTTGTAAATTTATAATTCCACAAGCTATAGTTACACAGGCATTTAGATAACCGACAAAATGTATGTCTACGTGAGAATGTGGAGATAATAGAGCAAATTCTCTCACTCAACTAATAACTCGCTCTATGTGAATTCGAAGAGCAGCAATATTTCTGCTTTCACGTACTTCTGCCTGTGTTAACTGTTCATTTGTGGATACACTTACAGGTCTAATTAAAACCACATTTTTTGTAGCTAATACAGCACTCAAGTGTTTGAATCCTCTATCAGCTGAAACAGCTGAAAAATGTGGCAGTTTTTCTAAATAACCACAATCTTCAACTATTACCAGATAGCTAGCTCGACCACCATAACCTTCTGAAATAAAATTTATAAACCCGTTAGGTGTTGATGATATCAAATATTTAATTGTATTACAATTTTTATATTGTGACCAAGTCATCGCTTGGTGTATTGGATCAGAAGGTTTCTTAATACTGATCTCAAAGCAATCTATAATTGAAACTACTTTATCGTATCTATATCTAAACGGTATAAGCAAAAATTGCAAAATTTTCACAGTATCGGGCCAATAAATGAAGTGCTTCATAACATCTTCTATTTTTAAAATATTCATTTTGAAAATCTTGTTGACATAAGAACAACTTAAACCAAAATCCAAACCGAATCGAAAAAATGTATCGTTTAATCTAACCTTTTTCAAAACTACTAGTATATATAATTTTCACTAAATAGTAAACTTCACTAGTTAAACTTAAATAAAATCGAGGGTGCATTTCAATCGCAAGGATTTCTCTTTTTTTACTCAAATTTTTAAAGTCTACATTTTGCTCCTCGTGTTTACTTAGATCACTGTTAAATTGTTCTTCACTAGATGTAGTTTGTAACCCTGAAGAAGTAGATGGCAATGTCTCCAAGTACATTTCATCATTAGTATTTTTAGATGTAGATGAGATGCATGGATGTTCAGGTTCACTATTTTCCTCACTCTCAGATGATATTTCTTGTTTTTGTTGCAGTTGTGAAAAACTGAAATCTTTGCAACTATCTTGTAGAAATAAATGAGGTGTGATGCCAGTTTTAATACGTGGACTTTTCCCAGTTCTCATGTAAAAAGAAAAGTCTATAGAATCTTCTTTTAACTGAAATTATAGTATTTTCAATAAACACAATATTAAATATGTTGTATTACTTACATTGAAATGATCTTCACAACAAAATGATGTTGTTTTTACTAATGTACGCCCAACAGCATCAAACCAAGTTTTTCTCACTACTGGGTTTCTCGGAACAAATATAAATAATTTATGAAGTGTACTTTCCGATGAATTTGAAAATGAAGGTACAAAACACAGCTTTTTCATATTGAAATATTGATTATTTATCCTGAAACTACAAACTGTATAAAAATCAACCTTACATTCTTCAATTTTTAAACTACTCTCAATGAGGGAATGAAATAATATTATAATGTTTGTATCTAGTCATAAAATTTAAATAAATCACTAATAAGTCATAAAATTCACAATAAACTCGCAAAAATCACAACTAAACTAACTTGTATAACCGCAACAACAGCAACCGTAACAAAAAGTTAGGTTATTTACGGCATAGGACCACACGTATTCCATAAACAGCTGTTTCATTTCCTTCTCTGTCTTGTTTGTGTTTTTGGGATCTTCCCTTTCTGTCTCGGAGAAGGCATGCTAAAGCGCCGTTGCCAACATGTGCTGTAGCAACAAAACCAACATTTCTAATAATTATTTTAGGTATTTAGAGAGTGAATTAAAAATTAATTTATATTTAATCTATAGTTATTTGATGTGAACTTTCATTTAATACAAAAACCCAAATTGAGGAGAATTCCCCATTGTAAGGTTTGGCCGTATTTCCATAGAAATAACATTAAATATAGATAGAGCTAGTTCAAGTAAATATAAACTACTGGTCCTATTCCTTGGGTATATCAATCAATATTTCTCTTTACTGTAATTTGAATTGATCGTGATGACGTCGACGTTTTAAACGGTGGTATGAGAATAACAAGTGTTTAATTTAATTTATCTATGTTTAATCTATTCGCACTAATGTCATATGTCAAAATTTTACATGCATTGATATGATTTGGTATATCCGATTATTATCCGGTATAAATTTAATAACAAATGTTTTAGTGGAAAGGTATTTTAGTGAAATGGAGAGGTTGGAGAGGAGGTAGATTATTTTTTGGATGGGATTTAATGAAATTAAAGATTTATTTTTCATTTATTGTTTCAATACCAAATCGTATAACTTACAATTATAATCATTTTATAAATTAATGTAATCATTTTTATTTTAACACGTGAATAGTTTTAAAATGCTATATTTCATTTGGGGGTACAAATTTTCAACAGTTATCCCAAAAACTATTCGGAGTATTCCAAAAACATGAAAGAATACTAGAAAAAGTCTTAAAAAATGTATAGATTGAAAATTTCTAATAAAATGTTTCGAATCACTTTCTATTTATTTCGAGTAAATTGAAATTTTGTAATTGAGTTTAATATTGAAAAATAGTAAAAAAAATGTAAATAGTAAAATTTTCTACTTTTCATGTTATTCACAAAAATATTTTTTTTATCTTAGAATTATAGACTACTTATAAAACTTGTTTTTTGTTAAAAATTTTCCAATTTAACGACAAAAAATTCGAAATTTTCAATTCTTAACAATTTTTTTCAATAATCTTCGAGGGTGAGCTATAAATTTGAATGATATATTACAAATACTTAGAAAACGACTAAACACAATATGAAACGTCAACCCCTTCATCTTTTGTTCAAGATTTTTTTCAAATCTTCCCGTGCTTTAAAAATATTTATTTTGCCATAGTATTAGCAGTTTCTGATTACAATTAACTTATTAATTGATTTTTTAGAAACACTACACTTCTAAATAAAGGATGAGGACATTTCCAAACATCTCCTAGTATTTTTGTAAGGAAATTCTGGATGATGGATAATTCTAAAATGAAAAATAATCTGAATTTAATAATTTCCCATGTATTAAAATTTCAAACAGAATTAGTACTATCGATCATTTACCAGTTAAGTAAAAAAAAATCGAATTCTCATCAAAATATTTTTTTCTAGTAATCTTTATGCCCTTTTGAATGTATTGGAGTGTTAGAGTTTTAGTTTCCACTATTCTTTTATCCATTCCCACTCTTTATTTGCTATTGTATTTATTTATCGTATTTATGTTTTTCCCTTTCTTGTACCACTTTTTCTAAATAAAATTTTCCTGGATCTTCCTTTCCTTATTTTCTTATATCTTTCTGCTTCTGTAACTTTTCCTATTAACCTTAATTCTGTTCTTCTCTTTATGTGTTCAGCTTAAACAGTTCAAACATATTTCATTTATTTTCTTTTGTATAGTTTGAACTTTGAACTTTTCTTTATATATTGTTGCCTATTTTTTTCCTATTTCTGTCAAAATAGTTTCCAGGTATACAAATGTTGTCTTTTCATTAGTACATCGTCCTCAAGTCCACTTTTTTAGTTTACTACCATTCTTTTGTATTTTCAAATATTTACTCAGGTCATTATTCATGTATATATTTTTTCATCCATTTTATTAAACGTATTTGCTAGGTTTCTGTAGCCAACTATTGTCTCCACTATTAGATCAATAGTGGAGTAATCCTCTGGGACATTTCCGACATTAGACAAGCCTACGACCAAATAACAGATGTATCATATGGGTATGAAGGTGAATTGGAGATTGGAAGGTACATGTCGAGAGAATGGAGGAGGGTAAGTTCGCGAAACAGGCATTCAAAGAGAAGCCAATTACTAGAAAATCAGCGGGTAGACCAGAACGAACCAGATAATACAGATCACACCCTTAAAATAAGTGGAAGAAGAAGAACTAGTGTCTCCAGTGAGTTCTTCTCTTTTATTGTTTTTATCGTCTTATTCGTGACTAGTATAAACAAAAGAAAAAGCCTAAGACTGTCTGATTGCTTTACCCACATTTCAATTCAACTTTCTTGATCATCTTCTGTCTATTTGAATATTCTTTTGTACGTTTTCATATATTATCTTTATCTCTATTATTTTCAACGAGATTTATTTCTTGCTTATACCTTCCAATATAATTTTTTTGTTTAAAGTAACCGGTAACATGCTACTACGTACGAGTATCAATAGATAGCTAAGTGAAAACTGATAAAAAGAAGTTCTCCAATCAAGATTTTTATAACAAAAGAAATATTTTTCTAAACTCACTTAGGTGTAATATGTGTCCAAAAAAATAATATTCCATCCTCCCCTTTATCCAAACTTTCCAAAGCTTCCAAATCCTCGATGTCCAGTTTGAAATCAAAAATATTGAAATTTTCTATCAATCTTTCGGGCTTAACGCTTTTGGGGATAACAATAACGTTTTTTTGTGTTACATATCTTAGTGCAATTTGAGCTGTACTTTTTTTATATTTTTGAGCCAATTTTGTAACAATTGGATCTGCAAGGATGTTGGGTATGTTGAAATGCTCTCTAAAAAATCAATAAATTCGCTGAAATTTTAATTTTTTTACATTTTCGTGCAAATCAAAGTCTTATTTTCACGAGATCATTTGATCATATGATCCTAACTTTATCCAATTTATTGTACTAGGTAGGCAATTAAGAACGGCCGTCAGCCATATCTCAGGTACGGTTTATATTATAGACCTTTCGAACAAGATCAATTTTACGAGAATCGGCTAAGTAGAACCGAACTCACTCATTTAAAGTAGTTGAAGCAATAAAAGTTGATGGTCTTAAGTCACTATTACTTCTGGAAGAATTAAATTGTGATAGAAGTTTCTACAATGTTCTATAATTATATATACACTAGCTCACAGTAGAGCAGTAAGTCAACATTGAAGATACACAGCAAACGATACAAGCAATCTGGGCGGTGAAAAAAGTGAGATACAAAACGAAGTGATATGTACTAAAATGTTAGTAGTGTTGTGTTGGATGGCAAAATTCTTAGCAGCAAGGTCAAAGAGGAATGTGGACGAAGCGATTGATACCACGTGTGCAATCTTGGATACAAAGGCAACATGGCGAAGCTGAGCAATTTCTAATCGGACATGGATATTTTGCGCTCCATTTTCACACGATGGACAAGAGGAAATCATCCGAATGCCCCTACTGCGATGTGGTGCAACTGAGAGCAATTAAAAACACACATTGGCGACATTCGGCAGACATTATCGTGGTGATGTTAATAGAACCTCTAGCATCTGGTTTCTCAATCATTGAAGGAGCTCTGCACACTAAGGAAATCATTCGAATGCCCCTACTGCGATGAGGTGCAACTGAGACCAATTAAAGACACACATTGGCGACTTTCGGCAGACATTATCGTGGTGATGTTAATAGAATCTGGTTTCTTAATCATTGAAGGCGTTCTGCGTACCAAAAGGGTGATCTAGATCGGACAGTAATGTATTAAACAGTTTAAAGTTGGTGTTCGGATGAAGAAGCGGATGTTTTGGTTGGTAGGGAAATTGATGAACTTCCGAAATTAAAACTCTGTGCGTAAATGCATCTTCCCTGTCGGGAAAAAAGTGTTGTGCTGTACGAGAGTTGTCTGAAAAGTTTTCGATCACAACCTGAAGATGTTAGCGTTTATCTATCTAAGTTGGGAGACATATTACGTTGAGACATTCTCTGGAATTAACTAATTTATTAAAGAACTTCTACACAACAAAATATTACAGTATTGCCACAATTAAAATCAATTTAGGTTCTACCTGTCTATTTTTCTGCCAATTTCTTTGAAATATTGCGAAGAATTCGGTGATCCTAAGGTGGCATAAGACACAATAACAATGTGATTTTTGTCACAGTATTCTCGTAATTCTTTCTGTTGGTTATAGATGTGCATTTCGATTTGAGTAATGGCTGGTTTTATTCTAGAATTTTGCATAATTCTCTCTATTTGTTCAATGCTGAAATTAGATACACCGATGGTTCTGGTCCTCTTAGCATCAACTTGTTCTTCCATTTTCTAGAAAAAATGTGAATTTCAACAGACATATTTTTGGTCCTCATATGACTCAAGTAATATGACGACTTCATCTTCAATTGACTCTCAGCCAGTATATGTTTAAAGAAAACTTTTAATTTTTGAATTAGCTCTACAAATATCTTTGTGTATAGTTGCCCTATTTACAATTGCAATCCTTATACATGGTCTCATCAAATTTAACCAGGACTGACGTATTAAAATGGCGCGCGTAAATCCAACCGCTTACATTATATTTTTCTAAAGATATTTCAGTCAATGAAAATAGTTTTGAGATATGGCAACACTGAGGTGAATATTCGATATTGCTATCATAAAGTTTGACGTGTGTCAAAAACCATCAATGCTGTGCTTAATATTTAGTTTTCCAAAAAATTTGTTCGTTTGGATATTGCATAATTTGAGACGTCTTTCAAGACGAGGCAAATCCGTGGACATGTCGCAGAAGACTAAACATTCTCCATCAAGACAATGCGAGTTCTTTTCAAATAAAAAGTTTGTCAAAAACATCGAATTGATGTGTCATCCGCCGTACAATCCTTATTTCGAATCCAATGGTTTCTTCTTATTCCAAGATGAAAAATAAATTGGAAGTCAACGTTTTTCTACAACTGAAGAAGCGGTTGATGCATATTTTGGAGGTACTTCAATCGTAATGATATTAATGGAGAATATTTCGAAACAAAAATTATTATGTTTGTTTCTATTTGTCTATTTTCCAATAATAATATTGAGAAATTCAGTACGAATTTCCCTAAGTTGGACTGCAACAATCACAGATTTAATGCATCAAATGTTATTGAACTCTGATCATTACAAAAGCAAAAAATATTAACCGATGATGCTATAAAATTGTTAGTTAGTTAGTTGACGAAAGTAGTGTTGTTTGAGATGAAATGAATGTAAATAGTGACCAAGAAGCAATTGTAAATATATAGTAGTTAAAAATCAACTGTACTGTACCAAATTTTGTTTTATTTAAATCATGTTCATCGAAAAATGACCGGAAAAACCCTCATATACCAAATTTCATGGCAATCGGAGTTTATTTCACTAATATCGGTAGCTATTTTGAAGTCACCATTTTGTTTAGACAAAAACCGACCCAAATACGTAATAAGCGACACGAAAAACCTTCGGTTTCAAATTTTAAATCAATCGGTTTATTTTAAATACTATTGTGCCAGCTTTACAGCCTTTTGGCCTCTATGGCACGTAAAGAAGTTAGATAGTTCAATCCTCTTTACCCTGTAACTTGTTCTTAGCTTATATGATTACGTAGTTATCGAAATATCTGAAATGCTAATACTCAATATACCTTATAGATTTAGAGGCCTGTATTCAAAGAAAACATTATAGGAACTGTGTAATCATATAGACAGAGCTACATGAAAAAAAAAGAAGATTAACATAACGTATCTAACTTCGTTATAATATCAATATTAAAAGAAATATATTTTTTACCTTCCAAAGACCGATTAAATCTGTGGGAAATAATTGATTAGGTTGACCGTTCTCATCTTTTTTAATGTAAATTGGCATATGTATTAAATATAGATCAACATAATCCAATCTTAACTTTGTTAGGGATTCTTTTAAACAGGATGCAACTAAATTCGGATCATTATTATAGAATGAGAGTTTGGTAGTTATAAATATGTCTTCTCTTCTTAACTTTCCAAATTTAAACCATTCTTCCAATACTTTTCCAATGATATGTTCGTTATTGTAAAGAGCAGCAGTATCAATATGCCGATATCCAATTTCCAAAGCACTGTTTAATGCATTTGTTAACTCATTTTCATCGAGACACTAAAACAACAAAAAATCATTGAATTTGATTGCTTCAATTGTTTGACTCAATTATGTAAGTTATGTATACTTTATTGTCAGCTTCTGCCCTATTTATAGTATTATGTTGTTTCTAATTATGGTACCACCTTCCAAAGAGTATAGTAATTGCCACTTCCATCTTTCAGAAACATTTAAAACAATGGTTAGCCAATAGATGGAACCGCCCATCATTTCTGTTATAGTTCCACTACATTAAGTGAATTCGTGAAAGCAGAGCCATTATATCAATCAAATCAATTTTGATCTTGTCCCCAATATGTCACTGTCATTGTCAGTGACAGATAATTCAATAATTAATTTGAGTTAAAATTCAGAAAGCTGCCATTATTGTCAAATTAGAAGATGGCTGGTCTATCGGAAGACTAGCAACTCACGTGGGTCTTAATGCGAGTACCTTAGCTTGAGCGAAGAAGCGATGGAAACAAGACGGAACCTTGCATCGAAAGGTTGGATCTGGATAAATGAAAATTTCAATTGACGCAGAAGATATTGCATTGATTGATTTTTGAAGAGAAGATCTCTTCGAATCGGCTTCTAATGCTGTATTTGCAACAAACTTTCCAGGATCCCGTCCTACGGCACGTAGACAATTAAAGCTTAGTATTTGAAAAACTGTGCAAGCTCTAGGAAAGCATCGCTTTCAAATGAATGTAAGCAATCCAGAGTTGTGTTTGCACAATTATGTGTAACGAGATCGGGAAAGAATTGTCTTCACAGATGAAAAAACATTCAAGTCATGCAAATGTTTGGACTTGCATGGGTATCAATAGGCCTGACGTTTGTTGGAGAATTGGTATGAGGCTATCCCTAAATACAACTTATGATGGAGATTTTATTTAGCAACATGATAATTGTTCTGTCCTCACCACAATTCAACAATGGTTTCGAAAAACGAAATTTACAAAAGGAATTCTCGCCCCACAAAATAAGAGGAGCTATAAGAAGTTATTGAAACACCATAGGAAGACTTAAATGGAAATATTTTTTGGAATTTAATTCATTTCATGCCAAATCATTGCAGGTGTTTTTATTGGAAAGCAATCAAATTCGCTGTTCTACTATGAACTAATAAGATTAGTTTCAATGTTTTCATTCTGTAGCTCTGTTTGGTAAAATAATCGAAAGACCTCATAGTTTTACCTTCTTTGTCTTATTGTAGATCACCATGAGCATTGTTCCTAATGCCCTAAGAACACAGTTTTTTAGCATGTGTGTCTATTCAAGATCTTAAGTGAGTGATGGACTTTAGCGCTTTAGTACCTAGTCTTCAGAAGAAAAAGTCTCAAGCATTTCTTGTATCGAACAAATTGTTAATAATTATGGAGTAATGAACATTTTTTTTAATACTTACTTGATAACTTGATACTGGTAAACATGGCAACACATGTTAAATAGATTAAAACATTTAAAACATTGTAAAAATCTGTCCCAAGACTTGTATGCTAGTTCAATAAAGAGAAGTGTTAGCACATGAACTTTTGTTCGTTCTCAGTGCATTTTCATGTAGAATTTCTTAGTTTTTCACCTGCCAAGACTTGGTTCTGATACTAGGCAAGCGGCTATGTCATCGACATAGAACCACGTTTCCCAAGCGGCTTATAAAACACCCCATAAAAACACAAGAGTTATATCAACAAATCCCACTGAAATTAATGAGTTGCTATCAATATGAAATCGTACTTATCAATCATCAAATTCCCATATGACTTAACGTATGTTTTTATTCATTACTGCACTCAAAGTAGATGAGCGATTATAAACTTCTGGACAAAATTAACGCATTGTTGCCGTCTCTTCTCAACTGCTGTGCCTCTACCAGTACTGTGCTCTAGTAAGACATTTACCGAATTTGCAAATCGACTTCTTGATGATTGATCTTGAAGCTACGGTTGCCACATACTTTATTGTTCACAAAATTTTTTTTAAGAATAATTTGATCTTCACTATACAGCTATCTACTGACTAATGATTATAGAAAAAATATTTTGAATTATGTATTTACGTTCATTATTGTTTCAGTTATATTTGATTTAGGATTAATTTTTTGTGTAATTTTGTTGTGTATCTATACTTGTGAATAATTCACTGATTCTGGAAATTAAATATTGTATTGCACATTTCCATAAAAAAATGTATGAAGCCTAATTTTGAATGATGAATATAGTTACATAAACAGCTGTCAGCACTTATTTTATTATAAATAGGATTGTGGTAAATAATAAAATAACGAATTGTAGTTAATTCGCTTGTGAAATTAATTCTGTTCATTCAAACTTTATAAAATAATTGTAATTTAGAGTTTAATAAATTTTAAAAATAAATTTTCGGACATCGTAAATAAAACTCGAGTTACCTGCCACGTTCCTAATCCGATTAAAGGAATTTTCACATCATTTAACATTGTTAATGACATTTTTGAACTTTTATGTACTATATCAAGTTGGACTTTCACAATAAGAATGATACACATAAATTGCATCATACTTTACATATGCTAACTCCTATTGTTATGATAATGAACTAGACTTAAAAAGGTTATAGGTGAGGTTGAAAATGAGTCTAATTTCTATGAAGCCGCGTGGTTTTGAGTGTTTGAAGTAACCATGGCGCGGCGCTGCCATTTAGGGATAGATACTTTTATCGTAAACTACTTTTACATATTACGTTACATATGAAATACTTTTCTTCTTTTTCCTCTTTTAATAGGACCAGGTTCAATCCTGTACGTTTGGACCTCTTCTTGGATATTCCTGAGAAACTGAACTCCAGCTCAGGTATCTCCTCTTTGGTGGTCTGCCTACAGGTCTACGTGGGTTCGGTCTCTGATTTTTAGCCCATTTTGCCCATCTGTCTTCTGGTATTCTTTCTACGTGTTCCCTCCAGAATCATTTTCGTGCCCTGATCCATCTCACCACATCCTGAATGCCTAATTCCTCTCTTATGTCATCACTCCTTACTCGGTCCCTGAGGGTGACTCCCTTGATGGTTCGCAGTATTTTCATCTCTATGGTTCTCTTTACTTGTTTTGTTGTTGATGTCTCGGCTCTGGTTTCTGAGGCATATGTGGGAATAGGTCTCACACACGTTTTATAGATTGGTCTGGAGCTCATCGCTTTGTTTCTCCACACTATATCTCTCAGACAGCCACTGACTTTTGATGCTTTCATAGCTTGTGTTCGTGCCTCCTCTGTTAGGTTTCTGTCACTGGATATATTCACTCCCAGGTAATTGAATCTTGATACCTGGTGTATTATTCCGCTATCGACTGCCAATTTTTGATATTACCATGGATTGTGTTTGTAAACTAATAATCCCGGTTTATGGGGTGAGAATAAAGAAAAAAAATAACAAGATCGTAACTTTTACATCAAAATATATTGGAGTTGAAATGGCGGATTTCCGAGTTGAGGTTGGTCTGGAGGGTTTTTCAGAATTCGATGTTATGTAGTTTTAAACATCGACTCAAACGACAAAAAAATGTATTTGCTTCCTACACAGACCTCCTAGTGATACCAGCTATAAGCGGTTATAATCCGTTCAATTCAGATATTTGAAGTTACATAAATTCCGTGTACAGAAAAAATTTTATTCAAGGTGAAAGGTCAATAAATGATTTTTTCGCAATTTTCAGCAAAACGGTGAGCTTTATCTTAAAAATACCTCAGACAAAAAAGGTAGATAATAATATTATCTACTACTTTTTTCCGTACAAGCCACTGTTTCTGAGATATAATCAATCAATCAAGTTATAATATTCTAAGTTCTTTCAACATTGAAATGAACTGAGACTTGTTATGTTTGAAATTTCTGTTGACTGGTGGGAACTCATCAAATAAATCATCAATTGACGAAGATGTTCTGCAGCTTTGGTATTTCTCCTGCAATCATTATAGTCATTAAATCTAAAAAATTCCAAAACTTTCACAACTTTTTGAATCATTATATCTTAGTAACGCGGCCTCGTATAAAAAAAGTGGTAATATATTTTTTGTAGATAATTTTATGATATACAATTTTTATTTGAGGTATTTTTTTGATAAAACTTACCGTTTTGCCGATAATCTCGAAAAACTCATTTTTTTGACGTTTGACCTTGAATAAATTTTTTTCCATGCACGGAAATGATGGGGAACATTCACATTTTATTTTTAATTGTATTTTAAACAATTTTACTCATTTTCAGCTTGATGGGAATTTACCTAACTACACGTTTAATTTGACCGGACTATTATTCTAAAACCTTGCCGAAAAAATAGATTAGCTGCAATCAAGTTTTTGCACTTCGCTGAGAATTCGAGGTTTGAACTAATTTTGGTCACATGAATAAACTCATATAAGATCTTTAGAATACTTAGAACAATTTCTTCCATTAATTTCATATTTTCTGAAGTGGTTACCGTCACAGGACCTCTTATACACGTGGATCATCTGTTTTTTCAAAAGGACTAGACTAAGTGGTCGCTCTATTCAAATAAAAAGGATCCAAGCAGCAAGCTGAAACTTTTAGTGAAGCTTGTTAAGACTACCAATGTGGACTGATCCTAGGATGGTATAAGAGACAGAAGAGAGCAATTCTTTCAACCAGACAAACATAATTGGTGAGAAATAAACAAGGAAAGGAAAATAAATGCTAGATACTTGTATCAGAAAGTCCAAAGGTGGTGATTACTTACTTACAGAAATGAAGCATTCTCCTAAAAAGCTCGTAGTTTCATTGTATTTTGAAATATATAGTATTACCCTCGTATGTGGACGGAACAAGCTACTAGAAATCAAACAGCAGTTAAAACAGTTAGTTTTGGCGCCAAAATATTGATGCTTTGCTAACAAATAACGCGGTAACGAATTTGTAACCAATTCCCAGTTTTTTTCTATAGACTTTTCATCAACTTAACAAGGAGGGACTTACCGCCAACCAGTGTTTATATATACTAATAATTTCCATTACAAAATAATTGTTTTTATTTCTTATAACGATTAACTAATTTTACATACAAAATATTCTCCGTGACGTAAATAATAGTATGCAATACTTAAATATATATAATATTGTCTTATAAATAATATCTTGTACTTCCTATTTATTATTTTATTGATGTTTCGTCCTTGATAGAAGCACCTATAAAACTTTGACGAAAAAAAAATTATTTAATATTTTTCGTTCAATTAGATAATCAAAATAAAATGACGATTAATATTTTTCACATTTTACTTTTGTCTTGTATACATTTGGCGACTACAACAACTTCTGTGCCTTACAAGACGATGTTGGGGGGATACCGAATCCCCGTTTTGGGATACGGAACTTTTACAGTAAGTAGAATAAGCTCCCGTTCAAAATTTCGTTAGAAATCTCTAGTTTAACCAAAATAAAGCGCATTTTTAATATTTTTCAATTGAGTTTAAATCATATTGTAAAACACATAATTGAAGTCTTCTTTTGGAGTTATCTGTTATGTTGTAGCGTTTTCAATTCCAGAAATAGCACATTCTTTATGTTAGGAAAACGACATGGTACTAAATCTGGTAAGTAAAGCGGAAGTGAATTGAAAAAGGAAGCGTTTCATTTCTCGAATAATAGAAAGAGCAAGTTCTGCACATATCCCTTTATTTTTGATGTCTATAAATGCCCTTAACTGATTCATTTCTAAAATTTATGCTAAAAATATTTGCTGACTTTACGTCTTCAGTTCTCAAAATAATAATGTCAACGAGCTTATCCTTAACTAATTTAAAATTTTATTCAATTTTACATCGGGAAGTTCGATAAAAAGTTGAAAAATTTCTTTTCCTTTGCCATCTATTAACATCTATTTTCAAATAATCAGTCCAGTAATTCTTTTATTATTATATTATAAACCCCAGAAGAAAATTGTGAATGAAAAGCTTTATTTTCAATTTAATCAATTATTTTCAAATAGTTTCCAAAAAAGCATTATTTTCAATAAAAGGACCATTAGATTGCGATAATGTATATGCGTAAAATTTCGAGACTCTATTATTGCTAATGAATTTCAGGTAATGAATGAAACTGAGTTAACGATAGCTCTAAATGAAGCACTAAAACTTGGCTATCGACACATCGATACGGCTCAAATATATGGAAACGAATACATAATTGGAAATGTTTTATCCGAATGGTTAACATCAAGAAAATTGAAACGTGAAGACCTCTTCGTTACAACAAAACTTCATGTAATAAATGCCTTTCCGGATAAAGTAGAACAAGCGGTTAATAAATCTTTAACTGATCTAAAATTGGATTATATAGACTTGTTATTAATCCACTGTCCCATAGCCTTTAATTTAGATAGTAAGGGTGGACTTATAGCGGCTCCTACTGATCACGTTGGCGTTTGGAAGGTAACATAAATATAGTAGAAACGGTGGAGGTCTTCCATCTCGTGACTCGATCTATTATTTAGGGAACATTTCTTCTATTAATAGACCAACTGCAAGACATACGTAATAGCTTCTTTAAATTAAAAATAGTAACTGACCGTACTAAGGATAGAATTTGACGTAAGCTTTGTTTACTGTGTTGATTTTATCGATTGCACGTGTATTTAATATCAAAATCAGTGTTTTTAAGAACTAACTTAACTTTTTATTTAATTTTACATCGGGAAGTTCGAAGTTGTAACGATTTTATTATTGTTCACGATGGTTCATCAAAAGGATTCATAGAAAATACTAGTCCAGTGTTTTTTTCTCTAAATCACCGTCGTCAGACTATCACGGTGAACGATGGAATATTTACAAAGTGGATTTAGAAACAGTTAATTTCTACTTTAGTATAACTATCGTTAATAGTAATGAATGATGCGTGGTATACTTGCAGAAAAGCAGGCTTCTACTTCGTCTAAAAAAATGTTGAGTTTAATGAAAACCTCCCAATACATGAACTATTATGAATTTCTAAAATGAATTAAGAAGAAAACATGGTCTTAAGGCTACCACGCTACCAATGCGAATTCAATGGCATTGAGGTTTGGGTCAATTCACATTCTATTAGCTTGCAAGATGACATCGTTGTATCAATCCTTACAAGCTGACTTAGGTTGGTAAGGTGTGACATAAACTATGCGACAGGTGTTCCCCTGAAACCGTAGTACTGCAATTTGATGATTAACACAACCGAAAGCCTTAGAAAAATCACAAAAAGTGCTTTAAGAGCTTTAAAGCAAGATTTTCTGTTTTAATTCCCCAATCTTAATCAAATATTGTGCACTTGATAGTTTTGCTAAATATGTTGATGTTGATGATGATTACTTCAACTGAGTTGTCAGAAATTTTGATTGTATTTATATGAATATTGTTACTTATGTATTAGTCACGTGATGGAAGACTTCCACCGTTTCTACTTTATCAGTATTTCACTACGTATTTCAGAAAATGGAAGAACAAGTAGATGCTGGTCTAGTTAAAAGCATTGGACTTTCTAATTTCAATATAAGTCAAATAGATAGAATTATAGCTGCAGCTCGAATCCCACCTGTAAATCTACAGATTGAAATACACCCATATTTTCAGCAAAAAGAGTTGCGGGAGTACTGTCGTCAGCACAATATACTAGTTGTTGCCTATTCCTCTTTGGGATCACCAGGACTTCCGAAATTTTTCAAAAATGTTGGTTATAAGTAAGTATTGATTCATTTTTTTGCATTAATATCTTTTATAATTGTTTCTGAACCTCACCGGAAAGGTCTATCTGCGCAGACGTACACACGCTACTTTGTCTGCTTTATCAATGTTATTGTTCAGTCAGATGATCAATCATTTGCTTGAAATTGCTTAAAAGACAAGTTGAACATGAAGATTATTACACTTACAACATCTTCATTAAGACAGGATATCATACTGAAAGACGGACAACATTATCAACCTGAAACATCGCCAGAATATCACTGGCAAGTGATTCTTTACTGTGGAGGCTGTAAGAAACTGTTGTACAGGGAAGCATTGAAGAAGATCCAAAGCACTACGTCCCAACTGGAAGATGACTTCTAAAACGATGATTAGTGTCAATCGTGAAATATATAAAAACATGGTTAGAAATTTGTTCATGACTCAATTAACTGACATGTGGTTCCAATAAGATAGAGCTATGAGTGCCACACAGCGCGCACTACTATTGAGTTACTCAAAAAAACTTTTGAAACAAAAATAATTATCCGTAATGGTCCGCTTAATCTACCCCAAAGATCGTGTTATTTAATATCTTTGGATTGTTATTTTATTTTTAGACAAAGGGCATTTTCAATGATAGTGATGATTTTTTTAGAAACACTACTGTACCGAATATTTTAGCTGATCCAGAAATTGCTAGAATGTCAAAAAAACATAACAAGACACCAGCTCAAGTAATTCTAAGGTTCATTATTCAACTCGATCTTGTTGCTATACCTAAAAGTACGAACGCTAAAAGAATCAATGAAAACATCGAAATATTCGATTTTGAATTGGATAATCAGGATATGAAGGATATGGAAAAACTTGAAAAAGGAATTAAAACGAAAGTAATTGATTTACTATTTTTAGGACCAAAGTAAGTGAATTTCTACTATGGTTTCGATTTTGCCCAATCAGGTTCTAGAATTGACATAGTCTGAAAGAACAGTTCCTAATTACTCCTTAAATTTTCATAAATTGTTAGGGAGAAGTGGGGCTAGATTAGTTTAGGTTAGGTTAGATTGCTTGAATTTTTATCATACTTGGATGGTTTAGCTTTTCTTTAGTGGGTAATTCCATAGAAATTCTTCATGGTAGAGTTTTCTTTTTTAGCACTGTCAACTTACCTTGGTGGGAACTAAGCGTTAGTCCATATAAGCACTCACCCCACTTTATCCTATGGGTTATTTAACCTCTAATAACGTTGAAAACTTGAAGAAGAAATTTTCGAGTAATAAATAAGACCCTTAATAATTTTACGAGACGATTTTACTTTATAAAGAAACAGTTTCTGTATTGAAGGTGGTTGGAAATAGATAGTATCCGGCGAGATTCAGCGCATTTATGTAATGCGTTTGAATTTGGAAGGTTTCATTCGGGCGAATATGTATAAATGGTTGCAGTAATGATTTATGAGAGAAAGATGTATAATGTAATTATGGAAACTGCTTGTTTAGTGAGTTTTTTTTTGAATTGTTATTTTCAGTGTAGAAAAACACGCAGAATACCCTTTTACAGAGCTGTTTCAATAGAAACAAGTCCACGAAAACAAATTAAGAATTCACACCGATTTTTAATAATCATATAAATACAATTTTTATTTCTACATGAGTTTTATTTTTCCAAGTTAGTTTTTTATAGCAGAGGCAATATAAATTTAATTAGAGTACATGGAAGCGAAATCTTGCAAGCAAAATTATAGAAAACTATGACACATACAAAGAATAGAGAAAAAAAGTATAATATGTGGTAAAAAAGCGAGTTGGACAGACTTCTATAACAGAATGGAAAGAGGCAGCAAAAAAACCATAAACTGTTTCATAAAACAATCAAATCTTCAATAAAAAGTAAAAAACAAGAGGAAATATTATTATAGATAAAAAATTGAGACCAAACGTAGAAAATAAAGTAAATTATGCACAAAGTGGACCAAGATCACGTATTTACCATCACACAAATAATAAAGCTGTTCGCAGAGATACAGATGCATTATTTGAATTTATTGATATAGAAAAAGCTTTCGATAGGGTACCGAGAGTAAAAATATGGCAAAGTTGACGAAATGCAGCCATGAGCTTATATAAAAGAAATACGAACCATGTTATTAGTGAAAATATCTGAATGAGCATATGCTGATGGTAAAGTGCTGAAAATATCAAAGATCTACAGAAAAAACTTCGACATCTGGAATGATACGTGAAAGAAATTTCGAATAAGAATAAATGTATAAAAGACTGAAGTAATGGCACTCAAACAATAAATATAGAAATAGAGGATTGAAACGGGGAGCATTCAAATACCTTAGAACAGAAATAGAAAATATAAGCAATGAAGACTAAGAAACTACCAAGAGAATTGGAAAGTCACAAGAAATACGAAACTAAATGTTTATAAGGCAATTTACAGACCAATATTAACATGGATTCTCACTAACAGACAAAAAAATACATTACAAGAAGCAGAAGAAAAAATATTTAAAGGCACGTCAGAGGTAAAACAAACAAAGATAGATAAATAAATGATCAAATACGACAAGATCTGGAAATTATGTCTCTTATGGTATTCATTGTGCAAAGACAGTTGAGTTGGTGGGTTCATTTATAAAGAATGGAAGACCTCAGATCAGTCAAGAGAGTATGAGAAGCAAAAGTAGGCATTAATGGAAATTAGAAGGAGACCTAAAGCAACATGGGACAAAGTAATAGCTACTATACTTGAGATAAGAGGCACGGTAAGGAGAGAAGCAAAAATAACAGCACTTAACGGAAAAAAATGTAGCAAATTTGTTTATACAACATTACTCAATAAGTCGTGTGACTGACACACATATGGCCCTGTCATTGTCAAATCTATATGACGTTTATGAAGTACCAACTTTCAAAATACCATGTGTGAAATTTCATGACATTTCGATTAGTTAGAAAAAAGTGACAGCCATTTAAGTGAAGCCATTTTCAAAGCAATGGATTTAAAATAATTTCGTGTTTTGATTTATTATTGTTTCTTGATGAAAAAAATACTGTATAAGCTCAGCAATAGCCTCAAAAGTGTTAACTGGACTCTGTTCCATCGAAAAGAACCATTTATTTATGGTTTGCTGAATTTAAACATGGTCGTACAGACACCGATGTTGGTGAACGTTCTGGACGTTCAATTATATCTAATCGTAAATTGAAATTGCGTGAGTTAGCTGAGGCGGTATAGATATCAGAAGGCAGTAGTTTTACAATTATGCAATTATGAACATTTGACCATGAGAAAACTTGTATAAAAGTGGATGGCGCGTTTACTCACAGTCGATCAAAACCAATAATGTGTTGATTATTTAGAGCAATGTTTGGATATATTTACACTTGATAAATCAGATTTGCGTCGATATGTGACAATGGATGAAACATCACTTCACTGTAGAATCAAAACGATCTTCATAACCTTTTTGATAATTTGGGTTGATGGATTTTTTCTGAGGGAACCCCTCAAGCTGGCCACAAATATGATAGTCGCTCCCAGTATTCATTACTGTCAAATTCTAGTGACATTTCATGCTTTTTTATGGAACAACAATCATAAAAAAAAGTGGAATATCTATATGTCAACAGCATGATCGTTTTTTTTTTCATAATATGTGATTCTTTACTCCAGTATTTATGTTGTAATGTTTATTATCACTGATTATGTTTATTTGTAATTAAAAGGCGACCAAATATATAACTGTTTGTTTAGATCCAGCTTACTTCACAGTGATAACAAGAAGTTCTTCTGGTGATACAGCTTCGTTGAAATTCGTTAAAGCTCTCACAATTTGCTAAAATTCTTAAAGATGATGATATTTATCGTAACTTTTGAAAGCGGCATGATTTCTTCTCGACACTACAGGTGATCTGGCTTTACTAGGTCCAGGATGCATTTATAGTTCTTCTAATATCAATTGCAGAAGACAGTTATGCGAAGAACAATCAATATTTCATATATTCATTTCGTGTCTAAAGCTTTATTTCACCTAACATTTCACCACAGTCAGTAATCGTTATGAACAACGCATCCTACAACTCCTTAAGATACCAAATAGTAGTCGTAACAAAGCTCAAATTTCAGCATTTATGTCTGAAAAAAATACTCGAAAATGTAATCACTATCTAGAACTGAGTAAAGAGGTTGTAGAGTTCGTAAAGAAAGTTCTAGCAGCAGATCGCCAAGAGCTTTGGAAAAACTGTGTTAAACATGTTATAAAAGAAGATTAGTATGTGGTATCACCCTGTTCACAACCCTTTATAATTCAATCAAATGATGACTCTAGTTCAGACGATTCTGACTACCATTACTATTTATAAAGATACTTTGAAATTGAAATTTTTGTTTTTTCTTTTGTTTTATTTGTAAAGAATTTATTTTCCTATAGTTTTTACTTTTACATTGCGTTTACTAGAAAAAAAAAACGAGGGCTTAGTTCACGTTTGGTACCCTGTTTAAACCAAACTCCCTTACAGGCAGGTACATTTTACTAGTCTATTTATATTTATAAAAATAATAAATTACTCCTATGGTAGAATAAACAAAATTGTCGGCAAGGGTTTTTATAATCTACAAGTGAAATTGGAAGTGCTATACCCTCCACCATCCAACATCCATGCGAACATCTAGCATACTGCAGTGCGATCTTACCTTAACTGTTTCCATATTTTTGCATAATTTGAACCAATTATCAATTAACTTTTTTCTCATGATGAATTCTATGAGATACTTACAAAAATATCTTCAAAACAATGTGCAAATTGGAGAAATTTTTTTTCCGTAATTCAATTAATAAATAATAATTCTGTGGGTAATTTTTACAGATGCTCACATCGCTTTACATTAATAATCCTTCGTGACGTAAATAATGCTATAGATAAGTTAAATACATGTGTAATAATTACATGCAATATTGTCAAATAAATAGCATCTTGTACTTCCTATCGATTTTTTTGGTTATTTTGTCCTTGATTGAAATATTAATAAAACTATAAGAAGTCAAAAACTTTTGGTTTAGTCAGTTAATAAAAATACGATGACACTCATTACTTTCAATATATTGCAATTGATTTCGTCTTGTTTGCATTTGGCAACCACGACGACTGTTCCTTACAAGACGATGTTGGGAGGATATCGAATTCCTGTATTAGGATACGGAACATTCACAGTAAGTGATATATCCACCAAAATACTATAATAAATTTTCCAATAATGATTTGTTGTTAAAAATTGTTGCCACTTTCAGTTTCTCTTTATCTCTATCCTGACCCTCTATGGATAGTCTCTATTCCCTTTTCTATTGTCTCCTTTCATATTTCTTTATCTTCAGTCTAATGAAACAGTACGTGTAGGGGTTGGTTTTTACTTGTTTGATTTGATGGAACCATCTCAAAGAAGATCGGCTTCTACTGCACTTCTCCCTGCACTTCTTCCATCAATATAAGCCTCTATGTATTATCCTCTCATCTTCTAGCGACGCCGACGTGTCTGAAATATTGCAACACTTTTTTCATGCATAATGATGATAGTCTGGTGGTTAGACTCTTCTGGTATAAACTGTATAGTTCTCTTCGTGGACCAAGGAATTCTAAACAATCTCTTGTAGTATCACATTTCAAATGAATCAAAATATTTGCGCTCTTTAGTGTCCTCGATTCTGAGCCGTTTGAGAAGATTGAGAAGACGAGCTCTCCATCCATGTAGCTTACTATTGACCCCAGATATTTAAAATTGTTTATCCTTTCGAGATTTTCAGAAATCCTATTTACGACGGTAGAGTTATAATTAGTTTTCATTTTTGTTTAAATATATAAAAAAAAATGATAAAACAGGATTTACATAAACAAATTGTCAACTAAAACAACTAAAATATTTTGGACAAAAAAATTACAACAGAATTGGTGATAAAAACACGAGTACGATTTCTATGGCGTCTGGATTTGACTATGCCATTGTAAATCTACCCAAAATAAGTCGGAAATGAGGAATAAAATTTTTCGATATCTGCTTCGTTTTCGAGATATTGATACTTGAAGTTGGAAAAATTTATTTTTATTTAATATTTATCAACCTAATCGAACCTAACCTAACCTAAATTTATCGTGGTGCACTTTGAGTGTAAAAAGTTCAAAAATCGTGAATTTTTTACAGCCAAAATTGTCTAAAAAAATTTTCATCTCGTAAGGATTATTTTAGTTTTATTTTATTATTATGTTTTGTTTCTTATGGGGGGCCCTGGTCTGCCCAAAAGCCACAGGCCGCGAGGAACGGGTGATTTTGAAGAGGGTGATTGTGGGCAGATAAATTTGGGTGAATTTGGAACGATCTTTTAGTCATTTTTCTATTCGGTTGATTTTGTCGTTAAAAATATGCAAAATGATGAAAAATGATGCAAAAATGATTGCTAGAGAATTTTTTCAGGATAATTTTGAAATAAAACAGTAGTTTGGCTTTTCAATTATAAAACAAACTAAGATAAATAACTTTTGAAAGCATTCAGAACGTACTTTTTACTCATTAAATTACCAATTAAATCTTCAAACTATCATTGAATATTTTTTGATTTTATAAATAATGAAAAACAACGGATAATTCTTTATGAAAAACATCAAATTATTCATGTATTTATCATATCTTAAGTTATATTCATCACATAGTGATAAAAGTTATAAAAAATGGCACATTTTGTTGTAAGAATATGTTTTTTTTCAATCTAATTTTGGAGTATCAGGGTAAATATTAAAAAATTAAATAAAAAATCTTTTGTTTATTGAATTGCAAGATATTCATATTGAATTTGAAGTGATAAAATATTCATTTGAAACGAAATGAAACGCCATCTGTTCAATAAAGCAAATTTTAAACTAATATTTGATTATAATTTTAAGTATCGATACCTCGAAAACAAAGCGAGATGTCAAAAAATTCCATTCTTCATTTTCGATTTATTTTGGTCTAATTAAGCCAAATCGCACTCTCCCCAACTTTTTTTTCATAAATCTCAAAACACCACTATGATTCAATAAAAATTGCTGTTTCTGAAATGTTTTTTTATGCTATAAAAAAAATCATGAAGGCATTTTGAAGTATGTAAAATTTGACAAGATAGTAAAGTGAAAGTATTTTATTTTTGCCAAACTTTCGTTGGCTGCCTTGGCAATCTGGTACCGTTATTTCTTTTTTTTATGACTTGGTGGAACCGTTTACCTTGCTCTTCATTGTAATCTTCTCAAGTCAAAAGTCGAAATTAAGTGCCCTTTCTCTCTCATATTTATTCAAGATCTTTATTGTTGCCCAGAAACCTCGTACAAACTTAAAAAAGTTTGTACTCGTCCAAACGAAAATTCCCGCCTTGATTTTTTTGAGGTAAGGCAGGGAAATTTTTCTGTAAAATACTTTCGACAAAATGGTCGGAAATTGCTTCATCAATCCGAGCTTTATGTGCAGCCGTGGCAGCAAAATCTACTTAGGATCAATTAAAGGTTCATGGAGGTTGTTTTTAGGCCACATTTTTCGTTTCCAGCGTTTGTCAGCATCTCTACTGTCCCATTCAAAAGCGCGTCATTTTCCTATAATCCTGTTGACCAATCAGCTTTTGTTGTACCGCATATTTGATGATGCCTAATAGGGCTCCAACTTTTACATATGTTTTCTTCAAGCGAACGGAATGGGCAACTGGAATGAAGACGTATTTAATGCGTCAGACGTTTCGTGAGTGATTCCAAAATATTTCATTAGATCAGGAATATTACAACAGAACTTCATTGAAGTTTTTTCTTGCAGAAAGGTAGTAAATCTCGTTCTGTATAGCGATATCATGAAGAGAATGCATCTGGGGTTAAGAGATTTTGTGATTTCAGGTTTGAGCATACAACATCGGATTCCTCTTTCAATAGATTTAAATCTCTAATCAAATCAATTAATGTTGCTTCATAAAAGAAGTCGTGGTTCATTGCGTCTTCTTGAAGTAAATTTATCCTTATTTTTTCAAAGCTATCTTTACTTTAAGGTGCTCTTGGTTACATATAACATAAATTCACTTAAAACTCTACTATCAATACATTTAACATTTATTGTACACCTTGAGTATTCCAAAGAACAGTCAATGTAAACTTGCTTGCGATAAGATAACAGGAATTCTAACAAATGTTCTAATAGAACTTAATTTTAACATTATATTATAATTTTTCTAATTACCAACTTCCATTTCCTCCAATCATTCGCTGCACAATCCATATCTACGTAACTAAAAAGGCAAAGAAAAAAATGAAGAACAGATATGTAAACAACTAGAATTTTTTGTGTTAAATTTTTAGGTTAGGAATGAAACAGAGTTGACGATAGCTTTAAACGAGGCACTTAGAGTGGGCTATCGTCATATAGATACCGCTCAATTATACGAAAACGAGCACATTATCGGTAAAGTTTTAACAGATTGGTTCACATCGGGAAGATTGAAAAGGGAAGATCTATTCGTTACAACTAAAATTCATCTCACAAACGCGTTTCCTCATAAAGTAGAAAAAGCAGTTAATAAATCTTTAACGGATTTGAGGTTAGATTATATCGATTTATTATTGATCCATTGTCCCATATCTTTTGAGAAAGATGGAAAGGGCGGCATCATAGCAGTAGCTACTGATCATATTGGTACTTGGAAGGTAAGTTGAAAATATGCACAAATCGATTTAATCTCTTCGAATGCACAAAATAAATAAGAACTGACACAAATTGGTCCAACAAAACTCAGGGTTGAGGGTTTAAAATGACTTTTTTGAATTTTTTTCAATTTCAAAATTTGTTCAATTATGCACAATATGTTATTTACTAAGGATATATGTAAATATTTAAAAAAATCATATCTTTAATATGCAAAATATGTAAAATATGCGTTTTGCAAATTTGGGTTTCTTTAGTGATGAAATCTAACACCACAAAATTATATTTAAGTTATATTATTTAGTGATGAGTATTTCAGAAAATGGAAGAACAAGTTGACGCAGGATTAGTTAAGAGTCTTGGACTTTCTAATTTCAATATAAGTCAAATAGACATAATCAGAGCGTCAGCTCGAATCCAACCAGCAAACCTACAAATCGAAGTACATCCATATTTTCAAGAAAAAGAGCTGCGGGATTATTGCAAAAAACATAATATAGTAGTAGTGGCTTATTCGTCTTTAGGTGCGCCGGGAGTTTTGACTTTTTTTAGAGATGTTGGATGGAAGTACGTATCGCATTTTCACACATTTCACTTATCTATAATATTCTCATAAATACGAGGGCGGTTTGATGAAACAGTAGTTTGCATAAAAAGTTACATAGGAAGTGTCTCCCTACAGGAAGGGTGCCGCACTTGTTTAATACTAATCAAAATTTAATTTTTATTCAAAATTCAATCGAATTTTTTGATATCTCCAAACGTAATCCGTTGATATTATGACTTTTTATATCCCGTTAACAAAAACGCGGATGAAACAGTGGATTTTATCCCAAAAAGTACTCCCAATAACCGTTTTATCGGTAAATTTCTCACTCTTCCGTTGAATAATCCTCGTATTTCGTTTTTCGAACTATAATAAGGATGTCCTGTACAAATATATCAATCAAGAGTTGTTTGACGAAATAAAAATAACCTCTGCCTCGAATCATCTCCAATAGACTTCCTAGTACCCTCAAAAACATATGTTTTGAGTTTTTTTTTTACAAATGACACTGGAAGTTTAGTTTCCATCAAAAGCATGATGAATTATGTCAAATCCATAGAAACATTCAAGACGACACGGCCCCTTGTCATAATACGAAATTGATCCAGATTTTTATATTTTCATATTTGGAGATTCCATATTTTTTTAAGGGAAACACCTTTGCCCAGCATTTTAACTGATTCAGAAATCGTGAGAATATCAAAAAAACATAACAAGACACCTGCCCAAGTAGCCTTAAGGTTTATAATTCAACTCGATCTTGTTGCCATACCCAAAAGTACGAACGCCAAAAGAATCAAAGAAAACATGGAAATATTCGATTTCGAATTAGACGATCAGGATATGGAGGACATTGAGAAGCTTGAAAAAGGGATCAGAACGAAGATTATTCATATGCAGTTCTTAGCTCCAAAGTAAGTAAAGGGTCTCCTCACAATAAGCTTTCAAATTTTATTTAGTTCGAAAAACTTTTCAGGTTATTCCATAATATATATTATATTGTTTTTTCAGTGTAGCTGAACATCCGGAATATCCGTTCACAGAATTGTTAACATGAATGTTTTGTTAATAAAGGTGCGTTATATAAGGTCGTTTCATTGTTTTTCTTTCAACCTTTTTCTGTGCAAATACATTAAAACAAAAATGTTGATAAAATAACAAAAGAAGCTGAAGGAAATGAAGGCAGTAAGAGAAAAAACTAGAACAGAGATAGAATTGGATAAATTGATGCAGAAGAATACGAAATATATCACTGATAGCTAAAAAATAAAATTGGAATAAAAATATAAGAGAAAAATTGAGACTACATAACTCCAAAAGTAATAAAATACCTAGAAAACTGAAGGAATAAAAAGCAATAAGAGAAAAGAAAAACAAAAGAGAAGGGTCGAAGATATGGAGACAAGAATATAAGAAGTCTTCGATAATTGATAAATTAGAAGTGAAAAAGGAAAGTAAAAAAAGAAATTGTTTTAGAAATGCAAAAATAAATCAGAGGCAATAGCAGAAGAAGAAGAATGGTGATAAAAATTGAAGATATGGATACAAAAGGATTGAAAATAATCTACCAACAGCTGAGAAAGTGGAAAAAAGAAGAAAAAGAATATAAGAAAAACACGAAGATCACGTTCCTTCAAATTACAAACGAAACGGAAAAAAATAAAGGCAGTTAGGAAAACGCTGGAAATAAGAAAAGATTTGAAGATATCGATAAAAAAGTAACTTATGTAATTATTTTTTTACAGCATATTCTGAATACACAAATTTATTTTTTATAAATTAAATAACGTAAAAATGAAAATCGTTTTTAATGCTTGTTATTATCAATTAACATATCAACTTTTTTTCTATAAAACACGTCATTTCCTTTACCGGTACGGTTTGAAAAGTTCGCGAATAATGTTAATTAGTAGCGAGCCAATTTAAATATTAAGAATAGAGGAAAACTATTTCCCTCCTTGTTTTTCTGTGATCCTTTTGACAGAAAGCAAATGCATTTCCAATAAAGAATCTCTTTGAACCAAGAATAAAGGTAAAAAGTCAATCGAAGGAACAAAAATCAATTAAATCAAATCAATATTTGACATTCCCAGAAACTCCATTTGCTAATTTAAAATCTTCTTTTTTCTTCATTCAATTGCATATCTTCTTTTTCTGTTTAGTTAACACAATGAACCAAATATCTAGAAATTATGACTGACTTCCATTGGGGCAATATGGACAAAAAAAATCAAATAAAACTTGACATTCCAAATGATTAAATAACGTTCACATTTTATGGTATTCCTATGTTGGTAAACTCTTTCAACTGATTTGGCATATATTAGACCCATGTTTTGGGTACTGTACTCAATAACAAATTTTCCAGCTAATTACTAGAAAATTTTAGTTTCTTTCAATTTTCAGTACCTATTTGTTTACTCTTTCAACTTTATCATCATCAGCTCCTATTCTTCATATAATTTTTAAAGACTGATATCTGTGCTCAAAATCAATCGAAGCTATCATACATTTGGTAGAAGGTTATAAATTATTATATTTTGAAAAAATTATTATAAAAAAAATTGCACATTCAGATTTGAGCCCGCGACCATTTGACTGCAAGGTGACATCCTACCACGCGAACATCAACGCATCAATCGTTGAGTGACAAAAACATACGAAATCATAATTAATTTAATTAATAATATTTAACGGTTAAAATAAATTCGAATTCATTTAATACTAGTAATATAATTAATAGTTTTATCGTTTTCAGTTATTATCACCATCTTTTTGCTCCTTGTAGCGCCATCTATTAGTGAAATTATCAAAAGTTCTAGATTATTCTATTTTGCACAAAAATTTACTTATTCACGTGTTATTATTTAAGATTTCGCAAATTTTTTCATCGAATCATGTACTGCCATTAATAGCGGGAAATTATATAAAATATCAAATCAATAGGTTACTCAAAAGTTGATGGAAATTTGATCAGAAAACTCCATGTAAACAGTCAAACAAACAAACTGATAACATGCTTAAGTTGAAGTCATTATATCTCAGAAACTGTTAAGTTGGAACATTTTTGTAGATAATTTTATGTTCTATAATTAAATAAGCGAAAAGTTGACCTTTGACCTTAAATAGATTTGTTTCCTCGCACTCAATGGATGAGGATTTCTCAATAGTTCACATACAAGGTGTTTCTAAATCCATGCGACAAAATTCAGGACGTACTCGTATGAAATTAAGATGGGTCTTTCCTGTAACAAAATTTCCAGCTCACCCCTTTCCAAGATAACCCTTAAAAGGTGGTGACTAAAACTGTCTCATCATTTGTATTTAAATATAAAAAATACTCGAAGTACGGGTCTACTCAGTTTTAGTCACCACTTTTTTAGGGTGATATCTCGGAAACGGGTGAAACGAAAAAGTTTTGTTATGGGAATTTCGTACGAGCGTCTCCAATTTTGAGTTTTATACGATTTTTTGTCTGAATTGAACGAACTAATCACATTATACGAAAAAATAAAAACTTTAGTTCGACCTAGGTATTTTTACACTATCCTTGATTACTAACGGAAGGAATCTAATTATTTATAGTTTTTTATTATCAAATTGTTAATTATTTTAATAAAGCGTGGTAAGCAAATTTTAAAAATTATATAAATCTGTTCACCCCAGTGCATATTATTATTTTAGAAACTTATTCAAAATGTTTAACGTCCACTTTAAAATCATGAATAATGGTAAAAAAATTCCTTCAATTGGAATTGGAACTTTTACCGTGAGTAAATAGAAAAATATAAATTAGTGTATTGCCTAAAATCTTATAAAGAGACAAATATTTTGAATTATAGGTTACCAAAGAAACAGAACTTATCACAGCTCTAAACGAAGCTCTAAAAATAGGGTATCTTCATATTGATACGGCAACGTTTTACCAAAACGAGCACATTATCGGCAACGTTTTAAATAAATGGTTGACATCAAGACAAGTGAAAAGAGAAGACCTATTTGTTACTACAAAATTTCATATTAACGATTCTTTTCCATAAAAAGTGGAAGAAGCAGTAAAAGCATCTTTAGAAAAACTACAATTAGAATATATCGATTTGCTATTGATTCATGCCCTGTGTCTTGTTATGTGGATGAAAATGGTGGATTCGTAACGGTGCCTACTGACCACATTGGAGTTTGGAAGGTAAAAAATATTTATGTGATTCTTCATAATGAAGAATGTTCGGAATTATTTTTCTAAAACATGTGGTTTGAACGCATCTCCAGCTTCTTCGGCTGAATAAAAACGTTAACCTCGCAATTAATTTTTGATCTACTGGAATAACAAGAAATCATTGGATGCCAAACTGTACGGCGGATGACCCATCAATTCCATATTTTGACTGTTCAAAAACGTTTTTGTTTGAATTGATGTGTGACAGCTCGCATTGTCTGGTGAAGAATTATTCGACTTTTGAGATTGGTTTCCCTGATGTCTTTTGGTTAACAAATGTTGATGTAGTATTCAGGATTGACCATTCTACGTTGCTCTAACGGAACGGTTGCAATATATCCAGTTATTCCGGATGTGCGCTAACAACTCTCGATGGATTTGGTTCGTCTTAAAAGAACAATACAGTCGATTGTTAAATTATACGGTATCCAACTAGAACAAATCTTTTTGACACCAAAAGTCGAAGCGACTTGATCGATTCATTGCTGTTGGTTTAATCCTCGTCGAAAGTGGAAAGGGATAATGCTCATGATTTAATTCCAATTTTTTGGCCAAGATGAATGTTTCAAGTATCAAATAGCATTTGTATAACCACACCATGTATCAAATCTAACAATCAACATTTTAGATAATAAATTATGTAATTAGTGACACCCTAGGTATTCAAAATGTCGTCAATCGTTTTCTATACGTGAAATCATTTGCTGACGGGTGGATAGGACAGCTGTTTCAATTTCTGCAATTCAAATACTTCGTATTGACTGTCGTATTCTTTAAATCATATCATCTATTGTCGTGAGTCTATTGGTGTGAACGTCACCTTTTACTCATCCCCTTAAAATCTAAAGAAGTTAGATCTAAAGATCTGGGTGGTATTTCTTCTAAAGTATCAACAAGAACAATGTCTGTTTTGTTAAATCTCGCTAATCTATGAAGTAAAACAGTTTTAATTCATCACATCATTCACCAATGAACATTTGATCCTATTTAAAAGGCTTACTTTTACTCGTCTTTTATTTTTTAACCATACAAAGTAGTTGTGATCTTTTAGTGATTCTTGACAAACTGACAGCTCCTATTATAAAATATTGTAATCTTTATATCTAACATACTCGTTATTCTAGAAAATGGAAGACGAGGTTGATGCGGGGCGTGTTAAAAGTATAGGTCCTTCTAATTTTAATATAAACCAAATTGAGAAAATAAGAGCAAATGCGCGAATCCCGCCAGCTAATATACATGTTGAAATCCACCCCTATCATCAACAGAAAAAATTACGAGAAAATTCCAAAAAACATGATTATAGTAATTGTGGCTTATTCTTCTCTAGGAGCACCAGGAGTCAATCACTTTTATAGAGCAGTTGGATGGCAGTATGTATAATTTTTTATCATCTATACAATTTATAAAGATACTTGGAATTTCGAATGAATTCAATACAGGGATGTGAAATCTTCTTTCTAAACGTCATTTTGATAATTATTAATGTCTTACTCTCAATATTGAACATTCTGTAGATTTTCTTCGCTATTATCAAGAAACATTGATGTCTACCAGAGTTTTGGTCTAACCGTAAATCAATTTAACTCAACGTAGTTTGGTTAACCTCTAGATGATCTCTAGGGAAAGAGAATCTTGGAACGTGATCATAAGCTAATTAACCTAGGGATGGGTAAATGAAAAGATTATATCGATAAATATCGTATCGATATATTCAAAGAATATCGTAAAAAATATTGATATATCGTTATTTTTATTTCAGAGCGTTGAGTATTCAAAAATAAAAGAATTATTCGAACGTTAAAAAAAAATTAATGCATTTTTTATTTTCGTCAGTTCTATTAATTATTTAAATAAAGTATTATAAATTATATCTATCTATCTACTAATATAGGATCCTTAGTTCCATTTCCAGATGTTAGTGATCTTGAATTTGTTGACATTTGTATAAAAGCATTATAGTGTTTTGTTTTCAAATTTGTCGAATTTCCACATGTTTTGTATGTGTTACCATATAAATTACTAGAAACTACTAGAAATTACTAGGTTGATTGTTCCCATTACACAACGAAAAGATACAACAAATCATACCACGTAATGCCGCTTGCCGCAATTTTACTGTAAGTGAAATATGAAGTTAGTTTATAGTAAAATAAAATAAAGTTTTTTAAAAAAATATCAAATTCGATACTCAAAAATTAATATCGAATATCGATATTTCAAGATAAAAAAATATCGACGATATTTATCGATCAATTTTTAAAAAAATATCGATGTGTTCTTCCCTAAATTAACTCCGAAATAGTGAAGGTTAGTCTAAGACTTCTGACAAGCTGTATTTTTTTTTGTTGAATTATCATTCCAAATCAACCAAACTCCAATTAAGTTGGTAGGATTAATTTTGATTGATTTTAAATAAACATTATACCATATTTAAAAGAATGCACTTTGTTTCATGCATGCATGAACTTATTCTCTAGTGATCATGAGCTACCAGGTGTTTTAACTAACCCCGAGATAGTGAGAATAGCGAAAAAACACAAAAGATCAGCAGCACAAATAGCTTTAAGATTTGCTCTACAACTTGACTTAGCTATTATACCGAAAATTACAAATCCCGAAAGACTAAAGAAAATTTTAATATATTCGATTTCGCTTTGATGAAGATATAAATGATATTGAAGGATTAGAACAAGGAATACAAACGAAAATAATCGATTTAAAGTTTTTATCTCCAATGTAAGTAAAAAAATTATTAATACATTTCATCATATATAAATATAAATTAGTTTTTTTAGGAAAACTCAACATCCAGGATATCCTTATAAAGAGTTGATAGAATAAAAGATATTGGACATAGAAACGTCCGAGATAAATTTAACGTTTTTGAAAATGTTTTAATCTAATTCAATAAAATAATAATTATAACAATATTTATATGATTAGTTTCTGGAATATTGTTATTTTTATATAGGAACGAATCAATTGTTCACTAAATTCACATAATATAACATCACTACCTCAGAAAGCAAACAAAAAGATGAAAATTGTATAACTAGAAACTGGTTCTTTGAAAGATAATTATATTAATAACATTGTTGATGATGATGATCAATTATCATATTGAAAGTATATGGAGTAACAGATAACTATCCTGTAAACATAAGAACTTTTTTTTCAACATCCTATCGCTCCGTGCAGACGCCGCGGGTAGAAAAAAGTGGGCGTGCGCTGTAGACGACTGCGAAGTTCTCGCACTACACACTAATGTCTTTATGAATTTTTAAAAAATTTAAATATAAGGTAATATGTGTAAATATTACTAATTTCTGGATGAAATAAAAAAATCTAATATAAATAAAAAAGTTTCTTCGTGTACATCGATTCGACGAGCTATAAACAAGATTTACGAACCATAAAGGACTGAAAATAATTAATTTGAAGCTCAATACATTAAAAACTAAAATATGTACAATATCAGACGATGAATATCTCCAATCGTTGGTTGTTATTGAATTATCGGGTGTACTAGGTCCATATTTGTGATAATTTTCAACAAATTTTTACTTCTTACACTTTTTATATGAAAAAAGACCTAAAATCATGACAACTCATCATAAAACAAATTTTTTTTAGAATAAAGAAATAAGAAAATTAAATTTACACAACATAGGTAACTGAGGACTATGGTGATTTTTAATATTCATTTCTTGAAAAGTTAAACTTAAAGCGTGCTCCTTAACAAAATAAATCACTTGGAAATTAGTTCACTAAACCAGGAAGTAGTTTATATCGAATACAAAAGCAGTTATATCATTTAAAAAAAAACAATATGTAAATGTTATCATAAAAAATTGATTCTCTTATAAATTACTATTGGACATAAATAGAAGATACTAAAATAAATTCTAAGTGAAAATTGAATATGGTCAAGGTAAACCATTTTTCTTTTTTTATCTACTATAATTGTGACAGAAAGATCAGAACGTGGCCTTCTAGAAAGTAACATTCTTGAGGGCGGAGAGAAAATAATGCTCGAAAAAAAAGTACAGTTTTCCTTCGAGTCCGCGGTTTTTAAATTTTCTATAATACTACGGAACTTGGGGAAAAAAGGAAAGAGGTACTAAAAAGGAGACAATATCAAGTTTCCAATGATGTACGTTTGAAGGCGATCTGATTATTAATTATTTGTTAATTCCTTGAAGATTTCCAGGATTTTTAAAAACTTCAATAATCCAAAAAAAACGACCTTAAAAAATACCTTGTTTGTTAATATACCCGGATGTTATGAAATGAATTTTTCTGAACATATTTAACACCTTTCAAAGCCACAGATTCCAAAAAGATTCAACTGAATAACTATTATTAACAAAAACATGGGTGAATTGGATAATAGTCGAAAAATATCGAGGAAACAGAACTTTGGGTAGGGTTTTCAATATTAAAAACAAATTTGTTGAAAAAATAGTCAGTATGCCGTGTTAGCTATGAATTTCCCCGTTCAATTTTAAATCATGAAAAAATATTAATTTTTACACGAGTTATTGAACAATTTGTCCACCTGCTTCTAGGAGAAGCGTGGAGCGAGCCCTTCTGCGTCCCCGGCAGCGCACCAAATACGAGGTTTGTTATCTCGAAAATGATCAAATTTTCTCCAAAATTTGATCATTTTGTAGACAATTTTTGTAGATAATGAATAGACCTTGATTTTAAGCACTAAAAGAAATCCCTAACTGCCATATTTCGGCAGTTATTGGCGAAAAACGGGTTTTTGGAACTTTGGGCCATTTTCCTGGTGCATTCCACATGTTTTTCTGGTAAATAATTTGAGGGTTAAAAGTACCCTGCCAATTAAAAAAAATCAATCCCCGGCAAAATCGAGGGTATGTTACGACCTTTATTTACTGTACTAATAGATAACTACTAAAAGAAATTCAAAATACAGGAATAGATATAAACACAAAACAAATACGCAACAGTTTGGAATATGACAGCGTGAAAGGACCATAGCTGAAAACTAAAAATTAATGTTTACAGCTTGAACAACACAGAAGATCATTTTGAATATATAAAAAAATGCAAACATATAGCTGCAGAAGAAGTATCGGCAAGATACAATGAAATCAAGAACTATACTGGTCGTAACGAAATAGAAAAGGACATCCTATAAAAACGAAATACATAGCGATAAAACAAAGTACGAAGAAACACAAGCAATAGTGAGAAAAATAATAACCCAAAAGAAAAATGAGTTAGATGTTTCCATCGAGTATTTGGTAATTTTTCACAGAAATATTTGCGTAGGTTCATAATCATAGGTGAAGCATGATTTTATTACTTCACGCCCGAACAAAAGAACAATCAAAACAATGGTTTGAAAAGAAAGAACCGGTTCCACAGAAGGCAAAGACCGTTCCATCTACAGGGAAGGTCAACGCATCAGTTTTTTTTGGAAAATTCTCATTAACTATCCAGAAAAAAGAAAAACTATTACCGGCGAGTATTATGCGAACTTATTGCAAAGTTTGAGCGAAGCAATTTAGTAAAAAAGATGGCATTTGACTACATCCGTTATTTCAATGGCCAAAATCTATGAATCAAAGTTTTGAATGCTACCCTATTTGCCCAAAGATTTTCCAACAATGATGAGGTGATTTCGGCAGTTAATGAGGATTTTGAGGAGCTTGACGATTCTTATTATAAAAAGCATATGAAATTCATTGAACATCTCTGGGAAAAGTGATTAGAGATAAAACGAGATTAATTTTTTCCAAAATTTTTGTGTTTTCAGGCACTTTTTCGTATATATATATATATATATATATACTCTCAATCTATTTATGGCTTAATCATACATTTCCTGTTGCTCAACTAAATCGAATTTATATTTAACTAGCTGACCCGGCGAACTTTGTTCCGCCTTAATGGTAAAAAATAAGCAGTTTTTTTTTAATTGGAAAAAAATACAAAAAAAATTAAATACCATTCATAATTATTTCTGTATTTTAGTACATAGGTTGCTCTTCATTTAAGTACCTTGTGATACACGACATTTTTTGTTTTATTATCAGGCGCAAAAACAAACAACACAGATGGTCTTCCGACCCGTGAACATGCCACAAACTTTTAAGGATTGGCCTTGTGATTTGTTGATGGTCATGGCAAATGCAAGACGTATCGGAAATTGAAGTCTTTTAAATTCAAACGGCATATCAGTTGGGATCATCGGTATCCTCGGAATGAGAACTTCCTCACCTTTGAATTTTCCTATCATTATCGTAGCGTAAATTACATTGTTCATCAATTTTCTAACCACCAAATGCGTACCGTTGCACAGTTTTGGTTGGTTTATGTTTCGAAGCATGATTACTACGGAGCCAACCTTTAGGCGTAAATTGTGCGGTGGTAAGCCAGGCACGTCCAAAGAGTTTAAAAATTCTATTGGATAGTTGGTGGCTTCATCTTCATTTGTGATGCAGTCAATAGATTCGAATGAATGCATTGTTCCAATGATCTTATTTTGAATTATGTAGTTTAGGTCATCTACATCTTTATTCTTAGCCGCTAAAATTGCTCGCTCACTCAACCATTATTTTTGTAGTTAGAAATAATTTCTGGAAATACATTGTTGATAAGTTCGTCTTTTGATGAGACAAAATTACAGAAATTATTTGGAAATGATATTAATCCGCTCGATTCATCGACAGGTACTTGACCATTACCGATAGTCAGCAATTGCTCCGAGAAATCTTCAGCAGATGTATTATTAAGCAATGTAACTCTCATGTTTGTTGTCAGTTGCAGTTTCTTCACGTAGCGCCATAGATTTGATGATTTGAGGCAAGCGTTTATTTCGTCGGCAGCCGTAGATCTTGGAATTACTGGCAGTATTTGGCGGAAATCGCCAGACGTAAAATCATTGCTCCTCCAAAACATCTCGAGTCATTGCGTAAATCTTTTAATGTTCGGTTAAGTGCTTCTAATGCACGTTTATGCGCCATTGTGCATTCATCCCAGATGATGATTTTCGATACCGCTAAAACTTTGCCCATTGCTAAGTGTTTTGCAATATTACACGTTGGTTCTTCAATAGTTTGAAGATTTAACGTTAATTTCAATACTGAATGAGCCGTACGGCATCCTTCTAACAATGTGGCTGCTATTCCAGAAGAAGCAAATGCAACCGCTATGTTAGATCTCGCCCGAACAGTTGCTAAAACTAATGACATGAGGAATGTTTTGCCAGTTCCACCAGGGGCATCTAGGAAATATAAACCACCATTTTCATCATCGATTGCCTTCATTAAAGTATCATAAACTTCCTTTTGTTGGTAATTCAACAGGGGTACATTCGTTTGAACTACTAAATCTAATTCCTGGTGATTATATTCACGTTCCCGTTACAATTCTCGATTAAATGCGTCATTCATTTCACGATATGTTGCTGGCATTCCTAACCTGAAATTACCGCACATGAGGTAACACATATCTTCGATCAAGAGTAAAGCACGATTATGTATCTCCTCATTCATCTCAATATCGTGATTTCTGGAACTGACACGAATTTGATGTAAAATATCTTCTGTATTTTATCCTTGTATTTGTGCCACAGGTTACATGGGTTTGATGGAAAACATGTCGATATTATGATAGCGAATAATGTGCGTATCTGACTTGGAGATAAAGAGATAATGGCTTCAGCGATTGTCGTATCCCAATGACTATCGTTTTCTAATAACTTCGATTCTTCACATGCAGCACGATATGTTGGGAATATTACACCATTAACAGTTCATAGTGACTCAAGTTTTATAGTTCACTTCACTTTTTACGAATGGGCAATGGCACTATCATTACATTATAATTGTTAATTATTTATCTAATAGAAATGGTTTTATTATTGATTTCTTACAAAATATCAAATTGTCATCCATACGTCATTACATATCTGTCATTATACGTCAATTACATAGCTGTCGTTTGCGTTTCTTTTTTGTTATACCACGTTTTATAGTGACTGACGTTTCATGTCAAGTCACACGGGAATGCTGTCGAACGGGATAAAAAGTATCCTATGTCCTTCTCCTGGCTCTAAACTAGCTCCCTGCCAATTTTCAGCTAAATCGGTTCAGCCGTTCTTGAGTTATAAGTGGAGTAACTAACACGACTTTCTTTTATATATATAGATGTTACCATTCCTATCGATAATTACTATATAAACGATAAAAATCGAAATAAAAAAAAGAAGCAAACAAAAGTTGAAGTTCAGAAGTGATTTGTGATACTGGTAGGTATTACCTAAAATAATTTTACATTTACTTGATTAAATAGTCAAACATTGACGCCACTTTTACTATTTTATTATAAAAATAATCATATTATTCAAATCAATAAACCAATAATGATGAATAATTATTTATTTTTCTTATTAACAAATGTTGAATCTCAACATTTAAAATATGTCCTGAAATATTTTTTGTTGAGTTTTTAAGATGTCCGTCGAGTATCAAACGTTGCCAAATGGATTCTCAATTCCGGCAATTGGTTATGGAACAGTAAGTAATAATCATTTTCTAGTCATTAAGTATATCGAAGCTAAATTCTTAATAAATTTTAGTAGTAGTTATGAATTACAAAAGATTCATTTGTCAGTTTAGATGAAGTTGCACCACACAATTTTCAATAATTCAAGAAATAGCAAGTCTTCAATTGAAATAAAAACATCACGTAATGAATATTAAAATGCAAATTCATTTGAAGTGTCCAAAACACGTAAATTTGTCAAGAACGTTGGAATCATCTTCCAGTTAGTAGGGAAAAAATTAATGAAAAACGTTTCTCTTTTGAATTTGGAAACACGGTTGCTGTTTCAATTTTACATAAAAATAGTCCTTTAGGGTTTTTTGCTGTTACCGATATTTAAAAAGTTGGTGACTAAAGCTTAAGGGATGATAATTATAGCTTGAAAAAATTATACAAAGGTTTCCATTTAAAAAATAATATATTAGATTTAACTAATTTTGAAACATCCTGTATAATTGGAAATCGTTTTAGATGTCCTCAATTGATATAGAAATGTGAAAGGTCCCCGACACTGCCACACGACCAGCGGATTCCAAAGTGCAATAAACAATATTCACATAGTCAGTTCATTGCGTTAAATTAGAGTTCATTCATTGTTTTGTTACTGTTTATTGTTAAAATATTGATTTGTCTGTAAAGTTATTTTCTGTAGAAATTATAAGTCGTTTATTGTAAATAAAAATACTTTTTAATAAAGTTGAAAGTGTCTCAAAGAACATTTCTGGCGCTGCGAACAGGATCAAATTCGTACAGAAACATAAGTTGTTGGTCAACATGGATGTAATCGACGATATCCGACCAAGTTAGATGCAAACTCACTCAAATATATGAGAAATGAAGTGTTTGGACTTAATGGCGTAAAAAGATTTCTAAAATGTTCATTCAACAGAGAGTGACAATCGACCTCAATCGGCTTCAATGGATGTAAATTGACGATATCTTACCAAGTTAGATGCAAACTCACTCAAATAGATAAAAAATGAAGTGTTTGGACTTAGAATGGCGGAAAAAGATTTCGAAAATGTTAAATCAAAACTGAGTGACAATCGACCTCAATCGGCTTCAATAGATGTAAATTGACGATATCTTACCAAGTTAGATGCAAACTCATTCAAATATATAAGAAATGAAGTGTTTGGACTTAAAATGGCGGAAAAAGATTTCGAAAATGTTCAATTAAAACAGACTCACAATCGACCTCAATTCGGCTACCATGGATGTAATCGACGATATCTGATAAAGTTGGACGCAAACTCACTCAAATATATGAGAATTGATGTGTTCGGACTTAAAATGGCGGAAGAAGATTTCGAAAATGTTCAATCAACAGAAAGTGACAATTGACCTCAACTGGATTCAATGGATGTAAATCGACGATATCTGACCAAGTTAGATGCAAATTCACTCTAATATATAAGAATTGATGTGTTTGGACTTAAAATGGCGGAAATAGGTTTCGAAACGTAGCAAATATCTTCCATATCAAATATGTGTTGACTCTTGATATATTCCACCTAAATTCAACATGAGATAAAATCTTCCTTCTGATTTATCATTTCGATTGGTTCAAACCGTCTACTAGTTTGCGAGTTGAAGTAGCATATATCTTTCGTAAAAAATATGTATCAAATCTCGGAATATTCCACCCAACCTCGAAATATGATACATCAATATCTTCCTTTCGATTCAATCTTTCGAATGGTACGAATCGTGTGGGAATCCGTCGTCTAGTCTGCGAGTTAATCACTGATATACAAAATGGCAGGAGTAGCATATATGTGTTGATTTTCGATATATTCCACCTCACCTCAATATATGATACATCAATATCTTCCTTCTGATTCATTATTTCGATTGGTTCAAACCATGTGGGAATCCGTCTACTAGTTTGCGAGGTAATCACTGATATACAAAATTGCAGGAGTATAACATATATCTTTCATATTAAATATGTGATGGATCTCGGAATATTCCAACTAACCGCAACATATCAAAATCTTGCTTCCGATTCAATCTTTGGACTGTTCCAAAACGTGTGGAAATCCGTCTTCTATTTTGCGAGTTAATCACCGATATACAAAATGGCAGGAGTGGCATATATCTTTCATATAAAATATATGTTGATTCTAGAATTATTCTACCTAAATTCAACATATGATTTATCAAAATCTTCCTTCTGATTCATTATTTCGATTGGTTCAAACCATGTGGGAATCCTTCTACTAGTTTGCGAGTTAATCACCGATATACAAAATGGCAGGAGTAGCTTATATAATAGATATGCGTTGAATCTCGAAATATTCCAGCTATTCTCAACATATGAAGGATTCCCACATGGTTTGAACCAATCGAAATGAATTAAAAGCAAGATTTTGATATTCCATATGTTGAGATGAGGTGGAATATATCGAGAATCAGCACATATTTAATATGAGGGATATATGCTACTCCTGCAATTTTGTATATCGGTGATAAACTCGCAAACTAGTAGACGGATTCCCACACGATTTGTACCAATCGAAATAATAAATCATAAGGAAGATTTTGGTATATCTTATGTTGAGTTTAGGAGGAATATATCGAGAATCAACACATATTTGATATGGAAGATATTTGGTACTTTTGCCATTTTGTACATCGCTAACTCGCAAACTAGTAGGATTCCCACATGGTTTGAACCAATCGAAATAATGAATTAAAAGCAAGATTTTGATATTCCATATGTTGAGGTGAGGTGGAATATATCGAGAATCAAGACATATTTAATATGAGGAATATATGCTACTCCTGCAATTTTGTATATCGATGAATAACTCGCAAACTAGCAGAGGGATTCCCACACGGTATGTATCAATCGAAAAAATAAATCAGAAGGAAGATTTTGGTATATCTTATGTTGAGTTTAGGAGGAATATATCGAGAATCAACACATATTTGATATGGAAGATATTTGCTACTCCTGCCATTTTTGTATATCAGTGATTAACTCAAAAACTAGTAGACGGATTCCCACACGGTTTGTACCAATCGAAATAATAAATCGGAACGAAGATTTTGGTATATCTTATGTTGAGTTTAGGTGGAATATATCGAGAATCAACACATATTTGATATGGAAGATATTTGCTACTTTTGCCATTTTGTACATCGCTAACTAACTCGCAAACTAGTAGACGGATTCCCACACGGTTTGAACCAAGCGAAATATTGAATAGACAGGACGATATTGATGTATCATATTTTGAGATAAGGTGGAATATACCGAGATTCAACACATTTAATAGGAAAGATATATGCTACTCCTGATATTTTGTATTTCAGTGGTTAACTCGCAAACTAGACGACGGATTCCCCCCGGTTTGAACCAGACGGAAGACTGAATCGGAAGGAAGATATTGATGTTTCATATGTGTTGTATTGAATGAAGTGGACTGTATAATTTTATTTTTGTATTTAATTTTTCTATTTATTTTAAATGAAACAAAGTCCCATTTATTTTCTGGAAGCAAAGCTTCTTTTATTAGAACCAAAAACGTTCTTACTTCAGTCTATGATACACATATTCGTTCTCGTATCGCTACATAAAAACGACAAGTAACAAAAAAAGAGAGACTGCCAGAGGCGTAGTAGAATGAGTTTCTAAATAAAAATTGAACTAAAATTAAAACAAAATCCAACATAGCGCCGGCCTTGAAAGTACCAGCTTTTAAAAAAAAATATACATTAAAGAAATAAACATAGCATAAAATTATATACAAGTAAAATAAGTACAACCAAATAACCCTTAATCGTCTATAGGTAAAACACATATCTTATTTATGGCACGTTTAGTGATACCACTGTAAGTCTTTACTGTCACTACTCTAACAAGTCCATCACTGCCTGGATGGGTCTTTACTATGCGTTCCAATTTACAACTCATTGGAGGGGTATCATCTTCCCTTAAGAGCACCATAGATCCCACTTGGATAGAGTCAATTTGAGTACCTCGCCATTTGGGTCGCTGCTGAAGTAAGTTCAAGTAGTCCTTGGACCACCTAGTCCAAAAGTGCTGTATCATCATAGTAATGTGCTTGTATCGAGATAACTGAATTTTATGGTCAGCAGGAACAGCTGACTCTGGAATTGTTTGAATCGCAGTACCGATTAAGAAGTGTGCTGGAGTCAAAGGCTGTAGATCATCAGGATCTTCGGTAAGAGGAAGGAGAGGGCGAGAATTTAGGATGCCCTCAATTTGAGATAGAAGAGTATAAAATTCTTCATAAGTAAGGTAAGTGTTGTTAAGTACACGTTTCAAATGGTGTTTAGTAGAGCGAACTGCACTTTCCCACAATCCTCCCATATGAGGAGAGTAAGGAGGATTGAAATGCCAAGTAATCAAGTTATCGGTTATAAACTCTTGAACAACTCGAGATTGGCTTAATTCAAAATACTTTATTAATCCTTATCTGCCTTTACAAAGGTACTTGCATTATCTGAATAAATGTGCCTACATAAACCACGACGAGAAATAAATCTTTTGAATGCATTAAGGAAGCCATCAGCGGTAAGATCACTAACTAGCTCTAAGTGAGTGGCCTTGGAAGAAAAACATATAAACAAACATATATAAGACTTAATGTATTTCTTGTTACGCAGCTTGCTGACCTTTATTAAATATGGGCCAGCATAGTCAATACCTACCATATGAAATGGCTTTGATGGGTTAACCCTTGATGAAGGTAGTTCACCCATTTTTTTAATTAGTCCAGTAGGCTGTACTCGAAAACATTTTACACATTTTCGTAAAACTCTGCGGATAGCTTGGCGACCAGAAAGAGGCCAAAACTCATTTCGAATGGTAGCTAGTACTGTTTGAGTACCAGCGTGAAAAACCTTTTGTGCTCATGATTAACAATTAATTCTGTGAAATAATCCTTACAAGGTAAGATAATTTGATGCCTTTGGTTATAAAATAGATCAGATTTGTTCAGCCTGCCACCAACTCTCAATATATTTTCGGAATCTAAGAATGGTGAAAGAGGAAGCAATTTGCTTTTATGTGAAATCTGTTTTCCTGATTTGAGTTCGTCTATTTCTGGTTTAAAATTCTTGTACTGTACTGATTTTATCAAAGTACATTTAGCGATATTAATTTCTTCCAAAGTTAGTTCACCTAAATTTCTGAGTTTTACTGACCTTTTGCAATTCGATGCAAACCTAAATAAATACGCAGTCACATGCAATAAAGTTTTGTAATTAGAGTATTTAGATATTATGTCAAAATCATTGCATATCTGCGCTCCCAAGGTTAAATTTATAGAAAGTTTTGTTTCTGGTAAATTTGTAATACCATTATTTGGAGCTAAAGGCCATTGGCTAGAATGCGGCAAAAAGGAGGGCCCATTCCACCACATTTTATATGAGCTAATTTCTGAAGGTTGTACTCCCCTTGATACGAAATCGGCTAGATTTTTCGAAGAAGGCACATATCTCCATTCATAGTCCATCGTTAAGCTTTGAATTTGAGATATTCTGTTAGCTACAAAAGTCTTAAGAGTACTAGGTTCCCTTTTTATCCACGCCAATGTAATTGTGGAGTCACACCAAAACATTGTTTTATCAAAGGATAAATTCAATGATTCCAGTAGCATTGAAGCTAATTGTTCACCTAAAAGTGCTGCCATAAGCTCCAGACGGGGAAGGGTAATTGTTTTCAAAGGTGCTACCTTGGATTTTGCACAAGCTAAACTTACCTTATAGCCAATATTATTTCGGGATAAAATATAAATTACTGCTCCATAAGCGCTTGTGGAGGCATCAGTGAAACATTGAAGTTCTAAGTCAATGGCATTATTGATTATCAGACAACGTGATATTTTTAATTTATTAATTTCACATATGTTGTCATAAAAATTTAAAAACGATTTAACATAGTAATCCGGTAAAACATCGTCCCAATCTACCTTAAGTGACAATTTTTGCAGTAAAATTTTTGCCGTTATTGTCACCGGGGCGATTAATCCCAACGGATCAAAAACTTGTGATATTATAGATAGAATCGATCTTTTGGTATAAGTTTTTATACTTAATTTGTTAGCGGAATAACTAAAAACGTCCTCTAAGGAGAACCAAAAGACTCCTAACGTTTTTGTACTGGATCCATCCTTAATCATAAATTCAGAGGAAGAGAGATCCAGATTTAAATTTTCAAATATTTCTGTTCTATTTGACGTCCATTTTCGAAGTGGAAATTTAGCAGAATCTAGAATATTTATCAAGTGTTGGATTAAATAAATGGCGTCTTCTACACTGTCGGTTCCTGAGATTAAATCATCCATGTAGAAATTGTTTTCTATAACGTGACTTGCCTCGGGAAAATCCTTTGAATTTTCTATAGCCAGTTGCTTCAAGCATCTGGTGGCTAAAAATGAACTAGGACCTAAGCCGTAAGTTACAGTATTAAGTTCATATTCTTGAACCGATTTGGACTTATCTTCTCGCCATAATATATGTTGAAATTGTCGATCAGAGGGATGTAACTTTATTTGTCGGTACATCTTCTCTATATCTGCCGTAAAGGCAATTTGGTACTTTCTAAATCTTAACAATGTATTAAATATATCAGGTTGTATGATTGGACCCACCATCAAAACGTCGTTCAGACTGATATTATTAGTTGATTTACAGAAACCATCAAAAACTACCCGTACTTTAGTAGTCAAAGAACTAGATTTTAGTACACAGTGGTGAGGTAAAATGAATTTAACTTCTGACCCTAAAGATTCGTTTACCAAAGACATATGCCCCAACTTGAAATAATCTTCCATGAATTTAGAATATTCCGTATTCAAAAATATTTTTTAAATGGATTTTAATCAAAGATTTTGTATCCTCGTACCTGTCTTTTAACATTTCCCATGCTATTTCATAATTTGAATCAGTACTTTCTAAGTCACCTATTAATTTTGCAGCTTCACCTTTTACTGCTGATTGCAAATAGAAGAATTTTTCTGTTGTAGATTTCTTCACCCGAAAAAGATGGTCAGGAAATTTTTGGTAATCTTAGATTATGAGATATACCTGATCGCGGCCTAGAACTATTGACTATCAAAGATTCAATATTTGATACACCATTGTTCGTGTTCATCAAGGTTTTAGCATCATTTAGTAACTCATAAAATTTGTTTTCAAATTCTCTACGATCCTTATCAAAACCAATTTGATTTCTTTCCGTATCTTCTAAATTTTCCTCAATTTCCGATTGAATTGCTTCAAAATCGTCTAAAGATACTTTAAATCTTTCGAATCTATCGGCTACGTAAATTCTTTTTGAGGGATCTTGTTCGATTTCCTTCAAAAAATTCTCAAACCTTGTAACTGATGCCTTAATAATAGACCTTTTCTTATATAAATTCTTCATTTTTTCCGACTCGGCCATTTTATTTTATTTTTATCGCGCGCCTATGGAATGGAATGTTTTGTCTACTTGGCTAATGAAAAAAACGGAGTATATTACTTTCTTACTAGGATCTAGGATGCAAATATTGCAAATACCTTTCCAAAGATACAACATGAATAATCCAAAATAATTTGTTGTGTATTAATCGATATTTATATTAATTGCAAATTACTTGTGAATTCATCTCGTTACCTTAATATTGAATAATATTTGAGCAAGAAAACAAGGCAATTTTTTTTTATAATAAAGTAAAAAACAATACTTTATGTTATTTACTGAAAAGCAATAATAAAAAACTCTTCCATCAGAAATCGACGACACTATGAGGAGGGATAAATAATAAAATGGAAAGGACTTACAGGTTTCTTCTTCCTGATGTGGTAATTTGAAAGGATCTTCTTGTGCACAACACAATTTTATTTATTTATAATTTGTTAAACATCCGGCTCGAAGGACCAAAATGTTGTATTGAATGAAGTGGACTGTATAATTTTATTTTTGTATTAAATTTTTCTATTTATTTTAAATGAAACAAAGTCCCATTTATTTTCTGGAAGCAAAGCTTCTTTTATTAGAACCAAAAACGTTCTTACTTCAGTCTATGATACACATACTCGTTCTCGTATCACTACATAAAAACGACAAGTAACAAAAAAAGAGAGACTGCCAGAGGCGTAGAGTAGAATGAATTTCTAAATAAAAATTAAACTAAAATTAAAACAAAATCCAACAATATGTTGAGAATAGGTGGAATATTTCGAGATTCAACGCATATCTATTATCAGAGATATATGCTACTCCTGCAATTTGTATATCGGTGATTAACTCGCAAACTCGTAGAAGGATTCCCACATGGTTTGAACCAATCGAAATAATGAATTAAAAGCAAGAATTTCATATTCCATATGTTGAGGTGACGTGGAATATATCGAGAATCAACACATATTTAATATGAGAGAGATATGATACTCCTGCAATTTTGTATATCGGTGATTAACTCGCAAACTAGTAGACGGATTCCCACACTGTTTAAACCAGATGAAAGACTGAATCGTATGGAAGATATTGATGTTTCATATGCTGAGAATAGGTGGAATATTTCGAAATTCGACGCAAATCTATTATGGGAGATATATGCTACTCCTGCCATTTTTTATATAAGTGATTAACTTGCAAACTAGACGACGGATTTTCAAACAATTTGAACCAGACGGAAGACTGAATCGGAATGAAGATATTGATGTTTCTTATGTTGAGGTTAGGTAGAATATTTCGAGAATATTTTGTATATAGGTGATTTACTCTCAAACTAGATCACGAATTCCCACACGGTTTGAACCAGACGAAAGACTGAATCGGAAGGAAGGTATTGATGTTTCATATGTTGAGAATAGGTTGAATATTTCGAGATTCAACGCATATCTATTATGAGAGATATATGCTAGTCCTGTCATTTTGTATATCAGTGATTAACTCGCAAAATAGACGACGGATTCCCACACGGTTTGAACCAGACGAAATACTGAATCGGAAGGAAGATATTGATGTTTCATATGTTGAGAATAGGTTGAATATTTCGAGATTCAACGCATATCTATTATGAGAGATATATGCTACTCCTGTCATTTTGTATATCAGTGATTAACTCACAAAATAGACGACGGATTCCCACACGGTTTGAATCAGACGAAAGACTGAATCGGAAGGAAGGTATTGATGTTTCAAATGTTGAGAATAGGTGGAATATTTCTAGATTCTACGCATATCTATTATGAGAGATATATATTACTCCTGCCATTTGTATATCGGTGATTAACTCGCAAACTCGTAGAAGGATTCCCACATGGTTTGAACCAATCGGAAAAATGAATTTAAAGGAAGAATTTGATATTCCATATGTTGAGGTGACGTGGAATATATCGAGAATCAACACATATTTAATATGAGAGATATATGATACTCCTGCCATTTTTTATATCAGTGATTAACTCGCAAACTAGTAGACGGATTCCCACATGGTTTGAACCAATCGAAATAATGAATTAATAGCAAGATTTGATATTCCATATTTAATATGATAGATATAAGCTACTCCTGCAACTTTGTATATCAGTGATTAACTCGCAATCTAGACGAAGGATTCCCACACGGTTTGAACCAGACCTATATACAAAATTGCAGAAGTAGCATATTTCCCTCATATTGAATATGTGTTGATTCTCGAAATATTCCAACTCACCGCAACATATGGAATATCGAAATCTTGCTTTTAATTCATTATTTCGATTGGTTCAAACCATGTGGGAATCCGTCTACTAGTTTGCGAGTTAATCACCGATATACAAATTGAAGGAGTAGCATATATCTCTCATATTAAATATGTATTGATTCTCGAAATATTCTACCTAACCTCAACATATGAAACATAAATATCTTCTTTCCGATTCAGTCTTTCGTCTGCTTCAGATCGTGTGGGAATCCGTCGTCTAGTTTGCGAGTTAATCACCGATATCCACAATTGCAGGAGTAGCATATATTTCTCATAATAGATATGCGTTGAATCTCGAAATATTCCACATATTCTCAACATATGAAACATCAATATCTCCCACTGATTCAGTCTTTCGTCTGGTTCAAACCGTGAGGGAATCCGTCTACTAGTTTGCGAGTTAATAGAGAATAGTTTTTGAGTTAATCACTTATATACGAAAGGTAGGAGTAGCAAATATCTCTCATAATAGATATGTGTTGATTCTCGATATGATCCACCTCACCTCAACATATGATACATCAATATCTTCCTTCTGATTCATTATTTCGATTGGTTCAAACCATGTGGGAATCCTTCTACTAGTTTGGAAGTTAATCACCGATATACAAATGGCAGGAGTAGCATATATCTCTCATAATAGATATGCGTTGAATCTCGAAATATTCCACCTATTCTCAACATATGAAACATCAATATCTCCCTCCGATTCAGTCTTTCGTCAGGTTCAAACCGTGTGGGAATCCGTCTACTAGTTTGCGAGTTAATTAGCGATGTACAAAATGGCAAAAGTAGCATATATCTCTCATATTAAATATGTATTAATTCTTGAAATATTCAAACTAACCTCAACAAATGAAACATCAGTATCTTCCTTTTGATTCAATCTTTCGACTGGTTCAAATCGTGTGGGAATCCGTTGTCTAGTTTGCGAGTTAAACACCAATATACAAAATGGTAGAAGTAGCATATATCTTGCTTGTAAAATATGTATCGAATCTCGGAATATTCCACCCAAACTCTAAATATGATACATCAATACCTTCCTTTCGATTCAATCTTTCGACTGGTTCAAATCGTGTGGGAATCCGTCGACTAGTTTGCGAGTTAATCACCGATATTCAAAATTGCAGGAGTAGCATATATCCCTCATATTAAATATGTGTTGATTCTCGATATATTCCACCTCACCTCAACATATGGAATATCGAAATCTTGCTTTTAATTCATTATTTCGATTGGTTCAAACCATGTGGGAATCCTTCTACTAGTTTGCGAGTTAATCACCCATATACAAATGGCAGGTGTAGCATATATCTCTCATAATAGATATGCGTTGAATCTCGGAATATTCCACCTATTCTCAACATATGAAACATCAATATCTTCCTTCCGATTCATTCTTTCGTCTGGTTCAAACCGTGTGGGAATCCGTCGTCTAGTTTGAGAGTTTATCACTGATATACAAAATGATAGGAGTAGCATATATCTCCCATATTAGATATGCGTTGAATCTCGAAATATTCCACCTATTCTTAACATATGAAACATCTATATCTTCCTTCCGATTCAGTCTTTCGTCTGGTTCAAACCGTGTGGGAATCCGTCGTCTAGTTTGAGAGTTAATCACTGATATACAAAATGATAGGAGTAGCATATATCTCCTATACTAGATATGCGTTGAATCTCGAAATATTCCACCTATTCTCAACATATGAAACATCTATATCTTCCTTCCGATTCAGTCTTTCATCTGGTTCAAACCGTGTGGGAATCCGTCGTCTAGTTTGCGAGTTAATCTCTGATATATAAAATAGCAGGAGTGGCATATATCTTTCATATTAAATATGTGTTGAATCTCGGAATATTCCAACTAAACTCAACATATGAAACATCAATATCTTCATTCCGATTCATCTTTCGTCTGGTTCAAACCGTGTGGGAATTTCTCCTCTAGATTGTGAGTTAATCACTGATATACAAAATTGCAGGAGTAGCTTATATCTCTCATATTAAATATGGAATATCAAATCTTGCTATTAATTCATTATTTCGATTGGTTCAAACCATGTGAGAATCCTACTAGTTTGCGAGTTAATCACCGATATACAAATGGCAGGAGTAGCATATATCTCTCATAATAGATATGCGTTAAATCTCGGAATATTCCACCTATTCTCAACATATGAAACATCTATATCTTCCTTCCGATTCAGTCTTTCGTCTGGTTCAAACCGTGTGGGAATTCGTGATCTAGTTTGAGAGTAAATCACCTATATACAAAATATTCTCGAAATATTCTACCTAACCTCAACATAAGAAACATCAATATCTTCATTCCGATTCAGTCTTCCGTCTGGTTCAAATTGTTTGAAAATCCGTCGTCTAGTTTGCGAGTTAATCACTTATATAAAAAATGGCAGGAGTAGCATATATCTCCCATAATAGATTTGCGTCGAATTTCAAAATATTCCACCTATTCTCAGCATATGAAACATCAATATCTTCCATACGATTCAGTCTTTCATCTGGTTTAAACAGTGTGGGAATCCGTCTACTAGTTTGCGAGTTAATCACCGATATACAAAATTGCAGGAGTAGCATATATCCCTCATATTAAATATGTTTTGATTCTCGATATATTCCACCTCAACTCAACATATTGAATATCAAAATCTTGCTTTTAATTCATTATTTCAATTGGTTCAAATTATGTGGGAATCCTTCTACTAGTTTGCGAGTTAATCACCGATATACAAATGACAGGAGTAGCATATATCTCTTATAATAGATATGCGTGGAATCTCGAAATATTCTACCTATTCTCAACATATGAAACATCAATATCTCTCTCCGATTCAGTCTTTCGTCTGGTTCAAACCGTGTGGGAATCCGTCTAATAGTTTGAGAGTTAATTAGCGATGTACAAAATGGCAAAAGTAGCATATATCTCTCATATTAAATATGTATTAATTCTTGAAATATTCAACCTAACCTCAACAAATGAAACATCAGTATCTTCCTTTTGATTCAATCTTTCGACTGGTTCAAATCGTGTGGGAATCCGTTGTCTAGTTTGCGAGTTAATCACCAATATACAAAATGGTAGAAGTGGCATATATCTTGCTTGTAAAATATGTATCGAATCTCGGAATATTCCACCCAAACTCTATTTATGATACATCAATACCTTCCTTTCGATTCAATCTTTCGACTGGTTCAAATCGTGTGGGAATCCGTCGACTAGTTTGCGAGTTAATCACCGATATTCAAAATTGCAGGAGTAGCATATATCCCTCATATTAAATATGTGTTGATTCTCGATATATTTCACCTCACCTCAACATATGGAATATCGAAATCTTGCTTTTAATTCATTATTTCGATTGGTTCAAACCAAGTGGGAATCCTTCTACTAGTTTGCGAGTTAATCACCCATATACAAATGGCAGGTGTCGCATATATCTCTCATAATAGATATGCGTTGAATCTCGAAATATTCCACCTATTCTCAACATATGAAACATCAATATCTTCTTTCCGATTCATTCTTTGGTCTGGTTCAAATCGTGTGGGAATCCGTTGTCTAGTTTGCGAGTTAATCACCAATATACAAAATGGTAGAAGTAGCATATATCTTTCGTGGAAAATATGTATCGAATCTCGGAATATTCCACCCAAACTCTAAATATGAAACATCAATATCTTCCTTCCGATTCAGTCTTTCGTCTGGTTCAAACCGTGTGGGAATTCCGTCGTCTAGTTAGCGAGTTAATCTCTGATATACAAAATGGCAGGAGTAGCATATATTTCTCATATTAAATATGTATTGATTCTCGAAATATTCTCCATTACCTCAACATATGAAACATCAATATCTTCCTTTTGATTCAAACTTTCGACTGGTTCAAACCGTGTGGGAATCCGTCTACTATTTTGCGAGTTAATTAGCGATGTACAAAATGGCAATAGTAGCAAATATCTTCCATATCAAATATGTGTTGATTCTCGATATAATCCACCTAAACTCAACATATAAAACATCAATATCTTCCTTCCGATTCAGTCTTTCGTCTGGTTCAAACAGTGTGGGAATCCGTTACAAGTTTGCGAGTTAATCACCGATATACAAAATTGCAGGAGTAGCATATATCCCTCATATTAAATATGTGTTGATTCTCGATATATTTCACCTCACCTCAACATATGGAATATCAAAATCTTGCTTTTAATTCATTATTTCGATTGGTTCAAACCATGTGGGAATCCTTCTATCAGTTTGCGAGTTAATCAACCATATACAAATGGCAGGTGTAGCATAGATTTCTCATAATAGATATGCGTTGAATCTCGAAATATTCCACCTATTCTCAACATATGAAACATCAATATATTCCTTCCGATACATTCTTTCGTCTGGTTCAAACCGTGTGGGAATCCGTCTACTAGTTTGCGAGTTAATTAGCGGTGTACAAAATGGCAAAAGTAGCAAATATCTCTCATATTAAATATGTATTAATTCTTGAAATATTCAACCTAACCTTAACAAATGGAACATCAGTATCTTCCTTTTGATTCAATCTTTCGACCGGTTCAAATCGTGTGGGAATCCGTTGTCTAGTTTGCGAGTTAATCACCAATATACAAAATGGTAGATGTAGCATATATCTTGCTTGTAAAATATGTATCGAATCTCGGAATATTCCACGCAAACTCTAAATATGATACATCAATACCTTCCTTTCGATTCAATCTTTCGACTGGTTCAAATCGTGTGGGAATCCGTCGACTAGTTTGCGAGTTAATCAACGATATTCAAAATTGCAGGAGTAGCATATATCCCTCATATTAAATATGTGTTGATTATCGATATATTTCACCGCACCTCAACATATGGAATATCGAAAACTTGCTTTTAATTCATTATTTCGATTGGTTCTAACCATGTGGGAATCCTTCTACTAGTTTGCGAGTTAATCACCCATATACAAAAGGCAGGTATAGCATATATCTCTCTTAATAGATATGCGTTGAATCTCGAAATATTCCACCTATTCTCAACATATGAAACATCAATATCTTCAATATATCCCTCATATTAAATATGTGTTGATTCTCGATTTATTCCACCTAAACTCAACATAAAATATACCATAATCTTCCTTCTGATTCATTATTTCGATTGGTAAAAACCCTGTGGGAATCCGTCTACTAGTTTGCGAGTTAATCACCGATATACAAAATTGCAGGAGTAGCATATATCTCTCATAATAGATATCCGTTGAATCTCGAAATATTCTACCTATTCTCAACATATGAAACAACAATATCCTCCTTCCGATTCAGTCTTTCGTCTGGTGAAACCGTGTAGGAATCCGTCGTCTAGTTTGCGAGTTAATCACTGATATACAAAATGGCAGGACTAGCATATATCTTTCATATCAGATATGTGTTGATTTTTGAATTATTCCACCTAAATTCAACATTTATCAAAATCTCCCTTCTGATTCATTATTTTGATTAGTTCAAACCATGTGGGAATCCGTCTAATAGTTTTTGAGTTAATCACTGATATAAAAAATGGCAGGAGTATCATATATCTCTCATATTAAATATGCGTTGAATTTCGAAATATTCCACCTATTGTCAACATATGAAACATCAATATCTTTCTTCCGATTCAGTCATTCGTCTGGTTCAAACCGTGTGGGAATCCTACTAGTTTGCGAGTTAATCACCGATATACAAATAGCAGGAGTAGCATATATCTCTCATAATAGATATGCGTTGAAGCTCGAAATATTCCACCTATTCTCAACATATGAAACATCAATATCTTCTTTCCGATTCAATTTTTCGTCTGATTCAAATCGTGTGGGAATCCGTCAACTAGTTTGCGAGTTAATTATCGATGTACAAAATGGCAAAAGTAGCAAATATCTTCCATATCAAATATGAGTTGATTCTCGAAATATTCCACACAAACTCAACATATGAAACATCAATATCTTCATTTCGATCCAGTCTTTCGTCTGAATCAGACCGTGTGGGGAATCCGTCGACTAGTTTGCGAGTTAATCATTGATATACAAATTGCAGGCGTAGCATATATCTCTCATATTAAATATGTATTGATTCTCGAGAAATTCTACCTAACCTCAACATATGAATCATCAATATCTTCCTTTTGATTCAATCTTTCGACTGGTTCATATCGTGTGGGAATCCGTTGTCTAGTTTGCGAGTTAATTAGCGATATACAAAATTGCAGGAGTAGCATATATCCCTCATATTAAATATGTGATGATTCTCGATATATTCCACCTCACCTCAACATATGGAATATCAAAATGTTGCTATTAATTCTTTATTTCGATTGGTTCAAACCATGTGGGGATCCGTTTACTAGTTCGCGAGTTAATCACCCATATACAAATGGCAGGTGTAGCATATATCTCTCATAATAGATATGCGTTGAATCTCGGAATATTCCACCTATTCTCAACATATGAAACATCAATATCTTCCTTCCGATTCATTCTTTCGTCTGGTTCAAACCGTGTGGGAATCCGTCGTCTAGTTTGAGAGTTTATCACTGATATACAAAATGATAGGAGTAGCATATATCTCCTATACTAGATATGCGTTGAATCTCGAAATATTCCACCTATTCTCAACATATGAAACATCTATATCTTCCTTCCGATTCAGTCTTTCATCTGGTTCAAACCGTGTGGGAATCCGTCGTCTAGTTTGCGAGTTAATCTCTGATATATAAAATAGCAGGAGTGGCATATATCTTTCATATTAAATATGTGTTGAATCTCGGAATATTCCAACTAAACTCAACATATGAAACATCAATATCTTCATTCCGATTCATCTTTCGTCTGGTTCAAACCGTGTGGGAATTTCTCCTCTAGATTGTGAGTTAATAACTGATATACAAAATTGCAGGAGTAGCTTATATCTCTCATATTAAATATGGAATATCAAATCTTGCTATTAATTCATTATTTCGATTGGTTCAAACCATGTGAGAATCCTACTAGTTTGCGAGTTAATCACCGATATACAAATGGCAGGAGTAGCATATATCTCTCATAATAGATATGCGTTAAATCTCGGAATATTCCACCTATTCTCAACATATGAAACATCTATATCTTCCTTCCGATTCAGTCTTTCGTCTGGTTCAAACCGTGTGGGAATTCGTGATCTAGTTTGAGAGTAAATCACCTATATACAAAATATTCTCGAAATATTCTACCTAACCTCAACATAAGAAACATCAATATCTTCATTCCGATTCAGTCTTCCGTCTGGTTCAAATTGTTTGAAAATCCGTCGTCTAGTTTGCGAGTTAATCACTTATATAAAAAATGGCAGGAGTAGCATATATCTCCCATAATAGATTTGCGTCGAATTTCGAAATATTCCACCTATTCTCAGCATATGAAACATCAATATCTTCCATACGATTCAGTCTTTCATCTGGTTTAAACAGTGTGGGAATCCGTCTACTAGTTTGCGAGTTAATCACCGATATACAAAATTGCAGGAGTAGCATATATCCCTCATATTAAATATGTTTTGATTCTCGATATATTCCACCTCAACTCAACATATTGAATATCAAAATCTTGCTTTTAATTCATTATTTCAATTGGTTCAAATTATGTGGGAATCCTTCTACTAGTTTGCGAGTTAATCACCGATATACAAATGACAGGAGTAGCATATATCTCTTATAATAGATATGCGTGGAATCTCGAAATATTCTACCTATTCTCAACATATGAAACATCAATATCTCTCTCCGATTCAGTCTTTCGTCTGGTTCAAACCGTGTGGGAATCCGTCTAATAGTTTGAGAGTTAATTAGCGATGTACAAAATGGCAAAAGTAGCATATATCTCTCATATTAAATATGTATTAATTCTTGAAATATTCAACCTAACCTCAACAAATGAAACATCAGTATCTTCCTTTTGATTCAATCTTTCGACTGGTTCAAATCGTGTGGGAATCCGTTGTCTAGTTTGCGAGTTAATCACCAATATACAAAATGGTAGAAGTGGCATATATCTTGCTTGTAAAATATGTATCGAATCTCGGAATATTCCACCCAAACTCTATTTATGATACATCAATACCTTCCTTTCGATTCAATCTTTCGACTGGTTCAAATCGTGTGGGAATCCGTCGACTAGTTTGCGAGTTAATCACCGATATTCAAAATTGCAGGAGTAGCATATATCCCTCATATTAAATATGTGTTGATTCTCGATATATTTCACCTCACCTCAACATATGGAATATCGAAATCTTGCTTTCAATTCATTATTTCGATTGGTTCAAACCAAGTGGGAATCCTTCTACTAGTTTGCGAGTTAATCACCCATATACAAATGGCAGGTGTAGCATATATCTCTCATAATAGATATGCGTTGAATCTCGAAATATTCCACCTATTCTCAACATATGAAACATCAATATCTTCTTTTCGATTCATTCTTTGGTCTGGTTCAAATCGTGTGGGAATCCGTTGTCTAGTTTGCGAGTTAATCACCAATATACAAAATGGTAGAAGTAGCATATATCTTTCGTGGAAAATATGTATCGAATCTCGGAATATTCCACCCAAACTCTAAATATGAAACATCAATATCTTCCTTCCGATTCAGTCTTTCGTCTGGTTCAAACCGTGTGGGAATTCCGTCGTCTAGTTAGCGAGTTAATCTCTGATATACAAAATGGCAGGAGTAGCATATATTTCTCATATTAAATATGTATTGATTCTCGAAATATTCTCCATTACCTCAACATATGAAACATCAATATCTTCCTTTTGATTCAAACTTTCGACTGGTTCAAACCGTGTGGGAATCCGTCTACTATTTTGCGAGTTAATTAGCAATGTACAAAATGGCAAAAGTAGCAAATATCTTCCATATCAAATATGTGTTGATTCTCGATATAATCCACCTAAACTCAACATATAAAACATCAATATCTTCCTTCCGATTCAGTCTTTCGTCTGGTTCAAACAGTGTGGGAATCCGTTACAAGTTTGCGAGTTAATCACCGATATACAAAATTGCAGGAGTAGCATATATCCCTCATATTAAATATGTGTTGATTCTCGATATATTTCACCTCACCTCAACATATGGAATATCAAAATCTTGCTTTTAATTCATTATTTCGATTGGTTCAAACCATGTGGGAATCCTTCTATCAGTTTGCGAGTTAATCAACCATATACAAATGGCAGGTGTAGCATAGATTTCTCATAATAGATATGCGTTGAATCTCGAAATATTCCACCTATTCTCAACATATGAAACATCAATATATTCCTTCCGATACATTCTTTCGTCTGGTTCAAACCGTGTGGGAATCCGTCTACTAGTTTGCGAGTTAATTAGCGGTGTACAAAATGGCAAAAGTAGCAAATATCTCTCATATTAAATATGTATTAATTCTTGAAATATTCAACCTAACCTCAACAAATGGAACATCAGTATCTTCCTTTTGATTCAATCTTTCGACCGGTTCAAATCGTGTGGGAATCCGTTGTCTAGTTTGCGAGTTAATCACCAATATACAAAATGGTAGATGTAGCATATATCTTGCTTGTAAAATCTGTATCGAATCTCGGAATATTCCACCCAAACTCTAAATATGATACATCAATACCTTCCTTTCGATTCAATCTTTCGACTGGTTCAAATCGTGTGGGAATCCGTCGACTAGTTTGCGAGTTAATCAACGATATTCAAAATTGCAGGAGTAGCATATATCCCTCATATTAAATATGTGTTGATTATCGATATATTTCACCTCACCTCAACATATGGAATATCGAAAACTTGCTTTTAATTCATTATTTCGATTGGTTCAAACCATGTGGGAATCCTTCTACTAGTTTGCGAGTTAATCACCCATATACAAATGGCAGGTATAGCATATATCTCTCTTAATAGATATGCGTTGAATCTCGAAATATTCAACCTATTCTCAACATATGAAACATCAATATCTTCCTTCCGATTCAGTCTTTCGTCTGGTTCAAACCGCGTGGGAATCCGTCGTCTAGTTTGCGAGTTTATCACCGATATACAATATTGCGGGAGTAGCAAATATCCCTCATATTAAATATGTGTTGATTCTCGATATATTCCACCTCACCTCAACATATGGAATATCAAAATCTTGCTTTTAATTCATTATTTCAATTGGTTCAAATTATGTGGGAATCCTTCTACTAGTTTACGAGTTAATCACCGATATACAAATGGCAGGAGCAGCATGTATCTCTCATATTAAATATGTAATGATTCTCGAAATTTTCCACCTCACCGCAACATATGGGATATCAAAATCTTGTTTTCAATTCATTATTTCGATTGGTTCAAACCGTGTGGGAATCCGTCTACTAGTTTGCGAGTTAATTAGCGATGTACAAAATGGCAAAAGTACCAAATATCTTCCATATCAAATATGTGTTGATTCTCGATATATTCCACCTAAACTGAACATATGAAACATCCATATCTTCATTCCGATTCAGTCTTTCGTCTGGTTCAGACCGTGTGGGGAATCCGTCGTCTAGTTTGCGAGTTAATTAGCGATGTAGAAAATGGCAAAAGTAGCAAATATCTTCCATATCAATTATGTGTTGATTCTCGATATATTCCACCTCACCTCAACATATGGAATATCAAGATCTTGATTTTAATTCATTATTTCGAATGGTTCAAACAATGTGGTAATCCGTCTACTAGTTTGCGAGTTAATCACCAATATACGAAATGGCAGGAGTAGCATATATGTTTCATATCAAATATGTGTTTATTCTAGAATCATTCCACCTAAATTCAACAAATGATTCATCAAAATCTTCCTTCTGATTTATTATTTTGATTGGTTCAAACCATGTAGGAATCCTTCTAATAGTTTGCGAGTTAATCACCGATATACAAATGGCAAGAGTAGCATATATCTTTCATAATAAATATGCGTAGGATCTCGAAATATCCCACCTATTCTCATTATATGAAACATCAATATTTTCCTTCCGATTCAGTCATTCGTCTGGTTCAATTTAATTAGCGATGTACAAAATGGCAAAAGTAGCAAATATCTTCCATATCAAATATGTGTTGATCCTTAGCGATATACAAAATTGCAGGAGTAGCATATATCCCTCATATTAAATATGTGTTGATTCTCGATTTATTCCACCTAAACTCAACATAAAATATACCATAATCTTCCTTCTGATTCATTATTTCGATTGGTAAAAACCCTGTGGGAATCCGTCTACTAGTTTGCGAGTTAATCACCGATATACAAAATTGCAGGAGTAGCATATATCTCTCATAATAGATATCCGTTGAATCTCGAAATATTCTACCTATTCTCAACATATGAAACAACAATATCCTCCTTCCGATTCAGTCTTTCGTCTGGTGAAACCGTGTAGGAATCCGTCGTCTAGTTTGCGAGTTAATCACTGATATACAAAATGGCAGGACTAGCATATATCTTTCATATCAGATATGTGTTGATTTTTGAATTATTCCACCTAAATTCAACATTTATCAAAATCTCCCTTCTGATTCATTATTTTGATTAGTTCAAACCATGTGGGAATCCGTCTAATAGTTTTTGAGTTAATCACTGATATAAAAAATGGCAGGAGTATCATATATCTCTCATATTAAATATGCGTTGAATTTCGAAATATTCCACCTATTGTCAACATATGAAACATCAATATCTTTCTTCCGATTCAGTCATTCGTCTGGTTCAAACCGTGTGGGAATCCTACTAGTTTGCGAGTTAATCACCGATATACAAATAGCAGGAGTAGCATATATCTCTCATAATAGATATGCGTTGAAGCTCGAAATATTTCACCTATTCTCAACATATGAAACATCAATATCTTCCTTCCGATTCAATTTTTCGTCTGATTCAAATCGTGTGGGAATCCGTCAACTAGTTTGCGAGTTAATTATCGATGTACAAAATGGCAAAAGTAGCAAATATCTTCCATATCAAATATGAGTTAATTCTCGAAATATTCCACACAAACTCAACATATGAAACATCAATATCTTCATTTCGATCCAGTCTTTCGTCTGGATCAGACCGTGTGGGGAATCCGTCGACTAGTTTGCGAGTTAATCATTGATATACAAATTGCAGGCGTAGCATATATCTCTCATATTAAATATGTATTGATTCTCGAGAAATTCTACCTAACCTCAACATATGAATCATCAATATCTTCCTTTTGATTCAATCTTTCGACTGGTTCATATCGTGTGGGAATCCGTTGTCTAGTTTGCGAGTTAATTAGCGATATACAAAATTGCAGGAGTAGCATATATCCCTCATATTAAATATGTGATGATTCTCGATATATTCCACCTCACCTCAACATACGGAATATCAAAATGTTGCTATTAATTCTTTATTTCGATTGGTTCAAACCATGTGGGGATCCGTTTACTAGTTCGCGAGTTAATCACCAATATACAAAATGGTAGGAGTAGCATATATCTTGCGTGAAAAATGTGTATATCCCGGAATATTCCACCCAAACTCTAAATATGATACATCAATACCTTCCTTTCGATTCAATCTTTCGACTGGTTAGAATCGTGTGGGAATCCGTCACTAGTTTGCGAGTTAATCACCGATATACAAAATTGCAGGGGTAGCATATATCCCTTATAATAAATATGCGTTGATTCTACATATATTCCACCTCATCTCAACATATGGAATATCCAAATTTTGCTTTTAATTCATTATTTCGATTGGCTCAAACCATGTGGAAATCCTTCTACGTATGCGAGTTAATTACCCATAAACATATGGCAGGAGTAGCATATATCTCTCATAATAGGTATGCGTTGAATCTCGACATATTCCACCTATTCTCAACATATGAAACATCAATCTTGAAGCACATTGAGGTCGATTGTCACTTTGTGTCTTTTGAAAATTTTAAAAGTCTATCTTCCGAATTTGAAGTCGAATTTCATCAATTCTCATATATTTGAGTGAGTTTGCAACTAACTTTGTCAGCAATCTCCGATTCACTTCCATTGAAGCCCATTGAGGTCGATTGTCACTTTGTATTGATTGAAAATTTTCAATGTTCATCTTCCGAATTTGAAGTCGAATCTCATCAATTCTTATATGTTTGGGTGAGTTCGCAACTTACTTTGTCAGATATCGTCGATTTACTTCCATTAAAGCCCATTGAGGTCGATTGTCACTTTGTGTCTTTTGAAAATTTTAAAAGTCTATCTTCCTAATTTGATGTCGAATCTTATCAATTCTCATATATTTGAGTGAGTTTGCAACTAACTTTGTCAGCAATCTCCGATTCACTTCCATTGAAGCCCATTGAGGTCGATTGTCACTTTGTATTGATTGAAAATTTTCAATGTCTATCTTCCGAATTTGAAGTCGAATCTCATCAAATCTTATATATTTTAGTGAGTTTGCAACTAACTTTGTCAGCAATCGTGGATATACTTCCATTGAAGCCCATTGAGGTCGATTGTCACTTTGTATTGATTGAAAATTTTCAAAGTCTATCTTCCGAATTTGAAGTCGAATCTCATCAATTCTTATATATTTTAGTGAGTTTGCAACTAACTTTGTCAGCAATTGTCGATTTACTTCCATTGATGCCCATTGAGATCGATTGTCACTTTGTATTGATTGTAAATTTTCAACATCTATATTCCTAATTTGATGTTGAATCTCATCAATTCTTATATATTTGAGTGAGTTTGCAACTAACTTTGTCAGATATCGTCGATTTACTTCCATTGGAGCCAATTGAGGTCGTTTGTCACTTTGTATTGAATGAAATTTTTCAAAGTCTATCTTCTTAATTTGATGTCGAATCTCATCAATTCTTATATATTTTAGTGAGTTTGCAACTAACTTTGTCAGCAATCGTCGAATTACTTCCATTGAAGCCCATTGAGGTCGTTTGTCACTTTGTATTGAATGAAAATTGTCAAAGTCTATTTTCCGAATTTGAAGTCGAATCTTATCAATTCTTATATATTTGAGTGAGTTTGTAACTAACTTTGTCAGAAATCGTCGATTTACTTCCATTGAAGTCCATTGAGGTCGATTGTCACTTTGTATTGATTGAAAATTTTCGAAGTCTATTTTCCGAATTTGAAGTCGAATCTCATCAATTCTTATATATTTGAGTGAGTTTGCAACTGACTTTGTCAGATATCGTCGATTTACTTCCCTTGAAGCCCATTGAGGTCGATTATCACTTTGTATTGATTGAAAATTTTCAAAGTCTATCTTCCTAATTTGATGTCGAAACTCATCAATTCTTATATATTTGAGTGAGTTTGCAACTAACTTTGTCAGCAAACTCCGATTCACTTCCATTGAAGCCCATTGAGGTCGATTGTCACTTTGTATTGATTAAAAATTTTCAAAGTCTATCTTCCTAATTTGATGTCGAATCTCATCAATTCTTATATATTTGAGTGAGTTTGCAACTAACTCTAACAGAAATCTTCGATTTACTTCCATTGAAGCCCATTGAGGTCGATTGTCACTTTGTATTGATTGAAAATTTTCAAAGTCTATTTTCCTAATTTGATGTCGAAACTCATCAATCCTTATATATTTGAGTGAGTTTGCAACTAACTTTGTCAGCAAACTCCGATTTACTTCCATTGAAGCCCATTGAGGTCGATTGTCACTTTGTATTGATTAAACATTTTCAAAGTCTATCTTCCTAATTTGATGTCGAATCTCATCAATTCTTATATATTTGAGTGAGTTTGTAACTAACTTTGTCAGCAAACTCCGATTTACTTCCATTGAAGCCCATTGAGGTCGATTGTCACTTTGTATTGATTAAAAATTTTCAAAGTCTATCTTCCTAATTTGATGTCGAATCTCATCAATTCTTATATATTTGAGTGAGTTTGTAACTAACTTTGTCAGCAATCGTCGATTTACATCCATTGTAGCCCATTGAGGACGATTGTCACTTTGTATTGATTGAAAATTTTCAAAGGCTATCTTCCGAATTTGAAGTCGAATCTTATCAATTCTTATACGTTTGAGAGAGTTTGTAACTGACTTTGTCAGATATCGTCGATTTACTTGCATTGAAGCCCATTGAGGTCGATTGTCACTTTGTATTGATTGAAAGTTTTCAAAGTCTATCTTTCTAATTTGATGTCGAATCTTATCAATTCTCATATATTTGAGTGAGTTTGCAACTGACTTTCTCAGATATCGTCGATTTACATCCATTGTAGCCCATTGAGGACGATTGTCACTTTGTATTGAAGGAAAATTTTCAAAGTCCATCTTCCGAATTTGAAGTCGAATCTCATCAATTCTGATATGTTCGAGTGAGTTTGCAACTGACTTTGTGACTTTGTCAGATATCGTAGATTAACTTCCATTGAAGCCCCTTGAGGTCGATTGACACTTTGTATTGATTGAAAATTTTCAAAGTCTATCTTCCTAATTTGATGTCGAAACTCATCAATTTTTATATATTTGAGTGAGTTTGCAACTGACTTTGTCAGCAAACTCCGATTTACTTCCATTGAAGCCCATTGAGGTCAATTGTCCCTTTGTATTGATTAAAAATTTTCAAAGTCTATCTTCCTAATTTGATGTCGAATCTCATCAATTCTTATATATTTGAGTGAGTTTGTAACTAACTTTGTCAGCAATCGTCGATTTACTTCCATTGAAGCCCATTGAGGTCGATTGTCACTTTGTATTGATTGAAAGTTTTCAAAGTCTATCTTCCTAATTTGATGTCGAATCTTATCAATTCTCATATATTTGAGTGAGTTTGCAACTGACTTTCTCAGATATCGTCGATTTACATCCATTGTAGCCCATTGAGGACGATTGTCACGTTGTATTGAATGAAAATTTTCAAAGTCCATCTTCCGAATTTGAAGTCGAATCTCATCAATTCTTATATGTTCGAGTGAGTTTGCAACTGACTTTGTGACTTTGTCAGATATCGTAGATTAACTTCCATTGAAGCCCATTGAGGTCAATTGTCCCTTTGTATTGATTAAAAATTTTCAAAGTCTATCTTCCTAATTTGATGTCGAATCTCATCAATTCTTATATATTTGAGTGAGTTTGTAACTAACTTTGTCAGCAATCGTCGATTTACTTCCATTGAAGCCCATTGAGGTCGATTGTCACTTTGTATTGATTGAAAGTTTTCAAAGTCTATCTTCCTAATTTGATGTCGAATCTTATCAATTCTCATATATTTGAGTGAGTTTGCAACTGACTTTCTCAGATATCGTCGATTTACATCCATTGTAGCCCATTGAGGACGATTGTCACGTTGTATTGAATGAAAATTTTCAAAGTCCATCTTCCGAATTTGAAGTCGAATCTCATCAATTCTTATATGTTCGAGTGAGTTTGCAACTGACTTTGTGACTTTGTCAGATATCGTAGATTAACTTCCATTGAAGCCCCTTGAGGTCGATTGACACTTTGTATTGATTGAAAATTTTCAAAGTCTATCTTCCTAATTTGATGTCGAATCTTATCAATTCTTATATATTTTAGTGAGTTTGCAACTAACTTTATCAGCAATCTCCGATTTACTTCCATTGAAGCCCATTGAGGTCGTTTGTCACTTTGTATTGAATGAAAATTTTCAAAGTCTATCTTCCGAATTTGATGTCGAATCTCATCAATTCTTATATATTTGAGTGAGTTTGTAACTAACTTTGTCAGAAATCGTCGATATACTTCCATTGAAGTCCATTGAGGTCGATTGTCACTTTGTATTGATTGAAAATTTTCGAAGTCTATTTTCCGAATTTGAAGTCGAATCTCATCAATTCTTATATATTTGAGTGAGTTTGCAACTGACTTTCTCAGATATCGTCGATTTACATCCATTGTAGCCCATTGAGGACGATTGTCACTTTGTATTGATTGAAAATTTTCAAAGTCTATCTTCCGAATTTGAAGTCGAATCTTATCAATTCTTATATGTTTGAGAGAGTTTGTAACTGACTTTGTCAGATATCGTCGATTTACTTCCCTTGAAGCCCATTGAGGTCGATTATCACTTTGTATTGATTGAAAATTTTCAAAGTCTATCTTCCTAATTTGATGTCGAATCTCATCAATTCTCATATATTTCAGTGAGTTTGCAACTAACTTTGTCAGCAAACTCCGATTTACTTCCATTGAAGCCCATTGAGGTCGATTGTCACTTTGTATTGATTAAACATTTTCAAAGTCTATCTTCCTAATTTGATGTCGAATCTCATCAATTCTTATATATTTGAGTGAGTTTGCAACTGACTTTCTCAGATATCGTCGATTTACATCCATTGTAGCCCATTGAGGTCGATTGTCACTTTGTATTGATTGAAAATTTTCAAAGTCTATTTTCCTAATTTGATGTCGAAACTCATCAATCCTTATATATTTGAGTGAGTTTGCAACTAACTTTGTCAGCAAACTCCGATTTACTTCCATTGAAGCCCATTGAGGTCGATTGTCACTTTGTATTGATTAAACATTTTCAAAGTCTATCTTCCTAATTTGATGTCGAATCTCATCAATTCTTATATATTTGAGTGAGTTTGTAACTAACTTTGTCAGCAAACTCCGATTTACTTCCATTGAGGCCCATTGAGGTCGATTGTCACTTTGTATTGATTAAAAATTTTCAAAGTCTATCTTCCTAATTTGATGTCGAATCTCATCAATTCTTATATATTTGAGTGAGTTTGTAACTAACTTTGTCAGCAATCGTCGATTTACATCCATTGTAGCCCATTGAGGACGATTGTCACTTTGTATTGATTGAAAATTTTCAAAGGCTATCTTCCGAATTTGAAGTCGAATCTTATCAATTCTTATACGTTTGAGAGAGTTTGTAACTGACTTTGTCAGATATCGTCGATTTACTTGCATTGAAGCCCATTGAGGTCGATTGTCACTTTGTATTGATTGAAAGTTTTCAAAGTCTATCTTTCTAATTTGATGTCGAATCTTATCAATTCTCATATATTTGAGTGAGTTTGCAACTGACTTTCTCAGATATCGTCGATTTACATCCATTGTAGCCCATTGAGGACGATTGTCACTTTGTATTGAAGGAAAATTTTCAAAGTCCATCTTCCGAATTTGAAGTCGAATCTCATCAATTCTGATATGTTCGAGTGAGTTTGCAACTGACTTTGTGACTTTGTCAGATATCGTAGATTAACTTCCATTGAAGCCCCTTGAGGTCGATTGACACTTTGTATTGATTGAAAATTTTCAAAGTCTATCTTCCTAATTTGATGTCGAAACTCATCAATTCTTATATATTTGAGTGAGTTTGCAACTGACTTTGTCAGCAAACTCCGATTTACTTCCATTGAAGCCCATTGAGGTCAATTGTCCCTTTGTATTGATTAAAAATTTTCAAAGTCTATCTTCCTAATTTGATGTCGAATCTCATCAATTCTTATATATTTGAGTGAGTTTGTAACTAACTTTGTCAGCAATCGTCGATTTACTTCCATTGAAGCCCATTGAGGTCGATTGTCACTTTGTATTGATTGAAAGTTTTCAAAGTCTATCTTCCTAATTTGATGTCGAATCTTATCAATTCTCATATATTTGAGTGAGTTTGCAACTGACTTTCTCAGATATCGTCGATTTACATCCATTGTAGCCCATTGAGGACGATTGTCACGTTGTATTGAATGAAAATTTTCAAAGTCCATCTTCCGAATTTGAAGTCGAATCTCATCAATTCTTATATGTTCGAGTGAGTTTGCAACTGACTTTGTGACTTTGTCAGATATCGTAGATTAACTTCCATTGAAGCCCATTGAGGTCAATTGTCCCTTTGTATTGATTAAAAATTTTCAAAGTCTATCTTCCTAATTTGATGTCGAATCTCATCAATTCTTATATATTTGAGTGAGTTTGTAACTAACTTTGTCAGCAATCGTCGATTTACTTCCATTGAAGCCCATTGAGGTCGATTGTCACTTTGTATTGATTGAAAGTTTTCAAAGTCTATCTTCCTAATTTGATGTCGAATCTTATCAATTCTCATATATTTGAGTGAGTTTGCAACTGACTTTCTCAGATATCGTCGATTTACATCCATTGTAGCCCATTGAGGACGATTGTCACGTTGTATTGAATGAAAATTTTCAAAGTCCATCTTCCGAATTTGAAGTCGAATCTCATCAATTCTTATATGTTCGAGTGAGTTTGCAACTGACTTTGTGACTTTGTCAGATATCGTAGATTAACTTCCATTGAAGCCCCTTGAGGTCGATTGACACTTTGTATTGATTGAAAATTTTCAAAGTCTATCTTCCTAATTTGATGTCGAATCTTATCAATTCTTATATATTTTAGTGAGTTTGCAACTAACTTTATCAGCAATCTCCGATTTACTTCCATTGAAGCCCATTGAGGTCGTTTGTCACTTTGTATTGAATGAAAATTTTCAAAGTCTATCTTCCGAATTTGATGTCGAATCTCATCAATTCTTATATATTTGAGTGAGTTTGTAACTAACTTTGTCAGAAATCGTCGATATACTTCCATTGAAGTCCATTGAGGTCGATTGTCACTTTGTATTGATTGAAAATTTTCGAAGTCTATTTTCCGAATTTGAAGTCGAATCTCATCAATTCTTATATATTTGAGTGAGTTTGCAACTGACTTTCTCAGATATCGTCGATTTACATCCATTGTAGCCCATTGAGGACGATTGTCACTTTGTATTGATTGAAAATTTTCAAAGTCTATCTTCCGAATTTGAAGTCGAATCTTATCAATTCTTATATGTTTGAGAGAGTTTGTAACTGACTTTGTCAGATATCGTCGATTTACTTCCCTTGAAGCCCATTGAGGTCGATTATCACTTTGTATTGATTGAAAATTTTCAAAGTCTATCTTCCTAATTTGATGTCGAATCTCATCAATTCTCATATATTTCAGTGAGTTTGCAACTAACTTTGTCAGCAAACTCCGATTTACTTCCATTGAAGCCCATTGAGGTCGATCGTCACTTTGTATTGATTAAAAATTTTCGTTGTCTATCTTCTTAATTTGATGTCGAATCTCATCAATTCTTATATATTTTAGTGAGTTTGCAAATAACTTTGTCAGCAATCGTCGAATTACTTCCATTGAAGCCCATTGAGGTCGTTTGTCACTTTGTATTGAATGAAAATTTTCAATGTCTATCTTCCTAATTTGATGTCGAATCTTTTCAATTCTTATATGTTCGAGTGAGTTTGCAACTGACTTTGTGACTTTGTCAGATATCGTAGATTAACTTCCATTGAAGCCCCTTGAGGTCGATTGTCACTTTGTATTGATTGAAAATTTTCAATGTCTATCTTCCTAATTTGATGTCGAATCTTATCAATTCTTATATATTTTAGTGAGTTTGCAACTAACTTTATCAGCAATCTCCGATTCACTTCCATTGAAGCCCATTGAGGTCGATTGTCACTTTGTATTGATTGAAAATTTTCAAAGTCTATTTTCCTAATTTGATGTCGAATCTCATCAATTTTTATATATTTGAGTGAGTTTGCAACTTACTTTGTCAGCAATCGTGGATATACTTCCATTGAAGCCCATTGAGGTCGTTTGTCACTTTGTATTGAATGAAAATTTTCAAAGTCTATCTTCCGAATTTGATGTCGAATCTCATCAATTCTTATATATTTGAGTCAGTTTGTAACTAACTTTGTCAGAAATCGTCGATATACTTCCATTGAAGTCCATTGAGGTCGATTGTCACTTTGTATTGATTGAGAATTTTCGAAGTCTATTTTCCGAATTTGAAGTCGAATCTCATCAATTCTTATATATTTGAGTGAGTTTGCAACTGACTTTCTCAGATATCGTCGATTTACATCCATTGTAGCCCATTGAGGACGATTGTCACTTTGTATTGATTGAAAATTTTCAAAGTCTATCTTCCGAATTTGAAGTCGAATCTTATCAATTCTTATATGTTTGAGAGAGTTTGTAACTGACTTTGTCAGATATCGTCGATTTACTTCCCTTGAAGCCCATTGAGGTCGATTATCACTTTGTATTGATTGAAAACTTTCAAAGTCTATCTTCCTAATTTGATGTCGAATCTCATCAATTCTCATATATTTCAGTGAGTTTGCAACTAACTTTGTCAGCAAACTCCGATTTACTTCCATTGAAGCCCATTGAGGTCGATTGTCACTTTGTATTGATTAAAAATTTTCAGAGTCTATCTTCCTAATTTGATGTCGAATCTCATCAATTCTTATATATTTGAGTGAGTTTGTAACTAACTTTGTCAGAAATCGTCGATTTACTTCCATTGAAGTCCATTGAGGTCGATTATCACTTTGTATTGATTGAAAATTTTCAAAGTCTATCTTCCTAATTTGATGACGAATCTCATCAATTCTTATATATTTTAGTGAGTTTGCAACTAACTTTGTCAGCAATCGTCGATTTACTTCCATTGAAGCCCATTGAGGTCGTTTGTCACTTTGTATTGATTGAAAATTTTCGTTGTCTATCTTCTTAATTTGATGTCGAATCTCATCAATTCTTATATATTTTAGTGAGTTTGCAAATAACTTTGTCAGCAATCGTCGAATTACTTCCATTGAAGCCCATTGAGGTCGTTTGTCACTTTGTATTGAATGAAAATTTTCAAAGTCCGTCTTCCTAATTTGATGTCGAATCTTATCAATTCTTATATGTTCGAGTGAGTTTGCAACTGACTTTGTGACTTTGTCAGATATCGTAGATTAACTTCCATTGAAGACCCTTGAGGTCGATTGTCACTTTGTATTGATTGAAAATTTTCAAAGTCTATCTTCCTAATTTGATGTCGAATCTTATCAATTCCTATATATTTGAGTGAGTTTGCAACTGACTTTATCAGCAATCTCCGATTCACTTCCATTGAAGCCCATTGAGGTCGATTGTCACTTTGTATTGATTGAAAATTTTCAAAGTCTATTTTCCTAATTTGATGTCGAATCTCATCAATTCTCATATATTTCAGTGAGTTTGCAACTAACTTTGTCAGCAAACTCCGATTTACTTCCATTGAAGCCCATTGAGGTCGATTGTCACTTTGTATTGATTAAAAATTTTCAGAGTCTATCTTCCGAATTTGATGTCGAATCTCATCAATTCTTATATATTTGAGTGAGTTTGTAACTAACTTTGTCAGAAATCGTCGATATACTTCCATTGAAGTCCATTGAGGTCGATTGTCACTTTGTATTGATTGAAAATTTTCGAAGTCTATTTTCCGAATTGGAAGTCGAATCTCATCAATTCTTATATATTTGAGTGAGTTTGCAACTGACTTTCTCAGATATCGTCGATTTACATCCATTGTAGCCCATTGAGGACGATTGTCACTTTGTGTTGATTGAAAATTTTCAAAGTCTATCTTCCGAATTTGAAGTCGAATCTTATCAATTCCTATATGTTTGAGAGAGTTTGCAACTGACTTTGTGACTTTGTCAGATATCGTAGATTAACTTCCATTGAAGCCCCTTGAGGTCGATTGTCACTTTGTATTGAATGAAAATTTTCAAAGTCTATCTTCCGAATTTGATGTCGAATCTCATCAATTCTTATATATTTGAGTGAGTTTGTAACTAACTTTGTCAGAAATCGTCGATATACTTCCATTGAAGTCCATTGAGGTCGATTGTCACTTTGTATTGATTGAAAATTTTCGAAGTCTATTTTCCGAATTGGAAGTCGAATCTCATCAATTCTTATATATTTGAGTGAGTTTGCAACTGACTTTCTCAGATATCGTCGATTTACATCCATTGTAGCCCATTGAGGACGATTGTCACTTTGTGTTGATTGAAAATTTTCAAAGTCTATCTTCCGAATTTGAAGTCGAATCTTATCAATTCTTATATGTTTGAGAGAGTTTGCAACTGAGTTTGTGACTTTGTCAGATATCGTAGATTAACTTCCATTGAAGCCCCTTGAGGTCGATTGTCACTTTGTATTGATTGAAAATTTTCAAAGTCTATCTTCCTAATTTGATGTCGAATCTTATCAATTCTTATATATTTTAGTGAGTTTGCAACTAACTTTATCAGCAATCTCCGATTCACTTCCATTGAAGCCCATTGAGGTCGATTGTCACTTTGTATTGATTGAAAATTTTCAAAGTCTATCTTCCGAATTTGATGTCGAATCTCATCAATTCTTATATATTTGAGTGAGTTTGTAACTAACTTTGTCAGATATCGTCGATTTACTTCCCTTGATGCCCATTGAGGTCGATTATCACTTTGTATTGATTGAAAATTTTCAAAGTCTATTTTCCTAATTTGATGTCGAATCTCATCAATTTTTATATATTTGAGTGAGTTTGCAACTTACTTTGTCAGCAATCGTGGATATACTTCCATTGAAGCCCATTGAGGTCGTTTGTCACTTTGTATTGAATGAAAATTTTCAAAGTCTATCTTCCGAATTTGATGTCGAATCTCATCAATTCTTATATATTTGAGTGAGTTTGTAACTAACTTTGTCAGATATCGTCGATTTACTTCCCTTGATGCCCATTGAGGTCGATTATCACTTTGTATTGATTGAAAATTTTCAAAGTCTATCTTCCTAATTTGATGTCGAATCTCATCAATTCTTATATATTTCAGTGAGTTTGCAACTATCTTTGTCAGCAAACTCCGATTTACTTCCATTGAAGCCCATTGAGGTCGATTGTCACTTTGTATTGATTAAAAATTTCCAGAGTCTATCTTCCTAATTTGATGTCGAATCTCATCAATTCTTATATATTTGAGTGAGTTTGTAACTAACTTTGTCAGCAATCGTCGATTTACTTCCATTGAAGCCCATTGAGGTCGATTGTCACTTTGTATTGATTTTCAAAGTCTATCTTCCTAATTTGATGACGAATCTCATCAATTCTTATATATTTTAGTGAGTTTGCAACTAACTTTGTCAGCAATTGTTGAATTACTTCCATTGAAGCCCATTGAGGTCGTTTGTCACTTTGTATTGAATGAAAATTTTCAAAGTCTATCTTCCGAATTTGAAGTCGAATCTCATAAATTCTTATATATTTGAGTGAGTTTGTAACTAACTTTGTCAGAAATTGTCGATTTACTTTCATTGAAGTCCATTGAGGTCGATTGTCACTTTGTATTGATTGAAAATTTTCGAAGTCCATCTTCTTAATTTGATGTCGAATCTTATCAATTCTTATATATTCTAGTGAGTTTGCAACTAACTTTGTCAGCAATCGTCGATTTACTTCCATTGAAGCCAATTGAGGTCGTTTGTCACTTTGTATTGAATGAAAATTTTCAAAGTCTATCATCTTAATTTGATGTCGAATCTCATCAATTCTTATATATTTTAGTGAGTTTGCAACTAACTTTGTCAGCAATCGTCGAATTACTTCCATTGAAGCCAATTGAGGTCGATTGTCACTTTGTATTGATTGAAAATTTTCAAAGTCTATTTTCCGAATTTTAAGTCCAATCTCATCAATGTTTATATATTTGAGTGAGTTTGCAACTGACTTTCTCAGATATCGTCGATTTACATCCATTGTAGCCCATTGAGGACGATTGTCACTTTGTATTGATTGAAAATTTTCAAAGTCTATCTTCCGAATTTGAAGTCGAATCTTATCAATTCTTATATGTTTGAGAGAGTTTGCAACTGACTTTGTCAGATATCGTCGATTTACTTCCCTTGAAGCCCATTGAGGTCGATTATCACTTTGTATTGATTGAAAATTTTCAAAGTCTATCTTCCTAATTTGATGTCGAATCTCATCAATTCTTATATATTTCAGTGAGTTTGCAACTAACTTTGTCAGCAAACTCCGATTTACTTCCATTGAAGGCCATTGAGGTCGATTGTCACTTTGTATTGATTAAAAATTTTCAAAGTCTATCTTCCTAATTTGATGTCGAATCTCATCAATTCTTATATATTTCAGTGAGTTTGCAACTAACTTTGTCAGCAAACTCCGATTTACTTCCATTGAAGCCCATTGAGGTCGATTGTCACTTTGTATTGATTGAAAATTTTCAAAGTCTATCTTCCTAATTTGATGACGAATCTCATCAATTCTTATATATTTTAGTGAGTTTGCAACTAACTTTGTCAGCAATCGTCGAATTACTTCCATTGAAGCCCATTGAGGTCGTTTGTCACTTTGTATTGAATGAAAATTTTCAAAGTCTATCTTCCGAATTTGAAGTCGAATCTCATCAATTCTTATATATTTGAGTGAGTTTGTAACTAACTTTGTCAGAAATCGTCGATTTACTTTCATTGAAGTCCATTGAGGTCGATTGTCACTTTGTATTGATTGAAAATTTTCGAAGTCCATCTTCTTAATTTGATGTCGAATCTTATCAATTCTTATATATTCTAGTGAGTTTGCAACTAACTTTGTCAGCAATCGTCGATTTACTTCCATTGAAGCCAATTGAGGTCGTTTGTCACTTTGTATTGAATGAAAATTTTCAAAGTCTATCATCTTAATTTGATGTCGAATCTCATCAATTCTTATATATTTGAGTGAGTTTGTCACTAACTTTGTCAGAAATCGTCGATATACTTCCATTGAAGTCCATTGAGGTCGATTGTCACTTTGTATTGATTGAAAATTTTCAAAGTCTATTTTCCGAATTTGAAGTCGAATCTCATCAATTCTTATATATTTGAGTGAGTTTGCAACTGACTTTCTCAGATATCGTCGATTTACATCCATTGTAGCCCATTGAGGACGATTGTCACTTTGTATTGATTGAAAATTTTCAAAGTCTATCTTCCGAATTTGAAGTCGAATCTCATCAATTTTTATATATTTGAGTGAGTTTGCAACTTACTTTGTCAGCAATCGTGGATATACTTCCATTGAAGCCCATTGAGTTCGTTTGTCACTTTGTATTGAATGAAAATTTTCAAAGTCTATCTTCCGAATTTGATGTCGAATCTCATCAATTCTTATATATTTGAGTGAGTTTGTAACTAACTTTGTCAGAAATCGTCGATATACTTCCATTGAAGTCCATTGAGGTCGATTGTCACTTTGTATTGAATGAAAATTTTCGAAGTCTATTTTCCGAATTTGAAGTCGAATCTCATCAATTCTTATATATTTTAGTGAGTTTGCAACTAACTTTGTCAGCAATCGTCGAATTACTTCCATTGAAGCCCATTGAGGTCGTTTGTCACTTTGTATTGAATGAAAATTTTCAAAGTCTATCTTCCGAATTTGAAGTCGAATCTCATCAATTCTTATATATTTGAGTGAGTTTGTATCTAACTTTGTCAGAAATCGTCGATTTACTTCCATTGAAGTCCATTGAGGTCGATTGTCACTTTGTATTGATTGAAAATTTTCAAAGTCTATCTTCCGAATTTGATGTCGAATCTCATCAATTCTTATATATTTGAGTGAGTTTGTAACTAACTCTGTCAGAAATCGTCGATATACTTCCATTGAAGTCCATTGAGGTCGATTGTCACTTTGTATTGATTGAAAATTTTCAAAGTCTATCTTCCGAATTTGAAGTCGAATCTTATCAAATCTTATATGTTTGAGAGAGTTTGTAACTGACTTTGTCAGATATCGTCGATTTACTTCCCTTGAAGCCCATTGAGGTCGATTATGACTTTGTATTGATTGAAAATTTTCAAAGTCTATCTTCCTAATTTGATGACGAATCTCATCAATTCTTATATATTTTAGTGAGTTTGCAACTAACTTTGTCAGAAATCGTCGATTTACTTCCATTGAAGTCCATTGAGGTCGATTGTCACTTTGTATTGATTGAAAATTTTCGAAGTCCATCTTCTTAATTTGATGTCGAATCTTATCAATTCTTATATATTCTAGTGAGTTTGCAACTAACTTTGTCAGCAATCGTCGATTTACTTCCATTGAAGCCAATTGAGGTCGTTTGTCACTTTGTATTGAATGAAAATTTTCAAAGTCTATCTTCCGAATTTGAAGTCGAATCTTATCAATTCTTATATATTCTAGTGAGTTTGCAACTAACTTTGTCAGCAATCGTCGATTTACTTCCATTGAAGCCAATTGAGGTCGTTTGTCACTTTGTATTGATTAAAAATTTTCAGAGTCTATCTTCCTAATTTGATGTCGAATCTCATCAATTCTTATATATTTGAGTGAGTTTGCAACTAACTCTAACAGAAATCTTCGATTTACATCCATTGTAGCCCATTGAGGACGATTGTCACTTTGTATTGATTGAAAATTTTCAAAGTCTATCTTCCGAATTTGAAGTCGAATCTTATCAAATCTTATATGTTTGAGAGAGTTTGTAACTGACTTTGTCAGATATCGTCGATTTACTTCCCTTGAAGCCCATTGAGGTCGATTATCACTTTGTATTGATTGAAAATTTTCAAAGTCTATCTTCCTAATTTGATGTCGAATCTCATCAATTCTTATATATTTGAGTGAGTTTGTAACTAACTTTGTCAGCAATCGTCGATTTACTTCCATTGAAGCCCATTGAGGTCGATTGTCACTTTGTATTGATTGAAAATTTTCAAAGTCTATCTTCCTAATTTGATGACGAATCTCATCAATTCTTATATATTTTAGTGAGTTTGCAACTAACTTTGTCAGCAATCGTCGAATTACTTCCATTGAAGCCCATTGAGGTCGTTTGTCACTTTGTATTGAATGAAAATTTTCAAAGTCTATCTTCCGAATTTGAAGTCGAATCTCATCAATTCTTATATATTTGAGTGAGTTTGTAACTAACTTTGTCAGAAATCGTCGATTTACTTCCATTGAAGTCCATTGAGGTCGATTGTCACTTTGTATTGATTGAAAATTTTCGAAGTCCATCTTCTTAATTTGATGTCGAATCTTATCAATTCTTATATATTCTAGTGAGTTTGCAACTAACTTTGTCAGCAATCGTCGATTTACTTCCATTGAAGCCAATTGAGGTCGTTTGTCACTTTGTATTGAATGAAAATTTTCAAAGTCTATCTTCTTAATTTGATGTCGAATCTCATCAATTCTTATATATTTCAGTGAGTTTGCAACTAACTTTGTCAGCAATCGTCGAATTACTTCCATTGAAGCCCATTGGGGTCGTTGGTCACTGTGTATTGAATGAAAATTTTCAAAGTCTATCTTCCGAATTTGAAGTCGAATCTTATCAATTCTTATATGTTTGAGAGAGTTTGTAACTGACTTTGTCAGATATCGTCGATTTACTTCCCTTGAAGCCCATTGAGGTCGATTGTCACTTTGTATTGATTAAAAATTTTCAAAGTCTATCTTCCTAATTTGATGACGAATCTCATCAATTCTTATATATTTCAGTGAGTTTGCAACTAACTTTGTCAGCAAACTCCGATTTACTTCCATTGAAGCCCATTGAGGTCGATTGTCACTTTGTATTGATTAAAAATTTTCAAAGTCTATCTTCCTAATTTGATGACGAATCTCATCAAGTCTTATATATTTTAGTGAGTTTGCAACTAACTTTGTCAGCAATCGTTGAATTACTTCCATTGAAGCCCATTGAGGTCGTTTGTCACTTTGTATTGAATGAAAATTTTCAAAGTCTATCTTCCGAATTTGAAGTCGAATCTCATAATTCTTACATATTTGAGTGAGTTTGTATCTAACTTTGTCAGAAATCGTCGATTTACTTCCATTGAAGTCCATTGAGGTCGATTGTCACTTTGTATTGATTGAAAATTTTCGAAGTCTATCTTCTTAATTTGATGTCGAATCTCATCAATTTTTATATATTTGAGTGAGTTTGCAACTTACTTTGTCAGCAATCGTGGATATACTTCCATTGAAGCCCATTGAGGTCGTTTGTCACTTTGTATTGAATGAAAATTTTCAAAGTCTATCTTCCGAATTTGATGTCGAATCTCATCAATTCTTATATATTTGAGTGAGTTTGTAACTAACTTTGTCAGAAATCGTCGATATACTTCCATTGAAGTCCATTGAGGTCGATTGTCACTTTGTATTGATTGAAAATTTTCGAAGTCTATTTTCCGAATTTGAAGTCGAATCTCATCAATTCTTATATATTTGAGTGAGTTTGCAACTGACTTTCTCAGATATCGTCGATTTACATCCATTGTAGCCCATTGAGGACGATTGTCACTTTGTATTGATTGAAAATTTTCAAAGTCTATCTTCCGAATTTGAAGTCGAATCTTATCAATTCTTATATGTTTGAGAGAGTTTGTAACTGACTTTGTCAGATATCGTCGATTTACTTCCCTTGAAGCATATTGAGGTCGATTGTCACTTTGTATTGATTGAAAATTTTCAAAGTCTATTTTCCGAATTTGAAGTCCAATCTCATCAATTCTTATATATTTGAGTGAGTTTGCAACTGACTTTGTCAGATATCGTCGATTTACTTCCCTTGAAGCCCATTGAGGTCGATTGTCACTTTGTATTGATTGAAAATTTTCAAAGTCTATCTTCCGAATTTGAAGTCGAATCTTATCAATTCTTATATGTTTGAGAAAGTTTGCAACTGACTTTGTCAGATATCGTCGGTTTACTTCCCTTGAAGCCCATTGAGGTCGATTATCACTTTGTATTGATTGAAAATTTTCAAAGTCTATCTTCCTAATTTGATGTCGAATCTCATCAATTCTTATATATTTCAGTGAGTTTGCAACTAACTTTGTCAGCAAACTCCGATTTACTTCCATTGAAGCCCATTGAGGTCGATTGTCACTTTGTATTGATTAAAAATTTTCAAAGTCTATCTTCCTAATTTGATGACGAATCTCATCAATTCTTATATATTTTAGTGAGTTTGCAACTAACTTTGTCAGCAATCGTCGAATTACTTCCATTGAAGCCCATTGAGGTCGTTTGTCACTTTGTATTGAATGAAAATTTTCAAAGTCTATTTTCCTAATTTGATGTCGAATCTCATCAATTTTTATATATTTGAGTGAGTTTGCAACTTACTTTGTCAGCAATCGTGGATATACTTCCATTGAAGCCCATTGAGGTCGTTTGTCACTTTGTATTGAATGAAAATTTTCGAAGTCTTTTTTCCGAATTTGAAGTCGAATCTCATCAATTCTTATATATTTTAGTGAGTTTGCAACTAACTTTGTCAGCAAACTCCGATTTACTTCCATTGAAGCCCATTGAGGTCGTTTGTCACTTTGTATTGAATGAAAATTTTCAAAGTCTATCTTCCGAATTTGATGTCGAATCTTATCAATTCTTATATATTTGAGTGAGTTTGTAACTAACTTTGTCAGCAGACTCCGATTTACTTCCATTGAAGCCCATTGAGGTCGTTTGTCACTTTGTATTGAATGAAAATTTTCAAAGTCTATTTTCCTAATTTGATGATGAATCTCATCAATTCTTATATATTTCAGTGAGTTCGCAACTAACTTTGTCAGCAAACTCCGATTTACTTCCATTGAAGCCCATTGAGGTCGTTTGTCACTTTGTATTGAATGAAAATTTTCAAAGTCTATCTTCCGAATTTGATGTCGAATCTCATCAATTCTTATATATTTGAGTGAGTTTGTAACTACCTTTGTCAGAAATCGTCGATATACTTCCATTGAAGTCCATTGAGGTCGATTGTCACTTTGTATTGATTGAAAATTTTCGAAGTCTATTTTCCGAATTTGAAGTCGAATCTCATCAATTCTTATATATTTGAATGAGTTTGCAACTGACTTTCTCAGATATCGTCGATTTACATCCATTGTAGCCCATTGAGGACGATTGTCACTTTGTATTGATTGAAAATTTTCAAAGTCTATCTTCCGAATTTGAAGTCGAATCTTATCAATTCTTATATGTTTTAGTGAGTTTGCAACTAACTTTGTCAGCAATCGTCGAATTACTTCCATTGAAGCCCATTGAGGTCGTTTGTCACTTTGTATTGAATGAAAATTTTCAAAGTCTATCTTCCGAATTTGAAGTCGAATCTCATCAAATCTTATATATTTGAGTGAGTTTGTATCTAACTTTGTCAGAAATCGTCGATATACTCCATTGAAGTCCATTGAGGTCGATTGTCACTTTGTATTGATTGAAAATTTTCGAAGTCTATTTTCCGAATTTGAAGTCGAATCTCATCAATTCTTATATATTTGAGTGAGTTTGCAACTGACTTTCTCAGATATCGTCGATTTACATCCATTGTAGCCCATTGAGGACGATTGTCACTTTGTATTGATTGAAAATTTTCAAAGTCTATCTTCCGAATTTGAAGTCGAATCTTATCAATTCTTATATATTTTAGTGAGTTTGCAACTAACTTTGTCAGCAATCGTCGATTTACTTCCATTGGAGCCCATTGAGGTCGATTGTCACTTTGTATTGATTAAAAATTTTCAAAGTCTATCTTCCTAATTTGATGACGAATCTCATCAATTCTTATATATTTTAGTGAGTTTGCAACTAACTTTGTCAGCAATCGTCGATTTACTTCCATTGAAGTCCATTGAGGTCGATTGTCACTTTGTATTGATTGAAAATTTTCAAAGTTTATTTTCTTAATTTGATGTCGAATCTCATCAATTTTTATATATTTGAGTGAGTTTGCAACTTACTTTGTCAGCAATCGTGGATATACTTCCATTGAAGCCCATTGAGGTCGTTTGTCACTTTGTATTGAATGAAAATTTTCGAAGTCTATTTTCCGAATTTGAAGTCGAATCTCATCAATTCTTATATATTTGAGTGAGTTTGTATCTAACTTTGTCAGAAATCGTCGATTTACTTCCATTGAAGTCCATTGAGGTCGATTGTCACTTTGTATTGATTGAAAATTTTCAAAGTCTATCTTCCGAATTTGATGTCGAATCTCATCAATTCTTATATATTTGAGTGAGTTTGTAACTAACTCTGTCAGAAATCGTCGATATACTTCCATTGAAGTCCATTGAGGTCGATTGTCACTTTGTATTGATTGAAAATTTTCGAAGTCTATTTTCCGAATTTGAAGTCGAATCTCATCAATTCTTATATATTTGAGTGAGTTTGCAACTGACTTTCTCAGATATCGTCGATTTACATCCATTGTAGCCCATTGAGGACGATTGTCACTTTGTATTGATTGAAAATTTTCAAAGTCTATCTTCCGAATTTGAAGTCGAATCTTATCAATTCTTATATGTTTGAGAGAGTTTGTAACTGAGTTTGTCAGATATCGTCGATTTACTTCCCTTGAAGCCCATTGAGGTCGATTATCACTTTGTATTGATTGAAAATTTTCAAAGTCTATCTTCCTAATTTGATGTCGAATCTCATCAATTCTTATATATTTCAGTGAGTTTGCAACTATCTTTGTCAGCAAACTCCGATTTACTTCCATTGAAGCCCATTGAGGTCGATTGTCACTTTGTATTGATTAAAAATTTTCAGAGTCTATCTTCCTAATTTGATGTCGAATCTCTTCAATTCTTATATATTTGAGTGAGTTTGTAACTAACTTTGTCAGCAATCGTCGAATTACTTCCATTGAAGCCTGCAACTGCAACTGACTTTGTCAGATATCGTCGGTTTACTTCCCTTGAAGCCCATTGAGGTCGATTATCACTTTGTATTGATTGAAAATTTTCAAAGTCTATCTTCCTAATTTGATGTCGAATCTCATCAATTCTTATATATTTCAGTGAGTTTGCAACTAACTTTGTCAGCAAACTCCGATTTACTTCCATTGAAGCCCATTGAGGTCGATTGTCACTTTGTATTGATTAAAAATTTTCAAAGTCTATCTTCCTAATTTGATGACGAATCTCATCAATTCTTATATATTTTAGTGAGTTTGCAACTAACTTTGTCAGCAATCGTCGAATTACTTCCATTGAAGCCCATTGAGGTCGTTTGTCACTTTGTATTGAATGAAAATTTTCAAAGTCTATTTTCCTAATTTGATGTCGAATCTCATCAATTTTTATATATTTGAGTGAGTTTGCAACTTACTTTGTCAGCAATCGTGGATATACTTCCATTGAAGCCCATTGAGGTCGTTTGTCACTTTGTATTGAATGAAAATTTTCGAAGTCTTTTTTCCGAATTTGAAGTCGAATCTCATCAATTCTTATATATTTTAGTGAGTTTGCAACTAACTTTGTCAGCAAACTCCGATTTACTTCCATTGAAGCCCATTGAGGTCGTTTGTCACTTTGTATTGAATGAAAATTTTCAAAGTCTATCTTCCGAATTTGATGTCGAATCTTATCAATTCTTATATATTTGAGTGAGTTTGTAACTAACTTTGTCAGCAAACTCCGATTTACTTCCATTGAAGCCCATTGAGGTCGTTTGTCACTTTGTATTGAATGAAAATTTTCAAAGTCTATTTTCCTAATTTGATGATGAATCTCATCAATTCTTATATATTTCAGTGAGTTCGCAACTAACTTTGTCAGCAAACTCCGATTTACTTCCATTGAAGCCCATTGAGGTCGTTTGTCACTTTGTATTGAATGAAAATTTTCAAAGTCTATCTTCCGAATTTGATGTCGAATCTCATCAATTCTTATATATTTGAGTGAGTTTGTAACTACCTTTGTCAGAAATCGTCGATATACTTCCATTGAAGTCCATTGAGGTCGATTGTCACTTTGTATTGATTGAAAATTTTCGAAGTCTATTTTCCGAATTTGAAGTCGAATCTCATCAATTCTTATATATTTGAATGAGTTTGCAACTGACTTTCTCAGATATCGTCGATTTACATCCATTGTAGCCCATTGAGGACGATTGTCACTTTGTATTGATTGAATATTTTCAAAGTCTATCTTCCGAATTTGAAGTCGAATCTTATCAATTCTCATATGTTTGAGAGAGTTTGCAACTGACTTTGTCAGATATCGTCGGTTTACTTCCCTTGAAGCCCATTGAGGTCGATTATCACTTTGTATTGATTGAAAATTTTCAAAGTCTATCTTCCTAATTTGATGTCGAATCTCATCAATTCTTATATATTTCAGTGAGTTTGCAACTAACTTTGTCAGCAAACTCCGATTTACTTCCATTGAAGCCCATTGAGGTCGATTGTCACTTTGTATTGATTAAAAATTTTCAAAGTCTATCTTCCTAATTTGATGACGAATCTCATCAATTCTTATATATTTTAGTGAGTTTGCAACTAACTTTGTCAGCAATCGTCGAATTACTTCCATTGAAGCCCATTGAGGTCGTTTGTCACTTTGTATTGAATGAAAATTTTCAAAGTCTATCTTCCGAATTTGAAGTCGAATCTCATCAAATCTTATATATTTGAGTGAGTTTGTATCTAACTTTGTCAGAAATCGTCGATATACTCCATTGAAGTCCATTGAGGTCGATTGTCACTTTGTATTGATTGAAAATTTTCGAAGTCTATTTTCCGAATTTGAAGTCGAATCTCATCAATTCTTATATATTTGAGTGAGTTTGCAACTGACTTTCTCAGATATCGTCGATTTACATCCATTGTAGCCCATTGAGGACGATTGTCACTTTGTATTGATTGAAAATTTTCAAAGTCTATCTTCCGAATTTGAAGTCGAATCTTATCAATTCTTATATATTTTAGTGAGTTTGCAACTAACTTTGTCAGCAATCGTCGATTTACTTCCATTGGAGCCCATTGAGGTCGATTGTCACTTTGTATTGATTAAAAATTTTCAAAGTCTATCTTCCTAATTTGATGACGAATCTCATCAATTCTTATATATTTTAGTGAGTTTGCAACTAACTTTGTCAGCAATCGTCGATTTACTTCCATTGAAGTCCATTGAGGTCGATTGTCACTTTGTATTGATTGAAAATTTTCAAAGTTTATTTTCTTAATTTGATGTCGAATCTCATCAATTTTTATATATTTGAGTGAGTTTGCAACTTACTTTGTCAGCAATCGTGGATATACTTCCATTGAAGCCCATTGAGGTCGTTTGTCACTTTGTATTGAATGAAAATTTTCGAAGTCTATTTTCCGAATTTGAAGTCGAATCTCATCAATTCTTATATATTTGAGTGAGTTTGTATCTAACTTTGTCAGAAATCGTCGATTTACTTCCATTGAAGTCCATTGAGGTCGATTGTCACTTTGTATTGATTGAAAATTTTCAAAGTCTATCTTCCGAATTTGATGTCGAATCTCATCAATTCTTATATATTTGAGTGAGTTTGTAACTAACTCTGTCAGAAATCGTCGATATACTTCCATTGAAGTCCATTGAGGTCGATTGTCACTTTGTATTGATTGAAAATTTTCGAAGTCTATTTTCCGAATTTGAAGTCGAATCTCATCAATTCTTATATATTTGAGTGAGTTTGCAACTGACTTTCTCAGATATCGTCGATTTACATCCATTGTAGCCCATTGAGGACGATTGTCACTTTGTATTGATTGAAAATTTTCAAAGTCTATCTTCCGAATTTGAAGTCGAATCTTATCAATTCTTATATGTTTGAGAGAGTTTGTAACTGAGTTTGTCAGATATCGTCGATTTACTTCCCTTGAAGCCCATTGAGGTCGATTATCACTTTGTATTGATTGAAAATTTTCAAAGTCTATCTTCCTAATTTGATGTCGAATCTCATCAATTCTTATATATTTCAGTGAGTTTGCAACTATCTTTGTCAGCAAACTCCGATTTACTTCCATTGAAGCCCATTGAGGTCGATTGTCACTTTGTATTGATTAAAAATTTTCAGAGTCTATCTTCCTAATTTGATGTCGAATCTCTTCAATTCTTATATATTTGAGTGAGTTTGTAACTAACTTTGTCAGCAATCGTCGAATTACTTCCATTGAAGCCCATTGAGGTCGTTTGTCACTTTGTATTGAATGAAAATTTTCAAAGTCTATCTTCCGAATTTGAAGTCGAATCTCATCAATTCTTATATATATGAGTGAGTTTGTAACTAACTTTGTCAGAAATCGTCGATTTACTTCCATTGAAGTCCATTGAGGTCGATTGTCACTTTGTATTGATTGAAAATTTTCGAAGTCCATCTTCTTAATTTGATGTCGAATCTCATCAATTCTTATATATTTTAGTGAGTTTGCAACTAACTTTGTCAGCAATCGTCGAATTACTTCCATTGAAGCCAATTGAGGTCGATTGTCACTTTGTATTGATTGAAAATTTTCAAAGTCTATTTTCCGAATTTGAAGTGCAATCTCATCAATTCTTATATATTTGAGTGAGTTTGCAACTGACTTTCTCAGATATCGTCGATTTACATCCATTTAGCCCATTGAGGACGATTGTCACTTTGTATTGATTGAAAATTTTCAAAGTCTATCTTCCGAATTTGAAGTCGAATCTTATCAATTCTTATATGTTTGAGAGAGTTTGCAACTGACTTTGTCAGATATCGTCGATTTACTTCCCTTGAAGCCCATTGAGGTCGATTATCACTTTGTATTGATTGAAAATTTTCAAAGTCTATCTTCCTAATTTGATGTCGAATCTCATCAATTCTTATATATTTCAGTGAGTTTGCAACTAACTTTGTCAGCAAACTCCGATTTACTTCCCTTGAAGCCCATTGAGGTCGTTTGTCACTTTGTATTGAATGAAAATTTTCAAAGTCTATCTTCCGAATTTGTAGTCGAATCTCATCAATTCTTATATATTTGAGTGAGTTTGTATCTAACTTTGTCAGAAATCGTCGATTTACTTCCATTGAAGTCCATTGAGGTCGATTGTCACTTTGTATTGATTGAAAATTTTCGAAGTCTATCTTCTTAATTTGATGTCGAATCTTATCAATTCTTATATATTCTAGTGAGTTTGCAACTAACTTTGTCAGCAATCGTCGATTTACTTCCATTGAAGCCAATTGAGGTCGTTTGTCACTTTGTATTGAATGAAAATTTTCAAAGTCTATCTTCTTAATTTGATGTCGAGTCTCATCAATTCTTATATATATTCGAGTGAGTTTGTAACTAACTTTGTCGGCAATCGTCGATTTACTTCCATTGAAGCCCATTGAGGTCGATTGTCACTTTGTATTGATTGAAAATTTTCAAAGTCTATGTTCCTAATTTGATGACGAATCTCATCAATTCTTATATATTTTAGTGAGTTTGCAACTAACTTTGTCAGCAATCGTCGAATTACTTCCATTGAAGCCCATTGAGGTCGTTTGTCACTTTGTATTGAATGAAAATTTTCAAAGTCTATCTTCCGAATTTGAAGTCGAATCTCATCAATTCTTATATATTTGAGTGAGTTTGTATCTAACTTTGTCAGAAATCGTCGATTGAAGTCCATTGAGGTCGATTGTCACTTTGTATTGATTGAAAATTTTCGAAGTCTATTTTCTTAATTTGATGTCGAATCTTATCAATTCTTATATATTCTAGTGAGTTTGCAACTAACTTTGTCAGCAATCGTCGATTTACTTCCATTGAAGCCAATTGAGGTCGTTTGTCACTTTGTATTGAATGAAAATTTTCAAAGTCTATCTTCCTAATTTGATGTCGAATCTCATCAATTCTTATATATTTTAGTGAGTTTGTAACTAACTTTGTCAGCAATCGTCTAATTACTTCCATTGAAGCCCATTGAGGTCGTTTGTTACTTTGTATTGAATGAAAATTGTCAAAGTCTATTTTCCGAATTTGAAGTCGAATCTCATCAATTCTTATATATTTGAGTGAGTTTGCAACTGACTTTGTCAGATATCGTCGATTTACTTCCCTTGAAGCCCATTGAGGTCGATTATCACTTTGTATTGATTGAAAATTTTCAAAGTCTATCTTCTTAATTTGATGTCAAATCTTATCAATTCTTATATATTTTAGTGAGTTTGCAACTAAATTTGTCAGCAATCGTCGAATTACTTCCATTGAAGACAATTGAGGTCGATTGTCACTTTGTATTGATTGAAAATTTTCAAAGTCTATTTTCCGAATTTGAAGTCGAATCTCATCAATTCTTATATATTTGAGTGAGTTTGCAACTGACTTTGTCAGATATCGTCGATTTACTTCCCTTGAAGCCCATTGAGGTCGATTATCACTTTGTATTGATTGAAAATTTTCAAAGTCTATCTTCCTAATTTGATGTCGAATCTCATCAATTCTTATATATTTCAGTGAGTTTGCAACTAACTTTGTCAGCAATCGTCGAATTACTTCCATTGAAGCCCATTGAGGTCGTTTGTCACTTTGTATTGAATGAAAATTGTCAAAGTCTATTTTCCGAATTTGAAGTCGAATCTCATCAATTCTTATATATTTGAGTGAGTTTGTAACTAACTTTGTCAGAAATCGTCGATTTACTTCCATTGAAGTCCATTGAGGTCGATTGTCACTATGTATTGATTGAAAACTTTCGAACTCTATCTTCTTAATTTGATGTCGAATCTTATCAATTCTTATATATTTGAGTGAGTTTGCAACTAACTTTGTCAGCAATCGTCGAATTACTTCCATTGAAGACAATTGAGGTCGATTGTCACTTTGTATTGATTGAAAATTTTCAAAGTCTATTTTCCGAATTTGAAGTCGAATCTCATCAATTCTTATATATTTGAGTGAGTTTGCAACTGACTTTGTCAGATATCGTCGATTTACTTCCCTTGAAGCCCATTGAGGTCGATTATCACTTTGTATTGATTGAAAATTTTCAAAGTCTATCTTCCTAATTTGATGTCGAATCTCATCAATTCTTATATATTTCAGTGAGTTTGCAACTAACTTTGTCAGCAATCGTCGAATTACTTCCATTGAAGCCCATTGAGGTCGTTTGTCACTTTGTATTGAATGAAAATTGTCAAAGTCTATTTTCCGAATTTGAAGTCGAATCTCATCAATTCTTATATATTTGAGTGAGTTTGTAACTAACTTTGTCAGAAATCGTCGATTTACTTCCATTGAAGTCCATTGAGGTCGATTGTCACTATGTATTGATTGAAAACTTTCGAACTCTATCTTCTTAATTTGATGTCGAATCTTATCAATTCTTATATATTTGAGTGAGTTTGCAACTAACTTTGTCAGCAATCGTCGAATTACTTCCATTGAAGACAATTGAGGTCGATTGTCACTTTGTATTGATTGAAAATTTTCAAAGTCTATTTTCCGAATTTGAAGTCGAATCTCATCAATTCTTATATATTTGAGTGAGTTTGCAACTGACTTTGTCAGATATCGTCGATTTACTTCCCTTGAAGCCCATTGAGGTCGATTATCACTTTGTATTGATTGAAAATTTTCAAAGTATATCTTCCTAATTTGATGTCGAATCTCATCAATTCTTATATATTTCAGTGAGTTTGCAACTTACTTTGTCAGCAAACTCCGATTCACTTCCATTGAAGCCCATTGAGGTCGATTGTCACTTTGTATTGATTGACAATTTTTAAAGTCTATCTCCCTAATTTGATGTCGAATCTCATCAATTCTTATATATTTGAGTGAGTTTGCAACTAACTCTAACAGAAATCTTCGATTTACTTCCATTGAAGCCCATTGACGTCGATTGTCACTTTGTATTGATTGAAAATTTTCAAAGTCTATTTTCCGAATTTGATGTCGAAACTCATCAATTCTTATATATTTGAGTGAGTTTGCAACTGACTTTGTCAGATATCGTCGATTTACTTCCCTTGAAGTCCATTGAGGTCGATTGTCACTATGTATTGATTGAAAACTTTCGAACTCTATCTTCTTAATTTGATGTCGAATCTTATCAATTCTTATATATTTGAGTGAGTTTGCAACTAACTTTGTCAGCAATCGTCGAATTACTTCCATTGAAGACAATTGAGGTCGATTGTCACTTTGTATTGATTGAAAATTTTCAAAGTCTATTTTCCGAATTTGAAGTCGAATCTCATCAATTCTTATATATTTGAGTGAGTTTGCAACTGACTTTGTCAGATATCGTCGATTTACTTCCCTTGAAGCCCATTGAGGTCGATTATCACTTTGTATTGATTGAAAATTTTCAAAGTATATCTTCCTAATTTGATGTCGAATCTCATCAATTCTTATATATTTCAGTGAGTTTGCAACTTACTTTGTCAGCAAACTCCGATTCACTTCCATTGAAGCCCATTGAGGTCGATTGTCACTTTGTATTGATTGACAATTTTTAAAGTCTATCTCCCTAATTTGATGTCGAATCTCATCAATTCTTATATATTTGAGTGAGTTTGCAACTAACTCTAACAGAAATCTTCGATTTACTTCCATTGAAGCCCATTGACGTCGATTGTCACTTTGTATTGATTGAAAATTTTCAAAGTCTATTTTCCGAATTTGATGTCGAAACTCATCAATTCTTATATATTTGAGTGAGTTTGCAACTGACTTTGTCAGATATCGTCGATTTACTTCCCTTGAAGCCCATTGAGGTCGATTATCACTTTGTATTGATTGAAAATTTTCAAAGTCTATCTTCCTAATTTGATGTCGAATCTCATCAATTCTTATATATTTCAGTGAGTTTGCAACTAACTTTGTCAGCAAACTCCGATTCACTTCCATTGAAGCCCATTGAGGTCGATTGTCACTTTGTATTGATTGATAACTTTCAAAGTCTATTTTCCGAATTTGAAGTCGAATCTCATCAATTCTTATATATTTGAGTGAGTTTGCAACTGACTTTGTCAGATATCGTCGATTTACTTCCCTTGAAGCCCATTGAGGTCGATTGTCACTTTGTATTGATTAAAAATTTTCAAAGTCTATCTTCCTAATTTGATGACGAATCTCATCAATTCTTATATATTTTAGTGAGTTTGCAACTAACTTTGTCAGCAATCGTCGAATTACTTCCATTGAAGCCCATTGAGGTCGTTTGTCACTTTGTATTGAATGAAAATTTTCAAAGTCTATCTTCCGAATTTGAAGTCGAATCTCATCAAATCTTATATATTTGAGTGAGTTTGTATCTAACTTTGTCAGAAATCGTCGATATACTCCATTGAAGTCCATTGAGGTCGATTGTCACTTTGTATTGATTGAAAATTTTCGAAGTCTATTTTCCGAATTTGAAGTCGAATCTCATCAATTCTTATATATTTGAGTGAGTTTGCAACTGACTTTCTCAGATATCGTCGATTTACATCCATTGTAGCCCATTGAGGACGATTGTCACTTTGTATTGATTGAAAATTTTCAAAGTCTATCTTCCGAATTTGAAGTCGAATCTTATCAATTCTTATATATTTTAGTGAGTTTGCAACTAACTTTGTCAGCAATCGTCGATTTACTTCCATTGGAGCCCATTGAGGTCGATTGTCACTTTGTATTGATTAAAAATTTTCAAAGTCTATCTTCCTAATTTGATGACGAATCTCATCAATTCTTATATATTTTAGTGAGTTTGCAACTAACTTTGTCAGCAATCGTCGATTTACTTCCATTGAAGTCCATTGAGGTCGATTGTCACTTTGTATTGATTGAAAATTTTCAAAGTTTATTTTCTTAATTTGATGTCGAATCTCATCAATTTTTATATATTTGAGTGAGTTTGCAACTTACTTTGTCAGCAATCGTGGATATACTTCCATTGAAGCCCATTGAGGTCGTTTGTCACTTTGTATTGAATGAAAATTTTCGAAGTCTATTTTCCGAATTTGAAGTCGAATCTCATCAATTCTTATATATTTGAGTGAGTTTGTATCTAACTTTGTCAGAAATCGTCGATTTACTTCCATTGAAGTCCATTGAGGTCGATTGTCACTTTGTATTGATTGAAAATTTTCAAAGTCTATCTTCCGAATTTGATGTCGAATCTCATCAATTCTTATATATTTGAGTGAGTTTGTAACTAACTCTGTCAGAAATCGTCGATATACTTCCATTGAAGTCCATTGAGGTCGATTGTCACTTTGTATTGATTGAAAATTTTCGAAGTCTATTTTCCGAATTTGAAGTCGAATCTCATCAATTCTTATATATTTGAGTGAGTTTGCAACTGACTTTCTCAGATATCGTCGATTTACATCCATTGTAGCCCATTGAGGACGATTGTCACTTTGTATTGATTGAAAATTTTCAAAGTCTATCTTCCGAATTTGAAGTCGAATCTTATCAATTCTTATATGTTTGAGAGAGTTTGTAACTGAGTTTGTCAGATATCGTCGATTTACTTCCCTTGAAGCCCATTGAGGTCGATTATCACTTTGTATTGATTGAAAATTTTCAAAGTCTATCTTCCTAATTTGATGTCGAATCTCATCAATTCTTATATATTTCAGTGAGTTTGCAACTATCTTTGTCAGCAAACTCCGATTTACTTCCATTGAAGCCCATTGAGGTCGATTGTCACTTTGTATTGATTAAAAATTTTCAGAGTCTATCTTCCTAATTTGATGTCGAATCTCTTCAATTCTTATATATTTGAGTGAGTTTGTAACTAACTTTGTCAGCAATCGTCGAATTACTTCCATTGAAGCCCATTGAGGTCGTTTGTCACTTTGTATTGAATGAAAATTTTCAAAGTCTATCTTCCGAATTTGAAGTCGAATCTCATCAATTCTTATATATATGAGTGAGTTTGTAACTAACTTTGTCAGAAATCGTCGATTTACTTCCATTGAAGTCCATTGAGGTCGATTGTCACTTTGTATTGATTGAAAATTTTCGAAGTCCATCTTCTTAATTTGATGTCGAATCTCATCAATTCTTATATATTTTAGTGAGTTTGCAACTAACTTTGTCAGCAATCGTCGAATTACTTCCATTGAAGCCAATTGAGGTCGATTGTCACTTTGTATTGATTGAAAATTTTCAAAGTCTATTTTCCGAATTTGAAGTGCAATCTCATCAATTCTTATATATTTGAGTGAGTTTGCAACTGACTTTCTCAGATATCGTCGATTTACATCCATTTAGCCCATTGAGGACGATTGTCACTTTGTATTGATTGAAAATTTTCAAAGTCTATCTTCCGAATTTGAAGTCGAATCTTATCAATTCTTATATGTTTGAGAGAGTTTGCAACTGACTTTGTCAGATATCGTCGATTTACTTCCCTTGAAGCCCATTGAGGTCGATTATCACTTTGTATTGATTGAAAATTTTCAAAGTCTATCTTCCTAATTTGATGTCGAATCTCATCAATTCTTATATATTTCAGTGAGTTTGCAACTAACTTTGTCAGCAAACTCCGATTTACTTCCCTTGAAGCCCATTGAGGTCGTTTGTCACTTTGTATTGAATGAAAATTTTCAAAGTCTATCTTCCGAATTTGTAGTCGAATCTCATCAATTCTTATATATTTGAGTGAGTTTGTATCTAACTTTGTCAGAAATCGTCGATTTACTTCCATTGAAGTCCATTGAGGTCGATTGTCACTTTGTATTGATTGAAAATTTTCGAAGTCTATCTTCTTAATTTGATGTCGAATCTTATCAATTCTTATATATTCTAGTGAGTTTGCAACTAACTTTGTCAGCAATCGTCGATTTACTTCCATTGAAGCCAATTGAGGTCGTTTGTCACTTTGTATTGAATGAAAATTTTCAAAGTCTATCTTCTTAATTTGATGTCGAGTCTCATCAATTCTTATATATATTCGAGTGAGTTTGTAACTAACTTTGTCGGCAATCGTCGATTTACTTCCATTGAAGCCCATTGAGGTCGATTGTCACTTTGTATTGATTGAAAATTTTCAAAGTCTATGTTCCTAATTTGATGACGAATCTCATCAATTCTTATATATTTTAGTGAGTTTGCAACTAACTTTGTCAGCAATCGTCGAATTACTTCCATTGAAGCCCATTGAGGTCGTTTGTCACTTTGTATTGAATGAAAATTTTCAAAGTCTATCTTCCGAATTTGAAGTCGAATCTCATCAATTCTTATATATTTGAGTGAGTTTGTATCTAACTTTGTCAGAAATCGTCGATTGAAGTCCATTGAGGTCGATTGTCACTTTGTATTGATTGAAAATTTTCGAAGTCTATTTTCTTAATTTGATGTCGAATCTTATCAATTCTTATATATTCTAGTGAGTTTGCAACTAACTTTGTCAGCAATCGTCGATTTACTTCCATTGAAGCCAATTGAGGTCGTTTGTCACTTTGTATTGAATGAAAATTTTCAAAGTCTATCTTCCTAATTTGATGTCGAATCTCATCAATTCTTATATATTTTAGTGAGTTTGTAACTAACTTTGTCAGCAATCGTCTAATTACTTCCATTGAAGCCCATTGAGGTCGTTTGTTACTTTGTATTGAATGAAAATTGTCAAAGTCTATTTTCCGAATTTGAAGTCGAATCTCATCAATTCTTATATATTTGAGTGAGTTTGCAACTGACTTTGTCAGATATCGTCGATTTACTTCCCTTGAAGCCCATTGAGGTCGATTATCACTTTGTATTGATTGAAAATTTTCAAAGTCTATCTTCTTAATTTGATGTCAAATCTTATCAATTCTTATATATTTTAGTGAGTTTGCAACTAAATTTGTCAGCAATCGTCGAATTACTTCCATTGAAGACAATTGAGGTCGATTGTCACTTTGTATTGATTGAAAATTTTCAAAGTCTATTTTCCGAATTTGAAGTCGAATCTCATCAATTCTTATATATTTGAGTGAGTTTGCAACTGACTTTGTCAGATATCGTCGATTTACTTCCCTTGAAGCCCATTGAGGTCGATTATCACTTTGTATTGATTGAAAATTTTCAAAGTCTATCTTCCTAATTTGATGTCGAATCTCATCAATTCTTATATATTTCAGTGAGTTTGCAACTAACTTTGTCAGCAATCGTCGAATTACTTCCATTGAAGCCCATTGAGGTCGTTTGTCACTTTGTATTGAATGAAAATTGTCAAAGTCTATTTTCCGAATTTGAAGTCGAATCTCATCAATTCTTATATATTTGAGTGAGTTTGTAACTAACTTTGTCAGAAATCGTCGATTTACTTCCATTGAAGTCCATTGAGGTCGATTGTCACTATGTATTGATTGAAAACTTTCGAACTCTATCTTCTTAATTTGATGTCGAATCTTATCAATTCTTATATATTTGAGTGAGTTTGCAACTAACTTTGTCAGCAATCGTCGAATTACTTCCATTGAAGACAATTGAGGTCGATTGTCACTTTGTATTGATTGAAAATTTTCAAAGTCTATTTTCCGAATTTGAAGTCGAATCTCATCAATTCTTATATATTTGAGTGAGTTTGCAACTGACTTTGTCAGATATCGTCGATTTACTTCCCTTGAAGCCCATTGAGGTCGATTATCACTTTGTATTGATTGAAAATTTTCAAAGTCTATCTTCCTAATTTGATGTCGAATCTCATCAATTCTTATATATTTCAGTGAGTTTGCAACTAACTTTGTCAGCAATCGTCGAATTACTTCCATTGAAGCCCATTGAGGTCGTTTGTCACTTTGTATTGAATGAAAATTGTCAAAGTCTATTTTCCGAATTTGAAGTCGAATCTCATCAATTCTTATATATTTGAGTGAGTTTGTAACTAACTTTGTCAGAAATCGTCGATTTACTTCCATTGAAGTCCATTGAGGTCGATTGTCACTATGTATTGATTGAAAACTTTCGAACTCTATCTTCTTAATTTGATGTCGAATCTTATCAATTCTTATATATTTGAGTGAGTTTGCAACTAACTTTGTCAGCAATCGTCGAATTACTTCCATTGAAGACAATTGAGGTCGATTGTCACTTTGTATTGATTGAAAATTTTCAAAGTCTATTTTCCGAATTTGAAGTCGAATCTCATCAATTCTTATATATTTGAGTGAGTTTGCAACTGACTTTGTCAGATATCGTCGATTTACTTCCCTTGAAGCCCATTGAGGTCGATTATCACTTTGTATTGATTGAAAATTTTCAAAGTATATCTTCCTAATTTGATGTCGAATCTCATCAATTCTTATATATTTCAGTGAGTTTGCAACTTACTTTGTCAGCAAACTCCGATTCACTTCCATTGAAGCCCATTGAGGTCGATTGTCACTTTGTATTGATTGACAATTTTTAAAGTCTATCTCCCTAATTTGATGTCGAATCTCATCAATTCTTATATATTTGAGTGAGTTTGCAACTAACTCTAACAGAAATCTTCGATTTACTTCCATTGAAGCCCATTGACGTCGATTGTCACTTTGTATTGATTGAAAATTTTCAAAGTCTATTTTCCGAATTTGATGTCGAAACTCATCAATTCTTATATATTTGAGTGAGTTTGCAACTGACTTTGTCAGATATCGTCGATTTACTTCCCTTGAAGTCCATTGAGGTCGATTGTCACTATGTATTGATTGAAAACTTTCGAACTCTATCTTCTTAATTTGATGTCGAATCTTATCAATTCTTATATATTTGAGTGAGTTTGCAACTAACTTTGTCAGCAATCGTCGAATTACTTCCATTGAAGACAATTGAGGTCGATTGTCACTTTGTATTGATTGAAAATTTTCAAAGTCTATTTTCCGAATTTGAAGTCGAATCTCATCAATTCTTATATATTTGAGTGAGTTTGCAACTGACTTTGTCAGATATCGTCGATTTACTTCCCTTGAAGCCCATTGAGGTCGATTATCACTTTGTATTGATTGAAAATTTTCAAAGTATATCTTCCTAATTTGATGTCGAATCTCATCAATTCTTATATATTTCAGTGAGTTTGCAACTTACTTTGTCAGCAAACTCCGATTCACTTCCATTGAAGCCCATTGAGGTCGATTGTCACTTTGTATTGATTGACAATTTTTAAAGTCTATCTCCCTAATTTGATGTCGAATCTCATCAATTCTTATATATTTGAGTGAGTTTGCAACTAACTCTAACAGAAATCTTCGATTTACTTCCATTGAAGCCCATTGACGTCGATTGTCACTTTGTATTGATTGAAAATTTTCAAAGTCTATTTTCCGAATTTGATGTCGAAACTCATCAATTCTTATATATTTGAGTGAGTTTGCAACTGACTTTGTCAGATATCGTCGATTTACTTCCCTTGAAGCCCATTGAGGTCGATTATCACTTTGTATTGATTGAAAATTTTCAAAGTCTATCTTCCTAATTTGATGTCGAATCTCATCAATTCTTATATATTTCAGTGAGTTTGCAACTAACTTTGTCAGCAAACTCCGATTCACTTCCATTGAAGCCCATTGAGGTCGATTGTCACTTTGTATTGATTGATAACTTTCAAAGTCTATTTTCCGAATTTGAAGTCGAATCTCATCAATTCTTATATATTTGAGTGAGTTTGCAACTGACTTTGTCAGATATCGTCGATTTACTTCCCTTGAAGCCCATTGAGGTCGATTATCACTTTGTATTGATTGAAAAATTTCAAAGTCTATCTTCCTAATTTGATGTCGAATCTCATCAATTCCTATATATTTCAGTGAGTTTGCAACTAACTTTGTCAGCAATCGTCGAATTACTTCCATTGAAGCCCATTGAGGTCGTTTGTCACTTTGTATTGAATGAAAATTGTCAAAGACTATTTTCCGAATTTGAAGTCGAATCTCATCAATTCTTATATATTTGAGTGAGTTTGTAACTAACTTTGTCAGAAATCGTCGATTTACTTCCATTGAAGCCCATTGAGGTCGATTGTCACTTTGTATCGATTGACAATTTTTAAAGTCTATCTTCCTAATTTGATGTCGAATCTCATCAATTCTTATATATTTGAGTGAGTTTGCAACTAACTTTGTCAGCAAACTCCGATTCACTTCCATTGAAGCCCATTGAGGTCGATTGTCACTTTGTATTGATTGACAATTTTTAAAGTCTATCTCCCTAATTTGATGTCGAATCTCATCAATTCTTATATATTTGAGTGAGTTTGCAACTAACTCTAACAGAAATCTTCGATTTACTTCCATTGAAGACCATTGACGTCGATTGTCACTTTGTATTGATTGAAAATTTTCAAAGTCTATTTTCCGAATTTGATGTCGAAACTCATCAATTCTTATATATTTGAGTGAGTTTGCAACTGACTTTGTCAGATATCGTCGATTTACTTCCCTTGAAGCCCATTGAGGTCGATTATCACTTTGTATTGATTGAAAATTTTCAAAGTCTATCTTCCTAATTTGATGTCGAATCTCATCAATTCTTATATATTTCAGTGAGTTTGCAACTAACTTTGTCAGCAAACTCCGATTCACTTCCATTGAAGCCCATTGAGGTCGATTGTCACTTTGTATTGATTGAAAATTTTCAAAGTCTATTTTCCGAATTTGAAGTCGAATCTCATCAATTCTTTTATATTTGAGTGAGTTTGCAACTGACTTTGTCAGATATCGTCGATTTACTTCCCTTGAAGCCCATTGAGGTCGATTATCACTTTGTATTGATTGAAAATTTTCAAAGTCTATCTTCCTAATTTGATGTCGAATCTCATCAATTCCTATATATTTCAGTGAGTTTGCAACTAACTTTGTCAGCAATCGTCTAATTACTTCCATTGAAGCCCATTGAGGTCGTTTGTCACTTTGTATTGAATGAAAATTGTCAAAGTCTATTTTCCGAATTTGAAGTCGAATCTCATCAATTCTTATATATTTGAGTGAGTTTGTAACTAACTTTGTCAGAAATCGTCGATTTACTTCCATTGAAGCCCATTGAGGTCGATTGTCACTTTGTATCGATTGACAATTATCACTTTGTATTGATTGGAAATTTTCAAAGTCTATCTTCCTAATTTGATGTCGAATCTCATCAATTCTTATATATTTCAGTGAGTTTGCAACTAACTTTGTCAGCAAACTCCGATTTACTTCCATTGAAGCCCATTGAGGTTGATTGTCACTTTGTATTGATTAAAAATTTTCAGAGTCTATCTTCCTAATTTGATGTCGAATCTCATCAATTCTTATATATTTTAGTGAGTTTGCAACTAACTTTGTCAGCAATCGTCTAATTACTTCCATTGAAGCCCATTGAGGTCGTTTGTCACTTTGTATTGAATGAAAATTGTCAAAGTCTATCTTCCGAATTTGAAGTCGAATCTCATCAATTCTTATATATTTGAGTGAGTTTGTAACCAACTTTGTCAGAAATCGTCGATTTACTTCCATTGAAGTCCATTGAGGTCGATTGTCACTTTGTATTGATTGAAAGCTTTCGAAGTCCATCTTCTTAATTTGATGTCGAATCTTATCAATTCTTATATATTCTAGTGAGTTTGCAACTAACTTTGTCAGCAATCGTTGATTTACTTCCATTGAAGCCCATTCAGGTCGATTGTCACTTTGTATTGATTGAAAATTTTCAAAGTCTATCTTCCTAATTTGATGACGAATCTCATCAATTCTTATATATTTTAGTGAGTTTGCAACTAACTTTGTCAGCAATCGTCGAATTACTTCCATTGAAGCCCATTGAGGTCGTTTGTCACTTTGTATTGAATGAAAATTTTCAAAGTCTATCTTCCGAATTTGAAGTCGAATCTCATCAATTCTTATATATTTTAGTGAGTTTGCAACTAACTTTGTCAGCAATCGTCGAATTACTTCCATTGAAGCCCATTGAGGTCGTTTGTCACTTTGTATTGAATGAAAATTTTCAAAGTCTATCTTCCGAATTTGAAGTCGAATCTCATCAATTCTTATATATTTGAGTGAGTTTGTAACTAACTTTGTCAGAAATCGTCGATTTACTTCCATTGAAGTCCATTGAGGTCGATTGTCACTTTGTATTGATTGAAAATTTTCGAAGTCCATCTTCTTAATTCGATGTCGAATCTTATCAATTCTTATATATTCTAGTGAGTTTGCAACTAACTTTGTCAGCAAACTCCGATTTACTTCCATTGAAGCCCATTGAGGTCGATTATCACTTTGTATTGATTGGAAATTTTCAAAGTCTATCTTCCTAATTTGATGTCGAATCTCATCAATTCTTATATATTTCAGTGAGTTTGCAACTAACTTTGTCAGCAAACTCCGATTTACTTCCATTGAAGCCCATTGAGGTCGATTGTCACTTTGTATTGATTAAAAATTTTCAGAGTCTATCTTCCTAATTTGATGTCGAATCTCATCAATTCTTATATATTTGAGTGAGTTTGTAACTAACTTTGTCAGCAATCGTCGATTTACTTCCATTGAAGCCCATTGAGGTCGATTGTCACTTTGTATTGATTGAAAATTTTCAAAGTTTATCTTCCTAATTTGATGACGAATCTCATCAATTCTTATATATTTTAGTGAGTTTGCAACTAACTTTGTCAGATATCGTCGATTTACATCCCTTGAAGCCCATTGAGGTCGATTATCACTTTGTATTGATTGGACATTTTCAAAGTCTATCTTCCTAATTTGATGTCGAATCTCATCAATTCTTATATATTTCAGTGAGTTTGCAACTAACTTTGTCAGCAAACTCCGATTTACTTCCATTGAAGTCCATTGAGGTCGATTGTCACTTTGTATTGATTGAAAATTTTCGAAGTCCATCTTCTTAATTTGATGTCGAATCTTATCAATTCTTATATATTCTAGTGAGTTTGCAACTAACTTCGTCAGCAATCGTCGATTTACTTCCATTGAAGCCCATTGAGGTCGATTGTCACTTTGTATTGATTGAAAATTTTCAAAGTCTATCTTCCTAATTTGATGACGAATCTCATCAATTCTTATATATTTTAGTGAGTTTGCAACTAACTTTGTCAGCAATCGTCGAATTACTTCCATTGAAGCCCATTGAGGTCGTTTGTCACTTTGTATTGAATGAAAATTTTCAAAGTCTATCTTCCGAATTTGAAGTCGAATCTCATCAATTCTTATATATTTTAGTGAGTTTGCAACTAACTTTGTCAGCAATCGTCGAATTACTTCCATTGAAGCCCATTGAGGTCGTTTGTCACTTTGTATTGATTGGAAATTTTCAAAGTCTATCTTCCTAATTTGATGTCGAATCTCATCAATTCTTATATATTTGAGTGAGTTTGCAACTAACTTTGTCAGCAAACTCCGATTCACTTCCATTGAAGCCCATTGAGGTCGATTGTCACTTTGTATTGATTAAAAATTTTCAAAGTCAATCTTCCGAATTTGAAGTCGAATCTCATCAATTCTTATATATTTGAGTGAGTTTGTAACCAACTTTGTCAGAAATCGTCGATTTACTTCCATTGAAGTCCATTGAGGTCGATTGTCACTTTGTATTGATTGAAAATTTTCGAAGTCCATCTTCTCAATTTGATGTCAAATCTTATCAATTCTTATATATTCTAGTGAGTTTGCAACTAACTTTGTCAGCAATCGTCGATTTACTTCCATTGAAGCCCATTGAGGTCGATTGTCACTTTGTATTGATTGAAAATTTTCAAAGTCTATCTTCCTAATTTGATGACGAATCTCATCAATTCTTATATATTTTAGTGAGTTTGCAACTAACTTTGTCAGCAATCGTCGAATTACTTCCATTGAAGCCCATTGAGGTCGTTTGTCACTTTGTATTGAATGAAAATTTTCAAAGTCTATCTTCCGAATTTGAAGTCGAATCTCATCAATTCTTATATATTTTAGTGAGTTTGCAACTAACTTTGTCAGCAATCGTCGATTTACTTCCATTGAAGCCCATTGAGGTCGATTGTCACTTTGTATTGATTAAAAATTTTCAGAGTCTATCTTCCTAATTTGATGTCGAATCTCATCAATTCTTATATATTTGAGTGAGTTTGTAACTAACTTTGTCAGCAATCGTCGATTTACTTCCATTGAAGCCCATTGAGGTCGATTGTCACTTTGTATTGATTAAAAATTTTCAGAGTCTATCTTCCTAATTTGATGTCGAATCTCATCAATTCTTATATATTTGAGTGAGTTTGTAACTAACTTTGTCAGCAATCGTCGATTTACTTCCATTGAAGCCCATTGAGGTCGATTGTCACTTTGTATTGATTGAAAATTTTCAAAGTCTATCTTCCTAATTTGATGTCGAATCTCATCAATTCTTATATATTTGAGTGAGTTTGTAACTAACTTTGTCAGCAATCGTCGATTTACTTCCATTGAAGCCCATTGAGGTCAATTGTCACTTTGTATTGATTGAAAATTTTCAAAGTCTATCTTCCTAATTTGATGACGAATCTCATCAATTCTTATATATTTTAGTGAGTTTGCAACTAACTTTGTCAGCAATCGTCGAATTACTTCCATTGAAGCCCATTGAGGTCGTTTGTCACTTTGTATTGAATGAAAATTTTCAAAGTCTATCTTCCGAAATTGAAGTCGAATCTCATCAATTCTTATATATTTGAGTGAGTTTGTAACTAACTTTGTCAGAAATCGTCTATTTACTTCCATTGAAGTCCATTGAGGTCGATTGTCACTTTGTATTGATTGAAAATTTTTGAAGTCCATCTTCTTAATTTGATGTCGAATTATATCAATTCTTATATATTCTAGTGAGTTTGCAACTAACTTTGTCAGCAATCGTCGATTTACTTCCATTGAAGCCAATTGAGGTCGTTTGTCACTTTGTATTGAATGAAAATTGTCAAAGTCTATTTTCCGAATTTGAAGTCGAATCTCATCAATTCTTAAATATTTGAGTGAGTTTGCAACTCACTTTGTCAGATATCGTCGATTTACATCCATTGTAGCCCATTGAGGACGATTGTCACTTTGTATTGATTGAAAATTTTCAAAGTCTATCTTCCGAATTTGCATCCGAATCTTATCAATTCTTATATGTTTGAGAGAGTTTGCAACTGACTTTGTCAAATATCGTCGATTTACTTCCATTGAAGCCCATTGAGGTCGATTATCACTTTTTATTGATTGAAAATTTTCAAAGTCTCTCTTCCTAATTTGATGTCGAATCTCATCAATTCTTATATATTTGAGTGAGTTTGCAACTAACTTTGTCAGCAAACTCCGATTCACTTCCATTGAAGCCCATTGAGGTCGATTGTCACTTTGTATTGATTAAAAATTTTCAAAGTCAATCTTCCGAATTTGAAGTCGAATCTCATCAATTCTTATATATTTGAGTGAGTTTGTAACCAACTTTGTCAGAAATCGTCGATTTACTTCCATTGAAGTCCATTGAGGTCGATTGTCACTTTGTATTGATTGAAAATTTTCGAAGTCCATCTTCTCAATTTGATGTCAAATCTTATCAATTCTTATATATTCTAGTGAGTTTGCAACTAACTTTGTCAGCAATCGTCGATTTACTTCCATTGAAGCCCATTGAGGTCGATTGTCACTTTGTATTGATTGAAAATTTTCAAAGTCTATCTTCCTAATTTGATGACGAATCTCATCAATTCTTATATATTTTAGTGAGTTTGCAACTAACTTTGTCAGCAATCGTCGAATTACTTCCATTGAAGCCCATTGAGGTCGTTTGTCACTTTGTATTGAATGAAAATTTTCAAAGTCTATCTTCCGAATTTGAAGTCGAATCTCATCAATTCTTATATATTTTAGTGAGTTTGCAACTAACTTTGTCAGCAATCGTCGAATTACTTCCATTGAAGCCCATTGAGGTCGTTTGTCACTTTGTATTGATTGGAAATTTTCAAAGTCTATCTTCCTAATTTGATGTCGAATCTCATCAATTCTTATATATTTCAGTGAGTTTGCAACTAACTTTGTCAGCAAACTTCGATTTACTTCCATTGAAGCCCATTGAGGTCGATTGTCACTTTGTATTGATTAAAAATTTTCAGAGTCTATCTTCCTAATTTGATGTCGAATCTCATCAATTCTTATATATTTGAGTGAGTTTGTAACTAACTTTGTCAGCAATCGTCGATTTACTTCCATTGAAGCCCATTGAGGTCGATTGTCACTTTGTATTGATTAAAAATTTTCAGAGTCTATCTTCCTAATTTGATGTCGAATCTCATCAATTCTTATATATTTGAGTGAGTTTGTAACTAACTTTGTCAGCAATCGTCGATTTACTTCCATTGAAGCCCATTGAGGTCGATTGTCACTTTGTATTGATTGAAAATTTTCAAAGTCTATCTTCCTAATTTGATGTCGAATCTCATCAATTCTTATATATTTGAGTGAGTTCGTAACTAACTTTGTCAGCAATCGTCGATTTACTTCCATTGAAGCCCATTGAGGTCGATTGTCACTTTGTATTGATTGAAAATTTTCAAAGTCTATCTTCCTAATTTGATGACGAATCTCATCAATTCTTATATATTTTAGTGAGTTTGCAACTAACTTTGTCAGCAATCGTCGAATTACTTCCATTGAAGCCCATTGAGGTCGTTTGTCACTTTGTATTGAATGAAAATTTTCAAAGTCTATCTTCCGAAATTGAAGTCGAATCTCATCAATTCTTATATATTTGAGTGAGTTTGTAACTAACTTTGTCAGAAATCGTCTATTTACTTCCATTGAAGTCCATTGAGGTCGATTGTCACTTTGTATTGATTGAAAATTTTCGAAGTCCATCTTCTTAATTTGATGTCGAATTATATCAATTCTTATATATTCTAGTGAGTTTGCAACTAACTTTGTCAGCAATCGTCGATTTACTTCCATTGAAGCCAATTGAGGTCGTTTGTCACTTTGTATTGAATGAAAATTGTCAAAGTCTATTTTCCGAATTTGAAGTCGAATCTCATCAATTCTTAAATATTTGAGTGAGTTTGCAACTCACTTTGTCAGATATCGTCGATTTACATCCATTGTAGCTCATTGAGGACGATTGTCACTTTGTATTGATTGAAAATTTTCAAAGTCTATCTTCCGAATTTGAATCCGAATCTTATCAATTCTTATATGTTTGAGAGAGTTTGCAACTGACTTTGTCAAATATCGTCGATTTACTTCCATTGAAGCCCATTGAGGTCGATTATCACTTTTTATTGATTGAAAATTTTCAAAGTCTCTCTTCCTAATTTGATGTCGAATCTCATCAATTCTTATATATTTCAGTAAGTTTGCAACTAACTTTGTCAGCAATCTTCGATTTACTTCCATTGTAGCCCATTGAGGTCGATTGTCACTTTGTATTGAATGAAAATTTTCAAAGTCTGTCTTCCGAATTTGAAGTCGAATCTCATCAATTCTCATATATTTGAGTGAGTTTGTAACTAACTCTGTCAGAAATCTTCGATTTACTTCCATTGAAGCCTATTGAGGTCGATTGTCACTTTGTATTGATTGAAAATTTTTAAAGTCCATCTCCCTAATTTGATGTCGAATCTCATCAATTCTTATATATTTGAGTGAGTTTGCAACTAACTCTAACAGAAATCTTCGATTTACTTCCATTGAAGCCCATTGAGGTCGATTGTCACTTTGTATTGATTGAAAATTTTCAAAGTCCATCTTCCTAATTTGAAGTCGAATCTCATCAATTCTTATATATTTGAGTGAGTTTGTAACTAACTTTGTCAGAAATCGTCGATTTACTTCCAGTGAATGAAAATTTTCAAAGTCTATCTTCCCAATTTGAAGTCGAATCTCATCAATTCTTATATATTTGAGTGAGTTTGTAACTAACTTTGTCAGAAATCATCGATTTACTTCCATTGAAGTCCATTGAGGTCGATTGTCAATTTGTATTGATTGAAAATTTTCGAAGTCTATCTTCTTACTTTGATGTCGAATCTTATCAATTCTTATATATTCTAGTGAGTTTGCAACTAACTTTGTCAGCAATCGTCGAATTACTTCGATTGAAGTCCATTGAGGTCGATTGTCACTTTGTATTGATTGAAAATTTTCGAAGTTCATCTTCTTAATTTGATGTCAAATCTTATCAATTCTTATATATTCTAGTGAGTTTGCAACTAACTTTGTCAGCAATCGTCGATTTACTTCCATTGAAGCCCATTGAGGTCGATTGTCACTTTGTATTGATTGAAAATTTTCAAAGTCTATCTTCCTAATTTGATGACGAATCTCATCAATTCTTATATATTTTAGTGAGTTTGCAACTATCTTTGTCAGCAATCGTCGAATTACTTCCATTGAAGCTCATTGAGGTCGTTTGTCACTTTGTATTGAATGAAAATTTTCAAAGTCTATCTTCCTAATTTGATGTCGAATCTCATCAATTCTTATATATTTCAGTGAGTTTGCAACTAACTTTGTCAGCAATCGTCGATTTACTTCCATTGAAGCCCATTGAGGTCGATTGTCACTTTGTATTGATTGAAAATTTTCAAATTCTATCTTCCTAATTTGATGACGAATCTCATCAATTCTTATATATTTTAGTGAGTTTGCAACTAACTTTGTCAGCAATCGTCGAATTACTTCCATTGAAGCCCATAGAGGTCGTTTGTCACTTTGTATTGAATGAAAATTTTCAAAGTCTATCTTCCGAATTTGAAGTCGAATCTCATCAATTCTTATATATTTGAGTGAGTTTGTAACTAACTTTGTCAGAAATCGTCTATTTACTTCCATTGAAGTCCATTGAGGTCGATTGTCACTTTGTATTGATTGAAAATTTTCGAAGTCCATCTTCTTAATTTGATGTCGAATCTTATCAATTCTTATATATTCTAGTGAGTTTGCAACTAACTTTGTCAGCAATCGTCGATTTACTTCCATTGAAGCCAATTGAGGTCGTTTGTCACATTGTATTGAATGAAAATTGTCAAAGTCTATTTTCCGAATTTGAAGTCGAATCTCATCAATTCTTAAATATTTGAGTGAGTTTGCAACTGACTTTGTCAGATATCGTCGATTTACATCAATTGTAGCCCATTGAGGACGATTGTCACTTTGTATTGATTGAAAATTTTCAAAGTCTATCTTCCGAATTTGAATTCGAATCTTATCAATTCTTATATGTTTGAGAGAGTTTGCAACTGACTTTGTCAAATATCGTCGATTTACTTCCATTGAAGCCCATTGAGGTCGATTATCACTTTGTATTGATTGAAAATTTTCAAAGTCTATCTTCCTAATTTGATGTCGAATCTCATCAATTCTTATATATTTCAGTAAGTTTGCAACTAACTTTGTCAGCAATCTTCGATTTACTTCCATTGTAGCCCATTGAGGTCGATTGTCACTTTGTATTGAATGAAAATTTTCAAAGTCTATCTTCCGAATTTGAAGTCGAATCTCATCAATTCTCATATATTTGAGTGAGTTTGTAACTAACTCTGTCAGAAATCTTCGATTTACTTCCATTGAAGCCCATTGAGGTCGATTGTCACTTTGTATTGATTGAAAATTTTCAAAGTCCATCTTCCGAATTTGAATTCGAATCTTATCAATTCTAATATGTTTGAGAGAGTTTGCAACTGACTTTGTCAAATATCGTCGATTTACTTCCATTGAAGCCCATTGAGGTCGATTATCACTTTGTATTGATTGAAAATTTTTGAAGTCCATCTCCCTAATTTGATGTCGAATCTCATCAATTCTTATATATTTGAGTGAGTTTGCAACTAACTCTAACAGAAATCTTCGATTTACTTCCATTGAAGCCCATTGAGGTCGATTGTCACTTTGTATTGATTGAAAATTTTCAAAGTCCATCTTCCGAATTTGAATTCGAATCTTATCAATTCTAATATGTTTGAGAGAGTTTGCAACTGACTTTGTCAAATATCGTCGATTTACTTCCATTGAAGCCCATTGAGGTCGATTATCACTTTGTATTGATTGAAAATTTTCAGAGTCTATCTTCCTAATTTGATGTCGAATCTCATCAATTCTTATATATTTCAGTAAGTTTGCAACTAACTTTGTCAGCAATCTTCGATTTACTTCCATTGTAGCCCATTGAGGTCGATTGTCACTTTGTATTGAATGAAAATTTTCAAAGTCTATCTTCCGAATTTGAAGTCGAATCTCATCAATTCTCATATATTTGAGTGAGTTTGTAACTAACTCTGTCAGAAATCTTCGATTTACTTCCATTGAAGCCCATTGAGGTCGATTGTCACTTTGTATTGATTGAAAATTTTTAAAGTCCATCTCCCTAATTTGATGTCGAATCTCATCAATTCTTATATATTTGAGTGAGTTTGCAACTAACTCTAACAGAAATCTTCGATTTACTTCCATTGAAGCCCATTGAGGTCGATTGTCACTTTGTATTGATTGAAAATTTTCAAAGTCTATCTTCCGAATTTGAATTCGAATCTTATCAATTCTTATATGTTTGAGAGAGTTTGCAACTGACTTTGTCAAATATCGTCGATTTACTTCCATTGAAGCCCATTGAGGTCGATTATCACTTTGTATTGATTGAAAATTTTCAAAGTCTATCTTCCTAATTTGATGTCGAATCTCATCAATTCTTATATATTTCAGTAAGTTTGCAACTAACTTTGTCAGCAATCTTCGATTTACTTCCATTGTAGCCCATTGAGGTCGATTGTCACTTTGTATTGAATGAAAATTTTCAAAGTCTATCTTCCGAATTTGAAGTCGAATCTCATCAATTCTCATATATTTGAGTGAGTTTGTAACTAACTCTGTCAGAAATCTTCGATTTACTTCCATTGAAGCCCATTGAGGTCGATTGTCACTTTGTATTGATTGAAAATTTTTGAAGTCCATCTCCCTAATTTGATGTCGAATCTCATCAATTCTTATATATTTGAGTGAGTTTGCAACTAACTCTAACAGAAATCTTCGATTTACTTCCATTGAAGCCCATTGAGGTCGATTGTCACTTTGTATTGATTGAAAATTTTCAAAGTCCATCTTCCGAATTTGAATTCGAATCTTATCAATTCTAATATGTTTGAGAGAGTTTGCAACTGACTTTGTCAAATATCGTCGATTTACTTCCATTGAAGCCCATTGAGGTCGATTATCACTTTGTATTGATTGAAAATTTTCAGAGTCTATCTTCCTAATTTGATGTCGAATCTCATCAATTCTTATATATTTCAGTAAGTTTGCAACTATCTTTGTCAGCAATCGTCGAATTACTTCCATTGAAGCTCATTGAGGTCGTTTGTCACTTTGTATTGAATGAAAATTTTCAAAGTCTATCTTCCTAATTTGATGTCGAATCTCATCAATTCTTATATATTTCAGTGAGTTTGCAACTAACTTTGTCAGCAAACTCCGATTTACTTCCATTGAAGCCCATTGAGGTCGATTGTCACTTTGTATTGATTAAAAATTTTCAGAGTCTATCTTCCTAATTTGATGTCGAATCTCATCAATTCTTATATATTTGAGTGATTTTGTAACTAACTTTGTCAGCAATCGTCGATTTACTTCCATTGAAGCCCATTGAGGTCGATTGTCACTTTGTATTGATTGAAAATTTTCAAATTCTATCTTCCTAATTTGATGACGAATCTCATCAATTCTTATATATTTTAGTGAGTTTGCAACTAACTTTGTCAGCAATCGTCGAATTACTTCCATTGAAGCCCATAGAGGTCGTTTGTCACTTTGTATTGAATGAAAATTTTCAGAGTCTATCTTCCGAATTTGAAGTCGAATCTCATCAATTCTTATATATTTGAGTGAGTTTGTAACTAACTTTGTCAGAAATCGTCTATTTACTTCCATTGAAGTCCATTGAGGTCGATTGTCACTTTGTATTGATTGAAAATTTTCGAAGTCCATCTTCTTAATTTGATGTCGAATCTTATCAATTCTTATATATTCTAGTGAGTTTGCAACTAACTTTGTCAGCAATCGTCGATTTACTTCCATTGAAGCCAATTGAGGTCGTTTGTCACATTGTATTGAATGAAAATTGTCAAAGTCTATTTTCCGAATTTGAAGTCGAATCTCATCAATTCTTAAATATTTGAGTGAGTTTGCAACTGACTTTGTCAGATATCGTCGATTTACATCAATTGTAGCCCATTGAGGACGATTGTCACTTTGTATTGATTGAAAATTTTCAAAGTCTATCTTCCGAATTTGAATTCGAATCTTATCAATTCTTATATGTTTGAGAGAGTTTGCAACTGACTTTGTCAAATATCGTCGATTTACTTCCATTGAAGCCCATTGAGGTCGATTATCACTTTGTATTGATTGAAAATTTTCAAAGTCTATCTTCCTAATTTGATGTCGAATCTCATCAATTCTTATATATTTCAGTAAGTTTGCAACTAACTTTGTCAGCAATCTTCGATTTACTTCCATTGTAGCCCATTGAGGTCGATTGTCACTTTGTATTGAATGAAAATTTTCAAAGTCTATCTTCCGAATTTGAAGTCGAATCTCATCAATTCTCATATATTTGAGTGAGTTTGTAACTAACTCTGTCAGAAATCTTCGATTTACTTCCATTGAAGCCCATTGAGGTCGATTGTCACTTTGTATTGATTGAAAATTTTTGAAGTCCATCTCCCTAATTTGATGTCGAATCTCATCAATTCTTATATATTTGAGTGAGTTTGCAACTAACTCTAACAGAAATCTTCGATTTACTTCCATTGAAGCCCATTGAGGTCGATTGTCACTTTGTATTGATTGAAAATTTTCAAAGTCCATCTTCCGAATTTGAATTCGAATCTTATCAATTCTAATATGTTTGAGAGAGTTTGCAACTGACTTTGTCAAATATCGTCGATTTACTTCCATTGAAGCCCATTGAGGTCGATTATCACTTTGTATTGATTGAAAATTTTCAGAGTCTATCTTCCTAATTTGATGTCGAATCTCATCAATTCTTATATATTTCAGTAAGTTTGCAACTAACTTTGTCAGCAATCTTCGATTTACTTCCATTGTAGCCCATTGAGGTCGATTGTCACTTTGTATTGAATGAAAATTTTCAAAGTCTATCTTCCGAATTTGAAGTCGAATCTCATCAATTCTCATATATTTGAGTGAGTTTGTAACTAACTCTGTCAGAAATCTTCGATTTACTTCCATTGAAGCCCATTGAGGTCGATTGTCACTTTGTATTGATTGAAAATTTTTAAAGTCCATCTCCCTAATTTGATGTCGAATCTCATCAATTCTTATATATTTGAGTGAGTTTGCAACTAACTCTAACAGAAATCTTCGATTTACTTCCATTGAAGCCCATTGAGGTCGATTGTCACTTTGTATTGATTGAAAATTTTCAAAGTCCATCTTCCTAATTTGAAGTCGAATCTCATCAATTCTTATATATTTGAGTGAGTTTGTAACTAACTTTGTCAGAAATCGTCGATTTACTTCCATTGAAGTCCTTTTAGGTCGATTGTCACTTTGTATTGATTGAAAATTTTCGAAGTCTATCTCCTTAATTTGATGTCGAATCTTATCAATTCTTATATATTCTAGTGAGTTTGCAACTAACTTTGTCAGAAATCGTCGAATTACTTCCATTGAAGCCCATTGAGGTCGTTTGTCACTTTGTATTGAATGGAAATTTTCAAAGTCTATCTTCCGAATTTGAATTCGAATCTTATCAATTCTTATATGTTTGAGAGAGTTTGTAACTAACTTTGTCAGAAATCGTCGATTTACTTCCATTGAAGTCCTTTTAGGTCGATTGTCACTTTGTATTGATTGAAAATTTTCGAAGTCTATCTCCTTAATTTGATGTCGAATCTCATCAATTCTTAAATATTTGAGTGAGTTTGCAACTGACTTTGTCAGATATCGTCGATTTACATCAATTGTAGCCCATTGAGGACGATTGTCACTTTGTATTGATTGAAAATTTTCAAAGTCTATCTTCCGAATTTGAATTCGAATCTTATCAATTCTTATATGTTTGAGAGAGTTTGCAACTGACTTTGTCAAATATCGTCGATTTACTTCCATTGAAGCCCATTGAGGTCGATTATCACTTTGTATTGATTGAAAATTTTCAAAGTCTATCTTCCTAATTTGATGTCGAATCTCATCAATTCTTATATATTTCAGTAAGTTTGCAACTAACTTTGTCAGCAATCTTCGATTTACTTCCATTGTAGCCCATTGAGGTCGATTGTCACTTTGTATTGAATGAAAATTTTCAAAGTCTATCTTCCGAATTTGAAGTCGAATCTCATCAATTCTCATATATTTGAGTGAGTTTGTAACTAACTCTGTCAGAAATCTTCGATTTACTTCCATTGAAGCCCATTGAGGTCGATTGTCACTTTGTATTGATTGAAAATTTTTGAAGTCCATCTCCCTAATTTGATGTCGAATCTCATCAATTCTTATATATTTGAGTGAGTTTGCAACTAACTCTAACAGAAATCTTCGATTTACTTCCATTGAAGCCCATTGAGGTCGATTGTCACTTTGTATTGATTGAAAATTTTCAAAGTCCATCTTCCGAATTTGAATTCGAATCTTATCAATTCTAATATGTTTGAGAGAGTTTGCAACTGACTTTGTCAAATATCGTCGATTTACTTCCATTGAAGCCCATTGAGGTCGATTATCACTTTGTATTGATTGAAAATTTTCAGAGTCTATCTTCCTAATTTGATGTCGAATCTCATCAATTCTTATATATTTCAGTAAGTTTGCAACTAACTTTGTCAGCAATCTTCGATTTACTTCCATTGTAGCCCATTGAGGTCGATTGTCACTTTGTATTGAATGAAAATTTTCAAAGTCTATCTTCCGAATTTGAAGTCGAATCTCATCAATTCTCATATATTTGAGTGAGTTTGTAACTAACTCTGTCAGAAATCTTCGATTTACTTCCATTGAAGCCCATTGAGGTCGATTGTCACTTTGTATTGATTGAAAATTTTTGAAGTCCATCTCCCTAATTTGATGTCGAATCTCATCAATTCTTATATATTTGAGTGAGTTTGCAACTAACTCTAACAGAAATCTTCGATTTACTTCCATTGAAGCCCATTGAGGTCGATTGTCACTTTGTATTGATTGAAAATTTTCAAAGTCCATCTTCCGAATTTGAATTCGAATCTTATCAATTCTAATATGTTTGAGAGAGTTTGCAACTGACTTTGTCAAATATCGTCGATTTACTTCCATTGAAGCCCATTGAGGTCGATTATCACTTTGTATTGATTGAAAATTTTCAGAGTCTATCTTCCTAATTTGATGTCGAATCTCATCAATTCTTATATATTTCAGTAAGTTTGCAACTAACTTTGTCAGCAATCTTCGATTTACTTCCATTGTAGCCCATTGAGGTCGATTGTCACTTTGTATTGAATGAAAATTTTCAAAGTCTATCTTCCGAATTTGAAGTCGAATCTCATCAATTCTCATATATTTGAGTGAGTTTGTAACTAACTCTGTCAGAAATCTTCGATTTACTTCCATTGAAGCCCATTGAGGTCGATTGTCACTTTGTATTGATTGAAAATTTTTAAAGTCAATCTCCCTAATTTGATGTCGAATCTCATCAATTCTTATATATTTGAGTGAGTTTGCAACTAACTCTAACAGAAATCTTCGATTTACTTCCATTGAAGCCCATTGAGGTCGATTGTCACTTTGTATTGATTGAAAATTTTCAAAGTCCATCTTCCTAATTTGAAGTCGAATCTCATCAATTCTTATATATTTGAGTGAGTTTGTAACTAACTTTGTCAGAAATCGTCGATTTACTTCCATTGAAGTCCTTTTAGGTCGATTGTCACTTTGTATTGATTGAAAATTTTCGAAGTCTATCTCCTTAATTTGATGTCGAATCTTATCAATTCTTATATATTCTAGTGAGTTTGCAACTAACTTTGTCAGAAATCGTCGAATTACTTCCATTGAAGCCCATTGAGGTCGTTTGTCACTTTGTATTGAATGGAAATTTTCAAAGTCTATCTTCCGAATTTGAAGTCGAATCTCATCAATTCTTATATATTTGAGTGAGTTTGTAACTAACTTTGTCAGAAATCATCGATTTACTTCCATTGAAGTCCATTGAGGTCGATTGTCAATTTGTATTGATTGAAAATTTTCGAAGTCTATCTTCTTAATTTGATGTCGAATCTTATCAATTCTTATATATTTCAGTGAGTTTGCAACTAACTTTGTCAGCAATCTTCGATTTACTCCCATTGTAGCCCATTGAGGTCGATTGTCACTTTGTATTGAACGAAAATTTTCAAAGTCTATCTTCCGAATTTGAAGTCGAATCTCATCAATTCTTATATATTGGAGTGAGTTTGTAACTAACTCTGTCAGAAATCTTCGATTTACTTCCATTGAAGCCCATTGACGTCGATTGTCACTTTGTATTGATTGAAAATTTTTAAAGTCCATCTCCCTAATTTGATGTCGAATCTCATCAATTCTTATATATTTGAGTGAGTTTGCAACTATTTCTAACAGAAATCTTCGATTTACTTCCATTGAAGCCCATTGAGGTCGATTGTCACTTTGTATTGATTGAAAATTTTCAAAGTCTATCTTCCTAATTTGATGTCGAATCTCATCAATTCTTATATATTTGAGTGAGTTTGTAACTAACTTTGTCAGCAATCTTCGACTTACTTCCATTGAAGCCCATTGAGGTCGATTGTCACTTTGTATTGATTGAGAATTAGCAAAGTCTATCTTCCTAATTTGATGACGAATCTCATCAATTCTTATATATTTTAGTGAGTTTGCAACTAACTTTGTCAGCAATCGTCGAATTACTTCCATTGAAGCCCCTTGAGGTCGATTAACACTTTGTATTGATTGAAAATTTTCAAAGTCTAATTTCCGAATTTGAAGTCGAATCTCATTAATTCTTATAAATTTGAGTTAGTTTGTAACTAACTTTGTCAGCTATCTTCGAATTACTTCCATTGAAGCCCATTGAGGTCGATTGTCACTTTGTATTGATTGAAAATTTTCAAAGTCCATCTTCCTAATTTGAAGTCGAATCTCATCAATTCTTATATATTTGAGTGAGTTTGTAACTAACTTTGTCAGAAATCGTCGATTTACTTCCATTGAAGTCCTTTTAGGTCGATTGTCACTTTGTATTGATTGAAAATTTTCGAAGTCTATCTCCTTAATTTGATGTCGAATCTTATCAATTCTTATATATTCTAGTGAGTTTGCAACTAACTTTGTCAGAAATCGTCGAATTACTTCCATTGAAGCCCATTGAGGTCGTTTGTCACTTTGTATTGAATGGAAATTTTCAAAGTCTATCTTCCGAATTTGAAGTCGAATCTCATCAATTCTTATATATTTGAGTGAGTTTGTAACTAACATTGTCAGAAATCATCGATTTACTTCCATTGAAGTCCATTGAGGTCGATTGTCAATTTGTATTGATTGAAAATTTTCGACGTCTATCTTCTTAATTTGATGTCGAATCTTATCAATTCTTATATATTTCAGTGAGTTTGCAACTAACTTTGTCAGCAATCTTCGATTTACTCCCATTGTAGCCCATTGAGGTCGATTGTCACTTTGTATTGAACGAAAATTTTCAAAGTCTATCTTCCGAATTTGAAGTCGAATCTCATCAATTCTTAAATATTTGAGTGAGTTTGCAACTATTTCTAACAGAAATCTTCGATTTACTTCCATTGAAGCCCATTGAGGTCGATTGTCACTTTGTATTGATTGAAAATTTTCAAAGTCTATCTTCCTAATTTGATGTCGAATCTCATCAATTCTTATATATTTGAGTGAGTTTGTAACTAACTTTGTCAGCAATCTTCGACTTACTTCCATTGAAGCCCATTGAGGTCGATTGTCACTTTGTATTGATTGAGAATTAGCAAAGTCTATCTTCCTAATTTGATGACGAATCTCATCAATTCTTATATATTTTAGTGAGTTTGCAACTAACTTTGTCAGCAATCGTCGAATTACTTCCATTGAAGCCCCTTGAGGTCGATTAACACTTTGTATTGATTGAAAATTTTCAAAGTCTAATTTCCGAATTTGAAGTCGAATCTCATTAATTCTTATAAATTTGAGTTAGTTTGTAACTAACTTTGTCAGCTATCTTCGAATTACTTCCATTGAAGCCCATTGAGGTCGATTGTCACTTTGTATTGATTGAGAATTTTCAAAGTCTATCTTCCAAATTTGAAGTCGAATCTCATCAATTCTTATATGTTTGAGTGAGTTTGCAACTGACTTTGTCAGATATCGTCGATTTACTTCCATTGAAGCCCATTGAGGTCGATTGTCACTTAGTATTGAATGATAATTTTCAAAGTCTATCTTCCTAATTTGATGTCGAATCTCATCAATTCTTATATATTTCAGTAAGTTTGCAACTAACTTTGTCAGCAATCTTCGATTTACTTCCATTGTAGCCCATTGAGGTCGATTGTCACTTTGTATTGAATGAAAATTTTCAAAGTCTATCTTCCGAATTTGAAGTCGAATCTCATCAATTCTCATATATTTGAGTGAGTTTGTAACTAACTCTGTCAGAAATCTTCGATTTACTTCCATTGAAGCCCATTGAGGTCGATTGTCACTTTGTATTGATTGAAAATTTTTGAAGTCCATCTCCCTAATTTGATGTCGAATCTCATCAATTCTTATATATTTGAGTGAGTTTGCAACTAACTCTAACAGAAATCTTCGATTTACTTCCATTGAAGCCCATTGAGGTCGATTGTCACTTTGTATTGATTGAAAATTTTCAAAGTCCATCTTCCGAATTTGAATTCGAATCTTATCAATTCTAATATGTTTGAGAGAGTTTGCAACTGACTTTGTCAAATATCGTTGATTTACTTCCATTGAAGCCCATTGAGGTCGATTATCACTTTGTATTGATTGAAAATTTTCAGAGTCTATCTTCCTAATTTGATGTCGAATCTCATCAATTCTTATATATTTCAGTAAGTTTGCAACTAACTTTGTCAGCAATCTTCGATTTACTCCCATTGTAGCCCATTGAGGTCGATTGTCACTTTGTATTGAACGAAAATTTTCAAAGTCTATCTTCCGAATTTGAAGTCGAATCTCATCAATTCTTAAATATTTGAGTGAGTTTGCAACTATTTCTAACAGAAATCTTCGATTTACTTCCATTGAAGCCCATTGAGGTCGATTGTCACTTTGTATTGATTAAAAATTTTCAGAGTCTATCTTCCTAATTTGATGTCGAATCTCATCAATTCTTATATATTTGAGTGATTTTGTAACTAACTTTGTCAGCAATCGTCGATTTACTTCCATTGAAGCCCATTGAGGTCGATTGTCACTTTGTATTGATTGAAAATTTTCAAATTCTATCTTCCTAATTTGATGACAATTCTTATATATTTTAGTGAGTTTGCAACTAACTTTGTCAGCAATCGTCGAATTACTTCCATTGAAGCCCATAGAGGTCGTTTGTCACTTTGTATTGAATGAAAATTTTCAAAGTCTATCTTCCGAATTTGAAGTCGAATCTCATCAATTCTTATATATTTGAGTGAGTTTGTAACTAACTTTGTCAGAAATCGTCTATTTACTTCCATTGAAGTCCATTGAGGTCGATTGTCACTTTGTATTGATTGAAAATTTTCGAAGTCCATCTTCTTAATTTGATGTCGAATCTCATCAATTCTTATATATTCTAGTGAGTTTGCAACTAACTTTGTCAGCAATCGTCGATTTACTTCCATTGAAGCCAATTGAGGTCGTTTGTCACATTGTATTGAATGAAAATTGTCAAAGTCTATTTTCCGAATTTGAAGTCGAATCTCATCAATTCTTAAATATTTGAGTGAGTTTGCAACTGATTTTGTCAGATATCGTCGATTTACATCAATTGTAGCCCATTGAGGACGATTGTCACTTTGTATTGATTGAAAATTTTCAAAGTCTATCTTCCGAATTTGAATTCGAATCTTATCAATTCTTATATGTTTGAGAGAGTTTGCAACTGACTTTGTCAAATATCGTCGATTTACTTCCATTGAAGCCCATTGAGGTCGATTATCACTTTGTATTGATTGAAAATTTTCAAAGTCTATCTTCCTAATTTGATGTCGAATCTCATCAATTCTTATATATTTCAGTAAGTTTGCAACTAACTTTGTCAGCAATCTTCGATTTACTTCCATTGTAGCCCATTGAGGTCGATTGTCACTTTGTATTGAATGAAAATTTTCAAAGTCTATCTTCCGAATTTGAAGTCGAATCTCATCAATTCTCATATATTTGAGTGAGTTTGTAACTAACTCTGTCAGAAATCTTCGATTTACTTCCATTGAAGCCCATTGAGGTCGATTGTCACTTTGTATTGATTGAAAATTTTTGAAGTCCATCTCCCTAATTTGATGTCGAATCTCATCAATTCTTATATATTTGAGTGAGTTTGCAACTAACTCTAACAGAAATCTTCGATTTACTTCCATTGAAGCCCATTGAGGTCGATTGTCACTTTGTATTGATTGAAAATTTTCAAAGTCCATCTTCCGAATTTGAATTCGAATCTTATCAATTCTAATATGTTTGAGAGAGTTTGCAACTGACTTTGTCAAATATCGTCGATTTACTTCCATTGAAGCCCATTGAGGTCGATTATCACTTTGTATTGATTGAAAATTTTCAGAGTCTATCTTCCTAATTTGATGTCGAATCTCATCAATTCTTATATATTTCAGTAAGTTTGCAACTAACTTTGTCAGCAATCTTCGATTTACTTCCATTGTAGCCCATTGAGGTCGATTGTCACTTTGTATTGAATGAAAATTTTCAAAGTCTATCTTCCGAATTTGAAGTCGAATCTCATCAATTCTCATATATTTGAGTGAGTTTGTAACTAACTCTGTCAGAAATCTTCGATTTACTTCCATTGAAGCCCATTGAGGTCGATTGTCACTTTGTATTGATTGAAAATTTTTAAAGTCCATCTCCCTAATTTGATGTCGAATCTCATCAATTCTTATATATTTGAGTGAGTTTGCAACTATTTCTAACAGAAATCTTCGATTTACTTCCATTGAAGCCCATTGAGGTCGATTGTCACTTTGTATTGATTGAAAATTTTCAAAGTCTATCTTCCTAATTTGATGTCGAATCTCATCAATTCTTATATATTTGAGTGAGTTTGTAACTAACTTTGTCAGCAATCTTCGACTTACTTCCATTGAAGCCCATTGAGGTCGATTGTCACTTTGTATTGATTGAGAATTAGCAAAGTCTATCTTCCTAATTTGATGACGAATCTCATCAATTCTTATATATTTTAGTGAGTTTGCAACTAACTTTGTCAGCAATCGTCGAATTACTTCCATTGAAGCCCCTTGAGGTCGATTAACACTTTGTATTGATTGAAAATTTTCAAAGTCTAATTTCCGAATTTGAAGTCGAATCTCATTAATTCTTATAAATTTGAGTTAGTTTGTAACTAACTTTGTCAGCTATCTTCGAATTACTTCCATTGAAGCCCATTGAGGTCGATTGTCACTTTGTATTGATTGAGAATTTTCAAAGTCTATCTTCCAAATTTGAAGTCGAATCTCATCAATTCTTATATGTTTGAGTGAGTTTGCAACTGACTTTGTCAGATATCGTCGATTTACTTCCATTGAAGCCCATTGAGGTCGATTGTCACTTAGTATTGAATGATAATTTTCAAAGTCTATCTTCCGAATTTGAAGTCGAATCTCATCAATTCTTATATATATGAGTGAGTTTGTAACTAACTCTGTCAGAAATCTTCGATTTACTTCCATTGAAGCCCATTGACGTCGATTGTCACTTTGTATTGATTGAAAATTTTTGAAGTCCATCTCCCTAATTTGATGTCGAATCTCATCAATTCTTATATATTTGAGTGAGTTTGCAACTATTTCTAACAGAAATCTTCGATTTACTTCCATTGAAGCCCATTGAGGTCGATTGTCACTTTGTATTGATTGAGAATTTTCAAAGTCTATCTTCCTAATTTGATGACGAATCTCATCAATTCTTATATATTTTAGTGAGTTAGCAACTAACTTTGTCAGCAATCGTCGAATTACTTCCATTGAAGCCCCTTGAGGTCGATTAACACTTTGTATTGATTGAAAATTTTCAAAGTCTATTTTCCGAATTTGAAGTCGAATCTCATTAATTCTTATATATTTGAGTGAGTTTGTAACTAACTTTGTCAGCTATCTTCGACTTACTTCCATTGAAGCCCATTGAGGTCGATTGTCACTTTGTATTGATTGAGAATTTTCAAAGTCTATCTTCCAAATTTGAAGTCGAATCTCATCAATTCTTATATCTTTGAGTGAGTTTGCAACTGACTTTGTCAGCAATCTCCGATTTACTTCCATTGAAGCCTATTGAGGTCGATTGTCACTTAGTATTGAATGATAATTTTCAAAGTCTATCTTCCGAATTTGAAGTCGAATCTCATCAATTCTTATATATATGAGTGAGTTTGTAACTAACTCTGTCAGAAATCTTCGATTTACTTCCATTGAAGCCCATTGAGGTCGATTGTCACTTTGTATTGATTGAAAATTTTCAAAGTCTATTTTCCGAATTTGAAGTCGAATCCCATTAATTCTCATATATTTGAGTGAGTTTGCAACTGACTTTGTCAGATATCGTCGATTTATATCCATTGTAGCCCATTGAGGACGATTGTCACTTTGTATTGATTGAAAATTTTCAAAGTCTATCTTCCGAATTTGAAGTCAAATCTTATCAATTCTTATATGTTTGAGAGAGTTTGCAACTGACTTTGTCAGATATCGTCGATTTACTTCCATTGAAGCCCATTGAGGTCGATTGTCACTTTGTATTGATTGAAAATTTTTAAAGTCCATCTCCCTAATTTGATGTCGAATCTCATCAATTCTTATATATTTGAGTGAGTTTGCAACTAACTCTAACAGAAATCTTCGATTTACTTCCATTGAAGCCCATTGAGGTCGATTGTCACTTTGTATTGATTGAAAATTTTCAAAGTCCATCTTCCTAATTTGAAGTCGAATCTCATCAATTCTTATATATTTGAGTGAGTTTGCAACTAACTCTAACAGAAATCTTCGATTTACTTCCATTGAAGCCCATTGAGGTCGATTGTCACTTTGTATTGATTGAAAATTTTCAAAGTCCATCTTCCTAATTTGAAGTCGAATCTCATCAATTCTTATATATTTTAGTGAGTTTGTAACTAACATTGTCAGAAATCGTCGATTTACTTCCATTGAAGTCCATTGAGGTCGATTGTCACTTTGTATTGATTGAAAATTTTCGAAGTCTATCTCCTTAATTTGATGTCGAATCTTATCAATTCTTATATATTCTAGTGAGTTTGCAACTAACTTTGTCAGAAATCGTCGAATTACTTCCAGTGAAGCCCATTGAGGTCGTTTGTCACTTTGTATTGAATGAAAATTTTCAAAGTCTATCTTCCGAATTTGAAGTCGAATCTCATCAATTCTTATATATTTGAGTGAGTTTGTAACTAACTTTGTCAGAAATCATCGATTTACTTCCATTGAAGTCCATTGAGGTCGATTGTCAATTTGTATTGATTGAAAATTTTCGAAGTCTATCTTCTTAATTTGATGTCGAATCTTATCAATTCTTATATATTCTAGTGAGTTTGCAACTAACTTTGTCAGCAATCGTCGAATTACTTCGATTGAAGTCCATTGAGGTCGATTGTCACTTTGTATTGATTGAAAATTTTCGAAGTTCATCTTCTTAATTTGATGTCAAATCTTATCAATTCTTATATATTCTAGTGAGTTTGCAACTAACTTTGTCAGCAATCGTCGATTTACTTCCATTGAAGCCCATTGAGGTCGATTGTCACTTTGTATTGATTGAAAATTTTCAAAGTCTATCTTCCTAATTTGATGTCGAAACTCATCAATTCTTATATATTTGAGTGAGTTTGCAACTAACTTTGTCAGCAAACTCCGATTTACTTCCATTGAAGCCCATTGAGGTCGATTGTTACTTTGTATTGATTGAAAATTTTCAAAGTCTATCTTCCTAATTTGATGTCGAATCTCATCAATTCTTATATATTTGAGTGAGTTTGCAACTGACTTTGTCAGATATCGTCGATTTACTTCCATTGAAGCCCATTGAGGTCGATTGTCACTTTGTATTGATTGAAAATTTTCAAAGTCCATCTCCCTAATTTGATGTCGAATCTCATCAATTCTTATATATTTGAGTGAGTTTGCAACTAACTCTAACAGAAATCTTCGATTTACTTCCATTGAAGCCCATTGAGGTCGATTGTCACTTTGTATTTGTTGGAAATTTTCAAAGTCTATCTTCCTAATTCGAAGTCGAATCTCATCAATTCTTATATATTTGAGTGAGTTTGTAACTAACTCTGTCAGCAATCGTCGATTTACTTCCATTGAAGCCCATTGAGGTCGATTAACACTTTGTATTGATTGAAAATTTTCAAAGTCTATTTTCCGAATTTGAAGTCGAATCTCATTAATTCTTATATATTTGAGTGAGTTTGCAACTGACTTTGTCAGCAATCTTCGACTTACTTCCATTGAAGCCCATTGAGGTCGATTGTCACTTAGTATTGAATGAAAATTTTCAAAGTCTATCTTCCAAATTTGAAGTCGAATCTCATCAATTCTTATATGTTTGAGTGAGTTTGCAACTGACTTTGTCAGCAATCTCCGATTTACTTCCATTGAAGCCTATTGAGGTCGATTGTCACTTAGTATTGAATGAAAATTTTCAAAGTCTATCTTCCGAATTTGAAGTCGAATCTCATCAATTCTTATATATTTGAGTGAGTTTGTAACTAACTCTGTCAAAAATCTTCGATTTACTTCCATTGAAGCCCATTGAGGTCGATTGTCACTTAGTATTGAATGAAAATTTTCAAAGTCTATCTTCCGAATTTGAAGTCGAATCTCATCAATTCTTATATATTTGAGTGAGTTTGTAACTAACTCTGTCAAAAATCTTCGATTTACTTCCATTGAAGCCCATTGAGGTCGATTGTCACTTAGTATTGATTGAAAATTTTCAAAGTCTATTTTCCGAATTTGAAGTCGAATCTCATTAATTCTTATATATTTGAGTGAGTTTGCAACTGACTTTGTCAGATATCGTCGATTTACATCCATTGTAGCCCATTGAGGACGATTGTCACTTTGTATTGTTTGAAAAATTTCAAAGTCTATCTTCCGAATTTGAAGTCGAATCTTATCAATTCTTATATGTTTGAGAGAGTTTGCAACTGACTTTGTCAGATATCGTCGATTTACATCCATTGTAGCCCATTGAGGACGATTGTTACTTTGTATTGATTGAAAATTTTCAAAGTCTATCTTCCGAATTTGAAGTCGAATCTTATCAATTCTTATATGTTTGAGTGAGTTTGCAACTGACTTTGTCAGATATCGTCGATTTATATCCATTGTAGCCCATTGAGGACGATTGTCACTTTGTATTGATTGAAAATTTTCAAAGTCTATCTTCCGAATTTGAAGTCGAAACTTATCAATTCTTATATGTTTGAGAGAGTTTGCAACTGACTTTGTCAGATATCGTCGATTTACATCCATTGTAGCCCATTGAGGACGATTGTCACTTTGTATTGATTGAAAATTTTCAAAGTCTATCTTCCGAATTTGAAGTCGAATCTTATCAATTCTTATATGTTTGAGAGAGTTTGCAACTGACTTTGTCAGATATCGTCGATTTACTTCCATTGAAGCCAATTGAGGTCGATTGTCACTTTGTATTGATTGAAAATTTTCAAAGTCTATCTTCCTAATTTGATGTCGAAACTCATCAATTCTTATATATTTGAGTGAGTTTGCAACTAACTTTGTCAGCAAACTCCGATTTACTTCCATTGAAGCCCATTGAGATCGATTGTTACTTTGTATTGATTGAAAATTTTCAAAGTCTATCTTCCTAATTTGATGTCGAAACTCATCAATTCATATATATTTGAGTGAGTTTGCAACTAACTTTGTCAGCAAACTCCGATTTACTTCCATTGAAGCCCATTGAGGTCGATTGTTACTTTGTATTGATTGAAAATTTTCAAAGTCTATCTTCCTAATTTGATGTCGAATCTCATCAATTCTTATATATTTGAGTGAGTTTGCAACTGACTTTGTCAGATATCGTCGATTTACTTCCATTGAAGCCCATTGAGGTCGATTGTCACTTTGTATTGATTGAAAATTTTCAAAGTCTATCTTCCGAATTTAAAGTCGAATCTTATCAATTCTTATATGTTTGAGTGAGTTTGCAACTGACTTTGTCAGATATCGTCGATTTATATCCATTGTAGCCCATTGAAGACGATTGTCACTTTGTATTGATTGAAAATTTTCAAAGTCTATCTTCCGAATTTGAAGTCGAATCTTATCAATTCTTATATGTTTGAGAGAGTTTGCAACTGACTTTGTCAGATATCGTCGATTTACATCCATTGTATCCCATTGAGGACGATTGTCACTTTGTATTGATTGAAAATTTTCAAAGTCTATCTTCCGAATTTGAAGTCGAATCTTATCAATTCTTATATGTTTGAGAGAGTTTGCAACTGACTTTGTCAGATATCGTCGATTTACTTCCATTGAAGCCAATTGAGGTCGATTGTCACTTTGTATTGATTGAAAATTTTCAAAGTCTATCTTCCTAATTTGATGTCGAAACTCATCAATTCTTATATATTTGAGTGAGTTTGCAACTAACTTTGTCAGCAAACTCCGATTTACTTCCATTGAAGCCCATTGAGATCGATTGTTACTTTGTATTGATTGAAAATTTTCAAAGTCTATCTTCCTAATTTGATGTCGAAACTCATCAATTCATATATATTTGAGTGAGTTTGCAACTAACTTTGTCAGCAAACTCCGATTTACTTCCATTGAAGCCCATTGAGGTCGATTGTTACTTTGTATTGATTGAAAATTTTCAAAGTCTATCTTCCTAATTTGATGTCGAATCTCATCAATTCTTATATATTTGAGTGAGTTTGCAACTGACTTTGTCAGATATCGTCGATTTACTTCCATTGAAGCCCATTGAGGTCGATTGTCACTTTGTATTGATTGAAAATTTTCAAAGTCCATCTCCCTAATTTGATGTCGAATCTCATCAATTCTTATATATTTGAGTGAGTTTGCAACTAACTCTAACAGAAATCTTCGATTTACTTCCATTGAAGCCCATTGAGGTCGATTGTCACTTTGTATTTGTTGAAAATTTTCAAAGTCTATCTTCCTAATTCGAAGTCGAATCTCATCAATTCTTATATATTTGAGTGAGTTTGTAACTAACTCTGTCAGCAATCGTCGATTTACTTCCATTGAAGCCCATTGAGGTCGATTAACACTTTGTATTGATTGAAAATTTTCAAAGTCTATTTTCCGAATTTGAAGTCGAATCTCATTAATTCTTATATATTTGAGTGAGTTTGCAACTCACTTTGTCAGCAATCTTCGACTTACTTCCATTGAAGCCCATTGAGGTCGATTGTCACTTAGTATTGAATGAAAATTTTCAAAGTCTATCTTCCAAATTTGAAGTCGAATCTCATCAATTCTTATATGTTTGAGTGAGTTTGCAACTGACTTTGTCAGCAATCTCCGATTTACTTCCATTGAAGCCTATTGAGGTCGATTGTCACATAGTATTGAATGAAAATTTTCAAAGTCTATCTTCCGAATTTGAAGTCGAATCTCATCAATTCTTATATATTTGAGTGAGTTTGTAACTAACTCTGTCAAAAATCTTCGATTTACTTCCATTGAAGCCCATTGAGGTCGATTGTCACTTAGTATTGAATGAAAATTTTCAAAGTCTATCTTCCGAATTTGAAGTCGAATCTCATCAATTCTTATATATTTGAGTGAGTTTGTAACTAACTCTGTCAAAAATCTTCGATTTACTTCCATTGAAGCCCATTGAGGTCGATTGTCACTTAGTATTGATTGAAAAATTTCAAAGTCTATCTTCCGAAATTGAAGTCGAATCTTATCAATTCTTATATGTTTGAGAGAGTTTGCAACTGACTTTGTCAGATATCGTCGATTTACATCCATTGTAGCCCATTGAGGACGATTGTCACTTTGTATTGATTGAAAAATTTCAAAGTCTATCTTCCGAATTTGAAGTCGAATCTCATCAATTCTTATATGTTTGAGAGAGTTTGCAACTGACTTTGTCAGATATCGTCGATTTACATCCATTGTAGCCCATTGAGGACGATTGTTACTTTGTATTGATTGAAAATTTTCAAAGTCTATCTTCCGAATTTGAAGTCGAATCTTATCAATTCTTATATGTTTGAGTGAGTTTGCAACTGACTTTGTCAGATATCGTCGATTTATATCCATTGTAGCCCATTGAGGACGATTGTCACTTTGTATTGATTGAAAATTTTCAAAGTCTATCTTCCGAATTTGAAGTCGAATCTTATCAATTCTTATATGCTTGAGAGAGTTTGCAACTGACTTTGTCAGATATCGTCGATTTACTTCCATTGAAGCCAATTGAGGTCGATTGTCACTTTGTATTGATTGGAAATTTTCAAAGTCTATCTTCCTAATTTGATGTCGAAACTCATCAATTCTTATATATTTGAGTGAGTTTGCAACTAACTTTTTCAGCAAACTCCGATTTACTTCCATTGAAGCCCATTGAGGTCGATTGTTACTTTGTATTGATTGAAAATTTTCAAAGTCTATCTTCCTAATTTGATGTCGAAACTCATCAATTCTTATATATTTGAGTGAGTTTGCAACTAACTTTGTCAGCAATCGTCGATTTACTTCCATTGAAGCCTATTGAGGTCGATTATCACTTTGTATTGATTGAAAATTTTCAAAGTCTATCTTCCTAATTTGATGTCAAATCTCATCAATTCTTATATATTTCAGTGAGTTTGCAACTAACTCTGTCAGCAATCGTCGATTTACTTCCATTGAAGCCCATTGAGGTCGATTAACACTTTGTATTGATTGAAAATTTTCAAAGTCTATTTTCCGAATTTGAAGTCGAATCTCATTGATTCTTATATATTTGAGTGAGTTTGCAACTGACTTTGTCAGCAATCTTCGACTTACTTCCATTGAAGCCCATTGAGGTCGATTGTCACTTAGTATTGAATGAAAATTTTCAAAGTCTATCTTCCAAATTTGAGGTCGAATCTCATCAATTCTTATATGTTTGAGTGAGTTTGCAACTGACTTTGTCAGCAATCTCCGATTTACTTCCATTGAAGCCTATTGAGGTCGATTGTTACTTAGTATTGAATGAAAATTTTCAAAGTCTATCTTCCTAATTTGATGACGAATCTCATCAATTCTTATATATTTGAGTGAGTTTGTAACTAACTCTGTCAAAACTCTTCGATTTACTTCCATTGAAGCCCATTGAGGTCGATTGTCACTTAGTATTGAATGAAAATTTTCAAAGTCTATCTTCCTAATTTGATGACGAATCTCATTAATTCTTATATATTTTAGTGAGTTTGCAAGTAACTTTGTCAGCAATCGTCGAATTTCTTCCATTGAAGCCCCTTGAGGTCGATTGTCACTTAGTATTGAATGAAAATTTTCAAAGTCTATCTTCCTAATTTGATGACGAATCTCATCAATTCTTATATATTTGAGTGAGTTTGTAACTAACTCTGTCAAAACTCTTCGATTTACTTCCATTGAAGCCCATTGAGGTCGATTGTCACTTAGTATTGAATGAAAATTTTCAAAGTCTATCTTCCTAATTTGATGACGAATCTCATTAATTCTTATATATTTGAGTGAGTTTGCAACTTACTTTGTCAGATATCGTCGATTTACATCCATTGTAGCCCATTGAGGACGATTGTCACTTTGTATTGATTGAAAATTTCCAAAGTCTATCTTCCGAATTTATATGTTTGAGAGAGTTTGCAACTGACTTTGTCAGAAATCGTCGATTTACTTCCATTGAAGCCCATTGAGGTCGATTGTCACTTTGTATTGATTGAAAATTTTCAAAGTCTATCTTCCTAATTTGATGACGAATCTCATCAAGTATTATATATTTGAGTGAGTTTGCAACTGACTTTGTCAGATATCGTCGATTTACATCCATTGTAGCCCATTGAGGACGATTGTCACTTTGTATTGATTGAAAATTTTCAAAGTCTATCTTCCGAATTTGAAGTCGAATCTTATCAATTCTTATATGTTTGAGATAGTTTCCAACTAATTTTGTCAGCAATCGTCGAATTACTTCCATTGAAGCCCATTGAGGTCGTTTGTCACTTTCTATTGATTAAAAATTTTCAAAGTCTATCTTCCGAATTTGAAGTCGAATCTTATCAATTCTTATATGTTTGAGAGAGTTTGCAACTGACTTTGTCAGCAATCGTCGATTTACTTCCATTGAAGCCCATTGAGGACGATTGTCACTTTGTATTGATTGAAAATTTTCAAAGTCTATCTTCCTAATTTGATGACGAATCTCATCAAGTATTATATATTTGAGTGAGTTTGCAACTGACTTTGTCAGATATCGTCGATTTACATCCATTGTAGCCCATTGAGGACGATTGTCACTTTGTATTGATTGAAAATTTTCAAAGTCTATCTTCCGAATTTGAAGTCGAATCTTATCAATTCTTATATGTTTGAGATAGTTTCCAACTAATTTTGTCAGCAATCGTCGAATTACTTCCATTGAAGCCCATTGAGGTCGTTTGTCACTTTCTATTGATTAAAAATTTTCAAAGTCTATCTTCCTAATTTGATGTCGAATCTCATCAATTCTCATATATTTCAGTGAGTTTGCAACTAACTTTGTCAGCAATCTTCGATTTACTTCCATTGAAGCCCATTGAGGTCGATTGTTACTTTGTATTGATTGAAAATTTTCAAAGTCTATCTTCCTAATTTGATGTCGAATCTCATCAATTCTTATATATTTGAGTGAGTTTGTAACTAACTCTAACAGAAATCTTCGATTTACTTCCATTGAAGCCCATTGAGGTCGATTGTCACTTTGTATTGATTGAAAATTTTCAAAGTCTATCTTCCTAATTTGATGTCGAAACTCATCAATTCTTATATATTTGAGTGAGTTTCCAACTAACTTTGTCAGCAATCGTCGAATTACTTCCATTGAAGCCCATTGAGGTCGTTTGTCACTTTCTATTGATTAAAAATTTTCAAAGTCTATCTTCCTAATTTGATGTCGAAACTCATCAATTCTCATATATTTCAGTGAGTTTCCAACTAACTTTGTCAGAAAACTCCGATTTACTTCCATTGAAGCCCATTGAGGTCGATTGTTACTTTGTATTGATTGAAAATTTTCAAAGTCTATCTTCCTAATTTGATGTCGAATCTCATCAATTCTTATATATTTGAGTGAGTTTGTAACTAACTCTAACAGAAATCTTCGATTTACTTCCATTGAAGCCCATTGAGGTCGATTGTCACTTTGTATTGATTGAAAATTTTCAAAGTCTATCTTCCTAATTTGATGTCGAAACTCATCAATTCTTATATATTTGAGTGAGTTTCCAACTAACTTTGTCAGCAATCGTCGAATTACTTCCATTGAAGCCCATTGAGGTCGTTTGTCACTTTCTATTGATTAAAAATTTTCAAAGTCTATCTTCCTAATTTGATGTCGAAACTCATCAATTCTCATATATTTCAGTGAGTTTCCAACTAACTTTGTCAGAAAACTCCGATTTACTTCCATTGAAGCCCATTGAGGTCGATTGTTACTTTGTATTGATTGAAAATTTTCAAAGTCTATCTTCCTAATTTGATGTCGAATCTCATCAATTCTTATATATTTGAGTGAGTTTGTAACTAACTCTAACAGAAATCTTCGATTTACTTCCATTGAAGCCCATTGAGGTCGATTGTCACTTTGTATTGATTGAAAAATTTCAAAGTCTATCTTCCTAATTTGATGTCGAATCTCATCAATTCTCATATATTTCAGTGAGTTTGCAACTAACTTTGTCAGCAATCTTCGATTTACTTCCATTGTAGCCCATTGAGGTCGATTGTCACTTTGTATTGAATGAAAATTTTCAAAGTCCATCTCCCTAATTTGATGTCGAATCTCATCAATTCTAATATATTTGAGTGAGTTTGCAACTAACTCTAACAGATATCTTCGATTTACTTCCATTGAAGCCCATTGAGGTCGATTATCACTTTGTATTGATTGAAAATTTTCAAAGTCTATCTTTCTAATTTGATGTCGAATCTCATCAATTCTCATATATTTCAGTGAGTTTGCAACTAACTTTGTCAGCAATCTTCGATTTACTTCCATTGTAGCCCATTGAGGTCGATTGTCACTTTGTATTGATTGAAAATTTTCAAAGTCTATCTTCCTAATTTGATGTCGAATCTCATCAATTCTTATATATTTCAGTGAGTTTGCAACTAACTTTGTCAGCAATCTTCGATTTACTTCCATTGAAGCCCATTGAGGTCGATTATCACTTTGTATTGATTGAAAATTTTCAAAGTCTATCTTCCTAATTTGATGTCGAATCTCATCAATTCTTATATATTTCAGTGAGTTTGCAACTAACTTTGTCAGCAATCTTCGATTTACTTCCATTGTAGCCCATTGAGGTCGATTGTCACTATGTATTGAATGAAAATTTTCAAAGTCCATCTCCCTAATTTGATGTCGTATCTCATCAATTCATATATATTTGAGTGAGTTTGCAACTAACTCTAACAGAAATCTTCGATTTACTTCCATTGAAGCCCATTGAGGTCGATTGTCACTTTGTATTGATTGAAAATTTTCAAAGTCTATCTTCCTAATTTGATGTCGAAACTCATCAATTCTTATATATTTGAGTGAGTTTGCAAATAACTTTGTCAGCAAACTCCGATTTACTTCCATTGAAGCCCATTGAGGTCGATTGTCACTTTGTATTGATTGAAAATTTTCAAAGTCTATCTTCCTAATTTGATGTCGAATCTCATCAATTCTTATATATTTAAGTGAGTTTGTAACTAACTTTGTCAGCAATTGTCGATTTATTTCTACTGAAGCCCATTGAGGTCGATTGTCACTTTGTATTGATTGAAAATTTTCAAAGTCTATCTTCCTAATTTGATGACGAATCTCATCAATTCTTATATATTTTAGTGAGTTTGCAACTAACTTTGTCAGCAATCGTCGAATTACTTCCATTGAAGCCAATTGAGGTCGATTAACACTTTGTATTGATTGAAAATTTTCAAAGTCCATCTCCCTAATTTGATGTCGAATCTCATCAATTCTTATATATTTGAGTGAGTTTGCAACTAACTCTAACAGAAATCTTCGATTTACTTCCATTGAAGCCCATTGAGGTCGATTGTCACTTTGTATTGATTGAGAATTTTCAAAGTCCATCTCCCTAATTTGATGTCGAATCTCATCAATTCTTATATATTTGAGTGAGTTTGCAACTAACTCTAACAGAAATCTTCGATTTACTTCCATTGAAGCCCATTGAGGTCGATTGTCACTTTGTATTGATTGAGAATTTTCAAAGTCTATCTTCCTAATTTGATGACGAATCTCATCAATTCTTATATATTTTAGTGAGTTTGCAACTAACTTTGTCAGCAATCGTCGAATTACTTCCATTGAAGCCCCTTGAGGTCGATTAACACTTTGTATTGATTGAAAATTTTCAAAGTCTATTTTCCGAATTTGAAGTCGAATCTCATTAATTCTTATATATTTGAGTGAGTTTGCAACTGACTTTGTCAGCAATCTCCGACTTACTTCCATTGAAGCCTATTGAGGTCGATTGTCACTTAGTATTGAATGAAAATTTTCAAAGTCCATCTCCCTAATTTGATGTCGTATCTTATCAATTCATATATATTTGAGTGAGTTTGCAACTAACTCTAACAGAAATCTTCGATTTACTTCCATTGAAGCCCATTGAGGTCGATTGTCACTTTGTATTGATTGAAAATTTTCAAAGTCTATCTTCCTAATTTGATGTCGAATCTCATCAATTCTCATATATTTCAGTGAGTTTGCAACTAACTTTGTCAGCAATCTTCGATTTACTTCCATTGTAGCCCATTGAGGTCGATTGTCACTTTGTATTGATTGAAAATTTTCAAAGTCTATCTTCCTAATTTGATGACGAATCTCATCAATTCTTATATATTTTAGTGAGTTTGCAACTAACTTTATCAGCAATCGTCGAATTACTTCCATTGAAGCCCATTGAGGTCGATTATCACTTTGTATTGATTGAAAATTTTCAAAGTCTATCTTCCTAATTTGATAACGAATCTCATCAATTCTTATATATTTTAGTGAGTTTGCAACTAACTTTGTCAGCAATCGTCGAATTACTTCCATTGAAGCCCATTGAGGTCGATTAACACTTTGTATTGATTGAAAATTTTCAAAGTCTATCTTCCGAATTTGAAGTCGAATCTCATCAATTCTTATATATTTGAGTGAGTTTGTAACTAACTCTGTCAGAAATCTTCGATTCACTTCCATTGAAGCCTATTGAGGTCGATTGTCACTTAGTATTGAATGAAAATTTTCAAAGTCCATCTCCCTAATTTGATGTCGTATCTTATCAATTCATATATATTTGAGTGAGTTTGCAACTAACTCTAACAGAAATCTTCGATTTACTTCCATTGAAGCCCATTGAGGTCGATTGTCACTTTGTATTGATTGAAAATTTTCAAAGTCTATCTTCCTAATTTGATGTCGAATCTCATCAATTCTCATATATTTCAGTGAGTTTGCAACTAACTTTGTCAGCAATCTTCGATTTACTTCCATTGTAGCCCATTGACGTCGATTGTCACTTTGTATTGATTGAAAATTTTTAAAGTCCATCTCCCTAATTTGATGTCGAATCTCATCAATTCTTATATATTTGAGTGAGTTTGCAACTAACTCTAACAGAAATCTTCGATTTACTTCCATTGAAGCCCATTGAGGTCGATTGTCACTTTGTATTGATTGAGAATTTTCAAAGTCTATCTTCCTAATTTGATGACGAATCTCATCAATTCTTATATATTTTAGTGAGTTTGCAACTAACTTTGTCAGCAATCGTCGAATTACTTCCATTGAAGCCCCTTGAGGTCGATTAACACTTTGTATTGATTGAAAATTTTCAAAGTCTATTTTCCGAATTTGAAGTCGAATCTCATTAATTCTTATATATTTGAGTGAGTTTGCAACTGACTTTGTCAGCAATCTCCGACTTACTTCCATTGAAGCCTATTGAGGTCGATTGTCACTTTGTATTGATTGAAAATTTTCAAAGTCCATCTCCCTAATTTGATGTCGTATCTTATCAATTCATATATATTTGAGTGAGTTTGCAACTAACTCTAACAGAAATCTTCGATTTACTTCCATTGAAGCCCATTGAGGTCGATTGTCACTTTGTATTGATTGAAAATTTTCAAAGTCTATCTTCCTAATTTGATGTCGAATCTCATCAATTCTCATATATTTCAGTGAGTTTGCAACTAACTTTGTCAGCAATCTTCGATTTACTTCCATTGTAGCCCATTGAGGTCGATTGTCACTTTGTATTGATTGAAAATTTTCAAAGTCTATCTTCCTAATTTGATGTCGAATCTCATCAATTCTTATATATTTCAGTGAGTTTGCAACTAACTTTGTCAGCAATCTTCGATTTACTTCCATTGAAGCCCATTGAGGTCGATTATCACTTTGTATTGATTGAAAATTTTCAAAGTCTATCTTCCTAATTTGATGTCGAATCTCATCAATTCTTATATATTTCAGTGAGTTTGCAACTAACTTTGTCAGCAATCTTCGATTTACTTCCATTGTAGCCCATTGAGGTCGATTGTCACTATGTATTGAATGAAAATTTTCAAAGTCCATCTCCCTAATTTGATGTCGTATCTCATCAATTCATATATATTTGAGTGAGTTTGCAACTAACTCTAACAGAAATCTTCGATTTACTTCCATTGAAGCCCATTGAGGTCGATTGTCACTTTGTATTGATTGAAAATTTTCAAAGTCTATCTTCCTAATTTGATGTCGAAACTCATCAATTCTTATATATTTGAGTGAGTTTGCAAATAACTTTGTCAGCAAACTCCGATTTACTTCCATTGAAGCCCATTGAGGTCGATTGTCACTTTGTATTGATTGAAAATTTTCAAAGTCTATCTTCCTAATTTGATGTCGAATCTCATCAATTCTTATATATTTAAGTGAGTTTGTAACTAACTTTGTCAGCAATTGTCGATTTATTTCTACTGAAGCCCATTGAGGTCGATTGTCACTTTGTATTGATTGAAAATTTTCAAAGTCTATCTTCCTAATTTGATGACGAATCTCATCAATTCTTATATATTTTAGTGAGTTTGCAACTAACTTTGTCAGCAATCGTCGAATTACTTCCATTGAAGCCAATTGAGGTCGATTAACACTTTGTATTGATTGAAAATTTTCAAAGTCTATCTTCCGAATTTGAAGTCGAATCTCATCAATTCTTATATATTTGAGTGAGTTTGTAACTAACTCTGTCAGAAATCTTCGATTCACTTCCATTGAAGCCCATTGACGTCGATTGTCACTTTGTATTGATTGAAAATTTTTAAAGTCCATCTCCCTAATTTGATGTCGAATCTCATCAATTCTTATATATTTGAGTGAGTTTGCAACTAACTCTAACAGAAATCTTCGATTTACTTCCATTGAAGCCCATTGAGGTCGATTGTCACTTTGTATTGATTGAGAATTTTCAAAGTCTATCTTCCTAATTTGATGACGAATCTCATCAATTCTTATATATTTTAGTGAGTTTGCAACTAACTTTGTCAGCAATCGTCGAATTACTTCCATTGAAGCCCCTTGAGGTCGATTAACACTTTGTATTGATTGAAAATTTTCAAAGTCTATTTTCCGAATTTGAAGTCGAATCTCATTAATTCTTATATATTTGAGTGAGTTTGCAACTGACTTTGTCAGCAATCTCCGACTTACTTCCATTGAAGCCTATTGAGGTCGATTGTCACTTAGTATTGAATGAAAATTTTCAAAGTCCATCTCCCTAATTTGATGTCGTATCTTATCAATTCATATATATTTGAGTGAGTTTGCAACTAACTCTAACAGAAATCTTCGATTTACTTCCATTGAAGCCCATTGAGGTCGATTGTCACTTTGTATTGATTGAAAATTTTCAAAGTCTATCTTCCTAATTTGATGTCGAATCTCATCAATTCTCATATATTTCAGTGAGTTTGCAACTAACTTTGTCAGCAATCTTCGATTTACTTCCATTGTAGCCCATTGAGGTCGATTGTCACTTTGTATTGATTGAAAATTTTCAAAGTCTATCTTCCTAATTTGATGACGAATCTCATCAATTCTTATATATTTTAGTGAGTTTGCAACTAACTTTGTCAGCAATCGTCGAATTACTTCCATTGAAGCCCATTGAGGTCGATTATCACTTTGTATTGATTGAAAATTTTCAAAGTCTATCTTCCTAATTTGATAACGAATCTCATCAATTCTTATATATTTTAGTGAGTTTGCAACTAACTTTGTCAGCAATCGTCGAATTACTTCCATTGAAGCCCATTGAGGTCGATTAACACTTTGTATTGATTGAAAATTTTCAAAGTCTATCTTCCGAATTTGAAGTCGAATCTCATCAATTCTTATATATTTGAGTGAGTTTGTAACTAACTCTGTCAGAAATCTTCGATTCACTTCCATTGAAGCCTATTGAGGTCGATTGTCACTTAGTATTGAATGAAAATTTTCAAAGTCCATCTCCCTAATTTGATGTCGTATCTTATCAATTCATATATATTTGAGTGAGTTTGCAACTAACTCTAACAGAAATCTTCGATTTACTTCCATTGAAGCCCATTGAGGTCGATTGTCACTTTGTATTGATTGAAAATTTTCAAAGTCTATCTTCCTAATTTGATGTCGAATCTCATCAATTCTCATATATTTCAGTGAGTTTGCAACTAACTTTGTCAGCAATCTTCGATTTACTTCCATTGTAGCCCATTGACGTCGATTGTCACTTTGTATTGATTGAAAATTTTTAAAGTCCATCTCCCTAATTTGATGTCGAATCTCATCAATTCTTATATATTTGAGTGAGTTTGCAACTAACTCTAACAGAAATCTTCGATTTACTTCCATTGAAGCCCATTGAGGTCGATTGTCACTTTGTATTGATTGAGAATTTTCAAAGTCTATCTTCCTAATTTGATGACGAATCTCATCAATTCTTATATATTTTAGTGAGTTTGCAACTAACTTTGTCAGCAATCGTCGAATTACTTCCATTGAAGCCCCTTGAGGTCGATTAACACTTTGTATTGATTGAAAATTTTCAAAGTCTATTTTCCGAATTTGAAGTCGAATCTCATTAATTCTTATATATTTGAGTGAGTTTGCAACTGACTTTGTCAGCAATCTCCGACTTACTTCCATTGAAGCCTATTGAGGTCGATTGTCACTTTGTATTGATTGAAAATTTTCAAAGTCCATCTCCCTAATTTGATGTCGTATCTTATCAATTCATATATATTTGAGTGAGTTTGCAACTAACTCTAACAGAAATCTTCGATTTACTTCCATTGAAGCCCATTGAGGTCGATTGTCACTTTGTATTGATTGAAAATTTTCAAAGTCTATCTTCCTAATTTGATGTCGAATCTCATCAATTCTCATATATTTCAGTGAGTTTGCAACTAACTTTGTCAGCAATCTTCGATTTACTTCCATTGTAGCCCATTGAGGTCGATTGTCACTTTGTATTGATTGAAAATTTTCAAAGTCTATCTTCCTAATTTGATGTCGAATCTCATCAATTCTTATATATTTCAGTGAGTTTGCAACTAACTTTGTCAGCAATCTTCGATTTACTTCCATTGAAGCCCATTGAGGTCGATTATCACTTTGTATTGATTGAAAATTTTCAAAGTCTATCTTCCTAATTTGATGTCGAATCTCATCAATTCTTATATATTTCAGTGAGTTTGCAACTAACTTTGTCAGCAATCTTCGATTTACTTCCATTGTAGCCCATTGAGGTCGATTGTCACTATGTATTGAATGAAAACTTTCAAAGTCCATCTCCCTAATTTGATGTCGTATCTCATCAATTCATATATATTTGAGTGAGTTTGCAACTAACTCTAACAGAAATCTTCGATTTACTTCCATTGAAGCCCATTGAGGTCGATTGTCACTTTGTATTGATTGAAAATTTTCAAAGTCTATCTTCCTAATTTGATGTCGAATCTCATCAATTCTCATATATTTCAGTGAGTTTGCAACTAACTTTGTCAGCAATCTTCGATTTACTTCCATTGTAGCCCATTGAGGTCGATTGTCACTTTGTATTGATTGAAAATTTTCAAAGTCTATCTTCCTAATTTGATGTCGAATCTCATCAATTCTTATATATTTCAGTGAGTTTGCAACTAACTTTGTCAGCAATCTTCGATTTACTTCCATTGAAGCCCATTGAGGTCGATTATCACTTTGTATTGATTGAAAATTTTCAAAGTCTATCTTCCTAATTTGATGTCGAAACTCATCAATTCTTATATATTTGAGTGAGTTCGCAAATAACTTTGTCAGCAAACTCCGATTTACTTCCATTGAAGCCCATTGAGGTCGATTGTCACTTTGTATTGATTGAAAATTTTCAAAGTCTATCTTCCTAATTTGATGTCGAATCTCATCAATTCTTATATATTTAAGTGAGTTTGTAACTAACTTTGTTAGCAATCGTCGATTTATTTCTATTGAAGCCCATTGAGGTCGATTGTCACTTTGTATTGATTGAAAATTTTCAAAGTCTATCTTCCTAATTTGATGACGAATCTCATCAATTCTTATATATTTTAGTGAGTTTGCAACTAACTTTGTCAGCAATCGTCGAATTACTTCCATTGAAGCCCATTGAGGTCGATTAACACTTTGTATTGATTAAAAATTTTCAAAGTCTATCTTCCGAATTTGAAGTCGAATCTCATCAATTCTTATATATTTGAGTGAGTTTGTAACTAACTCTGTCAGAAATCTTCGATTCACTTCCATCGAAGCCCATTGACGTCGATTGTCACTTTGTATTGATTGAAAATTTTTAAAGTCCATCTCCCTAATTTGATGTCGAATCTCATCAATTCTTATATATTTGAGTGAGTTTGCAACTAACTCTAACAGAAATCTTCGATTTACTTCCATTGAAGCCCATTGAGGTCGATTGTCACTTTGTATTGATTGAGAATTTTCAAAGTCTATCTTCCTAATTTGATGACGAATCTCATCAATTCTTATATATTTTAGTGAGTTTGCAACTAACTTTGTCAGCAATCGTCGAATTACTTCCATTGAAGCCCCTTGAGGTCGATTAACACTTTGTATTGATTGAAAATTTTCAAAGTCTATTTTCCGAATTTGAAGTCGAATCTCATTGATTCTTATATATTTGAGTGAGTTTGCAACTGACTTTGTCAGCAATCTCCGACTTACTTCCATTGAAGCCTATTGAGGTCGATTGTCACTCAGTATTGAATGAAAATTTTCAAAGTCTATCTTCCAAATTTGAAGTCGAATCTCATCAATTCTTATATGTTTGAGTGAGTTTGCAACTGACTTTGTCAGCAATCTCCGATTTACTTCCATTGAAGCCCATTGAGGTCGATTGTCACTTTGTATTGATTGAAAAATTTCAAAGTCTATCTTCCGAATTTGAAGTCGAATCTTATCAATTCTTATATGTTTGAGAGAGTTTGCAACTGACTTTGTCAGATATCGTCGATTTACATCTATTGTAGCCCATTGAGGACGATTGTCACTTTGTATTGATTGAAATTTTCAAAGTCTATTTTCCGAATTTGAAGTCGAATCTTATCAATTCTTATATGTTTGAGAGAGTTTGCAACTGACTTTGTCAGATATCGTCGACTTACTTCCATTGAAGCCCATTGAGATCGATTGTCACTTTGTATTGATTGAAAAATTTCAAAGTCTATTTTCCGAATTTGAAGTCGAATCCCATTAATTCTCATATATTTGAGTGAGTTTGCAACTGACTTTGTCAGATATCGTCGATTTATATCCATTGTAGCCCATTGAGGACGATTGTCACTTTGTATTGATTGAAAATTTTCAAAGTCTATCTTCCGAATTTGAAGTCGAATCTTATCAATTCTTATATATTTGAGTGAGTTTGTAACTAACTTTGTCAGCAATCTTCGACTTACTTCCATTGAAGCCCATTGAGGTCGATTGTCACTTTGTATTGATTGAAAAATTTCAAAGTCTATCTTCCGAATTTGAAGTCGAATCTTATCAATTCTTATATGTTTGAGAGAGTTTGCAACTGACTTTCTCAGATATCGTCGATTTACATCCATTGTAGCCCATTGAGGACGATTGTCACTTTGTATTGATTGAAATTTTCAAAGTCTATTTTCCGAATTTGAAGTCGAATCTTATCAATTCTTATATGTTTGAGAGAGTTTGCAACTGACTTTGTCAGATATCGTCGACTTACTTCCATTGAAGCCCATTGAGGTCGATTGTCACTTTGTATTGATTGAAAAATTTCAAAGTCTATTTTCCGAATTTGAAGTCGAATCCCATTAATTCTCATATATTTGAGTGAGTTTGCAACTGACTTTGTCAGATATCGTCGATTTATATCCATTGTAGCCCATTGAGGACGATTGTCACTTTGTATTTATTGAAATTTTCAAAGTCTATCTTCCGAATTTGAAGTCGAATCTCATCAATTCTTATATGTTTGAGAGAGTTTGCAACTGACTTTGTCAGATATCGTCGACTTACTTCCATTGAAGCCCATTGAGGTCGATTGTCACTTTGTATTGATTGAAAAATTTCAAAGTCTATTTTCCGAATTTGGAGTCGAATCCCATTAATTCTCATATATTTGAGTGAGTTTGCAACTGACTTTGTCAGATATCGTCGATTTATATCCATTGTAGCCCATTGAGGACGATTGTCACTTTGTATTGATTGAAAATTTTCAAAGTCTATCTTCCTAATTTGATGACGAGTCTCATCAATTCTTATATATTTTAGTGAGTTTGCAACTAACTTTGTCAGCAATCGTCGAATTACTTCCATTGAAGCCCATTGAGGTCGATTAACACTTTGTATTGATTGAAAATTTTCAAAGTCTATCTTCCTAATTTGATGACGAATCTCATCAATTCTTATATGTTTGAGTGAGTTTGCAACTGACGTTGTCAGCAATCTCCGATTTACTTCCATTGAAGCCTATTGAGGTCGATTGTCACTTAATATTGAATGATAATTTTCAAAGTCTATCTTCCGAATTTGAAGTCGAATCTCATCAATTCTTATATATATGAGTGAGTTTGTAACTAACTCTGTCAGAAATCTTCGATTTACTTCCATTGAAGCCCATTGAGGTCGATTGTCACTTTGTATTGATTGAAAATTTTCAAAGTCTATCTTCCTAATTTGATGTCGAATCTCATCAATTCTTATATATTTCAGTGAGTTTGCAACTAACTTTGTCAGCAATCTTCGATTTACTTCCATTGTAGCCCATTGAGGACGATTGTCACTTTGTATTGATTGAAAAATTTCAAAGTCTATTTTCCGAATTTGAAGTCGAATCCCATTAATTCTCATATATTTGAGTGAGTTTGCAACTGACTTTGTCAGATATCGTCGATTTATATCCATTGTAGCCCATTGAGGACGATTGTCACTTTGTATTGATTGAAAATTTTCAAAGTCTATCTTCCTAATTTGATGTCGAATCTCATCAATTCTTATATATTTGAGTGAGTTTGTAACTAACTTTGTCAGCAATCTTCGACTTACTTCCATTGAAGCCCATTGAGGTCGATTGTCACTTTGTATTGATTGAGAATTTTCAAAGTCTATCTTCCTAATTTGATGACGAATCTCATCAATTCTTATATATTTTAGTGAGTTTGCAACTAACTTTGTCAGCAATCGTCGAATTACTTCCATTGAAGCCCATTGAGGACGATTGTCACTTTCTATTGATTGAAAATTTTCAAAGTCTATCTTCCTAATTTGATGTCGAATCTCATCAATTCTTATATATTTGAGTGAGTTTGTAACTAACTTTGTCAGCAATCTTCGACTTACTTCCATTGAAGCCCATTGAGGTCGATTGTCACTTTGTATTGATTGAGAATTTTCAAAGTCTATCTTCCTAATTTGATGACGAATCTCATCAATTCTTATATATTTTAGTGAGTTTGCAACTAACTTTGTCAGCAATCGTCGAATTACTTCCATTGAAGCCCCTTGAGGTCGATTAACACTTTGTATTGATTGAAAATTTTCAAAGTCTATTTTCCGAATTTGAAGTCGAATCTCATTAATTCTTATATATTTGAGTGAGTTTGCAACTGACTTTGTCAGCAATCTCCGACTTACTTCCATTGAAGCCTATTGAGGTCGATTGTCACTTAGTATTGAATGAAAATTTTCAAAGTCTATCTTCCAAATTTGAAGTCGAATCTCACCAATTCTTATATGTTTGAGTGAGTTTGCAACTGACTTTGTCAGCAATCTCCGATTTACTTCCATTGAAGCCTATTGAGGTCGATTGTCACTTAATATTGAATGATAATTTTCAAAGTCTATCTTCCGAATTTGAAGTCGAATCTCATCAATTCTTATATATATGAGTGAGTTTGTAACTAACTCTGTCAGAAATCTTCGATTTACTTCCATTGAAGCCCATTGAGGTCGATTGTCACTTTGTATTGATTGAAAATTTTCAAAGTCTATTTTCCGAATTTGAAGTCGAATCCCATTAATTCTCATATATATGAGTGAGTTTGCAACTGACTTTGTCAGATATCGTCGATTTATATCCATTGTAGCCCATTGAGGACGATTGTCACTTTGTATTGATTGAAGATTTTCAAAGTCTATCTTCCGAATTTGAAGTCGAATCTTATCAATTCTTATATGTTTGAGAGAGTTTGCAACTGACTTTGTCAGATATCGTCGATTTACATCCATTGTAGCCCATTGAGGACGATTGTCACTTTGTATTGATTGAAAAATTCCAAAGTCTATCTTCCGAATTTGGAGTCGAATCTTATCAATTCTTATATGTTTGAGAGAGTTTGCAACTGACTTTGTCAGATATCTTCGATTTACATCCATTGTAGACCATTGAGGACGATTGTCACTTTGTATTGATTGAAAATTTTCAAAGTCTATCTTCCGAATTTGAAGTCGAATCTTATCAATTCTTATATGTTTGAGAGAGTTTGCAACTGACTTTGTCAGATATCGTCGATTTACTTCCATTGAAGCCCATTGAGGTCGATTGTCACTTTGTATTGATTGAAAAATTTCAAAGTCTATCTTCCGAATTTGGAGTCGAATCTTATCAATTCTTATATGTTTGAGAGAGTTTGCAACTGACTTTGTCAGATATCGTCGATTTACATCCATTGTAGACCATTGAGGACGATTGTCACTTTGTATTGATTGAAAATTTTCAAAGTCTATCTTCCGAATTTGAAGTCGAATCTTATCAATTCTTATATATTTCAGTGAGTTTGCAACTAACTTTGTCAGCAATCTTCGATTTACTTCCATTGTAGCCCATTGAGGACGATTGTCACTTTGTATTGATTGAAAATTTTCAAAGTCTATCTTCCGAATTTGAAGTCGAATCTTATCAATTCTTATATATTTCAGTGAGTTTGCAACTAACTTTGTCAGCAATCTTCGATTTACTTCCATTGAAGCCCATTGAGGTCGATTATCACTTTGTATTGATTGAAAATTTTCAAAGTCTATCTTCCTAATTTGATGTCGAATCTCATCAATTCTTATATATTTCAGTGAGTTTGCAACTAACTTTGTCAGCAATCTTCGATTTACTTCCATTGTAGCCCATTGAGGTCGATTGTCACTATGTATTGAATGAAAACTTTCAAAGTCCATCTCCCTAATTTGATGTCGTATCTCTTCAATTCATATATATTTGAGTGAGTTTGCAACTAACTCTAACAGAAATCTTCGATTTACTTCCATTGAAGCCCATTGAGGTCGATTGTCACTTTGTATTGATTGAAAATTTTCAAAGTCTATCTTCCTAATTTGATGTCGAATCTCATCAATTCTCATATATTTCAGTGAGTTTGCAACTAACTTTGTCAGCAATCTTCGATTTACTTCCATTGTAGCCCATTGAGGTCGATTGTCACTTTGTATTGATTGAAAATTTTCAAAGTCTATCTTCCTAATTTGATGTCGAATCTCATCAATTCTTATATATTTCAGTGAGTTTGCAACTAACTTTGTCAGCAATCTTCGATTTACTTCCATTGAAGCCCATTGAGGTCGATTATCACTTTGTATTGATTGAAAATTTTCAAAGTCTATCTTCCTAATTTGATGTCGAAACTCATCAATTCTTATATATTTGAGTGAGTTCGCAAATAACTTTGTCAGCAAACTCCGATTTACTTCCATTGAAGCCCATTGAGGTCGATTGTCACTTTGTATTGATTGAAAATTTTCAAAGTCTATCTTCCTAATTTGATGTCGAATCTCATCAATTCTTATATATTTAAGTGAGTTTGTAACTAACTTTGTCAGCAATCGTCGATTTATTTCTATTGAAGCCCATTGAGGTCGATTGTCACTTTGTATTGATTGAAAATTTTCAAAGTCTATCTTCCTAATTTGATGACGAATCTCATCAATTCTTATATATTTTAGTGAGTTTGCAACTAACTTTGTCAGCAATCGTCGAATTACTTCCATTGAAGCCCATTGAGGTCGATTAACACTTTGTATTGATTAAAAATTTTCAAAGTCTATCTTCCGAATTTGAAGTCGAATCTCATCAATTCTTATATATTTGAGTGAGTTTGTAACTAACTCTGTCAGAAATCTTCGATTCACTTCCATCGAAGCCCATTGACGTCGATTGTCACTTTGTATTGATTGAAAATTTTTAAAGTCCATCTCCCTAATTTGATGTCGAATCTCATCAATTCTTATATATTTGAGTGAGTTTGCAACTAACTCTAACAGAAATCTTCGATTTACTTCCATTGAAGCCCATTGAGGTCGATTGTCACTTTGTATTGATTGAGAATTTTCAAAGTCTATCTTCCTAATTTGATGACGAATCTCATCAATTCTTATATATTTTAGTGAGTTTGCAACTAACTTTGTCAGCAATCGTCGAATTACTTCCATTGAAGCCCCTTGAGGTCGATTAACACTTTGTATTGATTGAAAATTTTCAAAGTCTATTTTCCGAATTTGAAGTCGAATCTCATTAATTCTTATATATTTGAGTGAGTTTGCAACTGACTTTGTCAGCAATCTCCGACTTACTTCCATTGAAGCCTATTGAGGTCGATTGTCACTCAGTATTGAATGAAAATTTTCAAAGTCTATCTTCCAAATTTGAAGTCGAATCTCATCAATTCTTATATGTTTGAGTGAGTTTGCAACTGACTTTGTCAGCAATCTCCGATTTACTTCCATTGAAGCCCATTGAGGTCGATTGTCACTTTGTATTGATTGAAAAATTTCAAAGTCTATCTTCCGAATTTGAAGTCGAATCTTATCAATTCTTATATGTTTGAGAGAGTTTGCAACTGACTTTGTCAGATATCGTCGATTTACATCCATTGTAGCCCATTGAGGACGATTGTCACTTTGTATTGATTGAAATTTTCAAAGTCTATTTTCCGAATTTGAAGTCGAATCTTATCAATTCTTATATGTTTGAGAGAGTTTGCAACTGACTTTGTCAGATATCGTCGACTTACTTCCATTGAAGCCCATTGAGGTCGATTGTCACTTTGTATTGATTGAAAAATTTCAAAGTCTATTTTCCGAATTTGAAGTCGAATCCCATTAATTCTCATATATTTGAGTGAGTTTGCAACTGACTTTGTCAGATATCGTCGATTTATATCCATTGTAGCCCATTGAGGACGATTGTCACTTTGTATTGATTGAAAATTTTCAAAGTCTATCTTCCGAATTTGAAGTCGAATCTTATCAATTCTTATATATTTGAGTGAGTTTGTAACTAACTTTGTCAGCAATCTTCGACTTACTTCCATTGAAGCCCATTGAGGTCGATTGTCACTTTGTATTGATTGAAAAATTTCAAAGTCTATCTTCCGAATTTGAAGTCGAATCTTATCAATTCTTATATGTTTGAGAGAGTTTGCAACTGACTTTGTCAGATATCGTCGATTTACATCCATTGTAGCCCATTGAGGACGATTGTCACTTTGTATTGATTGAAATTTTCAAAGTCTATTTTCCGAATTTGAAGTCGAATCTTATCAATTCTTATATGTTTGAGAGAGTTTGCAACTGACTTTGTCAGATATCGTCGACTTACTTCCATTGAAGCCCATTGAGGTCGATTGTCACTTTGTATTGATTGAAAAATTTCAAAGTCTATTTTCCGAATTTGAAGTCGAATCCCATTAATTCTCATATATTTGAGTGAGTTTGCAACTGACTTTGTCAGATATCGTCGATTTATATCCATTGTAGCCCATTGAGGACGATTGTCACTTTGTATTTATTGAAATTTTCAAAGTCTATCTTCCGAATTTGAAGTCGAATCTCATCAATTCTTATATGTTTGAGAGAGTTTGCAACTGACTTTGTCAGATATCGTCGACTTACTTCCATTGAAGCCCATTGAGGTCGATTGTCACTTTGTATTGATTGAAAAATTTCAATGTCTATTTTCCGAATTTGGAGTCGAATCCCATTAATTCTCATATATTTGAGTGAGTTTGCAACTGACTTTGTCAGATATCGTCGATTTATATCCATTGTAGCCCATTGAGGACGATTGTCACTTTGTATTGATTGAAAATTTTCAAAGTCTATCTTCCTAATTTGATGACGAATCTCATCAATTCTTATATATTTTAGTGAGTTTGCAACTAACTTTGTCAGCAATCGTCGAATTACTTCCATTGAAGCCCATTGAGGTCGATTAACACTTTGTATTGATTGAAAATTTTCAAAGTCTATCTTCCTAATTTGATGACGAATCTCATCAATTCTTATATGTTTGAGTGAGTTTGCAACTGACGTTGTCAGCAATCTCCGATTTACTTCCATTGAAGCCTATTGAGGTCGATTGTCACTTAATATTGAATGATAATTTTCAAAGTCTATCTTCCGAATTTGAAGTCGAATCTCATCAATTCTTATATATATGAGTGAGTTTGTAACTAACTCTGTCAGAAATCTTCGATTTACTTCCATTGAAGCCCATTGAGGTCGATTGTCACTTTGTATTGATTGAAAATTTTCAAAGTCTATCTTCCTAATTTGATGTCGAATCTCATCAATTCTTATATATTTAAGTGAGTTTGTAACTAACTTTGTCAGCAATCGTCGATTTATTTCTATTGAAGCCCATTGAGGTCGATTGTCACTTTGTATTGATTGAAAATTTTCAAAGTCTATCTTCCTAATTTGATGACGAATCTCATCAATTCTTATATATTTTAGTGAGTTTGCAACTAACTTTATCAGCAATCGTCGAATTACTTCCATTGAAGCCCATTGAGGTCGATTAACACTTTGTATTGATTAAAAATTTTCAAAGTCTATCTTCCGAATTTGAAGTCGAATCTCATCAATTCTTATATATTTGAGTGAGTTTGTAACTAACTCTGTCAGAAATCTTCGATTCACTTCCATCGAAGCCCATTGACGTCGATTGTCACTTTGTATTGATTGAAAATTTTTAAAGTCCATCTCCCTAATTTGATGTCGAATCTCATCAATTCTTATATATTTGAGTGAGTTTGCAACTAACTCTAACAGAAATCTTCGATTTACCTCCATTGAAGCCCATTGAGGTCGATTGTCACTTTGTATTGATTGAGAATTTTCAAAGTCTATCTTCCTAATTTGATGACGAATCTCATCAATTCTTATATATTTTAGTGAGTTTGCAACTAACTTTGTCAGCAATCGTCGAATTACTTCCATTGAAGCCCCTTGAGGTCGATTAACACTTTGTATTGATTGAAAATTTTCAAAGTCTATTTTCCGAATTTGAAGTCGAATCTCATTAATTCTTATATATTTGAGTGAGTTTGCAACTGACTTTGTCAGCAATCTCCGACTTACTTCCATTGAAGCCTATTGAGGTCGATTGTCACTCAGTATTGAATGAAAATTTTCAAAGTCTATCTTCCAAATTTGAAGTCGAATCTCATCAATTCTTATATGTTTGAGTGAGTTTGCAACTGACTTTGTCAGCAATCTCCGATTTACTTCCATTGAAGCCCATTGAGGTCGATTGTCACTTTGTATTGATTGAAAAATTTCAAAGTCTATCTTCCGAATTTGAAGTCGAATCTTATCAATTCTTATATGTTTGAGAGAGTTTGCAACTGACTTTGTCAGATATCGTCGATTTACATCCATTGTAGCCCATTGAGGACGATTGTCACTTTGTATTGATTGAAATTTTCAAAGTCTATTTTCCGAATTTGAAGTCGAATCTTATCAATTCTTATATGTTTGAGAGAGTTTGCAACTGACTTTGTCAGATATCGTCGACTTACTTCCATTGAAGCCCATTGAGGTCGATTGTCACTTTGTATTGATTGAAAAATTTCAAAGTCTATTTTCCGAATTTGAAGTCGAATCCCATTAATTCTCATATATTTGAGTGAGTTTGCAACTGACTTTGTCAGATATCGTCGATTTATATCCATTGTAGCCCATTGAGGACGATTGTCACTTTGTATTGATTGAAAATTTTCAAAGTCTATCTTCCGAATTTGAAGTCGAATCTTATCAATTCTTATATATTTGAGTGAGTTTGTAACTAACTTTGTCAGCAATCTTCGACTTACTTCCATTGAAGCCCATTGAGGTCGATTGTCACTTTGTATTGATTGAAAAATTTCAAAGTCTATCTTCCGAATTTGAAGTCGAATCTTATCAATTCTTATATGTTTGAGAAAGTTTGCAACTGACTTTGTCAGATATCGTCGATTTACATCCATTGTAGCCCATTGAGGACGATTGTCACTTTGTATTGATTGAAATTTTCAAAGTCTATTTTCCGAATTTGAAGTCGAATCTTATCAATTCTTATATGTTTGAGAGAGTTTGCAACTGACTTTGTCAGATATCGTCGACTTACTTCCATTGAAGCCCATTGAGGTCGATTGTCACTTTGTATTGATTGAAAAATTTCAAAGTCTATTTTCCGAATTTGAAGTCGAATCCCATTAATTCTCATATATTTGAGTGAGTTTGCAACTGACTTTGTCAGATATCGTCGATTTATATCCATTGTAGCCCATTGAGGACGATTGTCACTTTGTATTGATTGAAAATTTTCAAAGTCTATCTTCCTAATTTGATGACGAATCTCATCAATTCTTATATATTTTAGTGAGTTTGCAACTAACTTTGTCAGCAATCGTCGAATTACTTCCATTGAAGCCCATTGAGGTCGATTAACACTTTGTATTGATTGAAAATTTTCAAAGTCTATCTTCCTAATTTGATGACGAATCTCATCAATTCTTATATGTTTGAGTGAGTTTGCAACTGACTTTGTCAGCAATCTCCGACTTACTTCCATTGAAGCCTATTGAGGTCGATTGTCACTTAGTATTGAATGAAAATTTTCAAAGTCTATCTTCCAAATTTGAAGTCGAATCTCACCAATTCTTATATGTTTGAGTGAGTTTGCAACTGACTTTGTCAGCAATCTCCGATTTACTTCCATTGAAGCCTATTGAGGTCGATTGTCACTTAATATTGAATGATAATTTTCAAAGTCTATCTTCCGAATTTGAAGTCGAATCTCATCAATTCTTATATATATGAGTGAGTTTGTAACTAACTCTGTCAGAAATCTTCGATTTACTTCCATTGAAGCCCATTGAGGTCGATTGTCACTTTGTATTGATTGAAAATTTTCAAAGTCTATCTTCCTAATTTGATGTCGAATCTCATCAATTCTTATATATTTCAGTGAGTTTGCAACTAACTTTGTCAGCAATCTTCGATTTACTTCCATTGTAGCCCATTGAGGACGATTGTCACTTTGTATTGATTGAAAAATTTCAAAGTCTATTTTCCGAATTTGAAGTCGAATCCCATTAATTCTCATATATTTGAGTGAGTTTGCAACTGACTTTGTCAGATATCGTCGATTTATATCCATTGTAGCCCATTGAGGACGATTGTCACTTTGTATTGATTGAAAATTTTCAAAGTCTATCTTCCTAATTTGATGTCGAATCTCATCAATTCTTATATATTTGAGTGAGTTTGTAACTAACTTTGTCAGCAATCTTCGACTTACTTCCATTGAAGCCCATTGAGGTCGATTGTCACTTTGTATTGATTGAGAATTTTCAAAGTCTATCTTCCTAATTTGATGACGAATCTCATCAATTCTTATATATTTTAGTGAGTTTGCAACTAACTTTGTCAGCAATCGTCGAATTACTTCCATTGAAGCCCATTGAGGACGATTGTCACTTTGTATTGATTGAAAATTTTCAAAGTCTATCTTCCTAATTCGATGTCGAATCTCATCAATTCTTATATATTTGAGTGAGTTTGTAACTAACTTTGTCAGCAATCTTCGACTTACTTCCATTGAAGCCCATTGAGGTCGATTGTCACTTTGTATTGATTGAGAATTTTCAAAGTCTATCTTCCTAATTTGATGACGAATCTCATCAATTCTTATATATTTTAGTGAGTTTGCAACTAACTTTGTCAGCAATCGTCGAATTACTTCCATTGAAGCCCCTTGAGGTCGATTAACACTTTGTATTGATTGAAAATTTTCAAAGTCTATTTTCCGAATTTGAAGTCGAATCTCATTAATTCTTATATATTTGAGTGAGTTTGCAACTGACTTTGTCAGCAATCTCCGACTTACTTCCATTGAAGCCTATTGAGGTCGATTGTCACTTAGTATTGAATGAAAATTTTCAAAGTCTATCTTCCAAATTTGAAGTCGAATCTCACCAATTCTTATATGTTTGAGTGAGTTTGCAACTGACTTTGTCAGCAATCTCCGATTTACTTCCATTGAAGCCTATTGAGGTCGATTGTCACTTAATATTGAATGATAATTTTCAAAGTCTATCTTCCGAATTTGAAGTCGAATCTCATCAATTCTTATATATATGAGTGAGTTTGTAACTAACTCTGTCAGAAATCTTCGATTTACTTCCATTGAAGCCCATTGAGGTCGATTGTCACTTTGTATTGATTGAAAATTTTCAAAGTCTATTTTCCGAATTTGAAGTCGAATCCCATTAATTCTCATATATATGAGTGAGTTTGCAACTGACTTTGTCAGATATCGTCGATTTATATCCATTGTAGCCCATTGAGGACGATTGTCACTTTGTATTGATTGAAGATTTTCAAAGTCTATCTTCCGAATTTGAAGTCGAATCTTATCAATTCTTATATGTTTGAGAGAGTTTGCAACTGACTTTGTCAGATATCGTCGATTTACATCCATTGTAGCCCATTGAGGACGATTGTCACTTTGTATTGATTGAAAAATTCCAAAGTCTATCTTCCGAATTTGGAGTCGAATCTTATCAATTCTTATATGTTTGAGAGAGTTTGCAACTGACTTTGTCAGATATCGTCGATTTACATCCATTGTAGACCATTGAGGACGATTGTCACTTTGTATTGATTGAAAATTTTCAAAGTCTATCTTCCGAATTTGAAGTCGAATCTTATCAATTCTTATATGTTTGAGAGAGTTTGCAACTGACTTTGTCAGATATCGTCGATTTACTTCCATTGAAGCCCATTGAGGTCGATTGTCACTTTGTATTGATTGAAAAATTTCAAAGTCTATCTTCCGAATTTGGAGTCGAATCTTATCAATTCTTATATGTTTGAGAGAGTTTGCAACTGACTTTGTCAGATATCGTCGATTTACATCCATTGTAGACCATTGAGGACGATTGTCACTTTGTATTGATTGAAAATTTTCAAAGTCTATCTTCCGAATTTGAAGTCGAATCTTATCAATTCTTATATATTTCAGTGAGTTTGCAACTAACTTTGTCAGCAATCTTCGATTTACTTCCATTGTAGCCCATTGAGGACGATTGTCACTTTGTATTGATTGAAAATTTTCAAAGTCTATCTTCCGAATTTGAAGTCGAATCTTATCAATTCTTATATGTTTGAGAGAGTTTGCAACTGACTTTGTCAGATATCGTCGATTTACTTCCATTGAAGCCCATTGAGGTCGATTGTCACTTTGTATTGATTGAAAAATTTCAAAGTCTATTTTCCGAATTTGAAGTCGAATCCCATTAATTCTCATATATTTGAGTGAGTTTGCAACTGACTTTGTCAGATATCGTCGATTTATATCCATTGAAGCCTATTGAGGTCGATTGTCACTTAATATTGAATGATAATTTTCAAAGTCTATCTTCCAAATTTGAAGTCGAATCTCATCAATTCTTATATATTTCAGTGAGTTTGCAACTAACTTTGTCAGCAATCTTCGATTTACTTCCATTGTAGCCCATTGAGGACGATTGTCACTTTGTATTGATTGAAAATTTTCAAAGTCTATCTTCCGAATTTGAAGTCGAATCTTATCAATTCTTATATGTTTGAGAGAGTTTGCAACTGACTTTGTCAGATATCGTCGATTTACTTCCATTGAAGCCCATTGAGGTCGATTGTCACTTTGTATTGATTGAAAAATTTCAAAGTCTATTTTCCGAATTTGAAGTCGAATCCCATTAATTCTCATATATTTGAGTGAGTTTGCAACTGACTTTGTCAGATATCGTCGATTTATATCTATTGTAGCCCATTGAGGACGATTGTCACTTTGTATTGATTGAAAATTTTCAAAGTCTATCTTCCTAATTTGATGTCGAATCACATCAATTCTTATATATTTGAGTGAGTTTGTAACTAACTTTGTCAGCAATCTTCGACTTACTTCCATTGAAGCCCATTGAGGTCGATTGTCACTTTGTATTGATTGAGAATTTTCAAAGTCTATCTTCCTAATTTGATGACGAATCTCATCAATTCTTATATATTTTAGTGAGTTTGCAACTAACTTTGTCACCAATCGTCGAATTACTTCCATTGAAGCCCCTTGAGGTCGATTAACACTTTGTATTGATTGAAAATTTTCAAAGTCTATTTTCCGAATTTGAAGTCGAATCTCATTAATTCTTATATATTTGAGTGAGTTTGCAACTGACTTTGTCAGCAATCTTCGACTTACTTCCATTGAAGCCTATTGAGGTCGATTGTCACTTAGTATTGAATGAAAATTTTCAAAGTCTATCTTCCAAATTTGAAGTCGAATCTCATCAATTCTTATATGTTTGAGTGAGTTTGCAACTGACTTTGTCAGCAATCTCCGATTCACTTCCATTGAAGCCTATTGAGGTCGATTGTCACTTAATATTGAATGATAATTTTCAAAGTCTATCTTCCGAATTTGAAGTCGAATCTCGTCAATTCTTATATATATGAGTGAGTTTGTAACTAACTCTGTCAGAAATCTTCGATTTACTTCCATTGAAGCCCATTGAGGTCGATTGTCACTTTGTATTGATTGAAAATTTTCAAAGTCTATTTTCCGAATTTGAAGTCGAATCCCATTAATTCTCATATATATGAGTGAGTTTGCAACTGACTTTGTCAGATATCGTCGATTTATATCCATTGTAGCCCATTGAGGACGATTGTCACTTTGTATTGATTGAAAATTTCCAAAGTCTATCTTCCGAATTTGAAGTCGAATCTTATCAATTCTTATATGTTTGAGAGAGTTTGCAACTGACTTTGTCAGATATCGTCGATTTACATCCATTGTAGCCCATTGAGGACGATTGTCACTTTGTATTGATTGAAAATTTTCAAAGCCTATCTTCCGAATTTGAAGTCGAATCTTATCAATTCTTATATGTTTGAGAGAGTTTGCAACTGACTTTGTCAGATATCGTCGATTTACTTCCATTGAAGCCCATTGAGGTCGATTGTCACTTTGTATTGATTGAAAATTTTCAAAGTCTATCTTCCTAATTTGATGTCAAAACTCATCAATTCTTATATATTTGAGTGAGTTTGCAACTAACTTTGTCAGCAAACTCCGATTTACTTCCATTGAAGCCCATTGAGGTCGATTGTTACTTTGTATTGATTGAAAATTTTCAAAGTCTATCTTCCTAATTTGATGTCGAATCTCATCAATTCTTATATATTTGCGTGAGTTTGTAACTAACTTTGTCAGCAATCGTCGATTTACTTCCATTGAAGCCCATTGAGGTCGATTATCACTTTGTATTGATTGAAAATTTTCAAAGTCTATCTTCCTAATTTGATGTCGAATCTCATCAATTCTTATATATTTCAGTGAGTTTGCAACTAACTTTGACAGCAATCTTCGATTTACTTCCATTGTAACCCATTGAGGACGATTGTCACTTTGTATTGATTGAAAATTTTCAAAGTCTATCTTCCGAATTTGAAGTCGAATCTCATCAATTCTTATATATATGAGTGAGTTTGTAACTAACTCTGTCAGAAATCTTCGATTTACTTCCATTGAAGCCCATTGAGGTCGATTGTCACTTTGTATTGATTGAAAATTTTCAAAGTCTATTTTCCGAATTTGAAGTCGAATCCCATTAATTCTCATATATTTGAGTGAGTTTGCAACTGACTTTGTCAGATATCGTCGATTTATATCCATTGTAGCCCATTGAGGACGATTGTCACTTTGTATTGATTGAAAATTTTCAAAGTCTATCTTCCGAATTTGAAGTCGAATCTTATCAATTCTTATATGTTTGAGAGAGTTTGCAACTGACTTTGTCAGATATCATCGACTTACTTCCATTGAAGCCCATTGAGGTCGATTGTCACTTTGTATTGATTGAAAAATTTCAAAGTCTATTTTCCGAATTTGAAGTCGAATCCCATTAATTCTCATATATTTGAGTGAGTTTGCAACTGACTTTGTCAGATATCGTCGATTTATATCCATTGTAGCCCATTGAGGACGATTGTCACTTTGTATTGATTGAAAATTTTCAAAGTCTATCTTCCTAATTTGATGTCGAATCTCATCAATTCTTATATATTTGAGTGAGTTTGTAACTAACTTTGTCAGCATTCTTCGACTTACTTCCATTGAAGCCCATTGAGGTCGATTGTCACTTTGTATTGATTGAGAATTTTCAAAGTCTATCTTCCTAATTTGATGACGAATCTCATCAATTCTTATATATTTTAGTGAGTTTGCAACTAACTTTGTCAGCAATCGTCGAATTACTTCCATTGAAGCCCCTTGAGGTCGATTAACACTTTGTATTGATTGAAAATTTTCAAAGTCTATTTTCCGAATTTGAAGTCGAATCTCATTAATTCTTATATATTTGAGTGAGTTTGCAACTGACTTTGTCAGCAATCTCCGACTTACTTCCATTGAAGCCTATTGAGGTCGATTGTCACTTAGTATTGAATGAAAATTTTCAAAGTCTATCTTCCAAATTTGAAGTCGAATCTCATCAATTCTTATATGTTTGAGTGAGTTTGTAACTGACTTTGTCAGCAATCTCCGATTTACTTCCATTGAAGCCTATTGAGGTCGATTGTCACTTAATATTGAATGATAATTTTCAAAGTCTATCTTCCGAATTTGAAGTCGAATCTCATCAATTCTTATATATATGAGTGAGTTTGTAACTAACTCTGTCAGAAATCTTCGATTTACTTCCATTGAAGCCCATTGAGGTCGATTGTCACTTTGTATTGATTGAAAATTTTCAAAGTCTATCTTCCGAATTTGAAGTCGAATCTTATCAATTCTTAGATGTTTGAGAGAGTTTGCAACTGACTTTGTCAGATATCGTCGATTTACATCCATTGTAGCCCATTGAGGACGATTGTCACTTTGTATTGATTGAAAAATTTCAAAGTCTATCTTCCGAATTTGGAGTCGAATCTTATCAATTCTTATATGTTTGAGAGAGTTTGCAACTGACTTTGTCAGATATCGTCGATTTACATCCATTGTAGCCCATTGAGGACGATTGTCACTTTGTATTGATTGAAAATTTTCAAAGTCTATCTTCCGAATTTGAAGTCGAATCTTATCAATTCTTATATGTTTGAGAGAGTTTGCAACTGACTTTGTCAGATATCGTCGATTTTCTTCCATTGAAGCCCATTGAGGTCGATTGTCACTTTGTATTGATTGAAAATTTTCAAAGTCTATCTTCCTAATTTGATGTCAAAACTCATCAATTCTTATATATTTGAGTGAGTTTGCAACTAACTTTGTCAGCAAACTCCGATTTACTTCCATTGAAGCCCATTGAGGTCGATTGTTACTTTGTATTGATTGAAAATTTTCAAAGTCTATCTTCCTAATTTGATGTCGAATCTCATCAACTCTTATATATTTGCGTGAGTTTGTAACTAACTTTGTCAGCAATCGTCGATTTACTTCCATTGAAGCCCATTTAGGTCGATTATCACTTTGTATTGATTGAAAATTTTCAAAGTCTATCTTCCTAATTTGATGTCAAAACTCATCAATTCTTATATATTTGAGTGAGTTTGCAACTAACTTTGTCAGCAAACTCCGATTTACTTCCATTGAAGCCCATTGAGGTCGATTGTTACTTTGTATTGATTGAAAATTTTCAAAGTCTATCTTCCTAATTTGATGTCGAATCTCATCAACTCTTATATATTTGCGTGAGTTTGCAACTAACTTTGACAGCAATCTTCGATTTACTTCCATTGTAGCCCATTGAGGACGATTGTCACTTTGTATCGATTGAAAATTTTCAAAGTCTATCTTCCGAATTTGAAGTCGAATCTTATCAATTCTTATATGTTTGAGAGAGTTTGCAACTGACTTTGTCAGATATCGTCGATTTACTTCCATTGAAGCCCATTGAGGTCGATTGTCACTTTGTATTGATTGAAAAATTTCAAAGTCTATTTTCCGAATTTGAAGTCGAATCCCATTAATTCTCATATATTTGAGTGAGTTTGCAACTGACTTTGTCAGATATCGTCGATTTATATCCATTGTAGCCCATTGAGGACGATTGTCACTTTGTATTGATTGAAAATTTTCAAAGTCTATCTTCCTAATTTGATGTCGATTCTCATCAATTCTTATATATTTGAGTGAGTTTGTAACTAACTTTGTCAGCAATCTTCGACTTACTTCCATTGAAGCCCATTGAGGTCGATTGTCACTTTGTATTGATTGAGAATTTTCAAAGTCTATCTTCCTAATTTGATGACGAATCTCATCAATTCTTATATATTTTAGTGAGTTTGCAACTAACTTTGTCACCAATCGTCGAATTACTTCCATTGAAGCCCCTTGAGGTCGATTAACACTTTGTATTGATTGAAAATTTTCAAAGTCTATTTTCCGAATTTGAAGTCGAATCTCATTAATTCTTATATATTTGAGTGAGTTTGCAACTGACTTTGTCAGCAATCTTCGACTTACTCCCATTGAAGCCTATTGAGGTCGATTGTCACTTAGTATTGAATGAAAATTTTCAAAGTCTATCTTCCAAATTTGAAGTCGAATCTCATCAATTCTTATATGTTTGAGTGAGTTTGCAACTGACTTTGTCAGCAATCTCCGATTTACTTCCATTGAAGCCTATTGAGGTCGATTGTCACTTAATATTGAATGATAATTTTCAAAGTTTATCTTCCGAATTTGAAGTCGAATCTCGTCAATTCTTATATATATGAGTGAGTTTGTAACTAACTCTGTCAGAAATCTTCGATTTACTTCCATTGAAGCCCATTGAGGTCGATTGTCACTTTGTATTGATTGAAAATTTTCAAAGTCTATTTTCCGAATTTGAAGTCGAATCCCATTAATTCTCATATATATGAGTGAGTTTGCAACTGACTTTGTCAGATATCGTCGATTTATATCCATTGTAGCCCATTGAGGACGATTGTCACTTTGTATTGATTGAAAATTTTCAAAGTCTATCTTCCGAATTTGAAGTCGAATCTTATCAATTCTTATATGTTTGAGAGAGTTTGCAACTGACTTTGTCAGATATCGTCGATTTACATCCATTGTAGCCCATTGAGGACGATTGTCACTTTGTATTGATTGAAAATTTTCAAAGTCTATCTTCCGAATTTGAAGTCGAATCTTATCAATTCTTATATGTTTGAGAGAGTTTGCAACTGACTTTGTCAGATATCGTCGATTTACTTCCATTGAAGCCCATTGAGGTCGATTGTCACTTTGTATTGATTGAAAATTTTCAAAGTCTATCTTCCTAATTTGATGTCAAAACTCATCAATTCTTATATATTTGAGTGAGTTTGCAACTAACTTTGTCAGCAAACTCCGATTTACTTCCATTGAAGCCCATTGAGGTCGATTGTTACTTTGTATTGATTGAAAATTTTCAAAGTCTATCTTCCGAATTTGAAGTCGAATCTTATCAATTCTTATATGTTTGAGAGAGTTTGCAACTGACTTTGTCAGATATCGTCGATTTACTTCCATTGAAGCCCATTGAGGTCGATTAACACTTTGTATTGATTGAAAATTTTCAAAGTCTATCTTCCGAATTTGAAGTCGAATCTTATCAATTCTTATATGTTTGAGAGAGTTTGCAACTGACTTTGTCAGATATCGTCGATTTACTTCCATTGAAGCCCATTGAGGTCGATTGTCACTTTGTATTGATTGAAAATTTTCAAAGTCTATCTTCCTAATTTGATGTCGAAACTCATCAATTCTTATATATTTGAGTGAGTTTGCAACTAACTTTGTCAGCAAACTCCGATTTACTTCCATTGAAGCCCATTGAGGTCGATTGTTACTTTGTATTGATTGAAAATTTTCAAAGTCTATCTTCCTAATTTGATGTCGAAACTCATCAATTCTTATATATTCGAGTGAGTTTGCAACTAACTCTGTCAGCAATCGTCGATTTACTTCCATTGAAGCCCATTGAGGTCGATTAACACTTTGTATTGATTGAAAATTTCCAAAGTCTATTTTCCGAATTTGAAGTCGAATCTCATTAATTCTTATATATTTGAGTGAGTTTGCAACTGACTTTGTCAGCAATCTCCGAATTACTTCCATTGAAGCCTATTGAGGTCGATTGTCACTTAGTATTGAATGAAAATTTTCAAAGTCTATCTTCCGAATTTGAAGTCGAATCTCATCAATTCTTATATATTTCAGTGAGTTTGTAACTAACTCTGTCAAAAATCTTCGATTTACTTCCATTGAAGCCCATTGAGGTCGATTGTCACTTAGTATTGAATGAAAATTTTCAAAGTCTATCTTCCGAATTTGAAGTCGAATCTCATCAATTTTTATATATTTGAGTGAGTTTGTAACTAACTCTGTCAAAAATCTTCGATTTACTTCCATTCAAGCCCATTGAGGTCGATTGTCACTTTTTATTGATTGAAAATTTTCAAAGTCTATCTTCCTAATTTGATGTCAAAACTCATCAATTCTTATATATTTGAGTGAGTTTGCAACTAACTTTGTCAGCACAATTCGATTTACTTCCATTGAAGCCCATTGAGGTCGATTGTTACTTTGTATTGATTGAAAATTTTCAAAGTCTATCTTCCTAATTTGATGTCGAATCTCATCAATTCTTATACATTTGCGTGAGTTTGTAACTAACTTTGTCAGCAATCGTCGATTTACTTCCATTGAAGCCCATTGAGGTCGATTATCACTTTGTATTGATTGAAAATTTTCAAAGTCAATCTTCCGAATTTGAAGTCGAATCTTATCAATTCTTATATGTTTGAGAGAGTTTGCAACTGACTTTGTCAGATATCGTCGATTTACTACCATTGAAGCCCATTGAGGTCGATTGTCACTTTGTATTGATTGAAAATTTTCAAAGTTTATCTTCCTAATTTGATGTCGAAACTCATCAATTCTCATATATTTGAGTGAGTTTGCGACTAACTTTGTCAGCAAACTCCGATTTACTTCCATTGAAGCCCATTGAGGTCGATTGTTACTTTGTATTGATTGAAAATTTTCAAAGTCTATCTTCCTAATTTGATGTCGAATCTCATCAATTCTTATATATTTTAGTGAGTTTGCAACTGACTTTGTCAGCAATCGTCGAATTACTTCCATTGAAGCCCCTTGAGGTCGATTAACACTTTGTATTGATTGAAAATTTTCAAAGTCTATTTTCCGATTTTGAAGTCGAATCTCATTAATTCTTATATATTCGAGTGAGTTTGCAACTGACTTTGTCAGCAATCTCCGACTTACTTCCATTGAAGCCTATTGAGGTCGATTGTCACTTAGTATTGAATGAAAATTTTCAAAGTCTATCTTCCGAATTTGAAGTCGAATCTCATCAATTGTTATATATTTGAGTGAGTTTGTAACTAACTCTGTCAAAAATCTTCGATTTACTTCCATTGAAGCCCATTGAGGTCGATTGTCACTTAGTATTGAATGAAAATTTTCAAAGTCTATCTTCCAAATTTGAAGTCGAATCTCATCAATTTTTATATGTTTGAGTGAGTTTGCAACTGACTTTGTCAGCAATCTCCGATTTACTTCCATTGAAGCCTATTGAGGTCGATTGTCACTTAGTATTGAATGAAAATTTTCAAAGTCTATCTTCCGAATTTGAAGTCGAATCTCATCAATTCTCATATATTTGAGTGAGTTTGTAACTAACTCTGTCAAAAATCTTCGATTTACTTCCATTGAAGCCCATTGAGGTCGATTGTCACTTAGTATTGAATGAAAATTTTCAAAGTCTATCTTCCGAATTTGAAGTCGAATCTCATCAATTCTTATATATTTGAGTGAGTTTGTAACTAACTCTGTCAAAAATCTTCGATTTACTTCCATTGAAGCCCATTGAGGTCGATTGTCACTTAGTATTGAATGAAAATTTTCAAAGTCTATCTTCCTAATTTGATGACGAATCTCGTCAATTCTTATATATATGAGTGAGTTTGTAACTAACTCTGTCAGAAATCTTCGATTTACTTCCATTGAAGCCCATTGAGGTCGATTGTCACTTTGTATTGATTGAAAATTTTCAAAGTCTATTTTCCGAATTTGAAGTCGAATCCCATTAATTCTCATATATATGAGTGAGTTTGCAACTGACTTTGTCAGATATCGTCGATTTATATCCATTGTAGCCCATTGAGGACGATTGTCACTTTGTATTGATTGAAAATTTTCAAAGTCTATCTTCCGAATTTGAAGTCGAATCTTATCAATTCTTATATGTTTGAGAGAGTTTGCAACTGACTTTGTCAGATATCGTCGATTTACATCCATTGTAGCCCATTGAGGACGATTGTCACTTTGTATTGATTGAAAATTTTCAAAGTCTATCTTCCGAATTTGAAGTCGAATCTTATCAATTCTTATATGTTTGAGAGAGTTTGCAACTGACTTTGTCAGATATCGTCGATTTACTTCCATTGAAGCCCATTGAGGTCGATTGTCACTTTGTATTGATTGAAAATTTTCAAAGTCTATCTTCCTAATTTGATGTCAAAACTCATCAATTCTTATATATTTGAGTGAGTTTGCAACTAACTTTGTCAGCAAACTCCGATTTACTTCCATTGAAGCCCATTGAGGTCGATTGTTACTTTGTATTGATTGAAAATTTTCAAAGTCTATCTTCCGAATTTGAAGTCGAATCTTATCAATTCTTATATGTTTGAGAGAGTTTGCAACTGACTTTGTCAGATATCGTCGATTTACTTCCATTGAAGCCCATTGAGGTCGATTAACACTTTGTATTGATTGAAAATTTTCAAAGTCTATCTTCCGAATTTGAAGTCGAATCTTATCAATTCTTATATGTTTGAGAGAGTTTGCAACTGACTTTGTCAGATATCGTCGATTTACTTCCATTGAAGCCCATTGAGGTCGATTGTCACTTTGTATTGATTGAAAATTTTCAAAGTCTATCTTCCTAATTTGATGTCGAAACTCATCAATTCTTATATATTTGAGTGAGTTTGCAACTAACTTTGTCAGCAAACTCCGATTTACTTCCATTGAAGCCCATTGAGGTCGATTGTTACTTTGTATTGATTGAAAATTTTCAAAGTCTATCTTCCTAATTTGATGTCGAAACTCATCAATTCTTATATATTCGAGTGAGTTTGCAACTAACTCTGTCAGCAATCGTCGATTTACTTCCATTGAAGCCCATTGAGGTCGATTAACACTTTGTATTGATTGAAAATTTCCAAAGTCTATTTTCCGAATTTGAAGTCGAATCTCATTAATTCTTATATATTTGAGTGAGTTTGCAACTGACTTTGTCAGCAATCTCCGAATTACTTCCATTGAAGCCTATTGAGGTCGATTGTCACTTAGTATTGAATGAAAATTTTCAAAGTCTATCTTCCGAATTTGAAGTCGAATCTCATCAATTCTTATATATTTCAGTGAGTTTGTAACTAACTCTGTCAAAAATCTTCGATTTACTTCCATTGAAGCCCATTGAGGTCGATTGTCACTTAGTATTGAATGAAAATTTTCAAAGTCTATCTTCCGAATTTGAAGTCGAATCTCATCAATTTTTATATATTTGAGTGAGTTTGTAACTAACTCTGTCAAAAATCTTCGATTTACTTCCATTGAAGCCCATTGAGGTCGATTGTCACTTTTTATTGATTGAAAATTTTCAAAGTCTATCTTCCTAATTTGATGTCAAAACTCATCAATTCTTATATATTTGAGTGAGTTTGCAACTAACTTTGTCAGCAAACTTCGATTTACTTCCATTGAAGCCCATTGAGGTCGATTGTTACTTTGTATTGATTGAAAATTTTCAAAGTCTATCTTCCTAATTTGATGTCGAATCTCATCAATTCTTATACATTTGCGTGAGTTTGTAACTAACTTTGTCAGCAATCGTCGATTTACTTCCATTGAAGCCCATTGAGGTCGATTATCACTTTGTATTGATTGAAAATTTTCAAAGTCAATCTTCCGAATTTGAAGTCGAATCTTATCAATTCTTATATGTTTGAGAGAGTTTGCAACTGACTTTGTCAGATATCGTCGATTTACTACCATTGAAGCCCATTGAGGTCGATTGTCACTTTGTATTGATTGAAAATTTTCAAAGTTTATCTTCCTAATTTGATGTCGAAACTCATCAATTCTCATATATTTGAGTGAGTTTGCGACTAACTTTGTCAGCAAACTCCGATTTACTTCCATTGAAGCCCATTGAGGTCGATTGTTACTTTGTATTGATTGAAAATTTTCAAAGTCTATCTTCCTAATTTGATGTCGAATCTCATCAATTCTTATATATTTTAGTGAGTTTGCAACTGACTTTGTCAGCAATCGTCGAATTACTTCCATTGAAGCCCCTTGAGGTCGATTAACACTTTGTATTGATTGAAAATTTTCAAAGTCTATTTTCCGATTTTGAAGTCGAATCTCATTAATTCTTATATATTCGAGTGAGTTTGCAACTGACTTTGTCAGCAATCTCCGACTTACTTCCATTGAAGCCTATTGAGGTCGATTGTCACTTAGTATTGAATGAAAATTTTCAAAGTCTATCTTCCGAATTTGAAGTCGAATCTCATCAATTGTTATATATTTGAGTGAGTTTGTAACTAACTCTGTCAAAAATCTTCGATTTACTTCCATTGAAGCCCATTGAGGTCGATTGTCACTTAGTATTGAATGAAAATTTTCAAAGTCTATCTTCCAAATTTGAAGTCGAATCTCATCAATTTTTATATGTTTGAGTGAGTTTGCAACTGACTTTGTCAGCAATCTCCGATTTACTTCCATTGAAGCCTATTGAGGTCGATTGTCACTTAGTATTGAATGAAAATTTTCAAAGTCTATCTTCCGAATTTGAAGTCGAATCTCATCAATTCTCATATATTTGAGTGAGTTTGTAACTAACTCTGTCAAAAATCTTCGATTTACTTCCATTGAAGCCCATTGAGGTCGATTGTCACTTAGTATTGAATGAAAATTTTCAAAGTCTATCTTCCGAATTTGAAGTCGAATCTCATCAATTCTTATATATTTGAGTGAGTTTGTAACTAACTCTGTCAAAAATCTTCGATTTACTTCCATTGAAGCCCATTGAGGTCGATTGTCACTTAGTATTGAATGAAAATTTTCAAAGTCTATCTTCCTAATTTGATGACGAATCTCATCAATTCTTATATATTTTAGTGAGTTTGCAACTAACTTTGTCAGCAATCGTCGAATTACTTCCATTGAAGCCCCTTGAGGTCGATTAACACTTTGTATTGATTGAAAATTTTCAAAGTCTATTTTCCGAATTTGAAGTCGAATCTCATTAATTCTTATATATTTGAGTGAGTTTGCAACTGACTTTGTCAGCAATCTCCGACTTACTTCCATTGAAGCCTATTGAGGTCGATTGTCACTTAGTATTGAAAGAAAAATTTCAAAGTCTATCTTCCAAATTTGAAGTCGAATCCCATCAATTCTTATATGTTTGATTGAGTTTGCAACTGACTTTGTCAGCAATCTCCGATTTACTTCCATTGAAGCCTATTGAGGTCGATTGTCACTTAGTATTGAATGAAAATTTTCAAAGTCTATCTTCCGAATTTGAAGTCGAATCTCATCAATTCTTATATATTTGAGTGAGTTTGTAACTAACTCTGTCAAAAATCTTCGATTTACTTCCATTGAAGCCCATTGAGGTCGATTGTCACTTTGTATTGATTGCAAATTTTCAAAGTCTATTTTCCGAATTTGAAGTCGAATCCCATTAATTCTCATATATTTGAGTGAGTTTTCAACTGACTTTGTCAGATATCGTCGATTTATATCCATGTAGCCCATTGAGGAGGATTGTCACTTTGTATTGATTGAAAATTTTCAAAGTCTATCTTCCTAATTTGATGACGAATCTCATCAAGTCTTATATATTTAAGTGAGTTTGCAACTGACTTTGTCAGATATCGTCGATTTACATCCATTGTAGCCCATTGAGGACGATTGTCACTTTGTATTGATTGAAAATTTTCAAAGTCTATCTTCCGAATTTAAAGTCGAATCTTATCAATTCTTACATGTTAGAGAGAGTTTGCAACTGACTTTGTCAGATATCGTCGATTTACATCCATTGTAGCCCATTGAGGACGATTGTCACTTTGTATTGATTGAAAATTTTCAAAGTCTATCTTCCGAATTTGAAGTCGAATCTTATCAATTCTTATATGTTTGAGAGAGTTTGCAACTGACTTTGTCAGATATCGTCGATTTACATCCATTGTAGCCCATTGAGGTCGATTGTCACTTTGTATTGATTGGAAATTTTCAAAGTCTATCTTCCTAATTTGATGTCGAAACTCATCAATTCTTATATATTTGAGTGAGTCTCCAACTAACTTTGTCAGCAAACTCCGATTTACTTCCATTGAAGCCCATTGAGGTCGATTATCACTTTGTATTGATTGAAAATTTTCAAAGTCTATCTTCCTAATTTGATGACGAATCTCATCAATTCTTATATATTTTAGTGAGTTTGCAACTAACTTTGTCAGCAATCGTCGAATTACTTCCATTGAAGCCCCTTGAGGTCGATTAACACTTTGTATTGATTGGAAATTTTCAAAGTCTATTTTCCGAATTTGAAGTCGAATCTCATTAATTCTTATATATTTGAGTGAGTTTGCAACTGACTTTGTCAGCAATCTCCGACTTACTTCCATTGAAGCCTATTGAGGTCGATTGTCACTTAGTATTGAATGAAAATTTTCAAAGTCTATCTTCCAAATTTGAAGTCGAATCCCATCAATTCTTATATGTTTGATTGAGTTTGCAACTGACTTTGTCAGCAATCTCCGATTTACTTCCATTGAAGCCTATTGAGGTCGATTGTCACTTAGTATTGAATGAAAATTTTCAAAATCTATCTTCCGAATTTGAAGTCGAATCTCATCACTTCTTATATATTTGAGTGAGTTTGTAACTAACTCTGTCAAAAATCTTCGATTTACTTCCATTGAAGCCCATTGAGGTCGATTGTCACTTTGTATTGATTGCAAATTTTCAAAGTCTATTTTCCGAATTTGAAGTCGAATCCCATTAATTCTCATATATTTGAGTGAGTTTGCAACTGACTTTGTCAGATATCGTCGATTTATATCCATGTAGCCCATTGAGGAGGATTGTCACTTTGTATTGATTGAAAATTTTCAAAGTCTATCTTCCTAATTTGATGACGAATCTCATCAAGTCTTATATATTTAAGTGAGTTTGCAACTGACTTTGTCAGATATCGTCGATTTACATCCATTGTAGCCCATTGAGGACGATTGTCACTTTGTATTGATTGAAAATTTTCAAAGTCTATCTTCCGAATTTAAAGTCGAATCTTATCAATTCTTACATGTTTGAGAGAGTTTGCAACTGACTTTGTCAGATATCGTCGATTTACATCCATTGTAGCCCATTGAGGACGATTGTCACTTTGTATTGATTGAAAATTTTCAAAGTCTATCTTCCGAATTTGAAGTCGAATCTTATCAATTCTCATATGTTTGAGAGAGTTTGCAACTGACTTTGTCAGATATCGTCGATTTACATCCATTGTAGCCCATTGAGGTCGATTGTCACTTTGTATTGATTGAAAATTTTCAAAGTCTATCTTCCTAATTTGATGTCGAAACTCATCAATTCTTATATATTTGAGTGAGTCTCCAACTAACTTTGTCAGCAAACTCCGATTTACTTCCATTGAAGCCCATTGAGGTCGATTGTTACTTTGTATTGATTGAAAATTTTCAAAGTCTATCTTCCTAATTTGATGTCGAATCTCATCAATTCTCATATATTTCAGTGAATTTGCAACTAACTTTGTCAGCAATCTTTGATTTACTTCCATTGTAGCCCATTGAGGTCGATTGTCACTTTGTATTGAATGAAAATTTTCAAAGTCCATCTCCCTAATTTGATGTCGAATCTCATCAATTCTTATATATTTGAGTGAGTTTGCAACTAACTCTAACAGAAATCTTCGATTTACTTCCATTGAAGCCCATTGAGGTCGATTGTCACTTTGTATTGATTGAAAATTTTCAAAGTCTATCTTCCTAATTTGATGTCGAAACTCATCAATTCTTATATATTTGAGTGAGTTTCCAACTAACTTTGTCAGCAAACTCCGATTTACTTCCATTGAAGCCCATTGAGGTCGATTGTTACTTTGTATTGATTGAAAATTTTCAAAGTCTATCTTCCTAATTTGATGTCGAATCTCATCAATTCTTATATATTTAAGTGAGTTTGTAACTAACTTTGTCAGCAATCGTCGATTTACTTCCATTGAAGCCCATTGAGGTCGATTATCACTTTGTATTGAATGAAAATTTTCAAAGTCCATCTCCCTAATTTGATGTCGAATCTCATCAATTCTTATATATTTGAGTGAGTTTGCAACTAACTCTGTCAAAAATCTTCGATTTACTTCCATTGAAGCCCATTGAGGTCGATTGTCACTTAGTATTGAATGAAAATTTTCAAAGTCTATCTTCCGAATTTGAAGTCGAATCTCATCAATTCTTATACATTTGAGTGAGTTTGTAACTAACTCTGTCAAAAATCTTCGATTTACTTCCATTGAAGCCCATTGAGGTCGATTGTCACTTAGTATTGAATGAAAATTTTCAAAGTCTATCTTCCTAATTTGATGACGAATCTCATCAATTCTTATATATTTTAGTGAGTTTGCAACTAACTTTGTCAGCAATCGTCGAATTACTTCCATTGAAGCCCCTTGAGGTCGATTAACACTTTGTATTGATTGAAAATTTTCAAAGTCTATTTTCCGAATTTGAAGTCGAATCTCATTAATTCTTATATATTTGAGTGAGTTTGCAACTGACTTTGTCAGCAATCTCCGACTTACTTCCATTGAAGCCTATTGAAGTTGATTGTCACTTAGTATTGAATGAAAATTTTCAAAGTCTATCTTCCAAAATTGAAGTCGAATCTCATCAATTCTTATATGTTTGAGTGAGTTTGCAACTGACTTTGTCAGCAATCTCCGATTTACTTCCATTGAAGCCTATTGAGGTCGATTGTCACTTAGTATTGAATGAAAATTTTCAAAGTCTATCTTCCGAATTTGAAGTCGAATCTCATCAATTCTTATATATTTGAGTGAGTTTGTAACTAACTCTGTCAAAAATCTTCGATTTACTTCCATTGAAGCCCATTGAGGTCGATTGTCACTTAGTATTGAATGAAAATTTTCAAAGTCTATCTTCCTAATTTGATGACGAATCTCATCAATTCTCATATATTTTAGTGAGTTTGCAACTAACTTTGTCAGCAATCGTCGAATTACTTCCCTTGAAGCCCCTTGAGGTCGATTAACACTTTGTATTGATTGAAAATTTTCAAAGTCTATTATCCGAATTTGAAGTCGAATCTCATTAATTCTTATATATTTGAGTGAGTTTGCAACTGACTTTGTCAGCAATCTCCGACTTACTTCCATTGAAGCCTATTGAGGTCGATTGTCACTTAGTATTGAATGAAAATTTTCAAAGTCTATCCTCCAAATTTGAAGTCGAATCCCATCAATTCTTATATGTTTGATTGAGTTTGCAACTGACTTTGTCAGCAATCTCCGATTTACTTCCATTGAAGCCTATTGAGGTCGATTGTCACTTAGTATTGAATGAAAATTTTCAAAGTCTATCTTCCGAATTTGAAGTCGAATCTCATCAATTCTTATATATTTGAGTGAGTTTGTAACTAACTCTGTCAAAAATCTTCGATTTACTTCCATTGAAGCCCATTGAGGTCGATTGTCACTTTGTATTGATTGAAAATTTTCAAAGTCTATTTTCCGAATTTGAAGTCGAATCCCATTAATTCTCATATATGTGAGTGAGTTTGCAACTGACTTTGTCAGATATCGTCGATTTATATCCATGTAGCCCATTGAGGAGGATTGTCACTTTGTATTGATTGAAAATTTTCAAAGTCTATCTTCCTAATTTGATGACGAATCTCATCAAGTCTTATATATTTAAGTGAGTTTGCAACTGACTTTGTCAGATATCGTCGATTTACATCCATTGTAGCCCATTGAGGACGATTGTCACTTTGTATTGATTGAAAATTTTCAAATTCTATCTTCCGAATTTGAAGTCGAATCTTATCAATTCTTACATGTTTGAGAGAGTTTGCAACTGACTTTGTCAGATATCGTCGATTTACATCCATTGTAGCCCATTGAGGACGATTGTCACTTTGTATTGATTGAAAATTTTCAAAGTCTATCTTCCGAATTTGAAGTCGAATCTCATCAATTCTTATATATTTGAGTGAGTTTGTAACTAACTCTGTCAAAAATCTTCGATTTACTTCCAATGAAGCCCATTGAGGTCGATTGTCACTTAGTATTGAATGAAAATTTTCAAAGTCTATCTTCCTAATTTGATGACGAATCTCATCAATTCTCATATATTTTAGTGAGTTTGCAACTAACTAACTTTGTCAGCAATCGTCGAATTACTTCCATTGAAGCCCCTTGAGGTCGATTAACACTTTGTATTGATTGAAAATTTTCAAAGTCTATTATCCGAATTTGAAGTCGATTCTCATTAATTCTTATATATTTGAGTGAGTTTGCAACTGACTTCGTCAGCAATCTCCGACTTACTTCCATTGAAGCCTATTGAGGTCGATTGTCACTTAGTATTGAATGAAAATTTTCAAAGTCTATCTTCCAAATTTGAAGTCGAATCCCATCAATTCTTATATGTTTGATTGAGTTTGCAACTGACTTTGCAGGCAATCTCCAATTTACCTCCATTGAAGCCTATTGAGGTCGATTGTCACTTATTATTGAATGAAAATTTTCAAAGTCTATCTTCCGAATTTGAAGTCGAATCTCATCAATTCTTATATATTTGAGTGAGTTTGTAACTAACTCTGTCAAAAATCTTCGATTTACTCCCATTGAAGCCCATTGAGGTCGATTGTCACTTTGTATTGATTGAAAATTTTCAAAGTCTATTTTCCGAATTTGAAGTCGAATCCCATTAATTCTCATATATGTGAGTGAGTTTGCAACTGACTTTGTCAGATATCGTCGATTTATATCCATGTAGCCCATTGAGGAGGATTGTCACTTTGTATTGATTGAAAATTTTCAAAGTCTATCTTCCGAATTTGAAGTCGAATCTTATCAATTCTTACATGTTTGAGAGAGTTTGCAACTGACTTTGTCAGATATCGTCGATTTATATCCATGTAGCCCATTGAGGAGGATTGTCACTTTGTATTGATTGAAAATTTTCAAAGTCTATCTTCCTAATTTGATGACGAATCTCATCAAGTCTTATATATTTAAGTGAGTTTGCAACTGACTTTGTCAGATATCGTCGATTTACATCCATTGTAGCCCATTGAGGACGATTGTCACTTTGTATTGATTGAAAATTTTCAAAGTCTATCTTCCTAATTTGATGTCGAATCTCATCAATCCTTATATATTTCAGTGAGTTTGCAACTAACTTTGTCAGCAATCTTCTATTTACTTCCATTGTAGCCCATTGAGGTTGATTGTCACTTTGTATTGAATGAAAATTTTCAAAGTCCATCTCCCTAATTTGATGTCGAATCTCATCAATTCTTATATATTTGAGTGAGTTTGCAACTGACTTTGTGAGATATCGTCGATTTACATCCATTTTAGCCCATTGAGGACGATTGTTACTTTGTATTGATTGAAAATTTTCAAAGTCTATCTTCCGAATTTGAAGTCGAATCTTATCAATTCTTATATGTTTGAGAGAGTTTGCAACTGACTTTGTCAGATATCGTCGATTTACTTCCATTGAAGCCCATTGAGGTCGATTGTCACTTTGTATTAATTGAAAATTTTCAAAGTCTATCTTCCTAATTTGATGACGAATCTCATCAATTCTTATATATTTTAGTGAGATTGCAACTAACTTTGTCAGCAATCGTCGAATTACTTCCATTGAAGCCCCTTGAGGTCGATTAACACTTTGTATTGATTGAAAATTTTCAAAGTCTATTTTCCGAATTTGAAGTCGAATCTCATTAATTCTTATATATTTGAGTGAGTTTGCAACTGACTTTGTCAGCAATCTCCGACTTACTTCCATTGAAGCCTATTGAGGTCGATTGTCACTTAGTATTGAATGAAAATTTTCAAAGTCTATCTTCCAAATTTGAAGTCGAATCTCATCAATTCTTATATGTTTGAGTGAGTTTGCAACTGACTTTGTCAGCAATCTCCGATTTACTTCCATTGAAGCCTATTGAGGTCGATAGTCACTTAGTATTGAATGAAAATTTTCAAAGTCTATCTTCCGAATTTGATGACGAATCTCATCAATTCTCATATATTTTAGTGAGTTTGCAACTAACTTTGTCAGCAATCGTCGAATTACTTCCATTGAAGCCCCTTGAGGTCGATTAACACTTTGTATTGATTGAAAATTTTCAAAGTCTATTATCCGAATTTGAAGTCGAATCTCATTAATTCTTATATATTCGAGTGAGTTTGCAACTGACTTTGTCAGCAATCTCCAACTTACTTCCATTGAAGCCTATTGAGGTCGATTGTCACTTAGTATTGAATGAAAATTTTCAAAGTCTATCTTCCAAATTTGAAGTCGAATCCCATCAATTCTTATATGTTTGATTGAGTTTGCAACTGACTTTGTCAGCAATCTCCGATTTACTTCCATTGAAGCCCATTGAGGTCGATTGTCATTTAGTATTGAATGAAAATTTTCAAAGTCTATCTTCCTAATTTGATGACGAATCTCATCAATTCTCATATATTTTAGTGAGTTTGCAACTAACTTTGTCAGCAATCGTCGAATTACTTCCATTGAAGCCCCTTGAGGTCGATTAACACTTTGTATTGATTGAAAATTTTCAAAGTCTATTATCCGAATTTGAAGTCGAATCTCATTAATTCTTATATATTCGAGTGAGTTTGCAACTGACTTTGTCAGCAATCTCCGACTTACTTCCATTGAAGCCTATTGAGGTCGATTGTCACTTAGTATTGAATGAAAATTTTCAAAGTCTATCTTCCAAATTTGAAGTCGAATCCCATCAATTCTTATATGTTTGATTGAGTTTGCAACTGATTTTGTCAGCAATCTCCGATTTACGTCCATTGAAGCCCATTGAGGTCGATTGTCACTTAGTATTGAATAAAAATTTTCAAAGTCTATCTTCCGAATTTGAAGTCGAATCTTATCAATTCTTATATGTTTGAGAGAGTTTGCAACTGACTTTGTCAGATATCGTCGATTTACTTCCATTGAAGCCCATTGAGGTCGATTGTCACTTTGTATTAATTGAAAATTTTCAAAGTCTATCTTCCTAATTTGATGACGAATCTCATCAATTCTTATATATTTTAGTGAGATTGCAACTAACTTTGTCAGCAATCGTCGAATTACTTCCATTGAAGCCCCTTGAGGTCGATTAACACTTTGTATTGATTGAAAATTTTCAAAGTCTATTTTCCGAATTTGAAGTCGAATCTCATTAATTCTTATATATTTGAGTGAGTTTGCAACTGACTTTGTCAGCAATCTCCGAATTACTTCCATTGAAGCCTATTGAGGTCGATTGTCACTTAGTATTGAATGAAAATTTTCAAAGTCTATCTTCCAAATTTGAAGTCGAATCTCATCAATTCTTATATGTTTGAGTGAGTTTGCAACTGACTTTGTCAGCAATCTCCGATTTACTTCCATTGAAGCCTATTGAGGTCGATTGTCACTTAGTATTGAATGAAAATTTTCAAAGTCTATCTTCCGAATTTGATGACGAATCTCATCAATTCTCATATATTTTAGTGAGTTTGCAACTAACTTTGTCAGCAATCGTCGAATTACTTCCATTGAAGCCCCTTGAGGTCGATTAACACTTTGTATTGATTGAAAATTTTCAAAGTCTATTATCCGAATTTGAAGTCGAATCTCATTAATTCTTATATATTCGAGTGAGTTTGCAACTGACTTTGTCAGCAATCTCCAACTTACTTCCATTGAAGCCTATTGAGGTCGATTGTCACTTAGTATTGAATGAAAATTTTCAAAGTCTATCTTCCAAATTTGAAGTCGAATCCCATCAATTCTTATATGTTTGATTGAGTTTGCAACTGACTTTGTCAGCAATCTCCGATTTACTTCCATTGAAGCCCATTGAGGTCGATTGTCATTTAGTATTGAATGAAAATTTTCAAAGTCTATCTTCCTAATTTGATGACGAATCTCATCAATTCTTATATATTTTAGTGAGATTGCAACTGACTTTGTCAGCAATCTCCGATTTACTTCCATTGAAGCCTATTGAGGTCGATTGTCACTTAGTATTGAATGAAAATTTTCAAAGTCTATCTTCCGAATTTGATGACGAATCTCATCAATTCTCATATATTTTAGTGAGTTTGCAACTAACTTTGTCAGCAATCGTCGAATTACTTCCATTGAAGCCCCTTGAGGTCGATTAACACTTTGTATTGATTGAAAATTTTCAAAGTCTATTATCCGAATTTGAAGTCGAATCTCATTAATTCTTATATATTCGAGTGAGTTTGCAACTGACTTTGTCAGCAATCTCCAACTTACTTCCATTGAAGCCTATTGAGGTCGATTGTCACTTAGTATTGAATGAAAATTTTCAAAGTCTATCTTCCAAATTTGAAGTCGAATCCCATCAATTCTTATATGTTTGATTGAGTTTGCAACTGACTTTGTCAGCAATCTCCGGTTTACTTCCATTGAAGCCCATTGAGGTCGATTGTCATTTAGTATTGAATGAAAATTTTCAAAGTCTATCTTCCTAATTTGATGACGAATCTCATCAATTCTCATATATTTTAGTGAGTTTGCAACTAACTTTGTCAGCAATCGTCGAATTACTTCCATTGAAGCCCCTTGAGGTCGATTAACACTTTGTATTGATTGAAAATTTTCAAAGTCTATTATCCGAATTTGAAGTCGAATCTCATTAATTCTTATATATTCGAGTGAGTTTGCAACTGACTTTGTCAGCAATCTCCGACTTACTTCCATTGAAGCCTATTGAGGTCGATTGTCACTTAGTATTGAATGAAAATTTTCAAAGTCTACCTTCCAAATTTGAAGTCGAATCCCATCAATTCTTATATGTTTGATTGAGTTTGCAACTGATTTTGTCAGCAATCTCCGATTTACGTCCATTGAAGCCCATTGAGGTCGATTGTCACTTAGTATTGAATGAAAATTTTCAAAGTCTATCTTCCGAATTTGAAGTCGAATCTCATCAATTCTTATATATTTGAGTGAGTTTGTAACTAACTCTGTCAAAAATCTTCGATTTACTTCCATTGAAGCCCATTGAGGTCGATTGTCACTTTGTATTGATTGAAAATTTTCAAAGTCTTTTTCCGAATTTGAAGTCGAATCCCATTAATTCTCATATATGTGAGTGAGTTTGCAACTGACTTTGTCAGATATCGTCGATTTATATCCATGTAGCCCATTGAGGAGGAATGTCACTTTGTATTGATTGAAAATTTTCAAAGTCTACTTTCCTAATTTGATGACGAATCTCATCAATTCTTATATATTTCAGTGAGTTTGCAACTAACTTTGTCAGCAATCTTCTATTTACTTCCATTGTAGCCCATTGAGGTTGATTGTCACTTTGTATTGAATGAAAATTTTCAAAGTCCATCTCCCTAATTTGATGTCGAATCTCATCAATTCTTATATATTTGAGTGAGTTTGCAACTAACTCTGTCAAAAATCTTCGATTTACTTCCATTGAAGCCCATTGAGGTCGACTGTCACTTAGTATTGAATGAAAATTTTCAAAGTCTATCTTCCTAATTTGATGTCGAATCTCATCAATTCTTATATATTTCAGTGAGTTTGCAACTAACTTTGTCAGCAATCTTCTATTTACTTCCATTGTAGCCCATTGAGGTTGATTGTCACTTTGTATTGAATGAAAATTTTCAAAGTCCATCTCCCTAATTTGATGTCGAATCTCATCAATTCTTATATATTTGAGTGAGTTTGCAACTAACTCTGTCAAAAATCTTCGATTTACTTCCATTGAAGCCCATTGAGGTCGATTGTCACTTAGTATTGAATGAAAATTTTCAAAGTCTATCTTCCGAATTTGAAGTCGAATCTCATCAATTCTTATACATTTGAGTGAGTTTGTAACTAACTCTGTCAAAAATCTTCGATTTACTTCCATTGAAGCCCATTGAGGTCGATTGTCACTTAGTATTGAATGAAAATTTTCAAAGTCTATCTTCCTAATTTGATGACGAATCTCATCAATTCTCATATATTTTAGTGAGTTTGCAACTAACTTTGTCAGCAATCGTCGAATTACTTCCCTTGAAGCCCCTTGAGGTCGATTAACACTTTGTATTGATTGAAAATTTTCAAAGTCTATTATCCGAATTTGAAGTCGAATCTCATTAATTCTTATATATTTGAGTGAGTTTGCAACTGACTTTGTCAGCAATCTCCGACTTACTTCCATTGAAGCCTATTGAGGTCGATTGTCACTTAGTATTGAATGAAAATTTTCAAAGTCTATCCTCCAAATTTGAAGTCGAATCCCATTAATTCTTATATGTTTGATTGAGTTTGCAACTGACTTTGTCAGCAATCTCCGATTTACTTCCATTGAAGCCTATTGAGGTCGATTGTCACTTAGTATTGAATGAAAATTTTCAAAGTCTATCTTCCGAATTTGAAGTCGAATCTCATCAATTCTTATATATTTGAGTGAGTTTGTAACTAACTCTGTCAAAAATCTTCGATTTACTTCCATTGAAGCCCATTGAGGTCGATTGTCACTTTGTATTGATTGAAAATTTTCAAAGTCTATTTTCCGAATTTGAAGTCGAATCCCATTAATTCTCATATATGTGAGTGAGTTTGCAACTGACTTTGTCAGATATCGTCGATTTATATCCATGTAGCCCATTGAGGAGGATTGTCACTTTGTATTGATTGAAAATTTTCAAAGTCTATCTTCCGAATTTGAAGTCGAATCTTATCAATTCTTACATGTTTGAGAGAGTTTGCAACTGACTTTGTCAGATATCGTCGATTTACATCCATTGTAGCCCATTGAGGACGATTGTCACTTTGTATTGATTGAAAATTTTCAAAGTCTATCTTCCGAATTTGAAGTCGAATCTCATCAATTCTTATATATTTGAGTGAGTTTGTAACTAACTCTGTCAAAAATCATCGATTTACTTCCATTGAAGCCCATTGAGGTCGATTGTCACTTAGTATTGAATGAAAATTTTCAAAGTCTATCTTCCTAATTTGATGACGAATCTCATCAATTCTCATATATTTTAGTGAGTTTGCAACTAACTAACTTTGTCAGCAATCGTCGAATTACTTCCATTGAAGCCCCTTGAGGTCGATTAACACTTTGTATTGATTGAAAATTTTCAAAGTCTATTTTCCGAATTTGAAGTCGAATCTCATTAATTCTTATATATTTGAGTGAGTTTGCAACTGACTTTGTCAGCAATCTCCGACTTACTTCCATTGAAGCCTATTGAAGTTGATTGTCACTTAGTATTGAATGAAAATTTTCAAAGTCTATCTTCCAAATTTGAAGTCGAATCTCATCAATTCTTATATGTTTGAGTGAGTTTGCAACTGACTTTGTCAGCAATCTCCGATTTACTTCCATTGAAGCCTATTGAGGTCGATTGTCACTTAGTATTGAATGAAAATTTTCAAAGTCTATCTTCCGAATTTGAAGTCGAATCTCATCAATTCTTATATGTTTGAGAGAGTTTGCAACTGACTTTGTCAGATATCCATTGAAGCCTATTGAGGTCGATTGTCACTTAGTATTGAATGAAAATTTTCAAAGTCTATCTTCCAAATTTGAAGTCGAATCCCATCAATTCTTATATGTTTGATTGAGTTTGCAACTGATTCTGTCAGCAATCTCCGATTTACTTCCATTGAAGCCCATTGAGGTCGATTGTCACTTAGTATTGAATGAAAATTTTCAAAGTCTATCTTCCGAATTTGAAGTCGAATCTCATCAATTCTTATATATTTGAGTGAGTTTGTAACTAACTCTGTCAAAAATCTTCGATTTACTTCCATTGAAGCCCATTGAGGTCGATTGTCACTTAGTATTGAATGAAAATTTTCAAAGTCTATCTTCCAAATTTGAAGTCGAATCTCATCAATTCTTATATGTTTGAGTGAGTTTGCAACTGACTTTGTCAGCAATCTCCGATTTACTTCCATTGAAGCCTATTGAGGTCGATTGTCACTTAGTATTGAATGAAAATTTTCAAAGTCTATCTTCCGAATTTGAAGTCGAATCTCATCAATTCTTATATATTTGAGTGAGTTTGTAACTAACTCTGTCAAAAATCTTCGATTTACTTCCATTGAAGCCCATTGAGGTCGATTGTCATTTAGTATTGAATGAAAATTTTCAAAGTCTATCTTCCTAATTTGATGACGAATCTCATCAATTCTCATATATTTTAGTGAGTTTGCAACTAACTTTGTCAGCAATCGTCGATTTACTTCCATTGAAGCCCATTGAGGTCGATTGTCATTTAGTATTGATTGAAAATTTTCAAAGTCTATTATCCGAATTTGAAGTCGAATCCCATTAATTCTCATATATGTGAGTGAGTTTGCAACTGACTTTGTCAGATATCGTCGATTTATGTCCATGTAGCCCATTGAGGAGGAATGTCACTTTGTATTGATTGAAAATTTTCAAAGTCTATTTTCCTAATTTGATGACGAATCTCATCAAGTCTTATATATTTAAGTGAGTTTGCAACTGACTTTGTCAGATATCGTCGATTTACATCCATTGTAGCCCATTGAGGACGATTGTCACTTTGTATTGATTGAAAATTTTCAAAGTCTATCTTCCGAATTTGAAGTCGAATCTTATCAATTCTTACATGTTTGAGAGAGTTTGCAACTGACTTTGTCAGATATCGTCGATTTACATCAATTGTAGCCCATTGAGGACGATTGTCACTTTGTATTGATTGAAAATTTTCAGAGTCTATCTTCCGAATTTGAAGTCGAATCTTATCAATTCTCATATGTTCGAGAGAGTTTGCAACTGACTTTGTCAGACATCGTCGATTTACATCCATTGTAGCCCATTGAGGTCGATTGTCACTTTGTATTGATTGAAAATTTTCAAAGTCTATCTTCCTAATGTGATGTCGAAACTCATCAATTCTTATATATTTGAGTGAGTTTCCAACTAACTTTGTCAGCAAACTCCGATTTACTTCCATTGAAGCCCATTGAGGTCGATTGTTACTTTGTATTGATTGAAAATTTTCAAAGTCTATCTTCCTAATTTGATGTCGAATCTCATCAATTCTTATATATTTGAGTGAGTTTGTAAGTAACTCCGTCAGCAATCGTTGATTTACTTCCATTGAAGCCCATTGAGGTCGATTATCACTTTGTATTGATTGAAAATTTTCAAAGTCTATCTTCCTAATTTGATGTCGAATCTCATCAATTCTCATATATTTCAGTGAGTTTGCAACTAACTTTGTCAGCAATCTTCGATTTACTTCCATTGTAGCCCATTGAGGTCGATTGTCACTTTGTATTGAATGAAAATTTTCAAAGTCCATCTCCCTAATTTGATGTCGAATCTCATCAATTCTTATATATTTGAGTGAGTTTGCAACTAACTCTAACAGAAATCTTCGATTTACTTCCATTGAAGCCCATTGAGGTCGATTGTCACTTTGTATTGATTGAAAATTTTCAAAGTCTATCTTCCTAATTTGATGTCGAAACTCATCAATTCTTATATATTTGAGTGAGTTTCCAACTAACTTTGTCAGCAAACTCCGATTTACTTCCATTGAAGCCCATTGAGGTCGATTGTTACTTTGTATTGATTGAAAATTTTCAAAGTCTATCTTCCTAATTTGATGTCGAATCTCATCAATTCTTATATATTTGAGTGAGTTTGTAACTAACTTTGTCAGCAATCGTCGATTTACTTCCATTGAAGCCCATTGAGGTCGATTATCACTTTGTATTGATTGAAAATTTTCAAAGTCTATCTTCCTAATTTGATGTCGAATCTCATCAATTCTTATATATTTCAGTGAGTTTGCAACTAACTTTGTCAGCAATCTTCGATTTACTTCCATTGTAGCCCATTGAGGTCGATTGTCACTATGTATTGAATGAAAATTTTCAAAGTCCATCTCCCTAATTTGATGTCGAATCTCATCAATTCTTATATATTTGAGTGAGTTTGCAACTAACTCTAACAGAAATCTTCGATTTACTTCCATTGAAGCCCATTGAGGTCGATTGTCACTTTGTATTGATTGAAAATTTTCAAAGTCTATCTTCCTAATTTGATGTCGAAACTCATCAATTCTTATATATTTGAGTGAGTTTGCAACTAACTTTGTCAGCAAACTCCGATTTACTTCCATTGAAGCCCATTGAGGTCGATTGTCACTTTGTATTGATTAAAAATTTTCAAAGTATATCTTCCTAATTTGATGACGAATCTCATCAATTCTTATATATTTTAGTGAGTTTGCAACTAACTTTGTCAGCAATCGTCGATTTACTTCCATTGAAGCCTATTGAGGTCGATTGTCACTTAGTATTGAATGAAAATTTTCAAAGTCTATCTTCCGAATTTGAAGTCGAATCTCATCAATTCTTATATGTTTGAGTGAGTTTGCAACTGACTTTGTCAGATATCGTCGATTTACATCCATTGTAGCCCATTGAGGACGATTGTCACTTTGTATTGATTGAAAATTTTCAAAGTCTATCTTCCGAATTTGAAGTCGAATCTTATCAATTCTTATATGTTTGAGAGAGTTTGCAACTGACTTTGTCAGATATCGTCGATTTACATCCATTGTAGCCCATTGAGGACGATTGTCACTTTTTATTGATTGAAAATTTTCAAAGTCTATCTTCCGAATTTGAAGTCGAATCTTATCAATTCTTATATGTTTGAGAGAGTTTGCAACTGACTGTCAGATATCGTCTATTTACTTCCATTGAAGCCCATTGAGGTCGATTGTCACTTTGTATTAATTGAAAATTTTCAAAGTCAATCTTCCTAATTTGATGTCGAAACTCATCAATTCTTATATATTTGAGTGAGTTTGCAAGTAGCTTTGTCAGCAAACTCCGATTTACTTCCATTGAAGCCCATTGAGGTCGATTGTTACTTTGTATTGATTGAAAATTTTCAAAGTCTATCTTCCTAATTTGATGTCGAATCTCATCAATTCTTATATATTTGAGTGAGTTTGTAACTAACATTGTCAGCAATCGTCGATTTACTTCCATTGAAGCCCATTGAGGTCGATTATCACTTTGTATTGATTGAAAATTTTCAAAGTCCATCTCCTTAATTTGATGTCGAATCTCATCAATTCTTATATATTTGAGTGAGTTTGCAACTAACTCTAAAAGAAATCTTCGATTTACTTCCATTGAAGCCCATTGAGGTCGATTGTCACTTTGTATTGATTGAAAATTTTCAAAGTCTATCTTCCTAATTTGATGTCGAAACTCATCAATTCTTATATATTTGAGTGAGTTTCCAACTAACTTTGTCAGCAAACTCCGATTTACTTCCATTGAAGCCCATTGAGGTCGATTGTTACTTTGTATTGATTGAAAATTTTCAAAGTCTATCTTCCTAATTTGATGTCGAATCTCATCAATTCTTATATATTTGAGTGAGTTTGTAACTAACTTTGTCAGCAATCGTCGATTTACTTCCATTGAAGCCCATTGAAGTCGATTATCACTTTGTATTGATTGAAAATTTTCAAAGTCTATCTTCCTAATTTGATGTCGAATCTCATCAATTCTTATATATTTCAGTGAGTTTGCAACTAACTTTGTCAGCAATCTTCGATTTACTTCCATTGTAGCCCATTGAGGTCGATTGTCACTATGTATTGATTGAAAATTTTCAAAGTCTATCTTCCGAATTTGAAGTCGAATCTCATCAATTCTTATATATTTGAGTGAGTTTGTAACTAACTCTGTCAAAAATCATCGATTTACTTCCATTGAAGCCCATTGAGGTCGATTGTCACTTAGTATTGAATGAAAATTTTCAAAGTCTATCTTCCTAATTTGATGACGAATCTCATCAATTCTCATATATTTTAGTGAGTTTGCAACTAACTAACTTTGTCAGCAATCGTCGAATTACTTCCATTGAAGCCCCTTGAGGTCGATTAACACTTTGTATTGATTGAAAATTTTCAAAGTCTATTTTCCGAATTTGAAGTCGAATCTCATTAATTCTTATATATTTGAGTGAGTTTGCAACTGACTTTGTCAGCAATCTCCGACTTACTTCCATTGAAGCCTATTGAAGTTGATTGTCACTTAGTATTGAATGAAAATTTTCAAAGTCTATCTTCCAAATTTGAAGTCGAATCTCATCAATTCTTATATGTTTGAGTGAGTTTGCAACTGACTTTGTCAGCAATCTCCGATTTACTTCCATTGAAGCCTATTGAGGTCGATTGTCACTTAGTATTGAATGAAAATTTTCAAAGTCTATCTTCCAAATTTGAAGTCGAATCCCATCAATTCTTATATGTTTGATTGAGTTTGCAACTGATTCTGTCAGCAATCTCCGATTTACTTCCATTGAAGCCCATTGAGGTCGATTGTCACTTAGTATTGAATGAAAATTTTCAAAGTCTATCTTCCGAATTTGAAGTCGAATCTCATCAATTCTTATATATTTGAGTGAGTTTGTAACTAACTCTGTCAAAAATCTTCGATTTACTTCCATTGAAGCCCATTGAGGTCGATTGTCACTTAGTATTGAATGAAAATTTTCAAAGTCTATCTTCCAAATTTGAAGTCGAATCTCATCAATTCTTATATGTTTGAGTGAGTTTGCAACTGACTTTGTCAGCAATCTCCGATTTACTTCCATTGAAGCCTATTGAGGTCGATTGTCACTTAGTATTGAATGAAAATTTTCAAAGTCTATCTTCCGAATTTGAAGTCGAATCTCATCAATTCTTATATATTTGAGTGAGTTTGTAACTAACTCTGTCAAAAATCTTCGATTTACTTCCATTGAAGCCCATTGAGGTCGATTGTCATTTAGTATTGAATGAAAATTTTCAAAGTCTATCTTCCTAATTTGATGACGAATCTCATCAATTCTCATATATTTTAGTGAGTTTGCAACTAACTTTGTCAGCAATCGTCGATTTACTTCCATTGAAGCCCATTGAGGTCGATTGTCATTTAGTATTGATTGAAAATTTTCAAAGTCTATTATCCGAATTTGAAGTCGAATCCCATTAATTCTCATATATGTGAGTGAGTTTGCAACTGACTTTGTCAGATATCGTCGATTTATGTCCATGTAGCCCATTGAGGAGGAATGTCACTTTGTATTGATTGAAAATTTTCAAAGTCTATTTTCCTAATTTGATGACGAATCTCATCAAGTCTTATATATTTAAGTGAGTTTGCAACTGACTTTGTCAGATATCGTCGATTTACATCCATTGTAGCCCATTGAGGACGATTGTCACTTTGTATTGATTGAAAATTTTCAAAGTCTATCTTCCGAATTTGAAGTCGAATCTTATCAATTCTTACATGTTTGAGAGAGTTTGCAACTGACTTTGTCAGATATCGTCGATTTACATCAATTGTAGCCCATTGAGGACGATTGTCACTTTGTATTGATTGAAAATTTTCAGAGTCTATCTTCCGAATTTGAAGTCGAATCTTATCAATTCTCATATGTTCGATAGAGTTTGCAACTGACTTTGTCAGACATCGTCGATTTACATCCATTGTAGCCCATTGAGGTCGATTGTCACTTTGTATTGATTGAAAATTTTCAAAGTCTATCTTCCTAATGTGATGTCGAAACTCATCAATTCTTATATATTTGAGTGAGTTTCCAACTAACTTTGTCAGCAAACTCCGATTTACTTCCATTGAAGCCCATTGAGGTCGATTGTTACTTTGTATTGATTGAAAATTTTCAAAGTCTATCTTCCTAATTTGATGTCGAATCTCATCAATTCTTATATATTTGAGTGAGTTTGTAAGTAACTCCGTCAGCAATCGTTGATTTACTTCCATTGAAGCCCATTGAGGTCGATTATCACTTTGTATTGATTGAAAATTTTCAAAGTCTATCTTCCTAATTTGATGTCGAATCTCATCAATTCTCATATATTTCAGTGAGTTTGCAACTAACTTTGTCAGCAATCTTCGATTTACTTCCATTGTAGCCCATTGAGGTCGATTGTCACTTTGTATTGAATGAAAATTTTCAAAGTCCATCTCCCTAATTTGATGTCGAATCTCATCAATTCTTATATATTTGAGTGAGTTTGCAACTAACTCTAACAGAAATCTTCGATTTACTTCCATTGAAGCCCATTGAGGTCGATTGTCACTTTGTATTGATTGAAAATTTTCAAAGTCTATCTTCCTAATTTGATGTCGAAACTCATCAATTCTTATATATTTGAGTGAGTTTCCAACTAACTTTGTCAGCAAACTCCGATTTACTTCCATTGAAGCCCATTGAGGTCGATTGTTACTTTGTATTGATTGAAAATTTTCAAAGTCTATCTTCCTAATTTGATGTCGAATCTCATCAATTCTTATATATTTGAGTGAGTTTGTAACTAACTTTGTCAGCAATCGTCGATTTACTTCCATTGAAGCCCATTGAGGTCGATTATCACTTTGTATTGATTGAAAATTTTCAAAGTCTATCTTCCTAATTTGATGTCGAATCTCATCAATTCTTATATATTTCAGTGAGTTTGCAACTAACTTTGTCAGCAATCTTCGATTTACTTCCATTGTAGCCCATTGAGGTCGATTGTCACTATGTATTGAATGAAAATTTTCAAAGTCCATCTCCCTAATTTGATGTCGAATCTCATCAATTCTTATATATTTGAGTGAGTTTGCAACTAACTCTAACAGAAATCTTCGATTTACTTCCATTGAAGCCCATTGAGGTCGATTGTCACTTTGTATTGATTGAAAATTTTCAAAGTCTATCTTCCTAATTTGATGTCGAAACTCATCAATTCTTATATATTTGAGTGAGTTTGCAACTAACTTTGTCAGCAAACTCCGATTTACTTCCATTGAAGCCCATTGAGGTCGATTGTCACTTTGTATTGATTAAAAATTTTCAAAGTCTATCTTCCTAATTTGATGACGAATCTCATCAATTCTTATATATTTTAGTGAGTTTGCAACTAACTTTGTCAGCAATCGTCGATTTACTTCCATTGAAGCCTATTGAGGTCGATTGTCACTTAGTATTGAATGAAAATTTTCAAAGTCTATCTTCCGAATTTGAAGTCGAATCTCATCAATTCTTATATGTTTGAGTGAGTTTGCAACTGACTTTGTCAGATATCGTCGATTTACATCCATTGTAGCCCATTGAGGACGATTGTCACTTTGTATTGATTGAAAATTTTCAAAGTCTATCTTCCGAATTTGAAGTCGAATCTTATCAATTCTTATATGTTTGAGAGAGTTTGCAACTGACTTTGTCAGATATCGTCGATTTACATCCATTGTAGCCCATTGAGGACGATTGTCACTTTTTATTGATTGAAAATTTTCAAAGTCTATCTTCCGAATTTGAAGTCGAATCTTATCAATTCTTATATGTTTGAGAGAGTTTGCAACTGACTGTCAGATATCGTCTATTTACTTCCATTGAAGCCCATTGAGGTCGATTGTCACTTTGTATTAATTGAAAATTTTCAAAGTCAATCTTCCTAATTTGATGTCGAAACTCATCAATTCTTATATATTTGAGTGAGTTTGCAAGTAGCTTTGTCAGCAAACTCCGATTTACTTCCATTGAAGCCCATTGAGGTCGATTGTTACTTTGTATTGATTGAAAATTTTCAAAGTCTATCTTCCTAATTTGATGTCGAATCTCATCAATTCTTATATATTTGAGTGAGTTTGTAACTAACATTGTCAGCAATCGTCGATTTACTTCCATTGAAGCCCATTGAGGTCGATTATCACTTTGTATTGATTGAAAATTTTCAAAGTCCATCTCCTTAATTTGATGTCGAATCTCATCAATTCTTATATATTTGAGTGAGTTTGCAACTAACTCTAAAAGAAATCTTCGATTTACTTCCATTGAAGCCCATTGAGGTCGATTGTCACTTTGTATTGATTGAAAATTTTCAAAGTCTATCTTCCTAATTTGATGTCGAAACTCATCAATTCTTATATATTTGAGTGAGTTTCCAACTAACTTTGTCAGCAAACTCCGATTTACTTCCATTGAAGCCCATTGAGGTCGATTGTTACTTTGTATTGATTGAAAATTTTCAAAGTCTATCTTCCTAATTTGATGTCGAATCTCATCAATTCTTATATATTTGAGTGAGTTTGTAACTAACTTTGTCAGCAATCGTCGATTTACTTCCATTGAAGCCCATTGAAGTCGATTATCACTTTGTATTGATTGAAAATTTTCAAAGTCTATCTTCCTAATTTGATGTCGAATCTCATCAATTCTTATATATTTCAGTGAGTTTGCAACTAACTTTGTCAGCAATCTTCGATTTACTTCCATTGTAGCCCATTGAGGTCGATTGTCACTATGTATTGAATGAAAATTTTCAAAGTCCATCTCCCTAATTTGATGTCGAATCTCATCAATTCTTATATATTTGAGTGAGTTTGCAACTAACTCTAACAGAAATCTTCGATTTACTTCCATTGAAGCCCATTGAGGTCGATTGTCACTTTGTATTGATTGAAAATTTTCAAAGTCTATCTTCCTAATTTGATGTCGAAACTCATCAATTCTTATATATTTGAGTGAGTTTGCAACTAACTTTGTCAGCAAACTCCGATTTACTTCCATTGAAGCCCATTGAGGTCGATTGTCACTTTGTATTGATTGAAAATTTTCAAAGTCTATCTTCCTAATTTGATGACGAATCTCATCAATTCTTATATATTTTAGTGAGTTTGCAACTAACTTTGTCAGCAATCGTCGATTTACTTCCATTGAAGCCTATTGAGGTCGATTGTCACTTAGTATTGAATGAAAATTTTCAAAGTCTATCTTCCGAATTTGAAGTCGAATCTCATCAATTCTTATATGTTTGAGTGAGTTTGCAACTGACTTTGTCAGATATCGTCGATTTACATCCATTGTAGCCCATTGAGGACGATTGTCACTTTGTATTGATTGAAAATTTTCAAAGTCTATCTTCCGAATTTGAAGTCGAATCTTATCAATTCTTATATGTTTGAGAGAGTTTGCAACTGACTGTCAGATATCGTCGATTTACTTCCATTGAAGCCCATTGAGGTCGATTGTCACTTTGTATTAATTGAAAATTTTCAAAGTCAATCTTCCTAATTTGATGTCGAAACTCATCAATTCTTATATATTTGAGTGAGTTTGCAAGTAGCTTTGTCAGCAAACTCCGATTTACTTCCATTGAAGCCCATTGAGGTCGATTGTTACTTTGTATTGATTGAAAATTTTCAAAGTCTATCTTCCTAATTTGATGTCGAATCTCATCAATTCTTATATATTTGAGTGAGTTTGTAACTAACTTTGTCAGCAAACGTCGATTTACTTCCATTGAAGCCCATTGAGGTCGATTATCACTTTGTATTGATTGAAAATTTTCAAAGTCTATCTTCCTAATTTGATGTCGAATCTCATCAATTCTTATATATTTCAGTGAGTTCGCAACTAACTTTGTCAGCAATCTTCGATTTACTTCCATTGTAGCCCATTGAGGTCGATTGTCACTATGTATTGAATGAAAATTTTCAAAGTCCATCTTCCTAATTTGATGTCGAATCTCATCAATTCATATATATTTGAGTGAGTTTGCAACTAACTCTAACAGAAATCTTCGATTTACTTCCATTGAAGCCCATTGAGGTCGATTGCCACTTTGTATTGATTGAAAATTTTCAAAGTCTATCTTCCTAATTTGATGTCGAAACTCATCAATTCTCATATATTTGAGTGAGTTTGCAACTAACTTTGTCAGCAAACTCCGATTTACTTCCATTGAAGCCCATTGAGGTCGATTGTCACTTTGTATTGATTGAAAATTTTAAAAGTCTATCTTCCTAATTTGATGTCGAATCTCATCAATTCTTATATATTTGAGTGAGTTTGTAACTAACTTTGTCAGCAATCGTCGATTTATTTCTATTGAAGCCCATTGAGGTCGTCTTGTCACTTTGTATTGATTGAAAATTTTCAAAGTCTATCTTCCTAATTTGATGACGAATCTCATCAATTCTTATATATTTTAGTGAGTTTGCAACTAACTTTGTCAGCAATCGTCGAATTACTTCCATTGAAGCCCATTGAGGTCGATTAACACTTTGTATTGATTGAAAATTTTCAAAGTCTATTTTCCGAATTTGAAGTCGAATCTCATTAATTCTTATATATTTGAGTGAGTTTGCAACTGACTTTGTCAGCAATCTCCGACTTACTTCCATTGAAGCCTATTGAGGTCGATTGTCACTAAGTATTGAATGGAAATTTTTAAAGTCTATCTTCCAAATTTGAAGTCGAATCTCATCAATTCTTATATGTTTGAGTGAGTTTGCAACTGACTTTGTCAGATATCGTCGATTTACATCCATTGTAGCCCATTGAGGACGATTGTCACTTTGTATTGATTGAAAATTTTCTAAGTCTATCTTCCGAATTTGAAGTCGAATCTCATCAATTCTTATATGTTTGAGTGAGTTTGCAACTGACTTTGTCAGCAATCTTCGATTTACTTCCATTGTAGCCCATTGAGGTCGATTGTCACTATGTATTGAATGAAAATTTTCAAAGTCCATCTCCCTAATTTGATGTCGAATCTCATCAATTCATATATATTTGAGTGAGTTTGCAACTGACTTTGTCAGATATCGTCGATTTACATCCATTGTAGCCCATTGAGGACGATTGTCACTTTGTATTGATTGAAAATTTTCAAAGTCTATCTTCCGAATTTGAAGTCGAATCTTATCAATTCTTATATGTTTCAGAGAGTTTGAAACTGACTTTGTCAGATATCGTCGATTTACTTCCATTGAAGCCCATTGAGGTCGATTGTCACTTTGTATTAATTGAAAATTTTCAAAGTCTATCTTCCTAATTTGATGTCGAAACTTATCAATTCTTATATATTTAGGTGAGTTTGCAAGTAACTTTGTCAGCAAACTCCGATTTACTTCCATTGAAGCCCATTGAGGTCGATTGTCACTTTGTATTGATTGAAAATTTTCAAAGTCCATCTCCCTAATTTGATGTCGAATCTCATCAATTCATATATATTTGAGTGAGTTTGCAACTAACTCTAACAGAAATCTTCGATTTACTTCCATTGAAGCCCATTGAGGTCGATTGCCACTTTGTATTGATTGAAAATTTTCAAAGTCTATCTTCCTAATTTGATGTCGAAACTCATCAATTCTCATATATTTGAGTGAGTTTGCAACTGACTTTGTCAGCAATCTCCGACTTACTTCCATTGAAGCCTATTGAGGTCGATTGTCACTAAGTATTGAATGGAAATTTTTAAAGTCTATCTTCCAAATTTGAAGTCGAATCTCATCAATTCTTATATGTTTGAGTGAGTTTGCAACTGACTTTGTCAGATATCGTCGATTTACATCCATTGTAGCCCATTGAGCACGATTGTCACTTTGTATTGATTGAAAATTTTCTAAGTCTATCTTCCGAATTTGAAGTCGAATCTCATCAATTCTTATATGTTTGAGTGAGTTTGCAACTGACTTTGTCAGCAATCTTCGATTTACTTCCATTGTAGCCCATTGAGGTCGATTGTCACTATGTATTGAATGAAAATTTTCAAAGTCCATCTCCCTAATTTGATGTCGAATCTCATCAATTCATATATATTTGAGTGAGTTTGCAACTGACTTTGTCAGATATCGTCGATTTACATCCATTGTAGCCCATTGAGGACGATTGTCACTTTGTATTGATTGAAAATTTTCAAAGTCTATCTTCCGAATTTGAAGTCGAATCTTATCAATTCTTATATGTTTCAGAGAGTTTGAAACTGACTTTGTCAGATATCGTCGATTTACTTCCATTGAAGCCCATTGAGGTCGATTGTCACTTTGTATTAATTGAAAATTTTCAAAGTCTATCTTCCTAATTTGATGTCGAAACTTATCAATTCTTATATATTTAGGTGAGTTTGCAAGTAACTTTGTCAGCAAACTCCGATTTACTTCCATTGAAGCCCATTGAGGTCGATTGTCACTTTGTATTGATTGAAAATTTTCAAAGTCCATCTCCCTAATTTGATGTCGAATCTCATCAATTCATATATATTTGAGTGAGTTTGCAACTAACTCTAACAGAAATCTTCGATTTACTTCCATTGAAGCCCATTGAGGTCGATTGTCACTTTGTATTGATTGAAAATTTTCAAAGTCTATCTTCCTAATTTGATGTCGAAACTCATCAATTCTCATATATTTGAGTGAGTTTGCAACTAACTTTGTCAGCAAACTCCGATTTACTTCCATTGAAGCCCATTGAGGTCGATTGTCACTTTGTATTGATTGAAAATTTTAAAAGTCTATCTTCCTAATTTGATGTCGAATCTCATCAATTCTTATATATTTGAGTGAGTTTGTAACTAACTTTGTCAGCAATCGTCGATTTATTTCTATTGAAGCCCATTGAGGTCGTCTTGTCACTTTGTATTGATTGAAAATTTTCAAAGTCTATCTTCCTAATTTGATGACGAATCTCATCAATTCTTATATATTTTAGTGAGTTTGCAACTAACTTTGTCAGCAATCGTCGAATTACTTCCATTGAAGCCCATTGAGGTCGATTAACACTTTGTATTGATTGAAAATTTTCAAAGTCTATTTTCCGAATTTGAAGTCGAATCTCATTAATTCTTATATATTTTAGTGAGTTTGCAACTGACTTTGTCAGCAATCTCCGACTTACTTCCATTGAAGCCTATTGAGGTCGATTGTCACTAAGTATTGAATGAAAATTTTTAAAGTCTATCTTCCAAATTTGAAGTCGAATCTCATCAATTCTTATATGTTTGAGTGAGTTTGCAACTGACTTTGTCAGATATCGTCGATTTACATCCATTGTAGCCCATTGAGGACGATTGTCACTTTGTATTGATTGAAAATTTTCGTAGTCTATTTTCCGAATTTGAAGTCGAATCTCATCAATTCTTATATGTTTGAGTGAGTTTGCAACTGACTTTGTCAGCAATCTTCGATTTACTTCCATTGTAGCCCATTGAGGTCGATTGTCACTATGTATTGAATGAAAATTTTCAAAGTCCATCTCCCTAATTTGATGTCGAATCTCATCAATTCATATATATTTGAGTGAGTTTGCAACTGACTTTGTCAGATATCGTCGATTTACATCCATTGTAGCCCATTGAGGACGATTGTCACTTTGTATTGATTGAAAATTTTCAAAGTCTATCTTCCGAATTTGAAGTCGAATCTTATCAATTCTTATATGTTTCAGAGAGTTTGAAACTGACTTTGTCAGATATCGTCGATTTACTTCCATTGAAGCCCATTGAGGTCGATTGTCACTTTGTATTAATTGAAAATTTTCAAAGTCTATATTCCTAATTTGATGTCGAATCTCATCAATTCTTATATATTTGAGTGAATTTGTAACTAACTTTGTCAGCAATCGTCGATTTACTTCCATTGAAGCCCATTGAGGTCGATTGTCACTTTGTATTGATTGAAAATTTTCAAAGTCTATCTTCCTAATTTGATGTCGAATCTCATCAATTCTTATATATTTGAGTGAGTTTGTAACTAACTTTGTCAGCAATCGTCGATTTATTTCTATTGAAGCCCATTGAGGTCGTCTTGTCACTTTGTATTGATTGAAAAATTTCAAAGTCTATCTTCCTAATTTGATGACGAATCTCATCAATTCTTATATATTTTAGTGAGTTTGCAACTAACTTTGTCAGCAATCGTCGAATTACTTCCATTGAAGCCCATTGAGGTCGATTAACACTTTGTATTGATTGAAAATTTTCAAAGTCTATTTTCCGAATTTGAAGTCGAATCTCATTAATTCTTATATATTTGAGTGAGTTTGCAACTGACTTTGTCAGCAATCTCCGACTTACTTCCATTGAAGCCTATTGAGGTCGATTGTCACTTTGTATTGATTGAAAATTTTCAAAGTCTATCTTCCTAATTTGATGTCGAATCTCATCAATTCTTATATATTTGAGTGAGTTTGTAACTAACTTTGTCAGCAATCGTCGATTTATTTCTATTGAAGCCCATTGAGGTCGTCTTGTCACTTTGTATTGATTGAAAAATTTCAAAGTCTATCTTCCTAATTTGATGACGAATCTCATCAATTCTTATATATTTTAGTGAGTTTGCAACTAACTTTGTCAGCAATCGTCGAATTACTTCCATTGAAGCCCATTGAGGTCGATTAACACTTTGTATTGATTGAAAATTTTCAAAGTCTATTTTCCGAATTTGAAGTCGAATCTCATTAATTCTTATATATTTGAGTGAGTTTGCAACTGACTTTGTCAGCAATCTCCGACTTACTTCCATTGAAGCCTATTGAGGTCGATTGTCACTAAGTATTGAATGAAAATTTTTAAAGTCTATCTTCCAAATTTGAAGTCGAATCTCATCAATTCTTATATGTTTGAGTGAGTTTGCAACTGACTTTGTCAGATATCGTCGATTTACATCCATTGTAGCCCATTGAGGACGATTGTCACTTTGTATTGATTGAAAATTTTCTAAGTCTATCTTCCGAATTTGAAGTCGAATCTCATCAATTCTTATATGTTTGAGTGAGTTTGCAACTGACTTTGTCAGCAATCTTCGATTTACTTCCATTGTAGCCCATTGAGGTCGATTGTCACTATGTATTGAATGAAAATTTTCAAAGTCCATCTCCCTAATTTGATGTCGAATCTCATCAATTCATATATATTTGAGTGAGTTTGCAACTGACTTTGTCAGATATCGTCGATTTACATCCATTGTAGCCCATTGAGGACGATTGTCACTTTGTATTGATTGAAAATTTTCAAAGTCTATCTTCCGAATTTGAAGTCGAATCTTATCAATTCTTATATGTTTCAGAGAGTTTGAAACTGACTTTGTCAGATATCGTCGATTTACTTCCATTGAAGCCCATTGAGGTCGATTGTCACTTTGTATTAATTGAAAATTTTCAAAGTCTATCTTCCTAATTTGATGTCGAAACTTATCAATTCTTATATATTTAGGTGAGTTTGCAAGTAACTTTGTCAGCAAACTCCGATTTACTTCCATTGAAGCCCATTGAGGTCGATTGTCACTTTGTATTGATTGAAAATTTTCAAAGTCCATCTCCCTAATTTGATGTCGAATCTCATCAATTCATATATATTTGAGTGAGTTTGCAACTAACTCTAACAGAAATCTTCGATTTACTTCCATTGAAGCCCATTGAGGTCGATTGTCACTTTGTATTGATTGAAAATTTTCAAAGTCTATCTTCCTAATTTGATGTCGAAACTCATCAATTCTCATATATTTGAGTGAGTTTGCAACTAACTTTGTCAGCAAACTCCGATTTACTTCCATTGAAGCCCATTGAGGTCGATTGTCACTTTGTATTGATTGAAAATTTTAAAAGTCTATCTTCCTAATTTGATGTCGAATCTCATCAATTCTTATATATTTGAGTGAGTTTGTAACTAACTTTGTCAGCAATCGTCGATTTATTTCTATTGAAGCCCATTGAGGTCGTCTTGTCACTTTGTATTGATTGAAAATTTTCAAAGTCTATCTTCCTAATTTGATGACGAATCTCATCAATTCTTATATATTTTAGTGAGTTTGCAACTAACTTTGTAAGCAATCGTCGAATTACTTCCATTGAAGCCCATTGAGGTCGATTAACACTTTGTATTGATTGAAAATTTTCAAAGTCTATTTTCCGAATTTGAAGTCGAATCTCATTAATTCTTATATATTTGAGTGAGTTTGCAACTGACTTTGTCAGCAATCTCCGACTTACTTCCATTGAAGCCTATTGAGGTCGATTGTCACTAAGTATTGAATGAAAATTTTTAAAGTCTATCTTCCAAATTTGAAGTTGAATCTCATCAATTCTTATATGTTTGAGTGAGTTTGCAACTGACTTTGTCAGATATCGTCGATTTACATCCATTGTAGCCCATTGAGGACGATTGTCACTTTGTATTGATTGAAAATTTTCGTAGTCTATTTTCCGAATTTGAAGTCGAATCTCATCAATTCTTATATGTTTGAGTGAGTTTGCAACTGACTTTGTCAGCAATCTTCGATTTACTTCCATTGTAGCCCATTGAGGTCGATTGTCACTATGTATTGAATGAAAATTTTCAAAGTCTATCTTCCGAATTTGAAGTCGAATCTTATCAATTCTTATATGTTTCAGAGAGTTTGAAACTGACTTTGTCAGATATCGTCGATTTACTTCCATTGAAGCCCATTGAGGTCGATTGTCACTTTGTATTAATTGAAAATTTTCAAAGTCTATCTTCCTAATTTGATGTCGAAACTTATCAATTCTTATATATTTAGGTGAGTTTGCAAGTAACTTTGTCAGCAAACTCCGATTTACTTCCATTGAAGCCCATTGAGGTCGATTGTCACTTTGTATTGATTGAAAATTTTCAAAGTCTATATTCCTAATTTGATGTCGAATCTCATCAATTCTTATATATTTGAGTGAATTTGTAACTAACTTTGTCAGCAATCGTCGATTTACTTCCATTGAAGCCCATTGAGGTCGATTGTCACTTTGTATTGATTGAAAATTTTCAAAGTCTATCTTCCTAATTTGATGTCGAATCTCATCAATTCTTATATATTTGAGTGAGTTTGTAACTAACTTTGTCAGCAATCGTCGATTTATTTCTATTGAAGCCCATTGAGGTCGTCTTGTCACTTTGTATTGATTGAAAATTTTCAAAGTCTATTTTCCGAATTTGAAGTCGAATCTCATTAATTCTTATATATTTGAGTGAGTTTGCAACTGACTTTGTCAGCAATCTCCGACTTACTTCCATTGAAGCCTATTGAGGTCGATTGTCACTAAGTATTGAATGAAAATTTTTAAAGTCTATCTTCCAAATTTGAAGTCGAATCTCATCAATTCTTATATGTTTGAGTGAGTTTGCAACTGACTTTGTCAGATATCGTCGATTTACATCCATTGTAGCCCATTGAGGACGATTGTCACTTTGTATTGATTGAAAATTTTCGTAGTCTATTTTCCGAATTTGAAGTCGAATCTCATCAATTCTTATATGTTTGAGTGAGTTTGCAACTGACTTTGTCAGCAATCTTCGATTTACTTCCATTGTAGCCCATTGAGGTCGATTGTCACTATGTACTGAATGAAAATTTTCAAAGTCCATCTCCCTAATTTGATGTCGAATCTCATCAATTCATATATATTTGAGTGAGTTTGCAACTGACTTTGTCAGATATCGTCGATTTACATCCATTGTAGCCCATTGAGGACGATTGTCACTTTGTATTGATTGAAAATTTTCAAAGTCTATCTTCCTAATTTGATGTCGAAACTTATCAATTCTTATATATTTAGGTGAGTTTGCAAGTAACTTTGTCAGCAAACTCCGATTTACTTCCATTGAAGCCCATTGAGGTCGATTGTCACTTTGTATTGATTGAAAATTTTCAAAGTCTATATTCCTAATTTGATGTCGAATCTCATCAATTCTTATATATTTGAGTGAATTTGTAACTAACTTTGTCAGCAATCGTCGATTTACTTCCATTGAAGCCCATTGAGGTCGATTGTCACTTTGTATTGATTGAAAATTTTCAAAGTCTATCTTCCTAATTTGAAGTCGAATCTCATCAATTCTTATATATTTGAGTGAGTTTGTAACTAACTCTGTCAGCAATCGTCGATTTACTTCCATTGTAGCCCATTGAGGTCGATTAACACTTTGTATTGATTGAAAATTTTCAAAGTCTATTTTCCGAATTTGAAGTCGAATCTCATTAATTCTTATATATTTGAGTGAGTTTGCAACTGACTTTGTCAGCAATCGTCGATTTACTTCCATTGAAGCCCCTTGAGGTCGATTAACACTTTGTATTGATTGAAAATTTTCTAAGTCTATTCTCCGAATTTGAAGTCGAATCTCATTAATTCTTATATGTTTGAGTGAGTTTGCAACTGACTTTGTCAGCAATCTCCGACTTACTTCCATTGAAGCCTATTGAGGTCGATTGTCACTAAGTATTGAATGAAAATTTTTAAAGTCTATCTTCCAAATTTGAAGTCGAATCTCATCAATTCTTATATGTTTGAGTGAGTTCGCAACTGACTTTGTCAGATATCGTCGATTTACATCCATTGTAGCCCATTGAGGACGATTGTCACTTTGTATTGATTGAAAATTTTCGTAGTCTATTTTCCGAATTTGAAGTCGAATCTCATCAATTCTTATATGTTTGAGTGAGTTTGCAACTGACTTTGTCAGCAATCTTCGATTTACTTCCATTGTAGCCCATTGAGGTCGATTGTCACTATGTATTGAATGAAAATTTTCAAAGTCCATCTCCCTAATTTGATGTCGAATCTCATCAATTCATATATATTTGAGTGAGTTTGCAACTGACTTTGTCAGATATCGTCGATTTACATCCATTGTAGCCCATTGAGGACGATTGTCACTTTGTATTGATTGAAAATTTTCAAAGTCTATCTTCCGAATTTGAAGTCGAATCTTATCAATTCTTATATGTTTCAGAGAGTTTGAAACTGACTTTGTCAGATATCGTCGATTTACTTCCATTGAAGCCCATTGAGGTCGATTGTCACTTTGTATTAATTGAAAATTTTCAAAGTCTATATTCCTAATTTGATGTCGAATCTCATCAATTCTTATATATTTGAGTGAATTTGTAACTAACTTTGTCAGCAATCGTCGATTTACTTCCATTGAAGCCCATTGAGGTCGATTGTCACTTTGTATTGATTGAAAATTTTCAAAGTCTATCTTCCTAATTTGATGTCGAAACTTATCAATTCTTATATATTTAGGTGAGTTTGCAAGTAACTTTGTCAGCAAACTCCGATTTACTTCCATTGAAGCCCATTGAGGTCGATTGTCACTTTGTATTGATTGAAAATTTTCAAAGTCTATATTCCTAATTTGATGTCGAATCTCATCAATTCTTATATATTTGAGTGAATTTGTAACTAACTTTGTCAGCAATCGTCGATTTACTTCCATTGAAGCCCATTGAGGTCGATTGTCACTTTGTATTGATTGAAAATTTTCAAAGTCTATCTTCCTAATTTGAAGTCGAATCTCATCAATTCTTATATATTTGAGTGAATTTGTAACTAACTCTGTCAGCAATCGTCGATTTACTTCCATTGTAGCCCATTGAGGTCGATTAACACTTTGTATTGATTGAAAATTTTCAAAGTCTATTTTCCGAATTTGAAGTCGAATCTCATTAATTCTTATATATTTGAGTGAGTTTGCAACTGACTTTGTCAGCAATCGTCGATTTACTTCCATTGAAGCCCCTTGAGGTCGATTAACACTTTGTATTGATTGAAAATTTTCTAAGTCTATTCTCCGAATTTGAAGTCGAATCTCATTAATTCTTATATGTTTGAGTGAGTTTGCAACTGACTTTGTCAGCAACCTCCGATTTACTTCCATTGAAGCCTATTGAGGTCGATTGTCACTTAGTATTGAATGAAAATTTTCAAAGTCTATCTTCCGAATTTGAAGTCGAATCTCATCAATTCTTATATATTTGAGTGAGTTTGTAACTAACTCTGTCAAAAATCTTCGATTTACTTCCATTAAAGCCCATTGAGGTCGATTGTCACTTTGTATTGATTGAAAATTTTCAAAGTCTATCTTCCGAATTTGAAGTCGAATCTTATCAATTCTTATATGTTTGAGAGAGTTTGCAACTGACTTTGTCAGATATCGTCGATTTACTTCCATTGAAGCACATTGAGGTCGATTTTCACTTTGTATTGATTGAAAATTTTCAAAGTCTATCTTCCTAATTTGATGTCGAAACTCATCAATTCTTATATATTTGAGTGAGTTAGCAACTAACTTTGTCAGCAAACTCCGATTTACTTCCATTGAAGCCCATTGAGGTCGATTGTTATTTTGTATTGATTGAAAATTTTCAAAGTCTATCTTCCTAATTTGATGTCGAATCTCATCAATTCTTATATATTTCAGTGAGTTTGTAACTAACTTTGTCAGCAATCGTCGATTTATTTCTATTGAAGCGCATTGAGGTCAATTGTCACTTTGTATTGATTGAAAATTTTCAAAGTCTATCTTCCAAATTTGAAGTCGAATCTCATCAATTCTTATATATTTGAGTGAGTTTGCAACTAACTCTAACAGAAATCTTCGATTTACTTCCATTGAAGCCCATTGAGGTCGATTGTCACTTTGTATTGATTGAAAATGTTCAAAGTCTATCTTCCTAATTTGATGACGAATCTCATCAATTCTTATATATTTTAGTGAGTTTGCAACTAACTTTGTCAGCAATCGTCGAATTACTTCCATTGAAGCCCATTGAGGTCGATTAACACTTTGTATTGATTGAAAATTTTCCAAGTCTATTTTCCGAATTTGAAGTCGAATCTCATTAATTCTTATATATTTGAGTGAGTTTGCAACTGACTTTGTCAGCAATCTCCGACTTACTTCCATTGAAGCCTATTGAGGTCGATTGTCACTTAGTATTGATTGAAAATTTTCAAAGTCTATCTTCCTAATTTGATGTCGAAACTCATCAATTCTTATATATTTGAGTGAGTTAGCAACTAACTTTGTCAGCAAACTCCGATTTACTTCCATTGAAGCCCATTGAGGTCGATTGTTACTTTGTATTGATTGAAAATTTTCAAAGTCTATCTTCCTAATTTGATGTCGAATCTCATCAATTCTTATATATTTCAGTGAGTTTGCAACTAACTTTGTCAGCAATCTTCGATTTACTTCCATTGTAGCCCATTGAGGTCGATTGTCACTTTGTATTGAATGAAAATTTTCAAAGTCCATCTCCCTAATTTGATGTCGAATCTCATCAATTCTTATATATTTGAGTGAGTTTGCAACTAACTCTAACAGAAATCTTCGATTTACTTCCATTGAAGCCCATTGAGGTCGATTGTCACTTTGTATTGATTGAAAATTTTCAAAGTCTATCTTCCTAATTTGATGTCGAAACACATCAATTCTTATATATTTGAGTGAGTTTGCAACTAACTTTGTCAGCAAACTCCGATTTACTTCCATTGAAGCCCATTGAGGTTGATTGTCACTTTGTATTGAATGAAAATTTTCAAAGTCTATCTTCCTAATTTGATGTCGAATCTCATCAATTCTTTTATATTTGAGTGAGTTTGTAACTAACTTTGTCAGCAATCGTCGATTTATTTCTATTGAAGCGCATTGAGGTCAATTGTCACTTTGTATTGATTGAAAATTTTCAAAGTCTATCATCCTAATTTGATGACGAATCTCATCAATTCTTATATATTTTAGTGAGGTTGCAACTAACTTTGTCAGCAATCTCCGACTTACTTCCATTGAAGCCTATTGAGGTCGATTGTCACTTAGTATTGAATGAAAATTTTCAAAGTCTATCTTCCAAATTTGAAGTCGAATCTCATCAATTCTTATATGTTTGAGTGAGTTTGCAACTGACTTTGTCAGCAATCTCTGATTTACTTCCATTGAAGCCTATTGAGGTCGTTTGTCACTTAGTATTGAATGAAAATTTTCAAAGTCTATCTTCCGAATTTGAAGTCGAATCTCATCAATTCTTATATATTTGAGTGAGTTTGCAACTGACTTTGTCAGCAATCTCCGACTTACTTCCATTGAAGCCTATTGAGGTCGTTTGTCACTTAGTATTGAATGAAAATTTTCAAAGTCTATCTTCCGAATTTGAAGTCGAATCTCATCAATTCTTATATGTTTGAGTGAGTTTGCAACTGACTTTGTCAGATATCGTCGATTTACATCCATTGTAGCCCAATGAGGACGATTGTCACTTTGTATTGATTGAAAACTTTCTAAGTCTATCTTCCGAATTTGAAATCGAATCTTATCAATTCTTATATGTTTGAGAGAGTTTGCAACTGACTTTGTCAGATATCGTCGATTTACATCCATTGAAGCCCATTGAGGTCGATTAACACTTTGTATTGATTGAAAATTTTCAAAGTCTATTTTCGGAATTTGAAGTCGAATCTCATTAATTCTTATATATTTGAGTGAGTTTGCAACTGACTTTGTCAGCAATCTCCGACTTACTTCCATTGAAGCCTATTGAGGTCGATTGTCACTTAGTATTGAATGAAAATTTTTAAAGTCTATCTTCCAAATTTGAAGTCGAATCTCATCAATTCTTATATGTTTGAGTGAGTTTGCAACTAACTTTGTCAGCAAACTCCGATTTGCTTCCATTGAAGCCCATTGAGGTTGATTGTCACTTTGTATTGAATGAAAATTTTCAAAGTCTATCTTCCTAATTTGATGTCGAATCTCATCAATTCTTTTATATTTGAGTGAGTTTGTAACTAACTTTGTCAGCAATCGTCGATTTATTTCTATTGAAGCGCATTGAGGTCAATTGTCACTTTGTATTGATTGAAAATTTTCAAAGTCTATCATCCTAATTTGATGACGAATCTCATCAATTCTTATATATTTTAGTGAGGTTGCAACTAACTTTGTCAGCAATCTCCGACTTACTTCCATTGAAGCCTATTGAGGTCGATTGTCACTTAGTATTGAATGAAAATTTTCAAAGTCTATCTTCCAAATTTGAAGTCGAATCTCATCAATTCTTATATGTTTGAGTGAGTTTGCAACTGACTTTGTCAGCAATCTCTGATTTACTTCCATTGAAGCCTATTGAGGTCGTTTGTCACTTAGTATTGAATGAAAATTTTCAAAGTCTATCTTCCGAATTTGAAGTCGAATCTCATCAATTCTTATATATTTGAGTGAGTTTGCAACTGACTTTGTCAGCAATCTCCGACTTACTTCCATTGAAGCCTATTGAGGTCGTTTGTCACTTAGTATTGAATGAAAATTTTCAAAGTCTATCTTCCGAATTTGAAGTCGAATCTCATCAATTCTTATATGTTTGAGTGAGTTTGCAACTGACTTTGTCAGATATCGTCGATTTACATCCATTGTAGCCCAATGAGGACGATTGTCACTTTGTATTGATTGAAAACTTTCAAAGTCTATCTTCCGAATTTGAAATCGAATCTTATCAATTCTTATATGTTTGAGAGAGTTTGCAACTGACTTTGTCAGATATCGTCGATTTACATCCATTGAAGCCCATTGAGGTCGATTAACACTTTGTATTGATTGAAAATTTTCAAAGTCTATCTTCCGAATTTGAAGTCGAATCTTATCAATTCTTATATGTTTGAGAGAGTTTGCAACTGACTTTGTCAGATATCGTCGATTTACTTCCATTGAAGCACATTGAGGTCGATTTTCACTTTGTATTGATTGAAAATTTTCAAAGTCTATCTTCCTAATTTGATGTCGAAACTCATCAATTCTTATATATTTGAGTGAGTTAGCAACTAACTTTGTCAGCAAACTCCGATTTACTTCCATTGAAGCCCATTGAGGTCGATTGTTATTTTGTATTGATTGAAAATTTTCAAAGTCTATCTTCCTAATTTGATGTCGAATCTCATCAATTCTTATATATTTCAGTGAGTTTGTAACTAACTTTGTCAGCAATCGTCGATTTATTTCTATTGAAGCGCATTGAGGTCAATTGTCACTTTGTATTGATTGAAAATTTTCAAAGTCTATCTTCCAAATTTGAAGTCGAATCTCATCAATTCTTATATATTTGAGTGAGTTTGCAACTAACTCTAACAGAAATCTTCGATTTACTTCCATTGAAGCCCATTGAGGTCGATTGTCACTTTGTATTGATTGAAAATGTTCAAAGTCTATCTTCCTAATTTGATGACGAATCTCATCAATTCTTATATATTTTAGTGAGTTTGCAACTAACTTTGTCAGCAATCGTCGAATTACTTCCATTGAAGCCCATTGAGGTCGATTAACACTTTGTATTGATTGAAAATTTTCCAAGTCTATTTTCCGAATTTGAAGTCGAATCTCATTAATTCTTATATATTTGAGTGAGTTTGCAACTGACTTTGTCAGCAATCTCCGACTTACTTCCATTGAAGCCTATTGAGGTCGATTGTCACTTAGTATTGATTGAAAATTTTCAAAGTCTATCTTCCTAATTTGATGTCGAAACTCATCAATTCTTATATATTTGAGTGAGTTAGCAACTAACTTTGTCAGCAAACTCCGATTTACTTCCATTGAAGCCCATTGAGGTCGATTGTTACTTTGTATTGATTGAAAATTTTCAAAGTCTATCTTCCTAATTTGATGTCGAATCTCATCAATTCTTATATATTTCAGTGAGTTTGCAACTAACTTTGTCAGCAATCTTCGATTTACTTCCATTGTAGCCCATTGAGGTCGATTGTCACTTTGTATTGAATGAAAATTTTCAAAGTCCATCTCCCTAATTTGATGTCGAATCTCATCAATTCTTATATATTTGAGTGAGTTTGCAACTAACTCTAACAGAAATCTTCGATTTACTTCCATTGAAGCCCATTGAGGTCGATTGTCACTTTGTATTGATTGAAAATTTTCAAAGTCTATCTTCCTAATTTGATGTCGAAACACATCAATTCTTATATATTTGAGTGAGTTTGCAACTAACTTTGTCAGCAAACTCCGATTTACTTCCATTGAAGCCCATTGAGGTTGATTGTCACTTTGTATTGAATGAAAATTTTCAAAGTCTATCTTCCTAATTTGATGTCGAATCTCATCAATTCTTTTATATTTGAGTGAGTTTGTAACTAACTTTGTCAGCAATCGTCGATTTATTTCTATTGAAGCGCATTGAGGTCAATTGTCACTTTGTATTGATTGAAAATTTTCAAAGTCTATCATCCTAATTTGATGACGAATCTCATCAATTCTTATATATTTTAGTGAGGTTGCAACTAACTTTGTCAGCAATCTCCGACTTACTTCCATTGAAGCCTATTGAGGTCGATTGTCACTTAGTATTGAATGAAAATTTTCAAAGTCTATCTTCCAAATTTGAAGTCGAATCTCATCAATTCTTATATGTTTGAGTGAGTTTGCAACTGACTTTGTCAGCAATCTCTGATTTACTTCCATTGAAGCCTATTGAGGTCGTTTGTCACTTAGTATTGAATGAAAATTTTCAAAGTCTATCTTCCGAATTTGAAGTCGAATCTCATCAATTCTTATATATTTGAGTGAGTTTGCAACTGACTTTGTCAGCAATCTCCGACTTACTTCCATTGAAGCCTATTGAGGTCGTTTGTCACTTAGTATTGAATGAAAATTTTCAAAGTCTATCTTCCGAATTTGAAGTCGAATCTCATCAATTCTTATATGTTTGAGTGAGTTTGCAACTGACTTTGTCAGATATCGTCGATTTACATCCATTGTAGCCCAATGAGGACGATTGTCACTTTGTATTGATTGAAAACTTTCAAAGTCTATCTTCCGAATTTGAAATCGAATCTTATCAATTCTTATATGTTTGAGAGAGTTTGCAACTGACTTTGTCAGATATCGTCGATTTACATCCATTGAAGCCCATTGAGGTCGATTAACACTTTGTATTGATTGAAAATTTTCAAAGTCTATTTTCGGAATTTGAAGTCGAATCTCATTAATTCTTATATATTTGAGTGAGTTTGCAACTGACTTTGTCAGCAATCTCCGACTTACTTCCATTGAAGCCTATTGAGGTCGATTGTCACTTAGTATTGAATGAAAATTTTTAAAGTCTATCTTCCAAATTTGAAGTCGAATCTCATCAATTCTTATATGTTTGAGTGAGTTTGCAACTAACTTTGTCAGCAAACTCCGATTTGCTTCCATTGAAGCCCATTGAGGTTGATTGTCACTTTGTATTGAATGAAAATTTTCAAAGTCTATCTTCCTAATTTGATGTCGAATCTCATCAATTCTTTTATATTTGAGTGAGTTTGTAACTAACTTTGTCAGCAATCGTCGATTTATTTCTATTGAAGCGCATTGAGGTCAATTGTCACTTTGTATTGATTGAAAATTTTCAAAGTCTATCATCCTAATTTGATGACGAATCTCATCAATTCTTATATATTTTAGTGAGGTTGCAACTAACTTTGTCAGCAATCTCCGACTTACTTCCATTGAAGCCTATTGAGGTCGATTGTCACTTAGTATTGAATGAAAATTTTCAAAGTCTATCTTCCAAATTTGAAGTCGAATCTCATCAATTCTTATATGTTTGAGTGAGTTTGCAACTGACTTTGTCAGCAATCTCTGATTTACTTCCATTGAAGCCTATTGAGGTCGTTTGTCACTTAGTATTGAATGAAAATTTTCAAAGTCTATCTTCCGAATTTGAAGTCGAATCTCATCAATTCTTATATATTTGAGTGAGTTTGCAACTGACTTTGTCAGCAATCTCCGACTTACTTCCATTGAAGCCTATTGAGGTCGTTTGTCACTTAGTATTGAATGAAAATTTTCAAAGTCTATCTTCCGAATTTGAAGTCGAATCTCATCAATTCTTATATGTTTGAGTGAGTTTGCAACTGACTTTGTCAGATATCGTCGATTTACATCCATTGTAGCCCAATGAGGACGATTGTCACTTTGTATTGATTGAAAACTTTCAAAGTCTATCTTCCGAATTTGAAATCGAATCTTATCAATTCTTATATGTTTGAGAGAGTTTGCAACTGACTTTGTCAGATATCGTCGATTTACATCCATTGAAGCCCATTGAGGTCGATTAACACTTTGTATTGATTGAAAATTTTCAAAGTCTATTTTCGGAATTTGAAGTCGAATCTCATTAATTCTTATATATTTGAGTGAGTTTGCAACTGACTTTGTCAGCAATCTCCGACTTACTTCCATTGAAGCCTATTGAGGTCGATTGTCACTTAGTATTGAATGAAAATTTTTAAAGTCTATCTTCCAAATTTGAAGTCGAATCTCATCAATTCTTATATGTTTGAGTGAGTTTGCAACTGACTTTGTCAGCAATCTCTGATTTACTTCCATTGAAGCCTATTGAGGTCGTTTGTCACTTAGTATTGAATGAAAATTTTCAAAGTCTATCTTCCGAATTTGAAGTCGAATCTCATCAATTCTTATATGTTTGAGTGAGTTTGCAACTGACTTTGTCAGATATCGTCGATTTACATCCATTGTAGCCCATTGAGGACGATTGTCACTTTGTATTGATTGAAAACTTTCAAAGTCTATCTTCCGAATTTGAAATCGAATCTTATCAATTCTTATATGTTTGAGAGAGTTTGCAACTGACTTTGTCAGATATCGTCGATTTTACATCCATTGAAGCCCATTGAGGTCGATTGTCACTTTGTATTGAATGAAAATTTTCAAAGTCTATCTTCCTAATTTGATGTCGAAACACATCAATTCTTATATATTTGAGTGAGTTTGCAACTAACTTTGTCAGCAAACTCCGATTGACTTCCATTGAAGCCCATTGAGGTTGATTGTCACTTTGTATTGAATGAAAATTTTCAAAGTCTATCTTCCTAATTTGATGTCGAATCTCATCAATTCTTTTATATTTGAGTGAGTTTGTAACTAACTTTGTCAGCAATCGTCGATTTATTTCTATTGAAGCGCATTGAGGTCAATTGTCACTTTGTATTGATTGAAAATTTTCAAAGTCTATCATCCTAATTTGATGACGAATCTCATCAATTCTTATATATTTTAGTGAGGTTGCAACTAACTTTGTCAGCAATCTCCGACTTACTTCCATTGAAGCCTATTGAGGTCGATTGTCACTTAGTATTGAATGATAATTTTCAAAGTCTATCTTCCAAATTTGAAGTCGAATCTCATCAATTCTTATATGTTTGAGTGAGTTTGCAACTGACTTTGTCAGCAATCTCTGATTTACTTCCATTGAAGCCTATTGAGGTCGTTTGTCACTTAGTATTGAATGAAAATTTTCAAAGTCTATCTTCCGAATTTGAAGTCGAATCTCATCAATTCTTATATATTTGAGTGAGTTTGCAACTGACTTTGTCAGCAATCTCCGACTTACTTCCATTGAAGCCTATTGAGGTCGTTTGTCACTTAGTATTGAATGAAAATTTTCAAAGTCTATCTTCCGAATTTGAAGTCGAATCTCATCAATTCTTATATGTTTGAGTGAGTTTGCAACTGACTTTGTCAGATATCGTCGATTTACATCCATTGTAGCCCAATGAGGACGATTGTCACTTTGTATTGATTGAAAACTTTCAAAGTCTATCTTCCGAATTTGAAATCGAATCTTATCAATTCTTATATGTTTGAGAGAGTTTGCAACTGACTTTGTCAGATATCGTCGATTTACATCCATTGAAGCCCATTGAGGTCGATTAACACTTTGTATTGATTGAAAATTTTCAAAGTCTATTTTCGGAATTTGAAGTCGAATCTCATTAATTCTTATATATTTGAGTGAGTTTGCAACTGACTTTGTCAGCAATCTCCGACTTACTTCCATTGAAGCCTATTGAGGTCGATTGTCACTTAGTATTGAATGAAAATTTTTAAAGTCTATCTTCCAAATTTGAAGTCGAATCTCATCAATTCTTATATGTTTGAGTGAGTTTGCAACTGACTTTGTCAGCAATCTCTGATTTACTTCCATTGAAGCCTATTGAGGTCGTTTGTCACTTAGTATTGAATGAAAATTTTCAAAGTCTATCTTCCGAATTTGAAGTCGAATCTCATCAATTCTTATATGTTTGAGTGAGTTTGCAACTGACTTTGTCAGATATCGTCGATTTACATCCATTGTAGCCCATTGAGGACGATTGTCACTTTGTATTGATTGAAAACTTTCAAAGTCTATCTTCCGAATTTGAAATCGAATCTTATCAATTCTTATATGTTTGAGAGAGTTTGCAACTGACTTTGTCAGATATCGTCGATTTTACATCCATTGAAGCCCATTGAGGACGATTGTCACTTTGTATTGAATGAAAATTTTCAAAGTCTATCTTCCTAATTTGATGTCGAATCTCATCAATTCTTTTATATTTGTGTGAGTTTGTAACTAACTTTGTCAGCAATCGTCGATTTATTTCTATTGAAGCGCATTGAGGTCAATTGTCACTTTGTATTGATTGAAAATTTTCAAAGACTATCATCCTAATTTGATGACGAATCTCATCAATTCTTATATATTTTAGTGAGGTTGCAACTAACTTTGTCAGCAATCTCCGACTTACTTCCATTGAAGCCTATTGAGGTCGATTGTCACTTAGTATTGAATGAAAATTTTCAAAGTCTATCTTCCAAATTTGAAGTCGAATCTCATCAATTCTTATATGTTTGAGTGAGTTTGCAACTGACTTTGTCAGCAATCTCTGATTTACTTCCATTGAAGCCTATTGAGGTCGTTTGTCACTTAGTATTGAATGAAAATTTTCAAAGTCTATCTTCCGAATTTGAAGTCGAATCTCATCAATTCTTATATGTTTGAGTGAGTTTGCAACTGACTTTGTCAGATATCGTCGATTTACATCCATTGTAGCCCAATGAGGACGATTGTCACTTTGTATTGATTGAAAACTTTCAAAGTCTATCTTCCGAATTTGAAATCGAATCTTATCAATTCTTATATGTTTGAGAGAGTTTGCAACTGACTTTGTCAGATATCGTCGATTTACATCCATTGAAGCCCATTGAGGTCGATTAACACTTTGTATTGATTGAAAATTTTCAAAGTCTATTTTCGGAATTTGAAGTCGAATCTCATTAATTCTTATATATTTGAGTGAGTTTGCAACTGACTTTGTCAGCAATCTCCGACTTACTTCCATTGAAGCCTATTGAGGTCGATTGTCACTTAGTATTGAATGAAAATTTTTAAAGTCTATCTTCCAAATTTGAAGTCGAATCTCATCAATTCTTATATGTTTGAGTGAGTTTGCAACTAACTTTGTCAGCAAACTCCGATTTGCTTCCATTGAAGCCCATTGAGGTTGATTGTCACTTTGTATTGAATGAAAATTTTCAAAGTCTATCTTCCTAATTTGATGTCGAATCTCATCAATTCTTTTATATTTGAGTGAGTTTGTAACTAACTTTGTCAGCAATCGTCGATTTATTTCTATTGAAGCGCATTGAGGTCAATTGTCACTTTGTATTGATTGAAAATTTTCAAAGTCTATCATCCTAATTTGATGACGAATCTCATCAATTCTTATATATTTTAGTGAGGTTGCAACTAACTTTGTCAGCAATCTCCGACTTACTTCCATTGAAGCCTATTGAGGTCGATTGTCACTTAGTATTGAATGAAAATTTTCAAAGTCTATCTTCCAAATTTGAAGTCGAATCTCATCAATTCTTATATGTTTGAGTGAGTTTGCAACTGACTTTGTCAGCAATCTCTGATTTACTTCCATTGAAGCCTATTGAGGTCGTTTGTCACTTAGTATTGAATGAAAATTTTCAAAGTCTATCTTCCGAATTTGAAGTCGAATCTCATCAATTCTTATATATTTGAGTGAGTTTGCAACTGACTTTGTCAGCAATCTCCGACTTACTTCCATTGAAGCCTATTGAGGTCGTTTGTCACTTAGTATTGAATGAAAATTTTCAAAGTCTATCTTCCGAATTTGAAGTCGAATCTCATCAATTCTTATATGTTTGAGTGAGTTTGCAACTGACTTTGTCAGATATCGTCGATTTACATCCATTGTAGCCCAATGAGGACGATTGTCACTTTGTATTGATTGAAAACTTTCAAAGTCTATCTTCCGAATTTGAAATCGAATCTTATCAATTCTTATATGTTTGAGAGAGTTTGCAACTGACTTTGTCAGATATCGTCGATTTACATCCATTGAAGCCCATTGAGGTCGATTAACACTTTGTATTGATTGAAAATTTTCAAAGTCTATTTTCGGAATTTGAAGTCGAATCTCATTAATTCTTATATATTTGAGTGAGTTTGCAACTGACTTTGTCAGCAATCTCCGACTTACTTCCATTGAAGCCTATTGAGGTCGATTGTCACTTAGTATTGAATGAAAATTTTTAAAGTCTATCTTCCAAATTTGAAGTCGAATCTCATCAATTCTTATATGTTTGAGTGAGTTTGCAACTGACTTTGTCAGCAATCTCTGATTTACTTCCATTGAAGCCTATTGAGGTCGTTTGTCACTTAGTATTGAATGAAAATTTTCAAAGTCTATCTTCCGAATTTGAAGTCGAATCTCATCAATTCTTATATGTTTGAGTGAGTTTGCAACTGACTTTGTCAGATATCGTCGATTTACATCCATTGTAGCCCATTGAGGACGATTGTCACTTTGTATTGATTGAAAACTTTCAAAGTCTATCTTCCGAATTTGAAATCGAATCTTATCAATTCTTATATGTTTGAGAGAGTTTGCAACTGACTTTGTCAGATATCGTCGATTTTACATCCATTGAAGCCCATTGAGGTCGATTGTCACTTTGTATTGAATGAAAATTTTCAAAGTCTATCTTCCTAATTTGATGTCGAAACACATCAATTCTTATATATTTGAGTGAGTTTGCAACTAACTTTGTCAGCAAACTCCGATTGACTTCCATTGAAGCCCATTGAGGTTGATTGTCACTTTGTATTGAATGAAAATTTTCAAAGTCTATCTTCCTAATTTGATGTCGAATCTCATCAATTCTTTTATATTTGAGTGAGTTTGTAACTAACTTTGTCAGCAATCGTCGATTTATTTCTATTGAAGCGCATTGAGGTCAATTGTCACTTTGTATTGATTGAAAATTTTCAAAGTCTATCATCCTAATTTGATGACGAATCTCATCAATTCTTATATATTTTAGTGAGGTTGCAACTAACTTTGTCAGCAATCTCCGACTTACTTCCATTGAAGCCTATTGAGGTCGATTGTCACTTAGTATTGAATGATAATTTTCAAAGTCTATCTTCCAAATTTGAAGTCGAATCTCATCAATTCTTATATGTTTGAGTGAGTTTGCAACTGACTTTGTCAGCAATCTCTGATTTACTTCCATTGAAGCCTATTGAGGTCGTTTGTCACTTAGTATTGAATGAAAATTTTCAAAGTCTATCTTCCGAATTTGAAGTCGAATCTCATCAATTCTTATATATTTGAGTGAGTTTGCAACTGACTTTGTCAGCAATCTCCGACTTACTTCCATTGAAGCCTATTGAGGTCGTTTGTCACTTAGTATTGAATGAAAATTTTCAAAGTCTATCTTCCGAATTTGAAGTCGAATCTCATCAATTCTTATATGTTTGAGTGAGTTTGCAACTGACTTTGTCAGATATCGTCGATTTACATCCATTGTAGCCCAATGAGGACGATTGTCACTTTGTATTGATTGAAAACTTTCAAAGTCTATCTTCCGAATTTGAAATCGAATCTTATCAATTCTTATATGTTTGAGAGAGTTTGCAACTGACTTTGTCAGATATCGTCGATTTACATCCATTGAAGCCCATTGAGGTCGATTAACACTTTGTATTGATTGAAAATTTTCAAAGTCTATTTTCGGAATTTGAAGTCGAATCTCATTAATTCTTATATATTTGAGTGAGTTTGCAACTGACTTTGTCAGCAATCTCCGACTTACTTCCATTGAAGCCTATTGAGGTCGATTGTCACTTAGTATTGAATGAAAATTTTTAAAGTCTATCTTCCAAATTTGAAGTCGAATCTCATCAATTCTTATATGTTTGAGTGAGTTTGCAACTGACTTTGTCAGCAATCTCTGATTTACTTCCATTGAAGCCTATTGAGGTCGTTTGTCACTTAGTATTGAATGAAAATTTTCAAAGTCTATCTTCCGAATTTGAAGTCGAATCTCATCAATTCTTATATGTTTGAGTGAGTTTGCAACTGACTTTGTCAGATATCGTCGATTTACATCCATTGTAGCCCATTGAGGACGATTGTCACTTTGTATTGATTGAAAACTTTCAAAGTCTATCTTCCGAATTTGAAATCGAATCTTATCAATTCTTATATGTTTGAGAGAGTTTGCAACTGACTTTGTCAGATATCGTCGATTTACATCCATTGAAGCCCATTGAGGTCGATTAACACTTTGTATTGATTGAAAATTTTCAAAGTCTATTTTCGGAATTTGAAGTCGAATCTCATTAATTCTTATATATTTGAGTGAGTTTGCAACTGACTTTGTCAGCAATCTCCGACTTACTTCCATTGAAGCCTATTGAGGTCGATTGTCACTTAGTATTGAATGAAAATTTTCAAAGTCTATCATCCTAATTTGATGACGAATCTCATCAATTCTTATATATTTTAGTGAGGTTGCAACTAACTTTGTCAGCAATCTCCGACTTACTTCCATTGAAGCCTATTGAGGTCGATTAACACTTTGTATTGATTGAAAATTTTCAAAGTCTATTTTCGGAATTTGAAGTCGAATCTCATTAATTCTTATATATTTGAGTGAGTTTGCAACTGACTTTGTCAGCAATCTCCGACTTACTTCCATTGAAGCCTATTGAGGTCGATTGTCACTTAGTATTGAATGAAAATTTTTAAAGTCTATCTTCCAAATTTGAAGTCGAATCTCATCAATTCTTATATGTTTGAGTGAGTTTGCAACTAACTTTGTCAGCAAACTCCGATTTGCTTCCATTGAAGCCCATTGAGGTTGATTGTCACTTTGTATTGAATGAAAATTTTCAAAGTCTATCTTCCTAATTTGATGTCGAATCTCATCAATTCTTTTATATTTGAGTGAGTTTGTAACTAACTTTGTCAGCAATCGTCGATTTATTTCTATTGAAGCGCATTGAGGTCAATTGTCACTTTGTATTGATTGAAAATTTTCAAAGTCTATCATCCTAATTTGATGACGAATCTCATCAATTCTTATATATTTTAGTGAGGTTGCAACTAACTTTGTCAGCAATCTCCGACTTACTTCCATTGAAGCCTATTGAGGTCGATTGTCACTTAGTATTGAATGAAAATTTTCAAAGTCTATCTTCCAAATTTGAAGTCGAATCTCATCAATTCTTATATGTTTGAGTGAGTTTGCAACTGACTTTGTCAGCAATCTCTGATTTACTTCCATTGAAGCCTATTGAGGTCGTTTGTCACTTAGTATTGAATGAAAATTTTCAAAGTCTATCTTCCGAATTTGAAGTCGAATCTCATCAATTCTTATATATTTGAGTGAGTTTGCAACTGACTTTGTCAGCAATCTCCGACTTACTTCCATTGAAGCCTATTGAGGTCGTTTGTCACTTAGTATTGAATGAAAATTTTCAAAGTCTATCTTCCGAATTTGAAGTCGAATCTCATCAATTCTTATATGTTTGAGTGAGTTTGCAACTGACTTTGTCAGATATCGTCGATTTACATCCATTGTAGCCCAATGAGGACGATTGTCACTTTGTATTGATTGAAAACTTTCAAAGTCTATCTTCCGAATTTGAAATCGAATCTTATCAATTCTTATATGTTTGAGAGAGTTTGCAACTGACTTTGTCAGATATCGTCGATTTACATCCATTGAAGCCCATTGAGGTCGATTAACACTTTGTATTGATTGAAAATTTTCAAAGTCTATTTTCGGAATTTGAAGTCGAATCTCATTAATTCTTATATATTTGAGTGAGTTTGCAACTGACTTTGTCAGCAATCTCCGACTTACTTCCATTGAAGCCTATTGAGGTCGATTGTCACTTAGTATTGAATGAAAATTTTTAAAGTCTATCTTCCAAATTTGAAGTCGAATCTCATCAATTCTTATATGTTTGAGTGAGTTTGCAACTGACTTTGTCAGCAATCTCTGATTTACTTCCATTGAAGCCTATTGAGGTCGTTTGTCACTTAGTATTGAATGAAAATTTTCAAAGTCTATCTTCCGAATTTGAAGTCGAATCTCATCAATTCTTATATGTTTGAGTGAGTTTGCAACTGACTTTGTCAGATATCGTCGATTTACATCCATTGTAGCCCATTGAGGACGATTGTCACTTTGTATTGATTGAAAACTTTCAAAGTCTATCTTCCGAATTTGAAATCGAATCTTATCAATTCTTATATGTTTGAGAGAGTTTGCAACTGACTTTGTCAGATATCGTCGATTTTACATCCATTGAAGCCCATTGAGGTCGATTGTCACTTTGTATTGAATGAAAATTTTCAAAGTCTATCTTCCTAATTTGATGTCGAAACACATCAATTCTTATATATTTGAGTGAGTTTGCAACTAACTTTGTCAGCAAACTCCGATTGACTTCCATTGAAGCCCATTGAGGTTGATTGTCACTTTGTATTGAATGAAAATTTTCAAAGTCTATCTTCCTAATTTGATGTCGAATCTCATCAATTCTTTTATATTTGAGTGAGTTTGTAACTAACTTTGTCAGCAATCGTCGATTTATTTCTATTGAAGCGCATTGAGGTCAATTGTCACTTTGTATTGATTGAAAATTTTCAAAGTCTATCATCCTAATTTGATGACGAATCTCATCAATTCTTATATATTTTAGTGAGGTTGCAACTAACTTTGTCAGCAATCTCCGACTTACTTCCATTGAAGCCTATTGAGGTCGATTGTCACTTAGTATTGAATGATAATTTTCAAAGTCTATCTTCCAAATTTGAAGTCGAATCTCATCAATTCTTATATGTTTGAGTGAGTTTGCAACTGACTTTGTCAGCAATCTCTGATTTACTTCCATTGAAGCCTATTGAGGTCGTTTGTCACTTAGTATTGAATGAAAATTTTCAAAGTCTATCTTCCGAATTTGAAGTCGAATCTCATCAATTCTTATATATTTGAGTGAGTTTGCAACTGACTTTGTCAGCAATCTCCGACTTACTTCCATTGAAGCCTATTGAGGTCGTTTGTCACTTAGTATTGAATGAAAATTTTCAAAGTCTATCTTCCGAATTTGAAGTCGAATCTCATCAATTCTTATATGTTTGAGTGAGTTTGCAACTGACTTTGTCAGATATCGTCGATTTACATCCATTGTAGCCCAATGAGGACGATTGTCACTTTGTATTGATTGAAAACTTTCAAAGTCTATCTTCCGAATTTGAAATCGAATCTTATCAATTCTTATATGTTTGAGAGAGTTTGCAACTGACTTTGTCAGATATCGTCGATTTACATCCATTGAAGCCCATTGAGGTCGATTAACACTTTGTATTGATTGAAAATTTTCAAAGTCTATCTTCCTAATTTGATGTCGAATCTCATTAATTCTTATATATTTGAGTGAGTTTGCAACTGACTTTGTCAGCAATCTCCGACTTACTTCCATTGAAGCCTATTGAGGTCGATTGTCACTTAGTATTGAATGAAAATTTTTAAAGTCTATCTTCCAAATTTGAAGTCGAATCTCATCAATTCTTATATGTTTGAGTGAGTTTGCAACTGACTTTGTCAGCAATCTCTGATTTACTTCCATTGAAGCCTATTGAGGTCGTTTGTCACTTAGTATTGAATGAAAATTTTCAAAGTCTATCTTCCGAATTTGAAGTCGAATCTCATCAATTCTTATATGTTTGAGTGAGTTTGCAACTGACTTTGTCAGATATCGTCGATTTACATCCATTGTAGCCCATTGAGGACGATTGTCACTTTGTATTGATTGAAAACTTTCAAAATCTATCTTCCGAATTTGAAATCGAATCTTATCAATTCTTATATGTTTGAGAGAGTTTGCAACTGACTTTGTCAGATATCGTCGATTTTACATCCATTGAAGCCCATTGAGGTCGATTGTCACTTTGTATTGAATGAAAATTTTCAAAGTCTATCTTCCTAATTTGATGTCGAATCTCATCAATTCTTTTATATTTGAGTGAGTTTGTAACTAAATTTGTCAGCAATCGTCGATTTATTTCTATTGAAGCGCATTGAGGTCAATTGTCACTTTGTATTGATTGAAAATTTTCAAAGTCTATCTTCCTAATTTGATGTCGAAACACATCAATTCTTATATATTTGAGTGAGTTTGCAACTAACTTTGTCAGCAATCTCCGACTTACTTCCATTGAAGCCTATTGAGGTCGATTGTCACTTAGTATTGAATGAAAATTTTCAAAGTCTATCTTCCAAATTTGAAGTCGAATCTCATCAATTCTTATATGTTTGAGTGAGTTTGCAACTGACTTTGTCAGCAATCTTCGATTTACTTCCATTGTAGCCCATTGAGGTCGATTGTCACTATGTATTGAATGAAAATTTTCAAAGTCCATCTCCCTTATTTGATGTCGAATCTCATCAATTCATATATATTTGAGTGACTTTGCAACTGACTTTGTCAGATATCGTCGATTTACATCCATTGTAGCCCATTGAGGACGATTGTCACTTTGTATTGAATGAAAATTTTCAAAGTCTATCTTCCTAATTTGATGTCGAATCTCATCAATTCTTTTATATTTGTGTGAGTTTGTAACTAACTTTGTCAGCAATCGTCGATTTATTTCTATTGAAGCGCATTGAGGTCAATTGTCACTTTGTATTGATTGAAAATTTTCAAAGACTATCATCCTAATTTGATGACGAATCTCATCAATTCTTATATATTTTAGTGAGGTTGCAACTAACTTTGTCAGCAATCTCCGACTTACTTCCATTGAAGCCTATTGAGGTCGATTGTCACTTAGTATTGAATGAAAATTTTCAAAGTCTATCTTCCAAATTTGAAGTCGAATCTCATCAATTCTTATATGTTTGAGTGAGTTTGCAACTGACTTTGTCAGCAATCTCTGATTTACTTCCATTGAAGCCTATTGAGGTCGTTTGTCACTTAGTATTGAATGAAAATTTTCAAAGTCTATCTTCCGAATTTGAAGTCGAATCTCATCAATTCTTATATGTTTGAGTGAGTTTGCAACTGACTTTGTCAGATATCGTCGATTTACATCCATTGTAGCCCAATGAGGACGATTGTCACTTTGTATTGATTGAAAACTTTCAAAGTCTATCTTCCGAATTTGAAATCGAATCTTATCAATTCTTATATGTTTGAGAGAGTTTGCAACTGACTTTGTCAGATATCGTCGATTTACATCCATTGAAGCCCATTGAGGTCGATTAACACTTTGTATTGATTGAAAATTTTCAAAGTCTATTTTCGGAATTTGAAGTCGAATCTCATTAATTCTTATATATTTGAGTGAGTTTGCAACTGACTTTGTCAGCAATCTCCGATTTACTTCCATTGAAGCCTATTGAGGTCGATTGTCACTTAGTATTGAATGAAAATTTTTAAAGTCTATCTTCCAAATTTGAAGTCGAATCTCATCAATTCTTATATGTTTGAGTGAGTTTGCAACTGACTTTGTCAGATATCGTCGATTTACATCCATTGTAGCCCATTGAGGACGATTGTCACTTTGTATTGATTGAAAATTTTCGAAGTCTATTTTCCGAATTTGAAGTCGAATCTCATCAATTCTTATATATTTGAGTGAGTTTGCAACTGACTTTGTCAGCAATCTTCGATTTACTTCCATTGTAGCCCATTGAGGTCGATTGTCACTATGTATTGAATGAAAATTTTCAAAGTCCATCTCCCTTATTTGATGTCGAATCTCATCAATTCATATATATTTGAGTGACTTTGCAACTGACTTTGTCAGATATCGTCGATTTACATCCATTGTAGCCCATTGAGGACGATTGTCACTTTGTATTGATTGAAAATTTTCAAAGTCCATCTTCCGAATTTGAAGTCGAATCTTATCAATTCTTATATGTTTGAGAGAGTTTGAAACTGACTTTGTCAGCAATCGTCGAATTACTTCCATTGAAGCCCATTGAGGTCGATTAACACTTTGTATTGATTGAAAATTTTCCAAGTCTATTTTCCGAATTTGAAGTCGAATCTCATTAATTCTTATATATTTGAGTGAGTTTGCAACTGACTTTGTCAGCAATCTCCGACTTACTTCCATTGAAGCCTATTGAGGTCGATTGTCACTTAGTATTGAATGAAAATTTTCAAAGTCTATCTTCCAAATTTGAAGTCGAATCTCATCAATTCTTATATGTTTGAGTGAGTTTGCAACTGACTTTGTCAGCAATCTCTGATTTACTTCCATTGAAGCTTATTGAGGTCGTTTGTCACTTAGTATTGAATGAAAATTTTCAAAGTCTATCTTCCGAATTTGAAGTCGAATCTCATCAATTCTTATATGTTTGAGTGAGTTTGCAACTGACTTTGTCAGATATCGTCGATTTACATCCATTGTAGCCCAATGAGGACGATTGTCACTTTGTATTGATTGAAAACTTTCAAAGTCTATCTTCCGAATTTGAAATCGAATCTTATCAATTCTTATATGTTTGAGAGAGTTTGCAACTGACTTTGTCAGATATCGTCGATTTACATCCATTGAAGCCCATTGAGGTCGATTAACACTTTGTATTGATTGAAAATTTTCAAAGTCTATTTTCGGAATTTGAAGTCGAATCTCATTAATTCTTATATATTTGAGTGAGTTTGCAACTGACTTTGTCAGCAATCTCCGACTTACTTCCATTGAAGCCTATTGAGGTCGATTGTCACTTAGTATTGAATGAAAATTTTTAAAGTCTATCTTCCAAATTTGAAGTCGAATCTCATCAATTCTTATATGTTTGAGTGAGTTTGCAACTGACTTTGTCAGATATCGTCGATTTACATCCATTGTAGCCCATTGAGGACGATTGTCACTTTGTATTGATTGAAAATTTTCGAAGTCTATTTTCCGAATTTGAAGTCGAATCTCATCAATTCTTATATATTTGAGTGAGTTTGCAACTGACTTTGTCAGCAATCTTCGATTTACTTCCATTGTAGCCCATTGAGGTCGATTGTCACTATGTATTGAATGAAAATTTTCAAAGTCCATCTCCCTTATTTGATGTCGAATCTCATCAATTCATATATATTTGAGTGACTTTGCAACTGACTTTGCCAGATATCGTCGATTTACATCCATTGTAGCCTATTGAGGACGATTGTCACTTTGTATTGATTGAAAATTTTCAAAGTCTATCTTCCGAATTTGAAGTCGAATCTTATCAATTCTTATATGTTTGAGAGAGTTTGAAACTGACTTTGTCAGCAATCGTCGAATTACTTCCATTGAAGCCCATTGAGGTCGATTAACACTTTGTATTGATTGAAAATTTTCCAAGTCTATTTTCCGAATTTGAAGTCGAATCTCATTAATTCTTATATATTTGAGTGAGTTTGCAACTGACTTTGTCAGCAATCTCCGACTTACTTCCATTGAAGCCTATTGAGGTCGATTGTCACTTAGTATTGAATGAAAATTTTTAAAGTCTATCTTCCAAATTTGAAGTCGAATCTCATCAATTCTTATATGTTTGAGTGAGTTTGCAACTGACTTTGTCAGATATCGTCGATTTACATCCATTGTAGCCCATTGAGGACGATTGTCACTTTGTATTGATTGAAAATTTTCGAAGTCTATTTTCCGAATTTGAAGTCGAATCTCATCAATTCTTATATATTTGAGTGAGTTTGCAACTGACTTTGTCAGCAATCTTCGATTTACTTCCATTGTAGCCCATTGAGGTCGATTGTCACTATGTATTGAATGAAAATTTTCAAAGTCCATCTCCCTTATTTGATGTCGAATCTCATCAATTCATATATATTTGAGTGACTTTGCAACTGACTTTGCCAGATATCGTCGATTTACATCCATTGTAGCCTATTGAGGACGATTGTCACTTTGTATTGATTGAAAATTTTCAAAGTCTATCTTCCGAATTTGAAGTCGAATCTTATCAATTCTTATATGTTTGAGAGAGTTTGAAACTGACTTTGTCAGCAATCGTCGAATTACTTCCATTGAAGCCCATTGAGGTCGATTAACACTTTGTATTGATTGAAAATTTTCCAAGTCTATTTTCCGAATTTGAAGTCGAATCTCATTAATTCTTATATATTTGAGTGAGTTTGCAACTGACTTTGTCAGCAATCTCCGACTTACTTCCATTGAAGCCTATTGAGGTCGATTGTCACTTAGTATTGAATGAAAATTTTCAAAGTCTATCTTCCAAATTTGAAGTCGAATCTCATCAATTCTTATATGTTTGAGTGAGTTTGCAACTGACTTTGTCAGCAATCTCTGATTTACTTCCATTGAAGCCTATTGAGGTCGTTTGTCACTTAGTATTGAATGAAAACTTTCAAAGTCTATCTTCCGAATTTGAAATCGAATCTTATCAATTCTTATATGTTTGAGAGAGTTTGCAACTGACTTTGTCAGATATCGTCGATTTACATCCATTGAAGCCCATTGAGGTCGATTAACACTTTGTATTGATTGAAAATTTTCAAAGTCTATTTTCCGAATTTGAAGTCGAATCTCATTAATTCTTATATATTTGAGTGAGTTTGCAACTAACTCTAACAGAAATCTTCGATTTACTTCCATTGAAGCCCATTGAGGTCGATTGTCACTTTGTATTGATTGAAAATTTTCAAAGTCTATCTTCCTAATTTGATGTCGAAACACATCAATTCTTATATATTTGAGTGAGTTTGCAACTAACTTTGTCAGCAAACTCCGATTTACTTCCATTGAAGCCCATTGAGGTCGATTGTCACTTTGTATTGAATGAAAATTTTCAAAGTCTATCTTCCTAATTTGATGTCGAATCTCATCAATTCTTTTATATTTGAGTGAGTTTGTAACTAAATTTGTCAGCAATCGTCGATTTATTTCTATTGAAGCGCATTGAGGTCAATTGTCACTTTGTATTGATTGAAAATTTTCAAAGTCTATCATCCTAATTTGATGACGAATCTCATCAATTCTTATATATTTTAGTGAGATTGCAACTAACTTTGTCAGCAATCTCCGACTTACTTCCATTGAAGCCTATTGAGGTCGATTGTCACTTAGTATTGAATGAAAATTTTCAAAGTCTATCTTCCAAATTTGAAGTCGAATCTCATCAATTCTTATATGTTTGAGTGAGTTTGCAACTGACTTTGTCAGATATCGTCGATTTACATCCATTGTAGCCCATTGAGGACGATTGTCACTTTGTATTGAATGAAAATTTTCAAAGTCTATCTTCCGAATTTGAAGTCGAATCTCATCAATTCTTATATGTTTGAGTGAGTTTGCAACTGACTTTGTCAGATATCGTCGATTTACATCCATTGTAGCCCAATGAGGACGATTGTCACTTTGTATTGAATGAAAATTTTCAAAGTCTATCTTCCTAATTTGATGTCGAATCTCATCAATTCTTTTATATTTGAGTGAGTTTGTAACTAACTTTGTCAGCAATCTTCGATTTACTTCCATTGTAGCCCATTGAGGTCGATTGTCACTATGTATTGAATGAAAATTTTCAAAGTCCATCTCCCTTATTTGATGTCGAATCTCATCAATTCATATATATTTGAGTGACTTTGCAACTGACTTTGTCAGATATCGTCGATTTACATCCATTGTAGCCCATTGAGGACGATTGTCACTTTGTATTGAATGAAAATTTTCAAAGTCTATCTTCCTAATTTGATGTCGAATCTCATCAATTCTTTTATATTTGAGTGAGTTTGTAACTAACTTTGTCAGCAATCGTCGATTTATTTCTGTTGAAGCGCATTGAGGTCAATTGTCACTTTGTATTGATTGAAAATTTTCAAAGTCTATCATCCTAATTTGATGACGAATCTCATCAATTCTTATATATTTTAGTGAGGTTGCAACTGACTTTGTCAGCAATCTCTGATTTACTTCCATTGAAGCCTATTGAGGTCGTTTGTCACTTAGTATTGAATGAAAATTTTCAAAGTCTATCTTCCGAATTTGAAGTCGAATCTCATCAATTCTTATATGTTTGAGTGAGTTTGCAACTGACTTTGTCAGATATCGTCGATTTACATCCATTGTAGCCCAATGAGGACGATTGTCACTTTGTATTGATTGAAAACTTTCAAAGTCTATCTTCCGAATTTGAAATCGAATCTTATCAATTCTTATATGTTTGAGAGAGTTTGCAACTGACTTTGTCAGATATCGTCGATTTACATCCATTGAAGCCCATTGAGGTCGATTAACACTTTGTATTGATTGAAAATTTTCAAAGTCTATTTTCGGAATTTGAAGTCGAATCTCATTAATTCTTATATATTTGAGTGAGTTTGCAACTGACTTTGTCAGCAATCTCCGACTTACTTCCATTGAAGCCTATTGAGGTCGATTGTCACTTAGTATTGAATGAAAATTTTTAAAGTCTATCTTCCAAATTTGAAGTCGAATCTCATCAATTCTTATATGTTTGAGTGAGTTTGCAACTGACTTTGTCAGATATCGTCGATTTACATCCATTGTAGCCCATTGAGGACGATTGTCACTTTGTATTGATTGAAAATTTTCGAAGTCTATTTTCCGAATTTGAAGTCGAATCTCATCAATTCTTATATATTTGAGTGAGTTTGCAACTGACTTTGTCAGCAATCTTCGATTTACTTCCATTGTAGCCCATTGAGGTCGATTGTCACTATGTATTGAATGAAAATTTTCAAAGTCCATCTCCCTTATTTGATGTCGAATCTCATCAATTCATATATATTTGAGTGACTTTGCAACTGACTTTGTCAGATATCGTCGATTTACATCCATTGTAGCCCATTGAGGACGATTGTCACTTTGTATTGATTGAAAATTTTCAAAGTCTATCTTCCGAATTTGAAGTCGAATCTTATCAATTCTTATATGTTTGAGAGAGTTTGAAACTGACTTTGTCAGCAATCGTCGAATTACTTCCATTTACGCCCATTGAGGTCGATTAACACTTTGTATTGATTGAAAATTTTCCAAGTCTATTTTCCGAATTTGAAGTCGAATCTCATTAATTCTTATATATTTGAGTGAGTTTGCAACTGACTTTGTCAGCAATCTCCGACTTACTTCCATTGAAACCTATTGAGGTCGATTGTCACTTAGTATTGAATGAAAATTTTCAAAGTCTATCTTCCAAATTTGAAGTCGAATCTCATCAATTCTTATATGTTTGAGTGAGTTTGCAACTGACTTTGTCAGCAATCTCTGATTTACTTCCATTGAAGCCTATTGAGGTCGTTTGTCACTTAGTATTGAATGAAAATTTTCAAAGTCTATCTTCCGAATTTGAAGTCGAATCTCATCAATTCTTATATGTTTGAGTGAGTTTGCAACTGACTTTGTCAGATATCGTCGATTTACATCCATTGTAGCCCATTGAGGACGATTGTCACTTTGTATTGATTGAAAACTTTCAAAGTCTATCTTCCGAATTTGAAATCGAATCTTATCAATTCTTATATGTTTGAGAGAGTTTGCAACTGACTTTGTCAGATATCGTCGATTTACATCCATTGAAGCCCATTGAGGTCGATTAACACTTTGTATTGATTGAAAATTTTCAAAGTCTATTTTCCGAATTTGAAGTCGAATCTCATTAATTCTTATATATTTGAGTGAGTTTGCAACTAACTCTAACAGAAATCTTCGATTTACTTCCATTGAAGCCCATTGAGGTCGATTGTCACTTTGTATTGATTGAAAATTTTCAAAGTCTATCTTCCTAATTTGATGTCGAAACACATCAATTCTTATATATTTGAGTGAGTTTGCAACTAACTTTGTCAGCAAACTCCGATTTACTTCCATTGAAGCCCATTGAGGTCGATTGTCACTTTGTATTGAATGAAAATTTTCAAAGTCTATCTTCCTAATTTGATGTCGAATCTCATCAATTCTTTTATATTTGAGTGAGTTTGTAACTAAATTTGTCAGCAATCGTCGATTTATTTCTATTGAAGCGCATTGAGGTCAATTGTCACTTTGTATTGATTGAAAATTTTCAAAGTCTATCATCCTAATTTGATGACGAATCTCATCAATTCTTATATATTTTAGTGAGATTGCAACTAACTTTGTCAGCAATCTCCGACTTACTTCCATTGAAGCCTATTGAGGTCGATTGTCACTTAGTATTGAATGAAAATTTTCAAAGTCTATCTTCCAAATTTGAAGTCGAATCTCATCAATTCTTATATGTTTGAGTGAGTTTGCAACTGACTTTGTCAGATATCGTCGATTTACATCCATTGTAGCCCATTGAGGACGATTGTCACTTTGTATTGATTGAAAACTTTCAAAGTCTATCTTCCGAATTTGAAGTCGAATCTTATCAATTCTTATATGTTTGAGAGAGTTTGCAACTGACTTTGTCAGATATCGTCGATTTACTTCCATTGAAGCCCATTGAGGTCGATTTTCACTTTGTATTGATTGAAAATTTTCAAAGTCTATCTTCCTAATTTGATGTCGAAACTCATCAATTCTTATATATTTGAGTGAGTTAGCAACTAACTTTGTCAGCAAACTCCGATTTACTTCCATTGAAGCCCATTGAGGTCGATTGTTACTTTGTATTGATTGAAAACTTTCAAAGTCTATCTTCCTAATTTGATGTCGAATCTCATCAATTCTTATATATTTCAGTGAGTTTGCAACTAACTTTGTCAGCAATCTTCGATTTACTTCCATTGTAGCCCATTGAGGTCGATTGTCACTTTGTATTGAATGAAAATTTTCAAAGTCCATCTCCCTAATTTGATGTCGAATCTCATCAATTCTTATATATTTGAGTGAGTTTGCAACTAACTCTAACAGAAATCTTCGATTTACTTCCATTGAAGCCCATTGAGGTCGATTGTCACTTTGTATTGATTGAAAATTTTCAAAGTCTATCTTCCTAATTTGATGTCGAAACACATCAATTCTTATATATTTGAGTGAGTTTGCAACTAACTTTGTCAGCAAACTCCGATTTACTTCCATTGAAGCCCATCGAGGTCGATTGTCACTTTGTATTGAATGAAAATTTTCAAAGTCTATCTTCCTAATTTGATGTCGAATCTCATCAATTCTTTTATATTTGAGTGAGTTTGTAACTAACTTTGTCAGCAATCGTCGATTTATTTCTATTGAAGCGCATTGAGGTCAATTGTCACTTTGTATTGATTGAAAATTTTCAAAGTCTATCATCCTAATTTGATGACGAATCTCATCAATTCTTATATATTTTAGTGAGATTGCAACTAACTTTGTCAGCAATCTCCGACTTACTTCCATTGAAGCCTATTGAGGTCGATTGTCACTTAGTATTGAATGAAAATTTTCAAAGTCTATCTTCCAAATTTGAAGTCGAATCTCATCAATTCTTATATGTTTGAGTGAGTTTGCAACTGACTTTGTCAGCAATCTCTGATTTACTTCCATTGAAGCCTATTGAGGTCGTTTGTCACTTAGTATTGAATGAAAATTTTCAAAGTCTATCTTCCGAATTTGAAGTCGAATCTCATCAATTCTCATATGTTTGAGTGAGTTTTCAACTGACTTTGTCAGATATCGTCGATTTACATCCATTGTAGCCCATTGAGGACGATTGTCACTTTGTATTGATTGAAAACTTTCAAAGTCTATCTTCCGAATTTGAAATCGAATCTTATCAATTCTTATATGTTTGAGAGAGTTTGCAACTGACTTGTTCAGATATCGTCGATTTACATCCATTGAAGCCCATTGAGGTCGATTAACACTTTGTATTGATTGAAAATTTTCAAAGTCTATTTTCGGAATTTGAAGTCGAATCTCATTAATTCTTATATATTTGAGTGAGTTTGCAACTGACTTTGTCAGCAATCTCCGACTTACTTCCATTGAAGCCTATTGAGGTCGATTGTCACTTAGTATTGAATGAAAATTTTTAAAGTCTATCTTCCAAATTTGAAGTCGAATCTCATCAATTCTTATATGTTTGAGTGAGTTTGCAACTGACTTTGTCAGATATCGTCGATTACATCCATTGTAGCCCATTGAGGACGATTGTCACTTTGTATTGATTGAAAATTTTCGAAGTCTATTTTCCGAATTTGAAGTCGAATCTCATCAATTCTTATATATTTGAGTGAGTTTGCAACTGACTTTGTCAGCAATCTTCGATTTACTTCCATTGTAGCCCATTGAGGTCGATTGTCACTATGTATTGAATGAAAATTTTCAAAGTCCATCTCCCTTATTTGATGTCGAATCTCATCAATTCATATATATTTGAGTGACTTTGCAACTGACTTTGTCAGATATCGTCGATTTACATCCATTGTAGCCCATTGAGGTCGATTAACACTTTGTATTGATTGAAAATTTTCAAAGTCTATTTTCGGAATTTGAAGTCGAATCTCATTAATTCTTATATATTTGAGTGAGTTTGCAACTGACTTTGTCAGCAATCTCCGACTTACTTCCATTGAAGCCTATTGAGGTCGATTGTCACTTAGTATTGAATGAAAATTTTCAAAGTCTATCTTCCAAATTTGAAGTCGAATCTCATCAATTCTTATATGTTTGAGTGAGTTTGCAACTGACTTTGTCAGCAATCTCTGATTTACTTCCATTGAAGCCTATTGAGGTCGTTTGTCACTTAGTATTGAATGAAGATTTTCAAAGTCTATCTTCCGAATTTGAAGTCGAATCTCATCAATTCTTATATGTTTGAGTGAGTTTGCAACTGACTTTGTCAGTTATCGTCGATTTACATCCATTGTAGCCCATTGAGGACGATTGTCACTTTGTATTGATTGAAAACTTTCAAAGTCTATCTTCCGAATTTGAAGTCGAATCTTATCAATTCTTATATGTTTGAGAGAGTTTGAAACTGACTTTGTCAGCAATCGTCGAATTACTTCCATTGAAGCCCATTGAGGTCGATTAACACTTTGTATTGATTGAAAATTTTCCAAGTCTATTTTCCGAATTTGAAGTCGAATCTCATTAATTCTTATATATTTGAGTGAGTTTGCAACTGACTTTGTCAGCAATCTCCGACTTACTTCCATTGAAGCCTATTGAGGTCGATTGTCACTTAGTATTGAATGAAAATTTTCAAAGTCTATCTTCCAAATTTGAAGTCGAATCTCATCAATTCTTATATGTTTGAGTGAGTTTGCAACTGACTTTGTCAGCAATCTCTGATTTACTTCCATTGAAGCCTATTGAGGTCGTTTGTCACTTAGTATTGAATGAAGATTTTCAAAGTCTATCTTCCGAATTTGAAGTCGAATCTCATCAATTCTTATATGTTTGAGTGAGTTTGCAACTGACTTTGTCAGTTATCGTCGATTTACATCCATTGTAGCCCATTGAGGACGATTGTCACTTTGTATTGATTGAAAACTTTCAAAGTCTATCTTCCGAATTTGAAATCGAATCTTATCAATTCTTATATGTTTGAGAGAGTTTGCAACTGACTTTGTCAGATATCGTCGATTTACATCCATTGAAGCCCATTGAGGTCGATTGTCACTTAGTATTGAATGAAAATTTTTAAAGTCTATCTTCCAAATTTGAAGTCGAATCTCATCAATTCTTATATGTTTGAGTGAGTTTGCAACTGACTTTGTCAGATATCGTCGATTTACATCCATTGTAGCCCATTGAGGACGATTGTCACTTTGTATTGATTGAAAATTTTCGAAGTCTATTTTCCGAATTTGAAGTCGAATCTCATCAATTCTTATATATTTGAGTGAGTTTGCAACTGACTTTGTCAGCAATCTTCGATTTACTTCCATTGTAGCCCATTGAGGTCGATTGTCACTATGTATTGAATGAAAATTTTCAAAGTCCATCTCCCTTATTTGATGTCGAATCTCATCAATTCATATATATTTGAGTGACTTTGCAACTGACTTTGTCAGATATCGTCGATTTACATCCCTTGTAGCCCATTGAGGACGATTGTCACTTTGTATTGATTGAAAATTTTCAAAGTCTATCTTCCGAATTTGAAGTCGAATCTTATCAATTCTTATATGTTTGAGAGAGTTTGAAACTGACTTTGTCAGCAATCGTCGAATTACTTCCATTGAAGCCCATTGAGGTCGATTAACACTTTGTATTGATTGAAAATTTTCCAAGTCTATTTTCCGAATTTGAAGTCGAATCTCATTAATTCTTATATATTTGAGTGAGTTTGCAACTGACTTTGTCAGCAATCTCCGACTTACTTCCATTGAAGCCTATTGAGGTCGATTGTCACTTAGTATTGAATGAAAATTTTCAAAGTCTATCTTCCAAATTTGAAGTCGAATCTCATCAATTCTTATATGTTTGAGTGAGTTTGCAACTGACTTTGTCAGCAATCTCTGATTTACTTCCATTGAAGCCTATTGAGGTCGTTTGTCACTTAGTATTGAATGAAGATTTTCAAAGTCTATCTTCCGAATTTGAAGTCGAATCTCATCAATTCTTATATGTTTGAGTGAGTTTGCAACTGACTTTGTCAGTTATCGTCGATTTACATCCATTGTAGCCCATTGAGGACGATTGTCACTTTGTATTGATTGAAAACTTTCAAAGTCTATCTTCCGAATTTGAAATCGAATCTTATCAATTCTTATATGTTTGAGAGAGTTTGCAACTGACTTTGTCAGATATCGTCGATTTACATCCATTGAAGCCCATTGAGGTCGATTAACACTTTGTATTGATTGAAAATTTTCAAAGTCTATTTTCCGAATTTGGAGTCGAATCTCATTAATTCTTATATATTTGAGTGAGTTTGCAACTGACTATGTCAGCAATCTCCGACTTACTTCCATTGAAGCCTATTGAGGTCGATTGTCACTTAGTATTGAATGAAAATTTTCAAAGTCTATCTTCCGAATTTGAAGTCGAATCTCATCAATTCTTATATGTTTGAGTGAGTTTGCAACTGACTTTGTCAGATATCGTCGATTTACATCCATTGTAGCCCATTGAGGACGATTGTCACTTTGTATTGATTGAAAACTTTCAAAGTCTATCTTCCGAATTTGAAATCGAATCTTATCAATTCTTATATGTTTGAGAGAGTTTGCAACTGACTTTGTCAGATATCGTCGATTTACATCCATTGTAGCCCATTGAGGACGATTGTCACTTTGTATTGATTGAAAATTTTCGAAGTCTATTTTCCGAATTTGAAGTCGAATCTCATCAATTCTTATATATTTGAGTGAGTTTGCAACTGACTTTGTCAGCAATCTTCGATTTACTTCCATTGTAGCCCATTGAGGTCGATTGTCACTATGTATTGAATGAAAATTTTCAAAGTCTATCTTCCAAATTTGAAGTCGAATCTCATCAATTCTTATATGTTTGAGTGAGTTTGCAACTGACTTTGTCAGATATCGTCGATTTACATCCATTGTAGCCCATTGAGGACGATTGTCACTTTGTATTGATTGAAAATTTTCGAAGTCTATTTTCCGAATTTGAAGTCGAATCTCATCAATTCTTATATATTTGAGTGAGTTTGCAACTGACTTTGTCAGCAATCTTCGATTTACTTCCATTGTAGCCCATTGAGGTCGATTGTCACTATGTATTGAATGAAAATTTTCAAAGTCCATCTCCCTTATTTGATGTCGAATCTCATCAATTCATATATATTTGAGTGACTTTGCAACTGACTTTGTCAGATATCGTCGATTTACATCCATTGTAGCCCATTGAGGACGATTGTCACTTTGTATTGATTGAAAATTTTCAAAGTCTATCATCCTAATTTGATGACGAATCTCATCAATTCTTATATATTTTAGTGAGATTGCAACTAACTTTGTCAGCAATCGTCGAATTACTTCCATTGAAGCCCATTGAGGTCGATTAACACTTTGTATTGATTGAAAATTTTCCAAGTCTATTTTCCGAATTTGAAGTCGAATCTCATTAATTCTTATATATTTGAGTGAGTTTGCAACTGACTTTGTCAGCAATCTCCGACTTACTTCCATTGAAGCCTATTGAGGTCGATTGTCACTTAGTATTGAATGAAAATTTTCAAAGTCTATCTTCCAAATTTGAAGTCGAATCTCATCAATTCTTATATGTTTGAGTGAGTTTGCAACTGACTTTGTCAGCAATCTCTGATTTACTTCCATTGAAGCCTATTGAGGTCGTTTGTCACTTAGTATTGAATGAAAATTTTCAAAGTCTATCTTCCGAATTTGAAGTCGAATCTAATCAATTCTTATATGTTTGAGTGAGTTTGCAACTGACTTTGTCAGATATCGTCGATTTACATCCATTGTAGCCCATTGAGGACGATTGTCACTTTGTATTGATTGAAAACTTTCAAAGTCTATCTTCCGAATTTGAAATCGAATCTTATCAATTCTTATATGTTTGAGAGAGTTTGCAACTGACTTTGTCAGATATCGTCGATTTACATCCATTGAAGCCCATTGAGGTCGATTAACACTTTGTATTGATTGAAAATTTTCAAAGTCTATTTTCCGAATTTGAAGTCGAATCTCATTAATTCTTATATATTTGAGTGAGTTTGCAACTGACTTTGTCAGCAATCTCCGATTTACTTCCATTGTAGCCCATTGAGGTCGATTGTCACTATGTATTGAATGAAAATTTTCAAAGTCCATCTCCCTTATTTGATGTCGAATCTCATCAATTCATATATATTTGAGTGACTTTGCAACTGACTTTGTCAGATATCGTCGATTTACATCCATTGTAGCCCATTGAGGACGATTGTCACTTTGTGTTGATTGAAAATTTTCAAAGTCTATCTTCCGAATTTGAGGTCGAAACTCATCAATTCTTATATATTTGAGTGAGTTTCCAACTAACTTTGTCAGCAAACTCCGATTTACTTCCATTGAAGCCCATTGAGGTCGATTGTCACTTTGTATTGATTGAAAATTTTCAAAGTCTATATTCCTAATTTGATGTCGAATCTCATCAATTCTTATATATTTGAGTGAATTTGTAACTAACTCTGTCAGCAATCGTCGATTTACTTCCATTGTAGCCCATTGAGGTCCATTAACACTTTGTATTGATTGAAAATTTTCAAAGTCTATTTTCCGAATTTGAAGTCGAATCTCATTAATTCTTATATATTTGAGTGAGTTTGCAACTGACTTTGTCAGCAATCTTCGACTTACTTCCATTGAAGCCCATTGAGGTCAATTGTCACTTTGTATTGATTGAGAATTTTCAAAGTCTATCTTCCTAATTTGATGACGAATCTCATCAATTCTTATATATTTTAGTGAGTTTGCAACTAACTTTGTCAGCAATCGTCGAATTACTTCCATTGAAGCCCCTTGAGGTCGATTAACACTTTGTATTGATTGAAAATTTTCTAAGTCTATTCTCCGAATTTGAAGTCGAATCTCATTAATTCTTATATGTTTGAGTGAGTTTGCAACTGACTTTGTCAGCAATCTCCGATTTACTTCCATTGAAGCCTATTGAGGTCGATTGTCACTTAGTATTGATTGAAAATTTTCAAAGTCTATCTTCCGAATTTGAAGTCGAATCTCATCAATTCTTATATATTTGAGTGAGTTTGCAACTGACTTTGTCAGATATCGTCGATTTACATCCATTGTAGCCCATTGAGGACGATTGTCACTTAGTATTGAATGAAAATTTTCAAAGTCTATCTTCCGAATTTGAAGTCGAATCTCATCAATTCTTATATGTTTGAGTGAGTTTGCAACTGACTTTGTCAGATATCGTCGATTTACATCCATTGTAGCCCATTGAGGACGATTGTCACTTTGTATTGATTGAAAACTTTCAAAGTCTATCATCCGAATTTGAAATCGAATCTTATCAATTCTTATATGTTTGAGAGAGTTTGCAACTGACTTTGTCAGATATCGTCGATTTACATCCATTGAAGCCCATTGAGGTCGATTAACACTTTGTATTGATTGAAAATTTTCAAAGTCTATTTTCCGAATTTGAAGTCGAATCTCATTAATTCTTATATATTTGAGTGAGTTTGCAACTGACTTTGTCAGCAATCTCCGACTTACTTCCATTGAAGCCTATTGAGGTCGATTGTCACTTAGTATTGAATGAAAATTTTTAAAGTCTATCTTCCAAATTTGAAGTCGAATCTCATCAATTCTTATATGTTTGAGTGAGTTTGCAACTGACTTTGTCAGATATCGTCGATTTACATCCATTGTAGCCCATTGAGGACGATTGTCACTTTGTATTGATTGAAAATTTTCGAAGTCTATTTTCCGAATTTGAAGTCGAATCTCATCAATTCTTATATATTTGAGTGAGTTTGCAACTGACTTTGTCAGCAATCTTCGATTTACTTCCATTGTAGCCCATTGAGGTCGATTGTCACTATGTATTGAATGAAAATTTTCAAAGTCCATCTCCCTTATTTGATGTCGAATCTCATCAATTCATATATATTTGAGTGACTTTGCAACTGACTTTGTCAGATATCGTCGATTTACATCCATTGTAGCCCATTGAGGACGATTGTCACTTTGTATTGATTGAAAATTTTCAAAGTCTATCATCCTAATTTGATGACGAATCTCATCAATTCTTATATATTTTAGTGAGATTGCAACTAACTTTGTCAGAAATCGTCGAATTACTTCCATTGAAGCCCATTGAGGTCGATTAACACTTTGTATTGATTGAAAATTTTCCAAGTCTATTTTCCGAATTTGAAGTCGAATCTCATTAATTCTTATATATTTGAGTGAGTTTGCAACTGACTTTGTCAGCAATCTCCGACTTACTTCCATTGAAGCCTATTGAGGTCGATTGTCACTTAGTATTGAATGAAAATTTTAAAAGTCTATCTTCCAAATTTGAAGTCGAATCTCATCAATTCTTATATGTTTGAGTGAGTTTGCAACTGACTTTGTCAGCAATCTCTGATTTACTTCCATTGAAGCCTATTGAGGTCGTTTGTCACTTAGTATTGAATGAAAATTTTCAAAGTCTATCTTCCGAATTTGAAGTCGAATCTCATCAATTCTTATATGTTTGAGTGAGTTTGCAACTGACTTTGTCAGATATCGTCGATTTACATCCATTGAAGCCCATTGAGGTCGATTAACACTTTGTATTGATTGAAAATTTTCAAAGTCTATTTTCCGAATTTGAGGTCGAATCTGATTAATTCTAATATATTTGAGTGAGTTTGCAACTGACTTTGTCAGCAATCTCCGACTTACTTCCATTGAAGCCTATTGAGGTCGATTGTCACTTAGTATTGAATGAAAATTTTTAAAGTCTATCTTCCAAATTTGAAGTCGAATCTCATCAATTCTTATATGTTTGAGTGAGTTTGCAACTGACTTTGTCAGATATCGTCGATTTACATCCATTGTAGCCCATTGAGGACGATTGTCACTTTGTATTGATTGAAAATTTTCGAAGTCTATTTTCCGAATTTGAAGTCGAATCTCATCAATTCTTATATATTTGAGTGAGTTTGCAACTGACTTTGTCAGCAATCTTCGATTTACTTCCATTGTAGCCCATTGAGGTCGATTGTCACTATGTATTGAATGAAAATTTTCAAAGTCCATCTCCCTTATTTGATGTCGAATCTCATAAATTCATATATATTTGAGTGACTTTGCAACTGACTTTGTCAGATATCGTCGATTTACATCCATTGTAGCCCATTGAGGACGATTGTCACTTTGTATTGATTGAAAATTTTCAAAGTCTATCTTCCGAATTTGAGGTCGAATCTTATCAATTCTTATATGTTTGAGAGAGTTTGAAACTGACTTTGTCAGATATCGTCGATTTACTTCCATTGAAGCCCATTGAGGTCGATTGTCACTTTGTATTGATTGAAAATTTTCAAAGTCTATCTTCCTAATTTGATGTCGAAACTCATCAATTCTTATATATTTGAGTGAGTTTCCAACTAACTTTGTCAGCAAACTCCGATTTACTTCCATTGAAGCCCATTGAGGTCGATTGTCACTTTGTATTGATTGGAAATTTTCAAAGTCTATATTCCTAATTTGATGTCGAATCTCATCAATTCTTATATATTTGAGTGAATTTGTAACTAACTTTGTCAGCAATCGTCGATTTACTTCCATTGAAGCCCATTGAGGTCGATTGTCACTTTGTATTGATTGAAAATTTTCAAAGTCTATCTTCCTAATTTGAAGTGAATCTCATCAATTCTTATATATTTGAGTGAGTTTGTAACTAACTCTGTCAGCAATCGTCGATTTACTTCCATTGTAGCCCATTGAGGTCGATTAACACTTTGTATTGATTGAAAATTTTCAAAGTCTATTCTCCGAATTTGAAGTCGAATCTCATTAATTCTTATATGTTTGAGTGAGTTTGCAACTGACTTTGTCAGCAATCTCCGATTTACTTCCATTGAAGCCTATTGAGGTCGATTGTCACTTAGTATTGAATGAAAATTTTCAAAGTCTATCTTCCGAATTTGAAGTCAAATCTCATCAATTCTTATATATTTGAGTGAGTTTGTAACTAACTCTGTCAAAAATCTTCGATTTACTTCCATTGAAGCCCATTGAGGTCGATTGTCACTTTGTATTGATTTAAAATTTTCAAAGTCTATTTTCCGAATTTGAAGTCGAATCCCATTAATTCTCATATATTTGAGTGAGTTTGCAACTGACTTTGTCAGATATCGTCGATTTATATCTATTGAAGCGCATTGAGGTCAATTGTCACTTTGTATTGATTGAAAATTTTCAAAGTCTATCTTCCGAATTTGAAGTCGAATCTTATCAATTCTTATATGTTTGAGAGAGTTTGCAACTGACTTTGTCAGATATCGTCGATTTACTTCCATTGAAGCCCATTGAGGTCGATTGTCACTTTGTATTGATTGAAAATTTTCAAAGTCTATCTTCCTAATTTGATGTCGAAACTCATCAATTCTTATATATTTGAGTGAGTTTGCAACTAACTTTGTCAGCAAACTCCGATTTACTTCCATTGAAGCCCATTGAGGTCGATTGTCACTTTGTATTGAATGAAAATTTTCAAAGTCTATCTTCCAAATTTGAAGTCGAATCTCATCAATTCTTATATGTTTGAGTGAGTTTGCAACTGACTTTGTCAGATATCGTCGATTTACATCCATTGTAGCCCATTGAGGACGATTGTCACTTTGTATTGATTGAAAATTTTCGAAGTCTATTTTCCGAATTTGAAGTCGAATCTCATCAATTCTTATATATTTGAGTGAGTTTGCAACTGACTTTGTCAGCAATCTTCGATTTACTTCCATTGTAGCCCATTGAGGTCGATTGTCACTATGTATTGAATGAAAATTTTCAAAGTCCATCTCCCTTATTTGATGTCGAATCTCATCAATTCATATATATTTGAGTGACTTTGCAACTGACTTTGTCAGATATCGTCGATTTACATCCATTGTAGCCCATTGAGGACGATTGTCACTTTGTATTGATTGAAAATTTTCAAAGTCTATCTTCCGAATTTGAGGTCGAATCTTATCAATTCTTATATGTTTGAGAGAGTTTGAAACTGACTTTGTCAGATATCGTCGATTTACTTCCATTGAAGCCCATTGAGGTCGATTGTCACTTTGTATTGATTGAAAATTTTCAAAGTCTATCTTCCTAATTTGATGTCGAAACTCATCAATTCTTATATATTTGAGTGAGTTTCCAACTAACTTTGTCAGCAAACTCCGATTTACTTCCATTGAAGCCCATTGAGGTCGATTGTCACTTTGTATTGATTGGAAATTTTCAAAGTCTATATTCCTAATTTGATGTCGAATCTCATCAATTCTTATATATTTGAGTGAATTTGTAACTAACTTTGTCAGCAATCGTCGATTTACTTCCATTGAAGCCCATTGAGGTCGATTGTCACTTTGTATTGATTGAAAATTTTCAAAGTCTATCTTCCTAATTTGAAGTGAATCTCATCAATTCTTATATATTTGAGTGAGTTTGTAACTAACTCTGTCAGCAATCGTCGATTTACTTCCATTGTAGCCCATTGAGGTCGATTAACACTTTGTATTGATTGAAAATTTTCAAAGTCTATTCTCCGAATTTGAAGTCGAATCTCATTAATTCTTATATGTTTGAGTGAGTTTGCAACTGACTTTGTCAGCAATCTCCGATTTACTTCCATTGAAGCCTATTGAGGTCGATTGTCACTTAGTATTGAATGAAAATTTTCAAAGTCTATCTTCCGAATTTGAAGTCAAATCTCATCAATTCTTATATATTTGAGTGAGTTTGTAACTAACTCTGTCAAAAATCTTCGATTTACTTCCATTGAAGCCCATTGAGGTCGATTGTCACTTTGTATTGATTTAAAATTTTCAAAGTCTATTTTCCGAATTTGAAGTCGAATCCCATTAATTCTCATATATTTGAGTGAGTTTGCAACTGACTTTGTCAGATATCGTCGATTTATATCTATTGAAGCGCATTGAGGTCAATTGTCACTTTGTATTGATTGAAAATTTTCAAAGTCTATCTTCCGAATTTGAAGTCGAATCTTATCAATTCTTATATGTTTGAGAGAGTTTGCAACTGACTTTGTCAGATATCGTCGATTTACTTCCATTGAAGCCCATTGAGGTCGATTGTCACTTTGTATTGATTGAAAATTTTCAAAGTCTATCTTCCTAATTTGATGTCGAAACTCATCAATTCTTATATATTTGAGTGAGTTTGCAACTAACTTTGTCAGCAAACTCCGATTTACTTCCATTGAAGCCCATTGAGGTCGATTGTCACTTTGTATTGAATGAAAATTTTCAAAGTCTATCTTCCAAATTTGAAGTCGAATCTCATCAATTCTTATATGTTTGAGTGAGTTTGCAACTGACTTTGTCAGATATCGTCGATTTACATCCATTGTAGCCCATTGAGGACGATTGTCACTTTGTATTGATTGAAAATTTTCGAAGTCTATTTTCCGAATTTGAAGTCGAATCTCATCAATTCTTATATATTTGAGTGAGTTTGCAACTGACTTTGTCAGCAATCTTCGATTTACTTCCATTGTAGCCCATTGAGGTCGATTGTCACTATGTATTGAATGAAAATTTTCAAAGTCCATCTCCCTTATTTGATGTCGAATCTCATCAATTCATATATATTTGAGTGACTTTGCAACTGACTTTGTCAGATATCGTCGATTTACATCCATTGTAGCCCATTGAGGACGATTGTCACTTTGTATTGATTGAAAATTTTCAAAGTCTATCATCCTAATTTGATGACGAATCTCATCAATTCTTATATATTTTAGTGAGATTGCAACTAACTTTGTCAGCAATCGTCGAATTACTTCCATTGAAGCCCATTGAGGTCGATTAACACTTTGTATTGATTGAAAATTTTCCAAGTCTATTTTCCGAATTTGAAGTCGAATCTCATTAATTCTTATATATTTGAGTGAGTTTGCAACTGACTTTGTCAGCAATCTCCGACTTACTTCCATTGAAGCCTATTGAGGTCGATTGTCACTTAGTATTGAATGAAAATTTTAAAAGTCTATCTTCCAAATTTGAAGTCGAATCTCATCAATTCTTATATGTTTGAGTGAGTTTGCAACTGACTTTGTCAGCAATCTCTGATTTACTTCCATTGAAGCCTATTGAGGTCGTTTGTCACTTAGTATTGAATGAAAATTTTCAAAGTCTATCTTCCGAATTTGAAGTCGAATCTCATCAATTCTTATATGTTTGAGTGAGTTTGCAACTGACTTTGTCAGATATCGTCGATTTACATCCATTGAAGCCCATTGAGGTCGATTAACACTTTGTATTGATTGAAAATTTTCAAAGTCTATTTTCCGAATTTGAGGTCGAATCTGATTAATTCTAATATATTTGAGTGAGTTTGCAACTGACTTTGTCAGCAATCTCCGACTTACTTCCATTGAAGCCTATTGAGGTCGATTGTCACTTAGTATTGAATGAAAATTTTTAAAGTCTATCTTCCAAATTTGAAGTCGAATCTCATCAATTCTTATATGTTTGAGTGAGTTTGCAACTGACTTTGTCAGATATCGTCGATTTACATCCATTGTAGCCCATTGAGGACGATTGTCACTTTGTATTGATTGAAAATTTTCGAAGTCTATTTTCCGAATTTGAAGTCGAATCTCATCAATTCTTATATATTTGAGTGAGTTTGCAACTGACTTTGTCAGCAATCTTCGATTTACTTCCATTGTAGCCCATTGAGGTCGATTGTCACTATGTATTGAATGAAAATTTTCAAAGTCCATCTCCCTTATTTGATGTCGAATCTCATAAATTCATATATATTTGAGTGACTTTGCAACTGACTTTGTCAGATATCGTCGATTTACATCCATTGTAGCCCATTGAGGACGATTGTCACTTTGTATTGATTGAAAATTTTCAAAGTCTATCTTCCGAATTTGAGGTCGAATCTTATCAATTCTTATATGTTTGAGAGAGTTTGAAACTGACTTTGTCAGATATCGTCGATTTACTTCCATTGAAGCCCATTGAGGTCGATTGTCACTTTGTATTGATTGAAAATTTTCAAAGTCTATCTTCCTAATTTGATGTCGAAACTCATCAATTCTTATATATTTGAGTGAGTTTCCAACTAACTTTGTCAGCAAACTCCGATTTACTTCCATTGAAGCCCATTGAGGTCGATTGTCACTTTGTATTGATTGGAAATTTTCAAAGTCTATATTCCTAATTTGATGTCGAATCTCATCAATTCTTATATATTTGAGTGAATTTGTAACTAACTTTGTCAGCAATCGTCGATTTACTTCCATTGAAGCCCATTGAGGTCGATTGTCACTTTGTATTGATTGAAAATTTTCAAAGTCTATCTTCCTAATTTGAAGTCGAATCTCATCAATTCTTATATATTTGAGTGAGTTTGTAACTAACTCTGTCAGCAATCGTCGATTTACTTCCATTGTAGCCCATTGAGGTCGATTAACACTTTGTATTGATTGAAAATTTTCAAAGTCTATTCTCCGAATTTGAAGTCGAATCTCATTAATTCTTATATGTTTGAGTGAGTTTGCAACTGACTTTGTCAGCAATCTCCGATTTACTTCCATTGAAGCCTATTGAGGTCGATTGTCACTTAGTATTGAATGAAAATTTTCAAAGTCTATCTTCCGAATTTGAAGTCAAATCTCATCAATTCTTATATATTTGAGTGAGTTTGTAACTAACTCTGTCAAAAATCTTCGATTTACTTCCATTGAAGCCCATTGAGGTCGATTGTCACTTTGTATTGATTTAAAATTTTCAAAGTCTATTTTCCGAATTTGAAGTCGAATCCCATTAATTCTCATATATTTGAGTGAGTTTGCAACTGACTTTGTCAGATATCGTCGATTTATATCTATTGAAGCGCATTGAGGTCAATTGTCACTTTGTATTGATTGAAAATTTTCAAAGTCTATCTTCCGAATTTGAAGTCGAATCTTATCAATTCTTATATGTTTGAGAGAGTTTGCAACTGACTTTGTCAGATATCGTCGATTTACTTCCATTGAAGCCCATTGAGGTCGATTGTCACTTTGTATTGATTGAAAATTTTCAAAGTCTATCTTCCTAATTTGATGTCGAAACTCATCAATTCTTATATATTTGAGTGAGTTTGCAACTAACTTTGTCAGCAAACTCCGATTTACTTCCATTGAAGCCCATTGAGGTCGATTGTCACTTTGTATTGAATGAAAATTTTCAAAGTCTATCTTCCTAATTTGATGTCGAATCTCATTAATTCTTATATATTTGAGTGAGTTTGCAACTGACTTTGTCAGCAATCTCCGACTTACTTCCATTGAAGCCTATTGAGGTCGATTGTCACTTAGTATTGAATGCAAATTTTTAAAGTCTATCTTCCAAATTTGAAGTCGAATCTCATCAATTCTTATATGTTTGAGTGAGTTTGCAACTGACTTTGTCAGATATCGTCGATTTACATCCATTGTAGCCCATTGAGGACGATTGTCACTTTGTATTGATTGAAAATTTTCGAAGTCTATTTTCCGAATTTGAAGTCGAATCTCATCAATTCTTATATATTTGAGTGAGTTTGCAACTGACTTTGTCAGCAATCTTCGATTTACTTCCATTGTAGCCCATTGAGGTCGATTGTCACTATGTATTGAATGAAAATTTTCAAAGTCCATCTCCCTTATTTGATGTCGAATCTCATCAATTCATATATATTTGAGTGACTTTGCAACTGACTTTGTCAGATATCGTCGATTTACATCCATTGTAGCCCATTGAGGACGATTGTCACTTTGTATTGATTGAAAATTTTCAAAGTCTATCATCCTAATTTGATGACGAATCTCATCAATTCTTATATATTTTAGTGAGATTGCAACTAACTTTGTCAGCAATCGTCGAATTACTTCCATTGAAGCCCATTGAGGTCGATTAACACTTTGTATTGATTGAAAATTTTCCAAGTCTATTTTCCGAATTTGAAGTCGAATCTCATTAATTCTTATATATTTGAGTGAGTTTGCAACTGACTTTGTCAGCAATCTCCGACTTACTTCCATTGAAGCCTATTGAGGTCGATTGTCACTTAGTATTGAATGAAAATTTTAAAAGTCTATCTTCCAAATTTGAAGTCGAATCTCATCAATTCTTATATGTTTGAGTGAGTTTGCAACTGACTTTGTCAGCAATCTCTGATTTACTTCCATTGAAGCCTATTGAGGTCGTTTGTCACTTAGTATTGAATGAAAATTTTCAAAGTCTATCTTCCGAATTTGGAGTCGAATCTCATCAATTCTTATATGTTTGAGTGAGTTTGCAACTGACTTTGTCAGATATCGTCGATTTACATCCGTTGTAGCCCATTGAGGACGATTGTCACTTTGTATTGATTGAAAACTTTCAAAGTCTATCTTCCGAATTTGAAATCGAATCTTATCAATTCTTATATGTTTGAGAGAGTTTGCAACTGACTTTGTCAGATATCGTCGATTTACATCCATTGAAGCCCATTGAGGTCGATTAACACTTTGTATTGATTGAAAATTTTCAAAGTCTATCTTCCAAATTTGAAGTCGAATCTCATCAATTCTTATATGTTTGAGTGAGTTTGCAAATGACTTTGTCAGATATCGTCGATTTACATCCATTGTAGCCCATTGAGGACGATTGTCACTTTGTATTGATTGAAAATTTTCGAAGTCTATTTTCCGAATTTGAAGTCGAATCTCATCAATTCTTATATATTTGAGTGAGTTTGCAACTGACTTTGTCAGCAATCTTCGATTTACTTCCATTGTAGCCCATTGAGGTCGATTGTCACTATGTATTGAATGAAAATTTTCAAAGTCCATCTCCCTTATTTGATGTCGAATCTCATAAATTCATATATATTTGAGTGAGTTTGCAACTGACTTTGTCAGATATCGTCGATTTACATCCATTGTAGCCCATTGAGGACGATTGTCACTTAGTATTGAATGAAAATTTTCAAAGTCTATCTTCCGAATTTGAAGTCGAATCTCATCAATTCTTATATGTTTGAGTGAGTTTGCAACTGACTTTGTCAGATATCGTCGATTTACATCCATTGTAGCCCATTGAGGACGATTGTCACTTTGTATTGATTGAAAACTTTCAAAGTCTATCATCCGAATTTGAAATCGAATCTTATCAATTCTTATATGTTTGAGAGAGTTTGCAACTGACTTTGTCAGATATCGTCGATTTACATCCATTGAAGCCCATTGAGGTCGATTAACACTTTGTATTGATTGAAAATTTTCAAAGTCTATTTTCCGAATTTGAAGTCGAATCTCATTAATTCTTATATATTTGAGTGAGTTTGCAACTGACTTTGTCAGCAATCTCCGACTTACTTCCATTGAAGCCTATTGAGGTCGATTGTCACTTAGTATTGAATGAAAATTTTTAAAGTCTATCTTCCAAATTTGAAGTCGAATCTCATCAATTCTTATATGTTTGAGTGAGTTTGCAACTGACTTTGTCAGATATCGTCGATTTACATCCATTGTAGCCCATTGAGGACGATTGTCACTTTGTATTGATTGAAAATTTTCGAAGTCTATTTTCCGAATTTGAAGTCGAATCTCATCAATTCTTATATATTTGAGTGAGTTTGCAACTGACTTTGTCAGATATCGTCGATTTACATCCATTGTAGCCCATTGAGGACGATTGTCACTTTGTATTGATTGAAAATTTTCAAAGTCTATCATCCTAATTTGATGACGAATCTCATCAATTCTTATATATTTTAGTGAGATTGCAACTAACTTTGTCAGCAATCGTCGAATTACTTCCATTGAAGCCCATTGAGGTCGATTAACACTTTGTATTGATTGAAAATTTTCCAAGTCTATTTTCCGAATTTGAAGTCGAATCTCATTAATTCTTATATATTTGAGTGAGTTTGCAACTGACTTTGTCAGCAATCTCCGACTTACTTCCATTGAAGCCTATTGAGGTCGATTGTCACTTAGTATTGAATGAAAATTTTAAAAGTCTATCTTCCAAATTTGAAGTCGAATCTCATCAATTCTTATATGTTTGAGTGAGTTTGCAACTGACTTTGTCAGCAATCTCTGATTTACTTCCATTGAAGCCTATTGAGGTCGTTTGTCACTTAGTATTGAATGAAAATTTTCAAAGTCTATCTTCCGAATTTGAAGTCGAATCTCATCAATTCTTATATGTTTGAGTGAGTTTGCAACTGACTTTGTCAGATATCGTCGATTTACATCCATTGAAGCCCATTGAGGTCGATTAACACTTTGTATTGATTGAAAATTTTCAAAGTCTATTTTCCGAATTTGAAGTCGAATCTCATTAATTCTTATATATTTGAGTGAGTTTGCAACTGACTTTGTCAGCAATCTCCGACTTACTTCCATTGAAGCCTATTGAGGTCGATTGTCACTTAGTATTGAATGAAAATTTTTAAAGTCTATCTTCCAAATTTGAAGTCGAATCTCATCAATTCTTATATGTTTGAGTGAGTTTGCAACTGACTTTGTCAGATATCGTCGATTTACATCCATTGTAGCCCATTGAGGACGATTGTCACTTTGTATTGATTGAAAACTTTCAAAGTCTATCTTCCGAATTTGAAATCGAATCTTATCAATTCTTATATGTTTGAGAGAGTTTGCAACTGACTTTGTCAGATATCGTCGATTTACATCCATTGAAGCCCATTGAGGTCGATTAACACTTTGTATTGATTGAAAATTTTCAAAGTCTATTTTCCGAATTTGAAGTCGAATCTCATTAATTCTTATATATTTGAGTGAGTTTGCAACTGACTTTGTCAGCAATCTCCGACTTACTTCCATTGAAGCCTATTGAGGTCGATTGTCACTTAGTATTGAATGAAAATTTTTAAAGTCTATCTTCCAAATTTGAAGTCGAATCTCATCAATTCTTATATGTTTGAGTGAGTTTGCAACTGACTTTGTCAGATATCGTCGATTTACATCCATTGTAGCCCATTGAGGACGATTGTCACTTTGTATTGATTGAAAATTTTCGAAGTCTATTTTCCGAATTTGAAGTCGAATCTCATCAATTCTTATATATTTGAGTGAGTTTGCAACTGACTTTGTCAGCAATCTTCGATTTACTTCCATTGTAGCCCATTGAGGTCGATTGTCACTATGTATTGAATGAAAATTTTCAAAGTCCATCTCCCTTATTTGATGTCGAATCTCATAAATTCATATATATTTGAGTGACTTTGCAACTGACTTTGTCAGATATCGTCGATTTACATCCATTGTAGCCCATTGAGGACGATTGTCACTTTGTATTGATTGAAAATTTTCAAAGTCTATCTTCCGAATTTGAGGTCGAATCTTATCAATTCTTATATGTTTGAGAGAGTTTGAAACTGACTTTGTCAGATATCGTCGATTTACTTCCATTGAAGCCCATTGAGGTCGATTGTCACTTTGTATTGATTGAAAATTTTCAAAGTCTATCTTCCTAATTTGATGTCGAAACTCATCAATTCTTATATATTTGAGTGAGTTTCCAACTAACTTTGTCAGCAAACTCCGATTTACTTCCATTGAAGCCCATTGAGGTCGATTGTCACTTTGTATTGATTGGAAATTTTCAAAGTCTATATTCCTAATTTGATGTCGAATCTCATCAATTCTTATATATTTGAGTGAATTTGTAACTAACTTTGTCAGCAATCGTCGATTTACTTCCATTGAAGCCCATTGAGGTCGATTGTCACTTTGTATTGATTGAAAATTTTCAAAGTCTATCTTCCTAATTTGAAGTCGAATCTCATCAATTCTTATATATTTGAGTGAGTTTGTAACTAACTCTGTCAGCAATCGTCGATTTACTTCCATTGTAGCCCATTGAGGTCGATTAACACTTTGTATTGATTGAAAATTTTCAAAGTCTATTCTCCGAATTTGAAGTCGAATCTCATTAATTCTTATATGTTTGAGTGAGTTTGCAACTGACTTTGTCAGCAATCTCCGATTTACTTCCATTGAAGCCTATTGAGGTCGATTGTCACTTAGTATTGAATGAAAATTTTCAAAGTCTATCTTCCGAATTTGAAGTCAAATCTCATCAATTCTTATATATTTGAGTGAGTTTGTAACTAACTCTGTCAAAAATCTTCGATTTACTTCCATTGAAGCCCATTGAGGTCGATTGTCACTTTGTATTGATTTAAAATTTTCAAAGTCTATTTTCCGAATTTGAAGTCGAATCCCATTAATTCTCATATATTTGAGTGAGTTTGCAACTGACTTTGTCAGATATCGTCGATTTATATCTATTGAAGCGCATTGAGGTCAATTGTCACTTTGTATTGATTGAAAATTTTCAAAGTCTATCTTCCGAATTTGAAGTCGAATCTTATCAATTCTTATATGTTTGAGAGAGTTTGCAACTGACTTTGTCAGATATCGTCGATTTACTTCCATTGAAGCCCATTGAGGTCGATTGTCACTTTGTATTTATTGAAAATTTTCAAAGTCTATCTTCCTAATTTGATGCCGAAACTCATCAATTCTTATATATTTGAGTGAGTTTGCAACTAACTTTGTCAGCAAACTCCGATTTACTTCCATTGAAGCCCATTGAGGTCGATTGTCACTTTGTATTGAATGAAAATTTTCAAAGTCTATCTTCCTAATTTGATGTCGAATCTCATTAATTCTTATATATTTGAGTGAGTTTGCAACTGACTTTGTCAGCAATCTCCGACTTACTTCCATTGAAGCCTATTGAGGTCGATTGTCACTTAGTATTGAATGCAAATTTTTAAAGTCTATCTTCCAAATTTGAAGTCGAATCTCATCAATTCTTATATGTTTGAGTGAGTTTGCAACTGACTTTGTCAGATATCGTCGATTTACATCCATTGTAGCCCATTGAGGACGATTGTCACTTTGTATTGATTGAAAATTTTCGAAGTCTATTTTCCGAATTTGAAGTCGAATCTCATCAATTCTTATATATTTGAGTGAGTTTGCAACTGACTTTGTCAGCAATCTTCGATTTACTTCCATTGTAGCCCATTGAGGTCGATTGTCACTATGTATTGAATGAAAATTTTCAAAGTCCATCTCCCTTATTTGATGTCGAATCTCATCAATTCATATATATTTGAGTGACTTTGCAACTGACTTTGTCTGATATCGTCGATTTACATCCATTGTAGCCCATTGAGGACGATTGTCACTTTGTATTGATTGAAAATTTTCAAAGTCTATCATCCTAATTTGATGACGAATCTCATCAATTCTTATATATTTTAGTGAGATTGCAACTAACTTTGTCAGCAATCGTCGAATTACTTCCATTGAAGCCCATTGAGGTCGATTAACACTTTGTATTGATTGAAAATTTTCCAAGTCTATTTTCCGAATTTGAAGTCGAATCTCATTAATTCTTATATATTTGAGTGAGTTTGCAACTGACTTTGTCAGCAATCTCCGACTTACTTCCATTGAAGCCTATTGAGGTCGATTGTCACTTAGTATTGAATGAAAATTTTAAAAGTCTATCTTCCAAATTTGAAGTCGAATCTCATCAATTCTTATATGTTTGAGTGAGTTTGCAACTGACTTTGTCAGCAATCTCTGATTTACTTCCATTGAAGCCTATTGAGGTCGTTTGTCACTTAGTATTGAATGAAAATTTTCAAAGTCTATCTTCCGAATTTGAAGTCGAATCTCATCAATTCTTATATGTTTGAGTGAGTTTGCAACTGACTTTGTCAGATATCGTCGATTTACATCCGTTGTAGCCCATTGAGGACGATTGTCACTTTGTATTGATTGAAAACTTTCAAAGTCTATCTTCCGAATTTGAAATCGAATCTTATCAATTCTTATATGTTTGAGAGAGTTTGCAACTGACTTTGTCAGATATCGTCGATTTACATCCATTGAAGCCCATTGAGGTCGATTAACACTTTGTATTGATTGAAAATTTTCAAAGTCTATCTTCCAAATTTGAAGTCGAATCTCATCAATTCTTATATGTTTGAGTGAGTTTGCAAATGACTTTGTCAGATATCGTCGATTTACATCCATTGTAGCCCATTGAGGACGATTGTCACTTTGTATTGATTGAAAATTTTCGAAGTCTATTTTCCGAATTTGAAGTCGAATCTCATCAATTCTTATATATTTGAGTGAGTTTGCAACTGACTTTGTCAGCAATCTTCGATTTACTTCCATTGTAGCCCATTGAGGTCGATTGTCACTATGTATTGAATGAAAATTTTCAAAGTCCATCTCCCTTATTTGATGTCGAATCTCATAAATTCATATATATTTGAGTGACTTTGCAACTGACTTTGTCAGATATCGTCGATTTACATCCATTGTAGCCCATTGAGGACGATTGTCACTTTGTATTGATTGAAAATTTTCAAAGTCTATCTTCCGAATTTGAGGTCGAATCTTATCAATTCTTATATGTTTGAGAGAGTTTGAAACTGACTTTGTCAGATATCGTCGATTTACTTCCATTGAAGCCCATTGAGGTCGATTGTCACTTTGTATTGATTGAAAATTTTCAAAGTCTATATTCCTAATTTGATGTCGAATCTCATCAATTCTTATATATTTGAGTGAATTTGTAACTAACTTTGTCAGCAATCGTCGATTTACTTCCATTGAAGCCCATTGAGGTCGATTGTCACTTTGTATTGATTGAAAATTTTCGAAGTCTATTTTCCGAATTTGAAGTCGAATCTCATCAATTCTTATATATTTGAGTGAGTTTGCAACTGACTTTGTCAGCAATCTTCGATTTACTTCCATTGTAGCCCATTGAGGTCGATTGTCACTATGTATTGAATGAAAATTTTCAAAGTCCATCTCCCTTATTTGATGTCGAATCTCATCAATTCATATATATTTGAGTGACTTTGCAACTGACTTTGTCAGATATCGTCGATTTACATCCATTGTAGCCCATTGAGGACGATTGTCACTTTGTATTGATTGAAAATTTTCAAAGTCTATCATCCTAATTTGATGACGAATCTCATCAATTCTTATATATTTTAGTGAGATTGCAACTAACTTTGTCAGCAATCGTCGAATTACTTCCATTGAAGCCCATTGAGGTCGATTAACACTTTGTATTGATTGAAAATTTTCCAAGTCTATTTTCCGAATTTGAAGTCGAATCTCATTAATTCTTATATATTTGAGTGAGTTTGCAACTGACTTTGTCAGCAATCTCCGACTTACTTCCATTGAAGCCTATTGAGGTCGATTGTCACTTAGTATTGAATGAAAATTTTAAAAGTCTATCTTCCAAATTTGAAGTCGAATCTCATCAATTCTTATATGTTTGAGTGAGTTTGCAACTGACTTTGCCAGCAATCTCTGATTTACTTCCATTGAAGCCTATTGAGGTCGTTTGTCACTTAGTATTGAATGAAAATTTTCAAAGTCTATCTTCCGAATTTGAAGTCGAATCTCATCAATTCTTATATGTTTGAGTGAGTTTGCAACTGACTTTGTCAGATATCGTCGATTTACATCCGTTGTAGCCCATTGAGGACGATTGTCACTTTGTATTGATTGAAAACTTTCAAAGTCTATCTTCCGAATTTGAAATCGAATCTTATCAATTCTTATATGTTTGAGAGAGTTTGCAACTGACTTTGTCAGATATCGTCGATTTACATCCATTGAAGCCCATTGAGGTCGATTAACACTTTGTATTGATTGAAAATTTTCAAAGTCTATTTTCCGAATTTGAAGTCGAATCTCATTAATTCTTATATATTTGAGTGAGTTTGCAACTGACTTTGTCAGCAATCTCCGACTTACTTCCATTGAAGCCTATTGAGGTCGATTGTCACTTAGTATTGAATGAAAATTTTTAAAGTCTATCTTCCAAATTTGAAGTCGAATCTCATCAATTCTTATATGTTTGAGTGAGTTTGCAAATGACTTTGTCAGATATCGTCGATTCACATCCATTGTAGCCCATTGAGGACGATTGTCACTTTGTATTGATTGAAAATTTTCGAAGTCTATTTTCCGAATTTGAAGTCGAATCTCATCAATTCTTATATATTTGAGTGAGTTTGCAACTGACTTTGTCAGCAATCTTCGATTTACTTCCATTGTAGCCCATTGAGGTCGATTGTCACTATGTATTGAATGAAAATTTTCAAAGTCCATCTCCCTTATTTGATGTCGAATCTCATAAATTCATATATATTTGAGTGACTTTGCAACTGACTTTGTCAGATATCGTCGATTTACATCCATTGTAGCCCATTGAGGACGATTGTCACTTTGTATTGATTGAAAATTTTCAAAGTCTATTCTCCGAATTTGAAGTCGAATCTTATCAATTCTTATATGTTTGAGAGAGTTTGAAACTGACTTTGTCAGATATCGTCGATTTACTTCCATTGAAGCCCATTGAGGTCGATTGTCACTTTGTATTGATTGAAAATTTTCAAAGTCTATCTTCCTAATTTGATGTCGAAACTCATCAATTCTTATATATTTGAGTGAGTTTCCAACTAACTTTGTCAGCAAACTCCGATTTACTTCCATTGAAGCCCATTGAGGTCGATTGTCACTTTGTATTGATTGAAAATTTTCAAAGTCTATATTCCTAATTTGATGTCGAATCTCATCAATTCTTATATATTTGAGTGAATTTGTAACTAACTTTGTCAGCAATCGTCGATTTACTTCCATTGAAGCCCATTGAGGTCGATTGTCACTTTGTATTGATTGAAAATTTTCAAAGTCTATCTTCCGAATTTGAAGTCGAATCTTATCAATTCTTATATATTTGAGTGAGTTTGCAACTAGCTTTGTCAGCAAACTCCGATTTACTTCCATTGAAGCCCATTGAGGTCGATTGTCACTTTGTATTGAATGAAAATTTTCAAAGTCTATCTTCCTAATTTGATGTCGAATCTCATCAATTCTTTTATATTTGAGTGAGTTTGTAACTAACTTTGTCAGCAATCGTCGATTTATTTCTATTGAAGCGCATTGAGGTCAATTGTCACTTTGTATTGATTGAAAATTTTCAAAGTCTATCTTCCTAATTTGATGTCGAAACTCATCAATTCTTATATATTTGAGTGAGTTTGCAACTAGCTTTGTCAGCAAACTCCGATTTACTTCCATTGAAGCCCATTGAGGTCGATTGTCACTTTGTATTGAATGAAAATTTTCAAAGTCTATCTTCCTAATTTGATGTCGAATCTCATCAATTCTTTTATATTTGAGTGAGTTTGTAACTAACTTTGTCAGCAATCGTCGATTTATTTCTATTGAAGCGCATTGAGGTCAATTGTCACTTTGTATTGATTGAAAATTTTCAAAGTCTATCTTCCGAATTTGAAGTCGAATCTTATCAATTCTTATATGTTTGAGAGAGTTTGCAACTGACTTTGTCAGATATCGTCGATTTACTTCTATTGAAGCCCATTGAGGTCGATTTTCACTTTGTATTGATTGAAAATTTTCAAAGTCTATCTTCCTAATTTGATGTCGAAACTCATCAATTCTTATATATTTGAGTGAGTTTGCAACTAACTTTGTCAGCAAACTCCGATTTACTTCCATTGAAGCCCATTGAGGTCGATTGTTACTTTGTATTGATTGAAAATTTTCAAAGTCTATCTTCCTAATTTGATGTCGAATCTCATCAATTCTTATATATTTCAGTGAGTTTGCAACTAACTTTGTCAGCAATCTTCGATTTACTTCCATTGTAGCCCATTGAGGTCGATTGTCACTTTGTATTGAATGAAAATTTTCAAAGTCCATCTCCCTAATTTGAAGTCGAATCTCATCAATTCTTATATGTTTGAGTGAGTTTGCAACTGACTTTGTCAGCAATCTCTGATTTACTTCCATTGAAGCCTATTGAGGTCGTTTGTCACTTAGTATTGAATGAAAATTTTCAAAGTCTATCTTCCGAATTTGAAGTCGAATCTCATCAATTCTTATATGTTTGAGTGAGTTTGCAACTGACTTTGTCAGATATCGTCGATTTACATCCGTTGTAGCCCATTGAGGACGATTGTCACTTTGTATTGATTGAAAACTTTCAAAGTCTATCTTCCGAATTTGAAATCGAATCTTATCAATTCTTATATGTTTGAGAGAGTTTGCAACTGACTTTGTCAGATATCGTCGATTTACATCCATTGAAGCCCATTGAGGTCGATTAACACTTTGTATTGATTGAAAATTTTCAAAGTCTATTTTCCGAATTTGAAGTCGATTCTCATTAATTCTTATATATTTGAGTGAGTTTGCAACTGACTTTGTCAGCAATCTCCGACTTACTTCCATTGAAGCCTATTGAGGTCGATTGTCACTTAGTATTGAATGAAAATTTTAAAAGTCTATCTTCCAAATTTGAAGTCGAATCTCATCAATTCTTATATGTTTGAGTGAGTTTGCAACTGACTTTGTCAGCAATCTCTGATTTACTTCCATTGAAGCCTATTGAGGTCGTTTGTCACTTAGTATTGAATGAAAATTTTCAAAGTCTATCTTCCGAATTTGAAGTCGAATCTCATCAATTCTTATAAGTTTGAGTGAGTTTGCAACTGACTTTGTCAGATATCGTCGATTTACATCCGTTGTAGCCCATTGAGGACGATTGTCACTTTGTATTGATTGAAAACTTTCAAAGTCTATCTTCCGAATTTGAAATCGAATCTTATCAATTCTTATATGTTTGAGAGAGTTTGCAACTGACTTTGTCAGATATCGTCGATTTACATCCATTGAAGCCCATTGAGGTCGATTAACACTTTGTATTGATTGAAAATTTTCAAAGTCTATTTTCCGAATTTGAAGTCGAATCTCATTAATTCTTATATATTTGAGTGAGTTTGCAACTGACTTTGTCAGCAATCTCCGACTTACTTCCATTGAAGCCTATTGAGGTCGATTGTCACTTAGTATTGAATGAAAATTTTTAAAGTCTATCTTCCAAATTTGAAGTCGAATCTCATCAATTCTTATATGTTTGAGTGAGTTTGCAAATGACTTTGTCAGATATCGTCGATTCACATCCATTGTAGCCCATTGAGGACGATTGTCACTTTGTATTGATTGAAAATTTTCGAAGTCTATTTTCCGAATTTGAAGTCGAATCTCATCAATTCTTATATATTTGAGTGAGTTTGCAACTGACTTTGTCAGCAATCTTCGATTTACTTCCATTGTAGCCCATTGAGGTCGATTGTCACTATGTATTGAATGAAAATTTTCAAAGTCCATCTCCCTTATTTGATGTCGAATCTCATAAATTCATATATATTTGAGTGACTTTGCAACTGACTTTGTCAGATATCGTCGATTTACATCCATTGTAGCCCATTGAGGACGATTGTCACTTTGTATTGATTGAAAATTTTCAAAGTCTATCTTCCGAATTTGAGGTCGAATCTTATCAATTCTTATATGTTTGAGAGAGTTTGAAACTGACTTTGTCAGATATCGTCGATTTACTTCCATTATAGCCCATTGAGGTCGATTAACACTTTGTATTGATTGAAAATTTTCAAAGTCTATTCTCCGAATTTGAAGTCGAATCTCATTAATTCTTATATGTTTGAGTGAGTTTGCAACTGACTTTGTCAGCAATCTCCGATTTACTTCCATTGAAGCCTATTGAGGTCGATTGTCACTTAGTATTGAATGAAAATTTTCAAAGTCTATCTTCCGAATTTGAAGTCGAATCTCATCAATTCTTATATATTTGAGTGAGTTTGTAACTAACTCTGTCAAAAATCTTCGATTTACTTCCATTGAAGCCCATTGAGGTCGATTGTCACTTTGTATTGATTGAAAATTTTCAAAGTCTATTTTCCGAATTTGAAGTCGAATCCCATTAATTCTCATATATTTGAGTGAGTTTGCAACTGACTTTGTCAGATATCGTCGATTTATATCTATTGAAGCGCATTGAGGTCAATTGTCACTTTGTATTGATTGAAAATTTTCAAAGTCTATCTTCCGAATTTGAAGTCGAATCTTATCAATTCTTATATGTTTGAGAGAGTTTGCAACTGACTTTGTCAGATATCGTCGATTTACTTCCATTGAAGCCCATTGAGGTCGATTGTCACTTTGTATTGATTGAAAATTTTCAAAGTCTATCTTCCTAATTTGATGTCGAAACTCATCAATTCTTATATATTTGAGTGAGTTTGCAACTAGCTTTGTCAGCAAACTCCGATTTACTTCCATTGAAGCCCATTGAGGTCGATTGTCACTTTGTATTGAATGAAAATTTTCAAAGTCTATCTTCCTAATTTGATGTCGAATCTCATCAATTCTTTTATATTTGAGTGAGTTTGTAACTAACTTTGTCAGCAATCGTCGATTTATTTCTATTGAAGCGCATTGAGGTCAATTGTCACTTTGTATTGATTGAAAATTTTCAAAGCCTATCTTCCGAATTTGAAGTCGAATCTTATCAATTCTTATATGTTTGAGAGAGTTTGCAACTGACTTTGTCAGATATCGTCGATTTACTTCTATTGAAGCCCATTGAGGTCGATTTTCACTTTGTATTGATTGAAAATTTTCAAAGTCTATCTTCCTAATTTGATGTCGAAACTCATCAATTCTTATATATTTGAGTGAGTTTGCAACTAACTTTGTCAGCAAACTCCGATTTACTTCCATTGAAGCCCATTGAGGTCGATTGTTACTTTGTATTGATTGAAAATTTTCAAAGTCTATCTTCCTAATTTGATGTCGAATCTCATCAATTCTTATATATTTCAGTGAGTTTGCAACTAACTTTGTCAGCAATCTTCGATTTACTTCCATTGTAGCCCATTGAGGTCGATTGTCACTTTGTATTGAATGAAAATTTTCAAAGTCCATCTCCCTAATTTGATGTCGAATCTCATCAATTCTTATATATTTGAGTGAGTTTGCAACTAACTCTAACAGAAATCTTCGATTTACTTCTATTGAAGCCCATTGAGGTCGATTGTCACTTTGTATTGATTGAAAATTTTCAAAGTCTATCTTCCTAATTTGATGTCGAAACTCATCAATTCTTATATATTTGAGTGAGTTTGCAACTAACTTTGTCAGCAATCGTCGAATTACTTCCACTGAAGCCCATTGAGGTCGATTAACACTTTGTATTGATTGAAAATTTTCCAAGTCTATTTTCCGAATTTGAAGTCGAATCTCATTAATTCTTATATATTTGAGTGAGTTTGCAACTGACTTTGTCAGCAATCTCCGACTTACTTCCATTGAAGCCTATTGAGGTCGATTGTCACTTAGTATTGAATGAAAATTTTAAAAGTCTATCTTCCAAATTTGAAGTCGAATCTCATCAATTCTTATATGTTTGAGTGAGTTTGCAACTGACTTTGTCAGCAATCTCTGATTTACTTCCATTGAAGCCTATTGAGGTCGTTTGTCACTTAGTATTGAATGAAAATTTTCAAAGTCTATCTTCCGAATTTGAAGTCGAATCTCATCAATTCTTATATGTTTGAGTGAGTTTGCAACTGACTTTGTCAGATATCGTCGATTTACATCCGTTGTAGCCCATTGAGGACGATTGTCACTTTGTATTGATTGAAAACTTTCAAAGTCTATCTTCCGAATTTGAAATCGAATCTTATCAATTCTTATATGTTTGAGAGAGTTTGCAACTGACTTTGTCAGATATCGTCGATTTACATCCATTGAAGCCCATTGAGGTCGATTAACACTTTGTATTGATTGAAAATTTTCAAAGTCTATTTTCCGAATTTGAAGTCGAATCTCATTAATTCTTATATATTTGAGTGAGTTTGCAACTGACTTTGTCAGCAATCTCCGACTTACTTCCATTGAAGCCTATTGAGGTCGATTGTCACTTAGTATTGAATGAAAATTTTAAAAGTCTATCTTCCAAATTTGAAGTCGAATCTCATCAATTCTTATATGTTTGAGTGAGTTTGCAACTGACTTTGTCAGCAATCTCTGATTTACTTCCATTGAAGCCTATTGAGGTCGTTTGTCACTTAGTATTGAATGAAAATTTTCAAAGTCTATCTTCCGAATTTGAAGTGGAATCTCATCAATTCTTATATGTTTGAGTGAGTTTGCAACTGACTTTGTCAGATATCGTCGATTTACATCCGTTGTAGCCCATTGAGGACGATTGTCACTTTGTATTGATTGAAAACTTTCAAAGTCTATCTTCCGAATTTGAAATCGAATCTTATCAATTCTTATATGTTTGAGAGAGTTTGCAACTGACTTTGTCAGATATCGTCGATTTACATCCATTGAAGCCCATTGAGGTCGATTAACACTTTGTATTGATTGAAAATTTTCAAAGTCTATTTTCCGAATTTGAAGTCGAATCTCATTAATTCTTATATATTTGAGTGAGTTTGCAACTGACTTTGTCAGCAATCTCCGACTTACTTCCATTGAAGCCTATTGAGGTCGATTGTCACTTAGTATTGAATGAAAATTTTTAAAGCCTATCTTCCAAATTTGAAGTCGAATCTCATCAATTCTTATATGTTTGAGTGAGTTTGCAAATGACTTTGTCAGATATCGTCGATTCACATCCATTGTAGCCCATTGAGGACGATTGTCACTTTGTATTGATTGAAAATTTTCGAAGTCTATTTTCCGAATTTGAAGTCGAATCTCATCAATTCTTATATATTTGAGTGAGTTTGCAACTGACTTTGTCAGCAATCTTCGATTTACTTCCATTGTAGCCCATTGAGGTCGATTGTCACTATGTATTGAATGAAAATTTTCAAAGTCCATCTCCCTTATTTGATGTCGAATCTCATAAATTCATATATATTTGAGTGACTTTGCAACTGACTTTGTCAGATATCGTCGATTTACATCCATTGTAGCCCATTGAGGACGATTGTCACTTTGTATTGATTGAAAATTTTCAAAGTCTATCTTCCTAATTTGATGTCGAAACTCATCAATTCTTATATATTTGAGTGAGTTTCCAACTAACTTTGTCAGCAAACTCCGATTTACTTCCATTGAAGCCCTTTGAGGTCGATTGTCACTTTGTATTGATTGAAAATTTTCAAAGTCTATATTCCTAATTTGATGTCGAATCTCATCAATTCTTATATATTTGAGTGAATTTGTAACTAACTTTGTCAGCAATCGTCGATTTACTTCCATTGAAGCCCATTGAGGTCGATTGTCACTTTGTATTGATTGAAAATTTTCAAAGTCTATCTTCCGAATTTGAAGTCGAATCTCATCAATTCTTATATATTTGAGTGAGTTTGTAACTAACTCTGTCAAAAATCTTCGATTTACTTCCATTGAAGCCCATTGAGGTCGATTGTCACTTTGTATTGATTGAAAATTTTCAAAGTCTATTTTCCGAATTTGAAGTCGAATCCCATTAATTCTCATATATTTGAGTGAGTTTGCAACTGACTTTGTCAGATATCGTCGATTTATATCTATTGAAGCGCATTGAGGTCAATTGTCACTTTGTATTGATTGAAAATTTTCAAAGTCTATCTTCCGAATTTGAAGTCGAATCTTATCAATTCTTATATGTTTGAGAGAGTTTGCAACTGACTTTGTCAGATATCGTCGATTTACTTCCATTGAAGCCCATTGAGGTCGATTGTCACTTTGTATTGATTGAAAATTTTCAAAGTCTATCTTCCTAATTTGATGTCGAAACTCATCAATTCTTATATATTTGAGTGAGTTTGCAACTAGCTTTGTCAGCAAACTCCGATTTACTTCCATTGAAGCCCATTGAGGTCGATTGTCACTTTGTATTGAATGAAAATTTTCAAAGTCTATCTTCCTAATTTGATGTCGAATCTCATCAATTCTTTTATATTTGAGTGAGTTTGTAACTAACTTTGTCAGCAATCGTCGATTTATTTCTATTGAAGCGCATTGAGGTCAATTGTCACTTTGTATTGATTGAAAATTTTCAAAGTCTATCTTCCGAATTTGAAGTCGAATCTTATCAATTCTTATATGTTTGAGAGAGTTTGCAACTGACTTTGTCAGATATCGTCGATTTACTTCTATTGAAGCCCATTGAGGTCGATTTTCACTTTGTATTGATTGAAAATTTTCAAAGTCTATCTTCCTAATTTGATGTCGAAACTCATCAATTCTTATATATTTGAGTGAGTTTGCAACTAACTTTGTCAGCAAACTCCGATTTACTTCCATTGAAGCCCATTGAGGTCGATTGTTACTTTGTATTGATTGAAAATTTTCAAAGTCTATCTTCCTAATTTGATGTCGAATCTCATCAATTCTTATATATTTCAGTGAGTTTGCAACTAACTTTGTCAGCAATCTTCGATTTACTTCCATTGTAGCCCATTGAGGTCGATTGTCACTTTGTATTGAATGAAAATTTTCAAAGTCCATCTCCCTAATTTGATGTCGAATCTCATCAATTCTTATATATTTGAGTGAGTTTGCAACTAACTCTAACAGAAATCTTCGATTTACTTCTATTGAAGCCCATTGAGGTCGATTGTCACTTTGTATTGATTGAAAATTTTCAAAGTCTATCTTCCTAATTTGATGTCGAAACTCATCAATTCTTATATATTTGAGTGAGTTTGCAACTAACTTTGTCAGCAAACTCCGATTTACTTCCATTGAAGCCCATTGAGGTCGATTGTCACTTTGTATTGAATGAAAATTTTCAAAGTCTATCTTCCTAATTTGATGACGAATCTCATCAATTCTTATATATTTTAGTGAGTTTGCAACTAACTTTGTCAGCAATCGTCGAATTACTTCCATTGAAGCCCATTGAGGTCGATTAACACTTTGTATTGATTGAAAATTTTCCAAGTCTATTTTCCGAATTTGTTGTCGAATCTCATTAATTCTTATATATTTGAGTGAGTTTGCAACTGACTTTGTCAGCAATCTCCGACTTACTTCCATTGAAGCCTATTGAGGTCGATTGTCACTTAGTATTGAATGAAAATTTTCAAAGTCTATCTTCCGAATTTGAAGTCGAATCTCATTAATTCTTATATATTTGAGTGAGTTTGCAACTGACTTTGTCAGCAATCTCCGACTTACTTCCATTGAAGCCTATTGAGGTCGATTGTCACTTAGTATTGAATGAAAATTTTCAAAGTCTATCTTCCGAATTTGAAGTCGAATCTCATCAATTCTTATATATTTGAGTGAGTTTGTAACTGACTTTGTCAGCAATCTCTGATTTACTTCCATTGAAGCCTATTGAGGTCGATTGTCACTTAGTATTGAATGAAAATTTTCAAAGTCTATCTTCCGAATTTGAAGTCGAATCTCATCAATTCTTATATGTTTGAGTGAGTTTGCAACTGAATTTGTCAGATATCGTCGATTTACATCCATTGTAGCCCATTGAGGACGATTGTCATTTGTATTGATTGAAAATTTTCAATGTCTATCTTCCGAATTTGAAGTCGAATCTTATCAATTCTTATATGTTTGAGAGAGTTTGCAACTGACTTTGTCAGATATCGTCGATTTACTTCCATTGAAGCCCATTGAGGTCGATTGTCACTTTGTATTGATTGAAAATTTTCAAAGTCTATATTCCTAATTTGATGTCGAATCTCATCAATTCTTATATATTTGAGTGAGTTTGTAACTAACTTTGTCAGCAATCGTCGATTTACTTCCATTGAAGCCCATTGAGGTCGATTATCACTTTGTATCGATTGAAAATTTTCAAAGTCTATCTTCCTAATTTGATGTCGAATCTCATCAATTCTTATATATTTCAGTGAGTTTGCAACTAACTTTGTCAGCAATCTTCGATTTACTTCCATTGTAGCCCATTGAGGTCGATTGTCACTTTGTATTGAATGAAAATTTTCAAAGTCTATCTTCCGAATTTGAAGTCGAATCTCATCAATTCTTATATATTTGAGTGAGTTTGTAACTAACTCTGTCAGAAATCTTCGATTTACTTCCATTGAAGCCAATTGAGGTCGTTTGTCACTTTGTATTGAATGAAAATTTTCAAAGTCTATCTTCCTAATTTGAAGTCGAATCTCATCAATTCTTATATATTTGAGTGAGTTTGTAACTAACTCTGTCAGCAATCGTCGATTTACTTCCATTGTAGCCCATTGAGGTCGATTAACACTTTGTATTGATTGAAAATTTTCAAAGTCTATTCTCCGAATTTGAAGTCGAATCTCATTAATTCTTATATGTTTGAGTGAGTTTGCAACTGACTTTGTCAGCAATCTCCGATTTACTTCCATTGAAGCCTATTGAGGTCGATTGTCACTTAGTATTGAATGAAAATTTTCAAAGTCTATCTTCCGAATTTGAAGTCGAATCTCATCAATTCTTATATATTTGAGTGAGTTTGTAACTAACTCTGTCAAAAATCTTCGATTTACTTCCATTGAAGCCCATTGAGGTCGATTGTCACTTTGTATTGATTGAAAATTTTCAAAGTCTATTTTCCGAATTTGAAGTCGAATCCCATTAATTCTCATATATTTGAGTGAGTTTGCAACTGACTTTGTCAGATATCGTCGATTTATATCTATTGAAGCGCATTGAGGTCAATTGTCACTTTGTATTGATTGAAAATTTTCAAAGTCTATCTTCCGAATTTGAAGTCGAATCTTATCAATTCTTATATGTTTGAGAGAGTTTGCAACTGACTTTGTCAGATATCGTCGATTTACTTCCATTGAAGCCCATTGAGGTCGATTGTCACTTTGTATTGATTGAAAATTTTCAAAGTCTATCTTCCTAATTTGATGTCGAAACTCATCAATTCTTATATATTTGAGTGAGTTTGCAACTAGCTTTGTCAGCAAACTCCGATTTACTTCCATTGAAGCCCATTGAGGTCGATTGTCACTTTGTATTGAATGAAAATTTTCAAAGTCTATCTTCCTAATTTGATGTCGAATCTCATCAATTCTTTTATATTTGAGTGAGTTTGTAACTAACTTTGTCAGCAATCGTCGATTTATTTCTATTGAAGCGCATTGAGGTCAATTGTCACTTTGTATTGATTGAAAATTTTCAAAGTCTATCTTCCGAATTTGAAGTCGAATCTTATCAATTCTTATATGTTTGAGAGAGTTTGCAACTGACTTTGTCAGATATCGTCGATTTACTTCTATTGAAGCCCATTGAGGTCGATTTTCACTTTGTATTGATTGAAAATTTTCAAAGTCCATCTCCCTAATTTGATGTCGAATCTCATCAATTCTTATATATTTGAGTGAGTTTGCAACTAACTCTAACAGAAATCTTCGATTTACTTCTATTGAAGCCCATTGAGGTCGATTGTCACTTTGTATTGATTGAAAATTTTCAAAGTCTATCTTCCTAATTTGATGTCGAAACTCATCAATTCTTATATATTTGAGTGAGTTTGCAACTAACTTTGTCAGCAAACTCCGATTTACTTCCATTGAAGCCCATTGAGGTCGATTGTCACTTTGTATTGAATGAAAATTTCCAAAGTCTATCTTCCTAATTTGATGACGAATCTCATCAATTCTTATATATTTTAGTGAGTTTGCAACTAACTTTGTCAGCAATCGTCGAATTACTTCCATTGAAGCCCATTGAGGTCGATTAACACTTTGTATTGATTGAAAATTTTCCAAGTCTATTTTCCGAATTTGTTGTCGAATCTCATTAATTCTTATATATTTGAGTGAGTTTGCAACTGACTTTGTCAGCAATCTCCGACTTACTTCCATTGAAGCCTATTGAGGTCGATTGTCACTTAGTATTGAATGAAAATTTTCAAAGTCTATCTTCCAAATTTGAAGTCGAATCTCATCAATTCTTATATGTTTGAGTGAGTTTGCAACTGACTTTGTCAGCAATCTCTGATTTACTTCCATTGAAGCCTATTGAGGTCGATTGTCACTTAGTATTGAATGAAAATTTTCAAAGTCTATCTTCCGAATTTGAAGTCGAATCTCATCAATTCTTATATGTTTGAGTGAGTTTGCAACTGACTTTGTCAGATATCGTCGATTTACATCCATTGTAGCCCATTGAGGACGATTGTCATTTGTATTGATTGAAAATTTTCAATGTCTATCTTCCGAATTTGAAGTCGAATCTTATCAATTCTTATATGTTTGAGAGAGTTTGCAACTGACTTTGTCAGATATCGTCGATTTACATCCATTTTAGCCCATTGAGGACGATTGTCACTTTGTATTGATTGAAAATTTTCAAAGTCTATCTTCCGAATTTGAAGTCGAATCTTATCAATTCTTATATGTTTGAGAGAGTTTGCAACTGACTTTGTCAGATATCGTCGATTTACTTCCATTGAAGCCCATTGAGGTCGATTGTCACTTTGTATTGATTGAAAATTTTCAAAGTCTATATTCCTAATTTGATGTCGAATCTCATCAATTCTTATATATTTGAGTGAGTTTATAACTAACTTTGTCAGCAATCGTCGATTTACTTCCATTGAAGCCCATTGAGGTCGATTATCACTTTGTATCGATTGAAAATTTTCAAAGTCTATCTTCCTAATTTGATGTCGAATCTCATCAATTCTTATATATTTCAGTGAGTTTGCAACTAACTTTGTCAGCAATCTTCGATTTACTTCCATTGTAGCCCATTGAGGTCGATTGTCACTTTGTATTGAATGAAAATTTTCAAAGTCTATCTTCCGAATTTGAAGTCGAATCTCATCAATTCTTATATATTTGAGTGAGTTTGTAACTAACTCTGTCAGAAATCTTCGATTTACTTCCATTGAAGCCAATTGAGGTCGTTTGTCACTTTGTATTGAATAAAAATTGTCAAAGTCTATTTTCCGAATTTGAAGTCGAATCTCATCAATTCTTAAATATTTGAGTGAATTTGTAACTAACTTTGTCAGCAATCGTCGATTTACTTCCATTGAAGCCCATTAAGGTCGATTGTCACTTTGTATTGATTGAAAATTTTCAAAGTCCATCTCCCTAATTTGATGTCGAATCTCATCAATTCTTATATATTTGAGTGAGTTTGCAACTAACTCTAACAGAAATCTTCGATTTACTTCCATTGAAGCCCATTGAGGTCGATTGTCACTTTGTATTGATTGAAAATTTTCAAAGTCTATCTTCCTAACTTGATGTCGAAACACATCAATTCTTATATATTTGAGTGAGTTTGCAACTAACTTTGTCAGCAAACTCCGATTTACTTCCATTGAAGCCCATTGAGGTCGATTGTCACTTTGTATTGATTGAAAATTTTCAAAGTCTATTCTCCGAATTTGAAGTCGAATCTCATTAATTCTTATATGTTTGAGTGAGTTTGCAACTGACTTTGTCAGCAATCTCCGATTTACTTCCATTGAAGCCTATTGAGGTCGATTGTCACTTAGTATTGAATGAAAATTTTCAAAGTCTATCTTCCGAATTTGAAGTCGAATCTCATCAATTCTTATATATTTGAGTGAGTTTGTAACTAACTCTGTCAAAAATCTTCGATTTACTTCCATTGAAGCCCATTGAGGTCGATTGTCACTTTGTATTGATTGAAAATTTTCAAAGTCTATTTTCCGAATTTGAAGTCGAATCCCATTAATTCTCATATATTTGAGTGAGTTTGCAACTGACTTTGTCAGATATCGTCGATTTATATCTATTGAAGCCCATTGAGGTCGATTGTCACTTTGTATTGATTGAAAATTTTCAAAGTCTATCTTCCGAATTTGAAGTCGAATCCCATTAATTCTCATATATTTGAGTGAGTTTGCAACTGACTTTGTCAGATATCGTCGATTTACTTCCATTGAAGCCCATTGAGGTCGATTGTCACTTAGTATTGAATGAAAATTTTCAAAGTCTATCTTCCTAATTTGATGTCGAAACTCATCAATTCTTATATATTTGAGTGAGTTTGCAACTAACTTTGTCAGCAAACTCCGATTTACTTCCATTGAAGCCCATTGAGGTCGATTGTCACTTTGTATTGAATGAAAATTTTCAAAGTCTATCTTCCTAATTTGATGTCGAATCTCATCAATTCTTTTATATTTGAGTGAGTTTGTAACTAACTTTGTCAGCAATCGTCGATTTATTTCTATTGAAGCGCATTGAGGTCAATTGTCACTTTGTATTGATTGAAAATTTTCAAAGTCTATCTTCCGAATTTGAAGTCGAATCTTATCAATTCTTATATGTTTGAGAGAGTTTGCAACTGACTTTGTCAGATATCCTCGATTTACTTCCATCGAAGCCCATTGAGGTCGATTTTCACTTTGTATTGATTGAAAATTTTCAAAGTCTATCTTCCTAATTTGATGTCGAAACTCATCAATTCTTATATATTTGAGTGAGTTTGCAACTAACTTTGTCAGCAAACTCCGATTTACTTCCATTGAAGCCCATTGAGGTCGATTGTTACTTTGTATTGATTGAAAATTTTCAAAGTCAAAGTCTATATTCCTAATTTGATGTCGAATCTCATCAATTCTTATATATTTGAGTGAGTTTGTAACTAACTTTGTCAGCAATCGTCGATTTACTTCCATTGAAGCCCATTGAGGTCGATTATCACTTTGTATCGATTGAAAATTTTCAAAGTCTATCTTCCTAATTTGATGTCGAATCTCATCAATTCTTATATATTTCAGTGAGTTTGCAACTAACTTTGTCAGCAATCTTCGATTTACTTCCATTGTAGCCCATTGAGGTCGATTGTCACTTTGTATTGAATGAAAATTTTCAAAGTCTATCTTCCGAATTTGAAGTCGAATCTCATCAATTCTTATATATTTGAGTGAGTTTGTAACTAACTCTGTCAGCAATCTTCGATTTACTTCCATTGTAGCCCATTGAGGTCGATTGTCACTTTGTATTGAATGAAAATTTTCAAAGTCTATCTTCCTAATTTGATGTCGAAACTCATCAATTCTTATATATTTGAGTGAGTTTGCAACTAACTCTAACAGAAATCTTCGATTTACTTCCATTGAAGCCCATTGAGGTCGATTGTCACTTTGTATTGATTGAAAATTTTCAAAGTCTATCTTCCTAATTTGATGTCGAAACTCATCAATTCTTATATATTTGAGTGAGTTTGCAACTAACTTTGTCAGCAAACTCCGATTTACTTCCATTGAAGCCCATTGAGGTCGATTGTCACTTTGTATTGAATGAAAATTTCCAAAGTCTATCTTCCTAATTTGATGACGAATCTCATCAATTCTTATATATTTTAGTGAGTTTGCAACTAACTTTGTCAGCAATCGTCGAATTACTTCCATTGAAGCCCATTGAGGTCGATTAACACTTTGTATTGATTGAAAATTTTCCAAGTCTATTTTCCGAATTTGTTGTCGAATCTCATTAATTCTTATATATTTGAGTGAGTTTGCAACTGACTTTGTCAGCAATCTCCGACTTACTACCATTGAAGCCTATTGAGGTCGATTGTCACTTAGTATTGAATGAAAATTTTCAAAGTCTATCTTCCAAATTTGAAGTCGAATCTCATCAATTCTTATATGTTTGAGTGAGTTTGCAACTGACTTTGTCAGCAATCTCTGATTTACTTCCATTGAAGCCTATTGAGGTCGATTGTCACTTAGTATTGAATGAAAATTTTCAAAGTCTATCTTCCGAATTTGAAGTCGAATCTCATCAATTCTTATATGTTTGAGTGAGTTTGCAACTGACTTTGTCAGATATCGTCGATTTACATCCATTGTAGCCCATTGAGGACGATTGTCATTTGTATTGATTGAAAATTTTCAATGTCTATCTTCCGAATTTGAAGTCGAATCTTATCAATTCTTATATGTTTGAGAGAGTTTGCAACTGACTTTGTCAGATATCGTCGATTTACATCCATTTTAGCCCATTGAGGACGATTGTCACTTTGTATTGATTGAAAATTTTCAAAGTCTATCTTCCGAATTTGAAGTCGAATCTTATCAATTCTTATATGTTTGAGAGAGTTTGCAACTGACTTTGTCAGATATCGTCGATTTACTTCCATTGAAGCCCATTGAGGTCGATTGTCACTTTGTATTGATTGAAAATTTTCAAAGTCTATATTCCTAATTTGATGTCGAATCTCATCAATTCTTATATATTTGAGTGAGTTTATAACTAACTTTGTCAGCAATCGTCGATTTACTTCCATTGAAGCCCATTGAGGTCGATTATCACTTTGTATCGATTGAAAATTTTCAAAGTCTATCTTCCTAATTTGATGTCGAATCTCATCAATTCTTATATATTTCAGTGAGTTTGCAACTAACTTTGTCAGCAATCTTCGATTTACTTCCATTGTAGCCCATTGAGGTCGATTGTCACTTTGTATTGAATGAAAATTTTCAAAGTCTATCTTCCGAATTTGAAGTCGAATCTCATCAATTCTTATATATTTGAGTGAGTTTGTAACTAACTCTGTCAGAAATCTTCGATTTACTTCCATTGAAGCCAATTGAGGTCGTTTGTCACTTTGTATTGAATAAAAATTGTCAAAGTCTATTTTCCGAATTTGAAGTCGAATCTCATCAATTCTTAAATATTTGAGTGAATTTGTAACTAACTTTGTCAGCAATCGTCGATTTACTTCCATTGAAGCCCATTAAGGTCGATTGTCACTTTGTATTGATTGAAAATTTTCAAAGTCCATCTCCCTAATTTGATGTCGAATCTCATCAATTCTTATATATTTGAGTGAGTTTGCAACTAACTCTAACAGAAATCTTCGATTTACTTCCATTGAAGCCCATTGAGGTCGATTGTCACTTTGTATTGATTGAAAATTTTCAAAGTCTATCTTCCTAACTTGATGTCGAAACACATCAATTCTTATATATTTGAGTGAGTTTGCAACTAACTTTGTCAGCAAACTCCGATTTACTTCCATTGAAGCCCATTGAGGTCGATTGTCACTTTGTATTGATTGAAAATTTTCAAAGTCTATTCTCCGAATTTGAAGTCGAATCTCATTAATTCTTATATGTTTGAGTGAGTTTGCAACTGACTTTGTCAGCAATCTCCGATTTACTTCCATTGAAGCCTATTGAGGTCGATTGTCACTTAGTATTGAATGAAAATTTTCAAAGTCTATCTTCCGAATTTGAAGTCGAATCTCATCAATTCTTATATATTTGAGTGAGTTTGTAACTAACTCTGTCAAAAATCTTCGATTTACTTCCATTGAAGCCCATTGAGGTCGATTGTCACTTTGTATTGATTGAAAATTTTCAAAGTCTATCTTCCGAATTTGAAGTCGAATCCCATTAATTCTCATATATTTGAGTGAGTTTGCAACTGACTTTGTCAGATATCGTCGATTTACTTCCATTGAAGCCCATTGAGGTCGATTGTCACTTAGTATTGAATGAAAATTTTCAAAGTCTATCTTCCGAATTTGAAGTCGAATCCCATTAATTCTCATATATTTGAGTGAGTTTGCAACTGACTTTGTCAGATATCGTCGATTTACTTCCATTGAAGCCCATTGAGGTCGATTGTCACTTAGTATTGAATGAAAATTTTCAAAGTCTATCTTCCTAATTTGATGTCGAAACTCATCAATTCTCATATATTTGAGTGAGTTTGCAACTGACTTTGTCAGATATCGTCGATTTACTTCCATTGAAGCCCATTGAGGTCGATTGTCACTTAGTATTGAATGAAAATTTTCAAAGTCTATTTTCCGAATTTGAAGTCGAATCCCATTAATTCTCATATATTTGAGTGAGTTTGCAACTGACTTTGTCAGATATCGTCGATTTATATCTATTGAAGCCCATTGAGGTCGATTGTCACTTTGTATTGATTGAAAATTTTCAAAGTCTATCTTCCGAATTTGAAGTCGAATCCCATTAATTCTCATATATTTGAGTGAGTTTGCAACTGACTTTGTCAGATATCGTCGATTTACTTCCATTGAAGCCCATTGAGGTCGATTGTCACTTAGTATTGAATGAAAATTTTCAAAGTCTATCTTCCTAATTTGATGTCGAAACTCATCAATTCTTATATATTTGAGTGAGTTTGCAACTAACTTTGTCAGCAAACTCCGATTTACTTCCATTGAAGCCCATTGAGGTCGATTGTCACTTTGTATTGAATGAAAATTTTCAAAGTCTATCTTCCTAATTTGATGTCGAATCTCATCAATTCTTTTATATTTGAGTGAGTTTGTAACTAACTTTGTCAGCAATCGTCGATTTATTTCTATTGAAGCGCATTGAGGTCAATTGTCACTTTGTATTGATTGAAAATTTTCAAAGTCTATCTTCCGAATTTGAAGTCGAATCTTATCAATTCTTATATGTTTGAGAGAGTTTGCAACTGACTTTGTCAGATATCCTCGATTTACTTCCATCGAAGCCCATTGAGGTCGATTTTCACTTTGTATTGATTGAAAATTTTCAAAGTCTATCTTCCTAATTTGATGTCGAAACTCATCAATTCTTATATATTTGAGTGAGTTTGCAACTAACTTTGTCAGCAAACTCCGATTTACTTCCATTGAAGCCCATTGAGGTCGATTGTTACTTTGTATTGATTGAAAATTTTCAAAGTCAAAGTCTATATTCCTAATTTGATGTCGAATCTCATCAATTCTTATATATTTGAGTGAGTTTGTAACTAACTTTGTCAGCAATCGTCGATTTACTTCCATTGAAGCCCATTGAGGTCGATTATCACTTTGTATCGATTGAAAATTTTCAAAGTCTATCTTCCTAATTTGATGTCGAATCTCATCAATTCTTATATATTTCAGTGAGTTTGCAACTAACTTTGTCAGCAATCTTCGATTTACTTCCATTGTAGCCCATTGAGGTCGATTGTCACTTTGTATTGAATGAAAATTTTCAAAGTCTATCTTCCGAATTTGAAGTCGAATCTCATCAATTCTTATATATTTGAGTGAGTTTGTAACTAACTCTGTCAGCAATCTTCGATTTACTTCCATTGTAGCCCATTGAGGTCGATTGTCACTTTGTATTGAATGAAAATTTTCAAAGTCTATCTTCCTAATTTGATGTCGAAACTCATCAATTCTTATATATTTGAGTGAGTTTGCAACTAACTCTAACAGAAATCTTCGATTTACTTCCATTGAAGCCCATTGAGGTCGATTGTCACTTTGTATTGATTGAAAATTTTCAAAGTCTATCTTCCTAATTTGATGTCGAAACTCATCAATTCTTATATATTTGAGTGAGTTTGCAACTAACTTTGTCAGCAAACTCCGATTTACTTCCATTGAAGCCCATTGAGGTCGATTGTCACTTTGTATTGAATGAAAATTTTCAAAGTCTATCTTCCTAATTTGATGACGAATCCCATCAATTCTTATATATTTTAGTGAGTTTGCAACTAACTTTGTCAGCAATCGTCGAATTTCTTCCATTGAAGCCCATTGAGGTCGATTAACACTTTGTATTGATTGAAAATTTTCCAAGTCTATTTTCCGAATTTGAAGTCGAATCTCATTAATTCTTATATATTTGAGTGAGTTTGCAACTGACTTTGTCAGCAATCTCCGACTTACTTCCATTGAAGCCTATTGAGGTCGATTGTCACTTAGTATTGAATGAAAATTTTCAAAGTCTATCTTCCAAATTTGAAGTCGAATCTCATCAATTCTTTTATGTTTGAGTGAGTTTGCAACTGACTTTGTCAGAAATCTCTGATTTACTTCCACTGAAGCCTATTGAGGTCGATTGTCACTTAGTATTGAATGAAAATTTTCAAAGTCTATCTTCCGAATTTGAAGTCGAATCTCATCAATTCTTATATGTTTGAGTGAGTTTGCAACTGACTTTGTCAGATATCGTCGATTTACATCCATTGTAGCCCATTGAGGACGATTGTCACTTTGTATTGATTGAAAATTTTCAAAGTCTATCTTCCGAATTTGAAGTCGAATCTTATCAATTCTTATATGTTTGAGAGAGTTTGCAACTGACTTTGTCAGATATCGTCGATTTACATCCATTTTAGCCCATTGAGGACGATTGTCACTTTGTATTGATTGAAAATTTTCAAAGTCTATCTTCCGAATTTGAAGTCGAATCTTATCAATTCTTATATGTTTGAGAGAGTTTGCAACTGACTTTGTCAGATATCGTCGATTTACTTCCATTGAAGCCCATTGAGGTCGATTGTCACTTTGTATTAATTGAAAATTTTCAAAGTCTATCTTCCTAATTTGATGTCGAAACTCATCAATTCTTATATATTTGAGTGAGTTTGCAACTAACTTTGTCAGCAAACTCCGATTTACTTCCATTGAAGCCCATTGGGGTCGATTGTAACTTTGTATTGATTGAAAATTTTCAAAGTCTATCTTCCTAATTTGATGTCGAAACTCATCAATTCTTATATATTTGAGTGAGTTTGCAACTAACTTTGTCAGCAAACTCCGATTTACTTCCATTGAAGCCCATTGAGGTCGATTGTCACTTTGTATTGAATGAAAATTTTCAAAGTCTATCTTCCTAATTTGATGACGAATCTCATCAATTCTTATATATTTTAGTGAGTTTGCAACTAACTTTGTCAGCAATCGTCGAATTACTTCCATTGAAGCCCATTGAGGTCGATTAACACTTTGTATTGATTGAAAATTTTCCAAGTCTATTTTCCGAATTTGTTGTCGAATCTCATTAATTCTTATATATTTGAGTGAGTTTGCAACTGACTTTGTCAGCAATCTCCGACTTACTTCCATTGAAGCCTATTGAGGTCGATTGTCACTTAGTATTGAATGAAAATTTTCAAAGTCTATCTTCCGAATTTGAAGTCGAATCTCATCAATTCTTATATATTTGAGTGAGTTTGTAACTGACTTTGTCAGCAATCTCTGATTTACTTCCATTGAAGCCTATTGAGGTCGATTGTCACTTAGTATTGAATGAAAATTTTCAAAGTCTATCTTCCGAATTTGAAGTCGAATCTCATCAATTCTTATATGTTTGAGTGAGTTTGCAACTGACTTTGTCAGATATCGTCGATTTACATCCATTGTAGCCCATTGAGGACGATTGTCATTTGTATTGATTGAAAATTTTCAATGTCTATCTTCCGAATTTGAAGTCGAATCTTATCAATTCTTATATGTTTGAGAGAGTTTGCAACTGACTTTGTCAGATATCGTCGATTTACTTCCATTGAAGCCCATTGAGGTCGATTGTCACTTTGTATTGATTGAAAATTTTCAAAGTCTATATTCCTAATTTGATGTCGAATCTCATCAATTCTTATATATTTGAGTGAGTTTGTAACTAACTTTGTCAGCAATCGTCGATTTACTTCCATTGAAGCCCATTGAGGTCGATTATCACTTTGTATCGATTGAAAATTTTCAAAGTCTATCTTCCTAATTTGATGTCGAATCTCATCAATTCTTATATATTTCAGTGAGTTTGCAACTAACTTTGTCAGCAATCTTCGATTTACTTCCATTGTAGCCCATTGAGGTCGATTGTCACTTTGTATTGAATGAAAATTTTCAAAGTCTATCTTCCGAATTTGGAGTCGAATCTCATCAATTCTTATATATTTGAGTGAGTTTGTAACTAACTCTGTCAGAAATCTTCGATTTACTTCCATTGAAGCCAATTGAGGTCGTTTGTCACTTTGTATTGAATGAAAATTTTCAAAGTCTATCTTCCTAATTTGAAGTCGAATCTCATCAATTCTTATATATTTGAGTGAGTTTGTAACTAACTCTGTCAGCAATCGTCGATTTACTTCCATTGTAGCCCATTGAGGTCGATTAACACTTTGTATTGATTGAAAATTTTCAAAGTCTATTCTCCGAATTTGAAGTCGAATCTCATTAATTCTTATATGTTTGAGTGAGTTTGCAACTGACTTTGTCAGCAATCTCCGATTTACTTCCATTGAAGCCTATTGAGGTCGATTGTCACTTAGTATTGAATGAAAATTTTCAAAGTCTATCTTCCGAATTTGAAGTCGAATCTCATCAATTCTTATATATTTGAGTGAGTTTGTAACTAACTCTGTCAAAAATCTTCGATTTACTTCCATTGAAGCCCATTGAGGTCGATTGTCACTTTGTATTGATTGAAAATTTTCAAAGTCTATTTTCCGAATTTGAAGTCGAATCCCATTAATTCTCATATATTTGAGTGAGTTTGCAACTGACTTTGTCAGATATCGTCGATTTATATCTATTGAAGCGCATTGAGGTCAATTGTCACTTTGTATTGATTGAAAATTTTCAAAGTCTATCTTCCGAATTTGAAGTCGAATCTTATCAATTCTTATATGTTTGAGAGAGTTTGCAACTGACTTTGTCAGATATCGTCGATTTACTTCCATTGAAGCCCATTGAGGTCGATTGTCACTTTGTATTGATTGAAAATTTTCAAAGTCTATCTTCCTAATTTGATGTCGAAACTCATCAATTCTTATATATTTGAGTGAGTTTGCAACTAGCTTTGTCAGCAAACTCCGATTTACTTCCATTGAAGCCCATTGAGGTCGATTGTCACTTTGTATTGAATGAAAATTTTCAAAGTCTATCTTCCTAATTTGATGTCGAATCTCATCAATTCTTTTATATTTGAGTGAGTTTGTAACTAACTTTGTCAGCAATCGTCGATTTATTTCTATTGAAGCGCATTGAGGTCAATTGTCACTTTGTATTGATTGAAAATTTTCAAAGTCTATCTTCCGAATTTGAAGTCGAATCTTATCAATTCTTATATGTTTGAGAGAGTTTGCAACTGACTTTGTCAGATATCGTCGATTTACTTCTATTGAAGCCCATTGAGGTCGATTTTCACTTTGTATCGATTGAAAATTTTCAAAGTCTATCTTCCTAATTTGATGTCGAAACTCATCAATTCTTATATATTTGAGTGAGTTTGCAACTAACTTTGTCAGCAATCTTCGATTTACTTCCATTGTAGCCCATTGAGGTCGATTGTCACTTTGTATTGAATGAAAATTTTCAAAGTCTATCTTCCGAATTTGAAGTCGAATCTCATCAATTCTTATATATTTGAGTGAGTTTGCAACTAACTTTGTCAGCAATCTTCGATTTACTTCCATTGTAGCCCATTGAGGTCGATTGTCACTTTGTATTGAATGAAAATTTTCAAAGTCTATCTTCCTAATTTGATGTCGAAACTCATCAATTCTTATATATTTGAGTGAGTTTGCAACTAACTCTAACAGAAATCTTCGATTTACTTCCATTGAAGCCCATTGAGGTCGATTGTCACTTTGTATTGATTGAAAATTTTCAAAGTCTATCTTCCTAATTTGATGTCGAAACTCATCAATTCTTATATATTTGAGTGAGTTTGCAACTAACTTTGTCAGCAAACTCCGATTTACTTCCATTGAAGCCCATTGAGGTCGATTGTCACTTTGTATTGAATGAAAATTTCCAAAGTCTATCTTCCTAATTTGATGACGAATCTCATCAATTCTTATATATTTTAGTGAGTTTGCAACTAACTTTGTCAGCAATCGTCGAATTACTTCCATTGAAGCCCATTGAGGTCGATTAACACTTTGTATTGATTGAAAATTTTCCAAGTCTATTTTCCGAATTTGTTGTCGAATCTCATTAATTCTTATATATTTGAGTGAGTTTGCAACTGACTTTGTCAGCAATCTCCGACTTACTTCCATTGAAGCCTATTGAGGTCGATTGTCACTTAGTATTGAATGAAAATTTTCAAAGTCTATCTTCCAAATTTGAAGTCGAATCTCATCAATTCTTATATGTTTGAGTGAGTTTGCAACTGACTTTGTCAGCAATCTCTGATTTACTTCCATTGAAGCCTATTGAGGTCGATTGTCACTTAGTATTGAATGAAAATTTTCAAAGTCTATCTTCCGAATTTGAAGTCGAATCTCATCAATTCTTATATGTTTGAGTGAGTTTGCAACTGACTTTGTCAGATATCGTCGATTTACATCCATTGTAGCCCATTGAGGACGATTGTCATTTGTATTGATTGAAAATTTTCAATGTCTATCTTCCGAATTTGAAGTCGAATCTTATCAATTCTTATATGTTTGAGAGAGTTTGCAACTGACTTTGTCAGATATCGTCGATTTACATCCATTTTAGCCCATTGAGGACGATTGTCACTTTGTATTGATTGAAAATTTTCAAAGTCTATCTTCCGAATTTGAAGTCGAATCTTATCAATTCTTATATGTTTGAGAGAGTTTGCAACTGACTTTGTCAGATATCGTCGATTTACTTCCATTGAAGCCCATTGAGGTCGATTGTCACTTTGTATTGATTGAAAATTTTCAAAGTCTATATTCCTAATTTGATGTCGAATCTCATCAATTCTTATATATTTGAGTGAGTTTATAACTAACTTTGTCAGCAATCGTCGATTTACTTCCATTGAAGCCCATTGAGGTCGATTATCACTTTGTATCGATTGAAAATTTTCAAAGTCTATCTTCCTAATTTGATGTCGAATCTCATCAATTCTTATATATTTCATTGAGTTTGCAACTAACTTTGTCAGCAATCTTCGATTTACTTCCATTGTAGCCCATTGAGGTCGATTGTCACTTTGTATTGAATGAAAATTTTCAAAGTCTATCTTCCGAATTTGAAGTCGAATCTCATCAATTCTTATATATTTGAGTGAGTTTGTAACTAACTCTGTCAGAAATCTTCGATTTACTTCCATTGAAGCCAATTGAGGTCGTTTGTCACTTTGTATTGAATAAAAATTGTCAAAGTCTATTTTCCGAATTTGAAGTCGAATCTCATCAATTCTTAAATATTTGAGTGAATTTGTAACTAACTTTGTCAGCAATCGTCGATTTACTTCCATTGAAGCCCATTAAGGTCGATTGTCACTTTGTATTGATTGAAAATTTTCAAAGTCCATCTCCCTAATTTGATGTCGAATCTCATCAATTCTTATATATTTGAGTGAGTTTGCAACTAACTCTAACAGAAATCTTCGATTTACTTCCATTGAAGCCCATTGAGGTCGATTGTCACTTTGTATTGATTGAAAATTTTCAAAGTCTATCTTCCTAACTTGATGTCGAAACACATCAATTCTTATATATTTGAGTGAGTTTGCAACTAACTTTGTCAGCAAACTCCGATTTACTTCCATTGAAGCCCATTGAGGTCGATTGTCACTTTGTATTGATTGAAAATTTTCAAAGTCTATTCTCCGAATTTGAAGTCGAATCTCATTAATTCTTATATGTTTGAGTGAGTTTGCAACTGACTTTGTCAGCAATCTCCGATTTACTTCCATTGAAGCCTATTGAGGTCGATTGTCACTTAGTATTGAATGAAAATTTTCAAAGTCTATCTTCCGAATTTGAAGTCGAATCTCATCAATTCTTATATATTTGAGTGAGTTTGTAACTAACTCTGTCAAAAATCTTCGATTTACTTCCATTGAAGCCCATTGAGGTCGATTGTCACTTTGTATTGATTGAAAATTTTCAAAGTCTATTTTCCGAATTTGAAGTCGAATCCCATTAATTCTCATATATTTGAGTGAGTTTGCAACTGACTTTGTCAGATATCGTCGATTTATATCTATTGAAGCCCATTGAGGTCGATTGTCACTTTGTATTGATTGAAAATTTTCAAAGTCTATCTTCCGAATTTGAAGTCGAATCCCATTAATTCTCATATATTTGAGTGAGTTTGCAACTGACTTTGTCAGATATCGTCGATTTACTTCCATTGAAGCCCATTGAGGTCGATTGTCACTTAGTATTGAATGAAAATTTTCAAAGTCTATCTTCCTAATTTGATGTCGAAACTCATCAATTCTTATATATTTGAGTGAGTTTGCAACTAACTTTGTCAGCAAACTCCGATTTACTTCCATTGAAGCCCATTGAGGTCGATTGTCACTTTGTATTGAATGAAAATTTTCAAAGTCTATCTTCCTAATTTGATGTCGAATCTCATCAATTCTTTTATATTTGAGTGAGTTTGTAACTAACTTTGTCAGCAATCGTCGATTTATTTCTATTGAAGCGCATTGAGGTCAATTGTCACTTTGTATTGATTGAAAATTTTCAAAGTCTATCTTCCGAATTTGAAGTCGAATCTTATCAATTCTTATATGTTTGAGAGAGTTTGCAACTGACTTTGTCAGATATCCTCGATTTACTTCCATCGAAGCCCATTGAGGTCGATTTTCACTTTGTATTGATTGAAAATTTTCAAAGTCTATCTTCCTAATTTGATGTCGAAACTCATCAATTCTTATATATTTGAGTGAGTTTGCAACTAACTTTGTCAGCAAACTCCGATTTACTTCCATTGAAGCCCATTGAGGTCGATTGTTACTTTGTATTGATTGAAAATTTTCAAAGTCAAAGTCTATATTCCTAATTTGATGTCGAATCTCATCAATTCTTATATATTTGAGTGAGTTTGTAACTAACTTTGTCAGCAATCGTCGATTTACTTCCATTGAAGCCCATTGAGGTCGATTATCACTTTGTATCGATTGAAAATTTTCAAAGTCTATCTTCCTAATTTGATGTCGAATCTCATCAATTCTTATATATTTCAGTGAGTTTGCAACTAACTTTGTCAGCAATCTTCGATTTACTTCCATTGTAGCCCATTGAGGTCGATTGTCACTTTGTATTGAATGAAAATTTTCAAAGTCTATCTTCCGAATTTGAAGTCGAATCTCATCAATTCTTATATATTTGAGTGAGTTTGTAACTAACTCTGTCAGCAATCTTCGATTTACTTCCATTGTAGCCCATTGAGGTCGATTGTCACTTTGTATTGAATGAAAATTTTCAAAGTCTATCTTCCTAATTTGATGTCGAAACTCATCAATTCTTATATATTTGAGTGAGTTTGCAACTAACTCTAACAGAAATCTTCGATTTACTTCCATTGAAGCCCATTGAGGTCGATTGTCACTTTGTATTGATTGAAAATTTTCAAAGTCTATCTTCCTAATTTGATGTCGAAACTCATCAATTCTTATATATTTGAGTGAGTTTGCAACTAACTTTGTCAGCAAACTCCGATTTACTTCCATTGAAGCCCATTGAGGTCGATTGTCACTTTGTATTGAATGAAAATTTTCAAAGTCTATCTTCCTAATTTGATGACGAATCCCATCAATTCTTATATATTTTAGTGAGTTTGCAACTAACTTTGTCAGCAATCGTCGAATTTCTTCCATTGAAGCCCATTGAGGTCGATTAACACTTTGTATTGATTGAAAATTTTCCAAGTCTATTTTCCGAATTTGAAGTCGAATCTCATTAATTCTTATATATTTGAGTGAGTTTGCAACTGACTTTGTCAGCAATCTCCGACTTACTTCCATTGAAGCCTATTGAGGTCGATTGTCACTTAGTATTGAATGAAAATTTTCAAAGTCTATCTTCCAAATTTGAAGTCGAATCTCATCAATTCTTTTATGTTTGAGTGAGTTTGCAACTGACTTTGTCAGAAATCTCTGATTTACTTCCACTGAAGCCTATTGAGGTCGATTGTCACTTAGTATTGAATGAAAATTTTCAAAGTCTATCTTCCGAATTTGAAGTCGAATCTCATCAATTCTTATATGTTTGAGTGAGTTTGCAACTGACTTTGTCAGATATCGTCGATTTACATCCATTGTAGCCCATTGAGGACGATTGTCACTTTGTATTGATTGAAAATTTTCAAAGTCTATCTTCCGAATTTGAAGTCGAATCTTATCAATTCTTATATGTTTGAGAGAGTTTGCAACTGACTTTGTCAGATATCGTCGATTTACATCCATTTTAGCCCATTGAGGACGATTGTCACTTTGTATTGATTGAAAATTTTCAAAGTCTATCTTCCGAATTTGAAGTCGAATCTTATCAATTCTTATATGTTTGAGAGAGTTTGCAACTGACTTTGTCAGATATCGTCGATTTACTTCCATTGAAGCCCATTGAGGTCGATTGTCACTTTGTATTAATTGAAAATTTTCAAAGTCTATCTTCCTAATTTGATGTCGAAACTCATCAATTCTTATATATTTGAGTGAGTTTGCAACTAACTTTGTCAGCAAACTCCGATTTACTTCCATTGAAGCCCATTGGGGTCGATTGTAACTTTGTATTGATTGAAAATTTTCAAAGTCTATATTCCTAATTTGATGTCGAATCTCATCGATTCTTATATATTTGAGTGAGTTTGTAACTAACTTTGTCAGCAATCGTCGATTTACTTCCATTGAAGCCCATTGAGGTCGATTATCACTTTGTATCGATTGAAAATTTTCAAAGTCTATCTTCCTAATTTGATGTCGAATCTCATCAATTCTTATATATTTCAGTGAGTTTGCAACTGACTTTGTCAGCAATCTTCGATTTACTTCCATTGTAGCCCATTGAGGTCGATTGTCACTTTGTATTGAATGAAAATTTTCAAAGTCTATCTTCCGAATTTGAAGTCGAATCTCATCAATTCTTATATATTTGAGTGAGTTTGTAACTAACTCTGTCAGAAATCTTCGATTTACTTCCATTGAAGCCAATTGAGGTCGTTTGTCACTTTGTATTGAATGAAAATTGTCAAAGTCTATCTTCCGAATTTGAAGTCGAATCTCATCAATTCTTATATATTTGAGTGAGTTTGCAACTGACTTTGTCAGCAATCTCCGACTTACTTCCATTGAAGCCTATTGAGGTCGATTGTCGCTTAGTATTGAATGAAAATTTTCAAAGTCTATCTTCCAAATTTGAAGTCGAATCTCATCAATTCTTATATGTTTGAGTGAGTTTGCAACTGACTTTGTCAGCAATCTCTGATTTACTTCCATTGAAGCCTATTGAGGTCGATTGTCACTTAGTATTGAATGAAAATTTTCAAAGTCTATCTTCCGAATTTGAAGTCGAATCTCATCAATTCTTATATGTTTGAGTGAGTTTGCAACTGACTTTGTCAGATATCGTCGATTTACATCCATTGTAGCCCATTGAGGACGATTGTCACTTTGTATTGATTGAAAATTTTCAAAGTCTATCTTCCGAATTTGAAGTCGAATCTTATCAATTCTTATATGTTTGAGAGAGTTTGCAACTGACTTTGTCAGATATCGTCGATTTACATCCATTTTAGCCCATTGAGGACGATTGTCACTTTGTATTGATTGAAAATTTTCAAAGTCTATCTTCCGAATTTGAAGTCGAATCTTATCAATTCTTATATGTTTGAGAGAGTTTGCAACTGACTTTGTCAGATATCGTCGATTTACTTCCATTGAAGCCCATTGAGGTCGATTGTCACTTTGTATTAATTGAAAATTTTCAAAGTCTATCTTCCTAATTTGATGTCGAAACTCATCAATTCTTATATATTTGAGTGAGTTTGCAACTAACTTTGTCAGCAAACTCCGATTTACTTCCATTGAAGCCCATTGAGGTCGATTGTAACTTTGTATTGATTGAAAATTTTCAAAGTCTATATTCCTAATTTGATGTCGAATCTCATCAATTCTTATATATTTGAGTGAGTTTGTAACTAACTTTGTCAGCAATCGTCGATTTACTTCCATTGAAGCCCATTGAGGTCGATTATCACTTTGTATCGATTGAAAATTTTCAAAGTCTATCTTCCAAATTTGAAGTCGAATCTCATCAATTCTTATATGTTTGAGTGAGTTTGCAACTGACTTTGTCAGCAATCTCTGATTTACTTCCATTGAAGCCTATTGAGGTCGATTGTCACTTTGTATTGAATGAAAATTTTCAAAGTCTATCTTCCTAATTTGATGTCGAATCTCATCAATTCTTATATATTTCAGTGAGTTTGCAACTAACTTTGTCAGCAATCTTCGATTTACTTCCATTGTAGCCCATTGAGGTCGATTGTCACTTTGTATTGAATGAAAATTTTCAAAGTCTATCTTCCGAATTTGAAGTCGAATCTCATCAATTCTTATATATTTGAGTGAGTTTGTAACTAACTCTGTCAGCAATCTTCGATTTACTTCCATTGTAGCCCATTGAGGTCGATTGTCACTTTGTATTGAATGAAAATTTTCAAAGTCTATCTTCCTAATTTGATGTCGAAACTCATCAATTCTTATATATTTGAGTGAGTTTGCAACTAACTCTAACAGAAATCTTCGATTTACTTCCATTGAAGCCCATTGAGGTCGATTGTCACTTTGTATTGATTGAAAATTTTCAAAGTCTATCTTCCTAATTTGATGTCGAAACTCATCAATTCTTATATATTTGAGTGAGTTTGCAACTAACTTTGTCAGCAAACTCCGATTTACTTCCATTGAAGCCCATTGAGGTCGATTGTCACTTTGTATTGAATGAAAATTTTCAAAGTCTATCTTCCTAATTTGATGACGAATCCCATCAATTCTTATATATTTTAGTGAGTTTGCAACTAACTTTGTCAGCAATCGTCGAATTTCTTCCATTGAAGCCCATTGAGGTCGATTAACACTTTGTATTGATTGAAAATTTTCCAAGTCTATTTTCCGAATTTGAAGTCGAATCTCATTAATTCTTATATATTTGAGTGAGTTTGCAACTGACTTTGTCAGCAATCTCCGACTTACTTCCATTGAAGCCTATTGAGGTCGATTGTCACTTAGTATTGAATGAAAATTTTCAAAGTCTATCTTCCAAATTTGAAGTCGAATCTCATCAATTCTTTTATGTTTGAGTGAGTTTGCAACTGACTTTGTCAGAAATCTCTGATTTACTTCCACTGAAGCCTATTGAGGTCGATTGTCACTTAGTATTGAATGAAAATTTTCAAAGTCTATCTTCCGAATTTGAAGTCGAATCTCATCAATTCTTATATGTTTGAGTGAGTTTGCAACTGACTTTGTCAGATATCGTCGATTTACATCCATTGTAGCCCATTGAGGACGATTGTCACTTTGTATTGATTGAAAATTTTCAAAGTCTATCTTCCGAATTTGAAGTCGAATCTTATCAATTCTTATATGTTTGAGAGAGTTTGCAACTGACTTTGTCAGATATCGTCGATTTACATCCATTTTAGCCCATTGAGGACGATTGTCACTTTGTATTGATTGAAAATTTTCAAAGTCTATCTTCCGAATTTGAAGTCGAATCTTATCAATTCTTATATGTTTGAGAGAGTTTGCAACTGACTTTGTCAGATATCGTCGATTTACTTCCATTGAAGCCCATTGAGGTCGATTGTCACTTTGTATTAATTGAAAATTTTCAAAGTCTATCTTCCTAATTTGATGTCGAAACTCATCAATTCTTATATATTTGAGTGAGTTTGCAACTAACTTTGTCAGCAAACTCCGATTTACTTCCATTGAAGCCCATTGGGGTCGATTGTAACTTTGTATTGATTGAAAATTTTCAAAGTCTATATTCCTAATTTGATGTCGAATCTCATCGATTCTTATATATTTGAGTGAGTTTGTAACTAACTTTGTCAGCAATCGTCGATTTACTTCCATTGAAGCCCATTGAGGTCGATTATCACTTTGTATCGATTGAAAATTTTCAAAGTCTATCTTCCTAATTTGATGTCGAATCTCATCAATTCTTATATATTTCAGTGAGTTTGCAACTGACTTTGTCAGCAATCTTCGATTTACTTCCATTGTAGCCCATTGAGGTCGATTGTCACTTTGTATTGAATGAAAATTTTCAAAGTCTATCTTCCGAATTTGAAGTCGAATCTCATCAATTCTTATATATTTGAGTGAGTTTGTAACTAACTCTGTCAGAAATCTTCGATTTACTTCCATTGAAGCCAATTGAGGTCGTTTGTCACTTTGTATTGAATGAAAATTGTCAAAGTCTATCTTCCGAATTTGAAGTCGAATCTCATCAATTCTTATATATTTGAGTGAGTTTGCAACTGACTTTGTCAGCAATCTCCGACTTACTTCCATTGAAGCCTATTGAGGTCGATTGTCGCTTAGTATTGAATGAAAATTTTCAAAGTCTATCTTCCAAATTTGAAGTCGAATCTCATCAATTCTTATATGTTTGAGTGAGTTTGCAACTGACTTTGTCAGCAATCTCTGATTTACTTCCATTGAAGCCTATTGAGGTCGATTGTCACTTAGTATTGAATGAAAATTTTCAAAGTCTATCTTCCGAATTTGAAGTCGAATCTCATCAATTCTTATATGTTTGAGTGAGTTTGCAACTGACTTTGTCAGATATCGTCGATTTACATCCATTGTAGCCCATTGAGGACGATTGTCACTTTGTATTGATTGAAAATTTTCAAAGTCTATCTTCCGAATTTGAAGTCGAATCTTATCAATTCTTATATGTTTGAGAGAGTTTGCAACTGACTTTGTCAGATATCGTCGATTTACATCCATTTTAGCCCATTGAGGACGATTGTCACTTTGTATTCATTGAAAATTTTCAAAGTCTATCTTCCGAATTTGAAGTCGAATCTTATCAATTCTTATATGTTTGAGAGAGTTTGCAACTGACTTTGTCAGATATCGTCGATTTACTTCCATTGAAGCCCATTGAGGTCGATTGTCACTTTGTATTAATTGAAAATTTTCAAAGTCTATCTTCCTAATTTGATGTCGAAACTCATCAATTCTCATATATTTGAGTGAGTTTGCAACTAACTTTGTCAGCAAACTCCGATTTACTTCCATTGAAGCCCATTGAGGTCGATTGTAACTTTGTATTGATTGAAAATTTTCAAAGTCTATATTCCTAATTTGATGTCGAATCTCATCAATTCTTATATATTTGAGTGAGTTTGTAACTAACTTTGTCAGCAATCGTCGATTTACTTCCATTGAAGCCCATTGAGGTCGATTATCACTTTGTATCGATTGAAAATTTTCAAAGTCTATCTTCCTAATTTGATGTCGAATCTCATCAATTCTTATATATTTCAGTGAGTTTGCAACTAACTTTGTCAGCAATCTTCGATTTACTTCCATTGTAGCCCATTGAGGTCGATTGTCACTTTGTATTGAATGAAAATTTTCAAAGTCTATCTTCCGAATTTGAAGTCGAATCTCATCAATTCTTATATATTTGAGTGAGTTTGTAACTAACTCTGTCAGAAATCTTCGATTTACTTCCATTGAAGCCAAGTGAGGTCGTTTGTCACTTTGTATTGAATGAATATTGTCAAAGTCTATTTTCCGAATTTGAAGTCGAATCTCATCAATTCTTAAATATTTGAGTGAGTTTGTAACTAACTTTGTCAGCAATCGTCGATTTACTTCCATTGAAGCCCATTAAGGTCGATTGTCACTTTGTATTGATTGAAAATTTTCAAAGTCTATCTTCCTAATTTGATGACGAATCTCATCAATTCTTATATATTTTAGTGAGTTTGCAACTAACTTTGTCAGCAATCGTCGATTTACTTCCATTGAAGCCCATTGACGTCGATTGTCACTTTGTATTGATTGAAAATTTTTAAAGTCCATCTCCCTAATTTGATGTCGAATCTCATCAATTCTTATATATTTGAGTGAGTTTGCAACTAACTTTGTCAGCAATCTTCGATTTACTTCCATTGAAGCCCATTGAGGTCGATTGTCACTTTGTATTGATTGAAAATTTTCAAAGTCTATCTTCCTAATTTGATGTCGAAACACATCAATTCTTATATATTTGAGTGAGTTTGCAACTGACTTTGTCAGCAATCTCCGATTTACTTCCATTGAAGCCTATTGAGGTCGATTGTCACTTAGTATTGAATGAAAATTTTCAAAGTCTATCTTCCAAATTTGAAGTCGAATCTCATCAATTCTTATATGTTCGAGTGAGTTTGCAACTGACTTTGTCAGCAATCTCCGATTTACTTCCATTGAAGCCTATTGAGGTCGATTGTCACTTAGTATTGAATGAAAATTTTCAAAGTCTATCTTCCGAATTTGAAGTCGAATCTCATCAATTCTTATATGTTTGAGTGAGTTTGCAACTGACTTTATCAGATATCGTCGATTTACATCCATTGTAGCCCATTGAGGACGATTGTCACTTTGTATTGATTGAAAATTTTCAAAGTCTATCTTCCGAATTTGAAGTCGAATCTTATCAATTCTTATATGTTTGAGAGAGTTTGCAACTGACTTTGTCAGATATCGTCGATTTACATCCATTGTAGCCCATTGAGGTCGATTGTCACTTTGTATTGATTGAAAATTTTCAAAGTCTATCTTCCTAATTTGATGACGAATCTCATCAATTCTTATATATTTTAGTGAGTTTGCAACTAACTTTGTCAGCAATCGTCGAATTACTTCCATTGAAGCCCATTGAGGTCGTTTGTCACTTTGTATTGAATGAAAATTTTCAAAGTCTATCTTCCTAATTTGATGTCGAATCTCATCAATTCTTATATATTTGAGTGAGTTTGCAACTAACTTTGTCAGCAAACTCCGATTTACTTCCATTGAAGCCCATTGAGGTCGATTGTCACTTTGTATTGATTGAAAATTTTCAATGTCTATCTTCTTAATTTGATGTCGTTTCTCATCAATTCTTATATATTCTAGTGAGTTTGCAACTAACTTTGTCAGATATCGTCTTTTTACATCCATTGTAGCCCATTGAGGACGATTGTCACTTTGTATTGATTGAAAATTTTCAAAGTCTATCTTCCGAATTTGAATTCGAATCTTATCAATTCTTATATGTTTGAGAGAGTTTGCAACTGACTTTGTCAGATATCGTCGATTTACTTCCATTGAAGCCCATTGAGGTCGATTATCACTTTGTATTGATTGAAAATTTTCAAAGTCTATCTTCCTAATTTGATGTCGAATCTCATCAATTCTTATATATTTCAGTGAGTTTGCAACTAACTTTGTCAGCAATCTTCGATTTACTTCCATTGTAGCCCATTGAGGTCGATTGTCACTTTGTATTGAATGAAAATTTTCAAAGTCTACCTTCCGAATTTGAAGTCGAGTCTCATCAATTCTTATATATTTGAGTGAGTTTGTTACTAACTCTGGCAGAAATCATCGATTGACTTCCATTGAAGCCCATTGAGGTCGATTGTCACTTTGTATTGATTGAAAATTTTCCAAGTCTATTTTCCGAATTTGAAGTCGAATCTCATTAATTCTTATATATTTGAGTGAGTTTGCAACTGACTTTGTCAGCAATCTCCGACTTACTTCCATTGAAGCCTATTGAGGTCGATTGTCACTTAGTATTGAATGAAAATTTTCAAAGTCTATCTTCCAAATTTGAAGTCGAATCTCATCAATTCTTTTATGTTTGAATGAGTTTGCAACTGACTTTGTCAGAAATCTCTGATTTACTTCCACTGAAGCCTATTGAGGTCGATTGTCACTTAGTATTGAATGAAAATTTTCAAAGTCTATCTTCCGAATTTGAAGTCGAATCTCATCAATTCTTATATGTTTGAGTGAGTTTGCAACTGACTTTGTCAGATATCGTCGATTTACATCCATTGTAGCCCATTGAGGACGATTGTCACTTTGTATTGATTGAAAATTTTCAAAGTCTATCTTCCGAATTTGAAGTCGAATCTTATCAATTCTTATATGTTTGAGAGAGTTTGCAACTGACTTTGTCAGATATCGTCGATTTACATCCATTTTAACCCATTGAGGACGATTGTCACTTTGTATTGATTGAAAATTTTCAAAGTCTATCTTCCGAATTTGAAGTCGAATCTTATCAATTCTTATATGTTTGAGAGAGTTTGCAACTGACTTTGTCAGATATCGTCGATTTACTTCCATTGAAGCCCATTGAGGTCGATTGTCACTTTGTATTAATTGAAAATTTTCAAAGTCTATCTTCCTAATTTGATGTCGAAACTCATCAATTCTTATATATTTGAGTGAGTTTGCAACTAACTTTGTCAGCAAACTCCGATTTACTTCCATTGAAGCCCATTGGGGTCGATTGTAACTTTGTATTGATTGAAAATTTTCAAAGTCTATATTCCTAATTTGATGTCGAATCTCATCAATTCTTATATATTTGAGTGAGTTTGTAACTAACTTTGTCAGCAATCGTCGATTTACTTCCATTGAAGCCCATTGAGGTCGATTATCACTTTGTATCGATTGAAAATTTTCAAAGTCTATCTTCCTAATTTGATGTCGAATCTCATCAATTCTTATATATTTCAGTGAGTTTGCAACTGACTTTGTCAGCAATCTTCGATTTACTTCCATTGTAGCCCATTGAGGTCGATTGTCACTTTGTATTGAATGAAAATTTTCAAAGTCTATCTTCCGAATTTGAAGTCGAATCTCATCAATTCTTATATATTTGAGTGAGTTTGTAACTAACTCTGTCAGAAATCTTCGATTTACTTCCATTGAAGCCAATTGAGGTCGTTTGTCACTTTGTATTGAATGAAAATTGTCAAAGTCTATCTTCCAAATTTGAAGTCGAATCTCATCAATTCTTATATGTTTGAGTGAGTTTGCAACTGACTTTGTCAGCAATCTCTGATTTACTTCCATTGAAGCCTATTGAGGTCGATTGTCACTTAGTATTGAATGAAAATTTTCAAAGTCTATCTTCCGAATTTGAAGTCGAATCTCATCAATTCTTATATGTTTGAGTGAGTTTGCAACTGACTTTGTCAGATATCGTCGATTTACATCCATTGTAGCCCATTGAGGACGATTGTCACTTTGTATTGATTGAAAATTTTCAAAGTCTATCTTCCGAATTTGAAGTCGAATCTTATCAATTCTTATATGTTTGAGAGAGTTTGCAACTGACTTTGTCAGATATCGTCGATTTACATCCATTTTAGCCCATTGAGGACGATTGTCACTTTGTATTGATTGAAAATTTTCAAAGTCTATCTTCCGAATTTGAAGTCGAATCTTATCAATTCTTATATGTTTGAGAGAGTTTGCAACTGACTTTGTCAGATATCGTCGATTTACTTCCATTGAAGCCCATTGAGGTCGATTGTCACTTTGTATTAATTGAAAATTTTCAAAGTCTATCTTCCTAATTTGATGTCGAAACTCATCAATTCTTATATATTTGAGTGAGTTTGCAACTAACTTTGTCAGCAAACTCCGATTTACTTCCATTGAAGCCCATTGAGGTCGATTGTAACTTTGTATTGATTGAAAATTTTCAAAGTCTATATTCCTAATTTGATGTCGAATCTCATCAATTCTTATATATTTGAGTGAGTTTGTAACTAACTTTGTCAGCAATCGTCGATTTACTTCCATTGAAGCCCATTGAGGTCGATTATCACTTTGTATCGATTGAAAATTTTCAAAGTCTATCTTCCTAATTTGATGTCGAATCTCATCAATTCTTATATATTTCAGTGAGTTTGCAACTAACTTTGTCAGCAATCTTCGATTTACTTCCATTGTAGCCCATTGAGGTCGATTGTCACTTTGTATTGAATGAAAATTTTCAAAGTCTATCTTCCGAATTTGAAGTCGAATCTCATCAATTCTTATATATTTGAGTGAGTTTGTAACTAACTCTGTCAGAAATCTTCGATTTACTTCCATTGAAGCCAATTGAGGTCGTTTGTCACTTTGTATTGAATGAATATTGTCAAAGTCTATTTTCCGAATTTGAAGTCGAATCTCATCAATTCTTAAATATTTGAGTGAGTTTGTAACTAACTTTGTCAGCAATCGTCGATTTACTTCCATTGAAGCCCATTAAGGTCGATTGTCACTTTGTATTGATTGAAAATTTTCAAAGTCTATCTTCCTAATTTGATGACGAATCTCATCAATTCTTATATATTTTAGTGAGTTTGCAACTAACTTTGTCAGCAATCGTCGATTTACTTCCATTGAAGCCCATTGACGTCGATTGTCACTTTGTATTGATTGAAAATTTTTAAAGTCCATCTCCCTAATTTGATGTCGAATCTCATCAATTCTTATATATTTGAGTGAGTTTGCAACTAACTTTGTCAGCAATCTTCGATTTACTTCCATTGAAGCCCATTGAGGTCGATTGTCACTTTGTATTGATTAAAAATTTTCAAAGTCTATCTTCCTAATTTGATGTCGAAACACATCAATTCTTATATATTTGAGTGAGTTTGCAACTGACTTTGTCAGCAATCTCCGACTTACTTCCATTGAAGCCTATTGAGGTCGATTGTCACTTAGTATTGAATGAAAATTTTCAAAGTCTATCTTCCAAATTTGAAGTCGAATCTCATCAATTCTTATATGTTCGAGTGAGTTTGCAACTGACTTTGTCAGCAATCTCCGATTTACTTCCATTGAAGCCTATTGAGGTCGATTGTCACTTAGTATTGAATGAAAATTTTCAAAGTCTATCTTCCGAATTTGAAGTCGAATCTCATCAATTCTTATATGTTTGAGTGAGTTTGCAACTGACTTTATCAGATATCGTCGATTTACATCCATTGTAGCCCATTGAGGACGATTGTCACTTTGTATTGATTGAAAATTTTCAAAGTCTATCTTCCGAATTTGAAGTCGAATCTTATCAATTCTTATATGTTTGAGAGAGTTTGCAACTGACTTTGTCAGATATCGTCGATTTACATCCATTGTAGCCCATTGAGGTCGATTGTCACTTTGTATTGATTGAAAATTTTCAAAGTCTATCTTCCTAATTTGATGACGAATCTCATCAATTCTTATATATTTTAGTGAGTTTGCAACTAACTTTGTCAGCAATCGTCGAATTACTTCCATTGAAGCCCATTGAGGTCGTTTGTCACTTTGTATTGAATGAAAATTTTCAAAGTCTATCTTCCTAATTTGATGTCGAATCTCATCAATTCTTATATATTTGAGTGAGTTTGCAACTAACTTTGTCAGCAAACTCCGATTTACTTCCATTGAAGCCCATTGAGGTCGATTGTCACTTTGTATTGATTGAAAATTTTCAATGTCTATCTTCTTAATTTGATGTCGTTTCTCATCAATTCTTATATATTCTAGTGAGTTTGCAACTAACTTTGTCAGATATCGTCTTTTTACATCCATTGTAGCCCATTGAGGACGATTGTCACTTTGTATTGATTGAAAATTTTCAAAGTCTATCTTCCGAATTTGAATTCGAATCTTATCAATTCTTATATGTTTGAGAGAGTTTGCAACTGACTTTGTCAGATATCGTCGATTTACTTCCATTGAAGCCCATTGAGGTCGATTATCACTTTGTATTGATTGAAAATTTTCAAAGTCTATCTTCCTAATTTGATGTCGAATCTCATCAATTCTTATATATTTCAGTGAGTTTGCAACTAACTTTGTCAGCAATCTTCGATTTACTTCCATTGTAGCCCATTGAGGTCGATTGTCACTTTGTATTGAATGAAAATTTTCAAAGTCTACCTTCCGAATTTGAAGTCGAGTCTCATCAATTCTTATATATTTGAGTGAGTTTGTTACTAACTCTGGCAGAAATCATCGATTGACTTCCATTGAAGCCCATTGAGGTCGATTGTCACTTTGTATTGACTGAAAATTTTCAAAGTCCATCTCCCTAATTTGATGTCGAATCTCATCAATTCTTATATATTTGAGTGAGTTTGCAACTAACTTTGTCAGCAAACTCCGATTTACTTCCATTGAAGCCCATTGAGGTCGATTGTCACTTTGTATTGATTGAAAATTTTCAATGTCTATCTTCTTAATTTGATGTCGTTTCTCATCAATTCTTATATATTCTAGTGAGTTTGCAACTAACTTTGTCAGCAATCGTCGAATTACTTCCATTGAAGCCCATTGAGGTCGTTTGTCACTTTGTATTGAATGAAAATTGTCAAAGTCTATCTTCTTAATTTGATGTCGAATCTCATCAATTCTTATATATTTGAGTGAGTTTGCAACTGACTTTGTCAGATATCGTCGATTTACATCCATTGTAGCTTATTGAGGACGATTGTCACTTTGTATTGATTGAAAATTTTCAAAGTGTATCTTCCGAATTTGAATTCGAATCTCATCAATTCTTATATGTTTGAGAGAGTTTGCAACTGACTTTGTCAGATATCGTCGATTTACTTCCATTGAAGCCCATTGAGGTCGATTGTCACTTTGTATTAATTGAAAATTTTCAAAGTCTATCTTCCTAATTTGATGTCGAAACTCATCAATTCTTATATATTTGAGTGAGTTTGCAACTAACTTTGTCAGCAAACTCCGATTTACTTCCATTGAAGCCCATTGAGGTCGATTGTCACTTTGTATTGATTGAAAATTTTCAATGTCTATCTTCTTAATTTGATGTCGTTTCTCATTAATTCTTATATATTCTAGTGAGTTTGCAACTAACTTTGTCAGCAATCGTCGAATTACTTCCCTTGAAGCCCATTGAGGTCGTTTGTCACTTTGTATTGAATGAAAATTGTCAAAGTCTATCTTCTTAATTTGATGTCGAATCTCATCAATTCTTATATATTTGAGTGAGTTTGCAACTGACATTGTCAGATATCGTCGATTTACATCAATTGTAGCCCATTGAGGACGATTGTCACTTTGTATTGATTGAAAATTTTCAAAGTCTATCTTCCGAATTTGAATTCGAATCTTATCAATTCTTATATGTTCGAGTGAGTTTGCAACTGACTTTGTCAGCAATCTCCGATTTACTTCCATTGAAGCCTATTGAGGTCGATTGTCACTTAGTATTGAATGAAAATTTTCAAAGTCTATCTTCCGAATTTGAAGTCGAATCTCATCAATTCTTATATGTTTGAGTGAGTTTGCAACTGACTTTATCAGATATCGTCGATTTACATCCATTGTAGCCCATTGAGGACGATTGTCACTTTGTATTGATTGAAAATTTTCAAAGTCTATCTTCCGAATTTGAAGTCGAATCTTATCAATTCTTATATGTTTGAGAGAGTTTGCAACTGACTTTGTCAGATATCGTCGATTTACATCCATTGTAGCCCATTGAGGTCGATTGTCACTTTGTATTGATTGAAAATTTTCAAAGTCTATCTTCCTAATTTGATGACGAATCTCATCAATTCTTATATATTTTAGTGAGTTTGCAACTAACTTTGTCAGCAATCGTCGAATTACTTCCATTGAAGCCCATTGAGGTCGTTTGTCACTTTGTATTGAATGAAAATTTTCAAAGTCTATCTTCCTAATTTGATGTCGAATCTCATCAATTCTTATATATTTGAGTGAGTTTGCAACTAACTTTGTCAGCAAACTCCGATTTACTTCCATTGAAGCCCATTGAGGTCGATTGTCACTTTGTATTGATTGAAAATTTTCAATGTCTATCTTCTTAATTTGATGTCGTTTCTCATCAATTCTTATATATTCTAGTGAGTTTGCAACTAACTTTGTCAGATATCGTCTTTTTACATCCATTGTAGCCCATTGAGGACGATTGTCACTTTGTATTGATTGAAAATTTTCAAAGTCTATCTTCCGAATTTGAATTCGAATCTTATCAATTCTTATATGTTTGAGAGAGTTTGCAACTGACTTTGTCAGATATCGTCGATTTACTTCCATTGAAGCCCATTGAGGTCGATTATCACTTTGTAATGATTGAAAATTTTCAAAGTCTATCTTCATAATTTGATGTCGAATCTCATCAATTCTTATATATTTCAGTGAGTTTGCAACTAACTTTGTCAGCAATCTTCGATTTACTTCCATTGTAGCCCATTGAGGTCGATTGTCACTTTGTATTGAATGAAAATTTTCAAAGTCTACCTTCCGAATTTGAAGTCGAGTCTCATCAATTCTTATATATTTGAGTGAGTTTGTTACTAACTCTGGCAGAAATCATCGATTGACTTCCATTGAAGCCCATTGAGGTCGATTGTCACTTTGTATTGACTGAAAATTTTCAAAGTCCATCTCCCTAATTTGATGTCGAATCTCATCAATTCTTATATATTTGAGTGAGTTTGCAACTAACTTTGTCAGCAAACTCCGATTTACTTCCATTGAAGCCCATTGAGGTCGATTGTCACTTTGTATTGATTGAAAATTTTCAATGTCTATCTTCTTAATTTGATGTCGTTTCTCATCAATTCTTATATATTCTAGTGAGTTTGCAACTAACTTTGTCAGCAATCGTCGAATTACTTCCATTGAAGCCCATTGAGGTCGTTTGTCACTTTGTATTGAATGAAAATTGTCAAAGTCTATCTTCTTAATTTGATGTCGAATCTCATCAATTCTTATATATTTGAGTGAGTTTGCAACTGACTTTGTCAGATATCGTCGATTTACATCCATTGTAGCCCATTGAGGACGATTGTCACTTTGTATTGATTGAAAATTTTCAAAGTCTATCTTCCGAATTTGAATTCGAATCTCATCAATTCTTATATGTTTGAGAGAGTTTGCAACTGACTTTGTCAGATATCGTCGATTTACTTCCATTGAAGCCCATTGAGGTCGATTGTCACTTTGTATTAATTGAAAATTTTCAAAGTCTATCTTCCTAATTTGATGTCGAAACTCATCAATTCTTATATATTTGAGTGAGTTTGCAACTAACTTTGTCAGCAAACTCCGATTTACTTCCATTGAAGCCCATTGAGGTCGATTGTCACTTTGTATTGATTGAAAATTTTCAATGTCTATCTTCTTAATTTGATGTCGTTTCTCATTAATTCTTATATATTCTAGTGAGTTTGCAACTAACTTTGTCAGCAATCGTCGAATTACTTCCCTTGAAGCCCATTGAGGTCGTTTGTCACTTTGTATTGAATGAAAATTGTCAAAGTCTATCTTCTTAATTTGATGTCGAATCTCATCAATTCTTATATATTTGAGTGAGTTTGCAACTGACATTGTCAGATATCGTCGATTTACATCAATTGTAGCCCATTGAGGACGATTGTCACTTTGTATTGATTGAAAATTTTCAAAGTCTATCTTCCGAATTTGAATTCGAATCTTATCAATTCTTATATGTTCGAGTGAGTTTGCAACTGACTTTGTCAGCAATCTCCGATTTACTTCCATTGAAGCCTATTGAGGTCGATTGTCACTTAGTATTGAATGAAAATTTTCAAAGTCTATCTTCCGAATTTGAAGTCGAATCTCATCAATTCTTATATGTTTGAGTGAGTTTGCAACTGACTTTATCAGATATCGTCGATTTACATCCATTGTAGCCCATTGAGGACGATTGTCACTTTGTATTGATTGAAAATTTTCAAAGTCTATCTTCCGAATTTGAAGTCGAATCTTATCAATTCTTATATGTTTGAGAGAGTTTGCAACTGACTTTGTCAGATATCGTCGATTTACATCCATTGTAGCCCATTGAGGTCGATTGTCACTTTGTATTGATTGAAAATTTTCAAAGTCTATCTTCCTAATTTGATGACGAATCTCATCAATTCTTATATATTTTAGTGAGTTTGCAACTAACTTTGTCAGCAATCGTCGAATTACTTCCATTGAAGCCCATTGAGGTCGTTTGTCACTTTGTATTGAATGAAAATTTTCAAAGTCTATCTTCCTAATTTGATGTCGAATCTCATCAATTCTTATATATTTGAGTGAGTTTGCAACTAACTTTGTCAGCAAACTCCGATTTACTTCCATTGAAGCCCATTGAGGTCGATTGTCACTTTGTATTGATTGAAAATTTTCAATGTCTATCTTCTTAATTTGATGTCGTTTCTCATCAATTCTTATATATTCTAGTGAGTTTGCAACTAACTTTGTCAGATATCGTCTTTTTACATCCATTGTAGCCCATTGAGGACGATTGTCACTTTGTATTGATTGAAAATTTTCAAAGTCTATCTTCCGAATTTGAATTCGAATCTTATCAATTCTTATATGTTTGAGAGAGTTTGCAACTGACTTTGTCAGATATCGTCGATTTACTTCCATTGAAGCCCATTGAGGTCGATTATCACTTTGTATTGATTGAAAATTTTCAAAGTCTATCTTCCTAATTTGATGTCGAATCTCATCAATTCTTATATATTTCAGTGAGTTTGCAACTAACTTTGTCAGCAATCTTCGATTTACTTCCATTGTAGCCCATTGAGGTCGATTGTCACTTTGTATTGAATGAAAATTTTCAAAGTCTATCTTCCGAATTTGAAGTCGAGTCTCATCAATTCTTATATATTTGAGTGAGTTTGTTACTAACTCTGGCAGAAATCATCGATTGACTTCCATTGAAGCCCATTGAGGTCGATTGTCACTTTGTATTGACTGAAAATTTTCAAAGTCCATCTCCCTAATTTGATGTCGAATCTCATCAATTCTTATATATTTGAGTGAGTTTGCAACTAACTTTGTCAGCAAACTCCGATTTACTTCCATTGAAGCCCATTGAGGTCGATTGTCACTTTGTATTGATTGAAAATTTTCAATGTCTATCTTCTTAATTTGATGTCGTTTCTCATCAATTCTTATATATTCTAGTGAGTTTGCAACTAACTTTGTCAGCAATCGTCGAATTACTTCCATTGAAGCCCATTGAGGTCGTTTGTCACTTTGTATTGAATGAAAATTGTCAAAGTCTATCTTCTTAATTTGATGTCGAATCTCATCAATTCTTATATATTTGAGTGAGTTTGCAACTGACTTTGTCAGATATCGTCGATTTACATCCATTGTAGCCCATTGAGGACGATTGTCACTTTGTATTGATTGAAAATTTTCAAAGTCTATCTTCCGAATTTGAATTCGAATCTCATCAATTCTTATATGTTTGAGAGAGTTTGCAACTGACTTTGTCAGATATCGTCGATTTACTTCCATTGAAGCCCATTGAGGTCGATTGTCACTTTGTATTAATTGAAAATTTTCAAAATCTATCTTCCTAATTTGATGTCGAAACTCATCAATTCTCATATATTTGAGTGAGTTTGCAACTAACTTTGTCAGCAAACTCCGATTTACTTCCATTGAAGCCCATTGAGGTCGATTGTCACTTTGTATTGATTGAAAATTTTCAATGTCTATCTTCTTAATTTGATGTCGTTTCTCATTAATTCTTATATATTCTAGTGAGTTTGCAACTAACTTTGTCAGCAATCGTCGAATTACTTCCCTTGAAGCCCATTGAGGTCGTTTGTCACTTTGTATTGAATGAAAATTGTCAAAGTCTATCTTCTTAATTTGATGTCGAATCTCATCAATTCTTATATATTTGAGTGAGTTTGCAACTGACATTGTCAGATATCGTCGATTTACATCAATTGTAGCCCATTGAGGACGATTGTCACTTTGTATTGATTGAAAATTTTCAAAGTCTATCTTCCGAATTTGAATTCGAATCTTATCAATTCTTATATGTTTGAGAGAGTTTGCAACTGACTTTGTCAGATATCGTCGATTTACTTCCATTGAAGCCCATTGAGGTCGATTATCACTTTGTATTGATTGAAAATTTTCAAAGTCTATCTTCCTAATTTGATGTCGAATCTCATCAATTCTTATATATTTCAGTGAGTTTGCAACTAACTCTGTCAGAAATCTTCGATTTACTTCCATTGAAGCCCATTGAGGTCGATTGTCACTTTGTATTGATTGAAAATGTTCAAAGTCTATCTTCCTAATTTGATGACGAATCTCATCAATTCTTATATATTTTAGTGAGTTTGCAACTAACTTTGTCAGCAATCTCCGATTTACTTCCATTGAAGCCCATTGAGGTCGATTAACACTTTGTATTGATTGAAAATTTTCCAAGTCTATTTTCCGAATTTGAAGTCGAATCTCATTAATTCTTATATATTTGAGTGAGTTTGCAACTAACTTTGTCAGCAATCGTCGAATTACTTCCATTGAATCCCATTGAGGTCGATTAACACTTTGTATTGATTGAAAATTTTCCAAGTCTATCTTCCAAATTTGAAGTCGAATCTCATCAATTCTTATATATTTCAGTGAGTTTGCAACTGACATTGTCAGATATCGTCGATTTACATCAATTGTAGCCCATTGAGGACGATTGTCACTTTGTATTGATTGAAAATTTTCAAAGTCTATCTTCCGAATTTGAATTCGAATCTTATCAATTCTTATATGTTTGAGAGAGTTTGCAACTGACTTTGTCAGATATCGTCGATTTACTTCCAATGAAGCCCATTGAGGTCGATTATCACTTTGTATTGATTGAAAATTTTCAAAGTCTATCTTCCTAATTTGATGTCGAATCTCATCAATTCTTATATATTTCAGTGAGTTTGCAACTAACTCTGTCAGAAATCTTCGATTTACTTCCATTGAAGCCCATTGAGGTCGATTGTCACTTTGTATTGATTGAAAATGTTCAAAGTCTATCTTCCTAATTTGATGACGAATCTCATCAATTCTTATATATTTTAGTGAGTTTGCAACTAACTCTGTCAGAAATCTTCGATTTACTTCCATTGTAGCCCATTGAGGACGATTGTCACTTTGTATTGATTGAAAATTTTCCAAGTCTATCTTCCTAATTTGATGACGAATCTCATCAATTCTTATATATTTTAGTGAGTTTGCAACTAACTTTGTCAGCAATCGTCGAATTACTTCCATTGAATCCCATTGAGGTCGATTAACACTTTGTATTGATTGAAAATTTTCCAAGTCTATCTTCCAAATTTGAAGTCGAATCTCATCAATTCTTATATATTTCAGTGAGTTTGCAACTAACTTTGTCAGCAATCTTCGATTTACTTCCATTGTAGCCCATTGAGGTCGATTGTCACTTTGTATTGAATGAAAATTTTCAAAGTCTATCTTCCGAATTTGAAGTCGAGTCTCATCAATTCTTATATGTTTGAGAGAGTTTGCAACTGACTTTGTCAGATATCGTCGATTTACTTCCAATGAAGCCCATTGAGGTCGATTATCACTTTGTATTGATTGAAAATTTTCAAAGTCTATCTTCCTAATTTGATGTCGAATCTCATCAATTCTTATATATTTCAGTGAGTTTGCAAATAACTCTGTCAGAAATCTTCGATTTACTTCCATTGAAGCCCATTGAGGTCGATTGTCACTTTGTATTGATTGAAAATGTTCAAAGTCTATCTTCCTAATTTGATGACGAATCTCATCAATTCTTATATATTTTAGTGAGTTTGCAACTAACTCTGTCAGAAATCTTCGATTTACTTCCATTGTAGCCCATTGAGGACGATTGTCACTTTGTATTGATTGAAAATTTTCCAAGTCTATTTTCCGAATTTATAGTCGAATCTCATTAATTCTTATATATTTGAGTGAGTTTGCAACTAACTTTGTCAGCAATCGTCGAATTACTTCCATTGAATCCCATTGAGGTCGATTAACACTTTGTATTGATTGAAAATTTTCCAAGTCTATCTTCCAAATTTGAAGTCGAATCTCATCAATTCTTATATATTTCAGTGAGTTTGCAACTAACTTTGTCAGCAATCTTCGATTTACTTCCATTGTAGCCCATTGAGGTCGATTGTCACTTTGTATTGAATGAAAATTTTCAAAGTCTATCTTCCGAATTTGAAGTCGAGTCTCATCAATTCTTATATATTTGAGTGAGTTTGTTACTAACTCTGTCAGAAATCTTCGATTGACTTCCATTGAAGCCCATTGAGGTCGATTGTCACTTTGTATTGACTGAAAATTTTCAAAGTCCATCTCCCTAATTTGATGTCGAATCTCATCAATTCTTATATATTTGAGTGAGTTTGCAACTAACTCTAACAGAAATCTTCGATTTACTTCCATTGAAGCCTATTGAGGTCGATTGTCACTTAGTATTGAATGAAAATTTTCAAAGTCTATCTTCCAAATTTGAAGTCGAATCTCATCAATTCTTATATGTTTGAGTGAGTTTGCAACTGACTTTGTCAGCAATCTCCGATTTACTTCCATTGAAGCCTATCAAGGTTGATTGTCACTTAGTATTGAATGAAAATTTTCAAAGTCTATCTTCCGAATTTGAAGTCGAATCTCATCAATTCTCATATGTTTGAGTGAGTTTGCAACTGACTTTGTCAGATATCGTCGATTTACATCCATTGTAGCCCATTGACGACGATTGTCACTTTGTATTGATTGAAAATTTTCAAAGTCTATCTTCCGAATTTGAAGTCGAATCTCATCAATTCTTATATGTTTGAGAGAGTTTGCAACTGACTTCATCAGATATCGTCGATTTACATCCATTGTAGCCCATTGAGGACGATTGTCACTTTGTATTGATTGAAAATTTTCAAAGTCTATCTTCCGAATTTGAAATCGAATCTTATCAATTCTTATATGTTCGAGAGAGTTTGCAACTGACTTTGTCAGATATCATCGATTTACTTCCATTGAAGCCCATTGAGGTCGATTGTCACTTTGTATTAATTGAAAATTTTCAAAGTCTATCTTCCTAATTTGATGTCGAAATTCATCAATTCTCATATATTTCAGTGAGTTTGCAACTAACTTTGTCAGCAAACTCCGATTTACTTCCATTGAAGCCCATTGAGGTCGATTGTCACTTTGTATTGATTGAAAATTTTCAATGTCTATCTTCTTAATTTGATGTCGTTTCTCATCAATTCTTATATATTCTAGTGAGTTTGCAACTAACTTTGTCAGCAATCGTCGAATTACTTCCATTGTAGCCCATTGAGGACGATTGTAACTTTGTATTGATTGAAAATTTTCAAAGTCTATCTTCTTAATTTGATGTCGAATCTCATCAATTCTTATATATTTGAGTGAGTTTGCAACTGACTTTGTCAGATATCGTCGATTTACATCCATTGTAGCCCATTGAGGACGATTGTCACTTTGTATTGATTGAAAATTTTCAAAGTCTATCTTCCTAATTTGATGTCGAAACTCATCAATTCTTATATATTTGAGTGAGTTTGCAACTAACTTTGTCAGCAATCTTCGATTTACTTCCATTGAAGCCTATTGAGGTCGATTGTCACTTTGTATTGATTGAAAATTTTCAAAGTCTATCTTCCTAATTTGATGTCGAATCTCATCAATTCTTATATATTTCAGTGAGTTTGCAACTAACTTTGTCAGCAATCTTCGATTTACTTCCATTGTAGCCCATTGAGGTCGATTGTCACTTTGTATTGAATGAAAATTTTCAAAGTCTATCTTCCTAATTTGATGTCGAATCTCATCAATTCTTATATATTTCAGTGAGTTTGCAACTAACTTTGTCAGCAATCTTCGATTTACTTCCATTGTAGCCCATTGAGGTCGATTGTCACTTTGTATTGAATGAAAATTTTCAAAGTCTATCTTCCTAATTTGATGTCGAAACTCATCAATTCTTATATATTTGAGTGAGTTTGCAACTAACTTTGTCAGCAATCTTCGATTTACTTCCATTGAAGCCTATTGAGGTCGATTGTCACTTAGTATTGAATGAAAATTTTCAAAGTCTATCTTCCAAATTTGATGTCGAATCTCATCAATTCTTATATATTTCAGTAAGTTTGCAACTAACTTTGTCAGCAATCTTCGATTTACTTCCATTGTAGCCCATTGAGGTCGTTTGTCACTTTGTATTGAATGAAAATTGTCAAAGTCTATCTTCTTAATTTGATGTCGAATCTCATCAATTCTTATATATTTGAGTTAGTTTGCAACTGACTTTGTCAGATATCGTCGATTTACATCCATTGTAGCCCATTGAGGACGATTGTAACTTTGTATTGATTGAAAATTTTCAAAGTCTATCTTCTTAATTTGATGTCGAATCTCATCAATTCTTATATATTTGAGTGAGTTTGCAACTGACTTTGTCAGATATCGTCGATTTACATCCATTGTAGCCCATTGAGGACGATTGTCACTTTGTATTGATTGAAAATTTTCAAAGTCTATCTTCTCAATTTGATGTCGAATCTCATCAATTCTTATATATTTCAGTGAGTTTGCAACTAACTTTGTCAGCAATCTTCGATTTACTTCCATTGTAGCCCATTGAGGTCGATTGTCACTTTGTATTGATTGAAAATTTTCAAAGTCTATCTTCCTAATTTGATGTCGAAACTCATCAATTCTTATATATTTGAGTGAGTTTGCAACTAACTTTGTCAGCAATCTTCGATTTACTTCCATTGAAGCCTATTGAGGTCGATTGTCACTTAGTATTGAATGAAAATTTTCAAAGTCTATCTTCCAAATTTGAGGTCGAATCTCATCAATTCTTATATGTTTGAGTGAGTTTGCAACTGACTTTGTCAGCAATCTCTGATTTACTTCCATTGAAGCCCAATGTGGTCGATTAACACTTTGTATTGATTGAAAATTTTCCAAGTCTATTTTCCGAATTTGAAGTCGAATCTCATTAATTCTTATATATTTGAGTGAGTTTGCAACTGACTTTGTCAGCAATCTCCGACTTACTTCCATTGAAGCCTATTGAGGTCGATTGTCACTTAGTATTGAATGAAAATTTTCAAAGTCTATCTTCCAAATTTGAAGTCGAATCTCATCAATTCTTATATGTTTGAGTGAGTTTGCAACTGACTTTGTCAGCAATCTCTGATTTACTTCCATTGAAGCCCATTGAGGTCGATTAACACTTTGTATTGATTGAAAATTTTCCAAGTCTATTTTCCGAATTTGAAGTCGAATCTCATTAATTCTTATATATTTGAGTGAGTTTGCAACTGACTTTGTCAGCAATCTCCGACTTACTTCCATTGAAGCCTATTGAGGTCGATTGTCACTTAGTATTGAATGAAAATTTTCAAAGTCTATCTTCCGAATTTGAAGTCGAATCTCATCAATTCTTATATGTTTGAGTGAGTTTGCAACTGACTTTGTCAGATATCGTCGATTTACATCCATTGTAGCCCATTGAGGACGATTGTCACTTTGTATTGATTGAAAATTTTCAAAGTCTATCTTCCGAATTTGAAGTCGAATCTTATCAATTCTTATATGTTTGAGAGAGTTTGCAACTGACTTTGTCAGATATCGTCGATTTACATCCATTTTAGCCCATTGAGGACGATTGTCACTTTGTATTGATTGAAAATTTTCAAAGTCTATCTTCCGAATTTGAATTCGAATCTTATCAATTCTTATATGTTTGAGAGAGTTTGCAACTGACTTTGTCAGATATCGTCGATTTACTTCCATTGAAGCCCATTGAGGTCGATTATCACTTTGTATTGATTGAAAATTTTCAAAGTCTATCTTCCTAATTTGATGTCGAATCTCATCAATTCTTATATATTTCAGTGAGTTTGCAACTAACTTTGTCAGCAATCTTCGATTTACTTCCATTGTAGCCCATTGAGGTCGATTGTCACTTTGTATTGAATGAAAATTTTCAAAGTCTATCTTCCGAATTTGAATTCGAATCTTATCAATTCTTATATGTTTGAGAGAGTTTGCAACTGACTTTGTCAGATATCGTCGATTTACTTCCATTGAAGCCCATTGAGGTCGATTATCACTTTGTATTGATTGAAAATTTTCAAAGTCTATCTTCCTAATTTGATGTCGAATCTCATCAATTCTTATATATTTCAGTGAGTTTGCAACTAACTTTGTCAGCAATCTTCGATTTACTTCCATTGTAGCCCATTGAGGTCGATTGTCACTTTGTATTGAATGAAAATTTTCAAAGTCTATCTTCCTAATTTGATGTCGAATCTCATCAATTCTTATATATTTCAGTGAGTTTGCAACTAACTTTGTCAGCAATCTTCGATTTACTTCCATTGTAGCCCATTGAGGTCGATTAACACTTTGTATTGATTGAAAATGTTCAAAGTCTATCTTCCTAATTTGATGACGAATCTCATTAATTCTTATATATTTTAGTGAGTTTGCAACTAACTTTGTCAGCAATCTCCGATTTACTTCCATTGAAGCCCATTGAGGTCGATTAACACTTTGTATTGATTGAAAATTTTCCAAGTCTATTTTCCGAATTTGAAGTCGAATCTCATTAATTCTTATATATTTGAGTGAGTTTGCAACCGACTTTGTCAGATATCGTCGATTTACATCCATTGAAGCCCATTGAGGTCGATTATCACTTTGTATTGATTGAAAATTTTCAAAGTCTATCTTCCTAATTTGATGTCGAATCTCATCAATTCTTATATATTTCAGTGAGTTTGCAACTAACTTTCTCAGCAATCTTCGATTTACTTCCATTGTAGCCCATTGAGGTCGATTATCACTTTGTATTGATTGAAAATTTTCAAAGTCTATCTTCCTAATTTGATGTCGAATCTCATCAATTCTTATATATTTCAGTGAGTTTGCAACTAACTTTGTCAGCAATCTTCGATTTACTTCCATTGTAGCCCATTGAGGTCGATTGTCACTTTGTATTGAATGAAAATTTTCAAAGTCTATCTTCCGAATTTGAAGTCGAGTCTCATCAATTCTTGTATATTTGAGTGAGTTTGTAACTAACTCTGTCAGAAATCTTCGATTTACTTCCATTGAAGCCCATTGAGGTCGATTGTCACTTTGTATTGATTGAAAATGTTCAAAGTCTATCTTCCTAATTTGATGACGAATCTCATCAATTCTTATAAATTTTAGTGAGTTTGCAACTAACTTTGTCAGCAATCTCCGATTTACTTCCATTGAAGCCCATTGAGGTCGATTAACACTTTGTATTGATTGAAAATTTTCCAAGTCTATTTTCCGAATTTGAAGTCGAATCTCATTAATTCTTATATATTTGAGTGAGTTTGCAACTAACTTTGTCAGCAATCGTCGAATTACTTCCATTGAAGCCCATTGAGGTCGATTAACACTTTGTATTGATTGAAAATTTTCCAAGTCTATCTTCCAAATTTGAAGTCGAATCTCATCAATTCTTATATGTTTGAGAGAGTTTGCAACTGACTTTGTCAGATATCGTCGATTTACATCCATTTTAGCCCATTGAGGACTATTGTCACTTTGTATTGATTGAAAATTTTCAAAGTCTATCTTCCGAATTTGAAGTCGAATCTTATCAATTCTTATATGTTTGAGAGAGTTTGTAACTAACTCTGTCAGAAATCTTCGATTTACTTCCATTGAAGCCCATGGAGGTCGATTGTCACTTTGTATTGATTGAAAATGTTCAAAGTCTATCTTCCGAATTTGAAGTCGAGTCTCATCAATTCTTATATATTTTAGTGAGTTTGCAACTAACTTTGTCAGCAATCGTCGAATTACTCCCATTGAAGCCCATTGAGGTCGATTAACACTTTGTATTGATTGAAAATTTTCAAAGTCTACCTTCCGAATTTGAAGTCGAATCTTATCAATTCTTATATGTTTGAGAGAGTTTGCAACTGACTTTGTCAGATATCGTCGATTTACATCCATTGTAGCCCATTGAGGACGATTGTCACTTTGTATTGATTGAAAATTTTCAATGTCTATCTTCCTAATTTGATGAGGAATCTCATCAATTCTTATATATTTGAGTGAGTTTGTAACTAACTCTGTCAGAAATCTTCGATTTACTTCCATTGAAGCCCATTGCAGTCGATTGTCACTTTGTATTGAATGAAAATTTTCAAAGTCTATCTTCCGAATTTGAAGTCGAATCTCATCAATTCTTATATATTTGAGTGAGTTTGTAACTAACTCTGTCAGAAATCTTCGATTTACTTCCATTGAAGCCAATTGAGGTCGTTTGTCACTTTGTATTGAATGAAAATTGTCAAAGTCTATTTTCCGAATTTGAAGTCGAATCTCATCAATTCTTAAATATTTGAGTGAGCTTGTAACTAACTTTGTCAGCAATCGTCGATTTACTTCCATTGAAGCCCATTAAGGTCGATTGTCACTTTGTATTGATTGAAAATTTTCAAAGTCTATCTTCCTAATTTGATGACGAATCTCATCAATTCTTATATATTTTAGTGAGTTTGCAACTAACTTTGTCAGCAATCGTCGATTTACTTCCATTGAAGCCCATTGACGTCGATTGTCACTTTGTATTGATTGAAAATTTTTAAAGTCCATCTCCCTAATTTGATGTCGAATCTCATCAATTCTTATATATTTGAGTGAGTTTGCAACTAACTTTGTCAGCAATCTTCGATTTACTTCCATTGAAGCCCATTGAGGTCGATTGTCACTTTGTATTGATTGAAAATTTTCAAAGTCTATCTTCCTAATTTGATGTCGAAACACATCAATTCTTATATATTTGAGTGAGTTTGCAACTGACTTTGTCAGCAATCTCCGACTTACTTCCATTGAAGCCTATTGAGGTCGATTGTCACTTAGTATTGAATGAAAATTTTCAAAGTCTATCTTCCAAATTTGAAGTCGAATCTCATCAATTCTTATATGTTCGAGTGAGTTTGCAACTGACTTTGTCAGCAATCTCCGATTTACTTCCATTGAAGCCTATTGAGGTCGATTGTCACTTAGTATTGAATGAAAATTTTCAAAGTCTATCTTCCGAATTTGAAGTCGAATCTCATCAATTCTTATATGTTTGAGTGAGTTTGCAACTGACTTTGTCAGATATCGTCGATTTACATCCATTGTAGCCCATTGAGGACGATTGTCACTTTGTATTGATTGAAAATTTTCAAAGTCTATCTTCCGAATTTGAAGTCGAATCTTATCAATTCTTATATGTTTGAGAGAGTTTGCAACTGACTTTGTCAGATATCGTCGATTTACATCCATTGTAGCCCATTGAGGTCGATTGTCACTTTGTATTGATTGAAAATTTTCAAAGTCTATCTTCCTAATTTGATGACGAATCTCATCAATTCTTATATATTTTAGTGAGTTTGCAACTAACTTTGTCAGCAATCGTCGAATTACTTCCATTGAAGCCCATTGAGGTCGTTTGTCACTTTGTATTGAATGAGAATTTTCAAAGTCTATCTTCCTAATTTGATGTCGAATCTCCTCAATTCTTATATATTTGAGTGAGTTTGCAACTAACTTTGTCAGCAAACTCCGATTTACTTCCATTGAAGCCCATTGAGGTCGATTGTCACTTTGTATTGATTGAAAATTTTCAATGTCTATCTTCTTAATTTGATGTCGTTTCTCATCAATTCTTATATATTCTAGTGAGTTTGCAACTAACTTTGTCAGATATCGTCTTTTTACATCCATTGTAGCCCATTGAGGACGATTGTCACTTTGTATTGATTGAAAATTTTCAAAGTCTATCTTCCGAATTTGAATTCGAATCTTATCAATTCTTATATGTTTGAGAGAGTTTGCAACTGACTTTGTCAGATATCGTCGATTTACTTCCATTGAAGCCCATTGAGGTCGATTATCACTTTGTATTGATTGAAAATTTTCAAAGTCTATCTTCCTAATTTGATGTCGAATCTCATCAATTCTTATATATTTCAGTGAGTTTGCAACTAACTTTGTCAGCAATCTTCGATTTACTTCCATTGTAGCCCATTGAGGTCGATTGTCACTTTGTATTGAATGAAAATTTTCAAAGTCTATCTTCCGAATTTGAAGTCGAGTCTCATCAATTCTTATATATTTGAGTGAGTTTGTTACTAACTCTGGCAGAAATCATCGATTGACTTCCATTGAAGCCCATTGAGGTCGATTGTCACTTTGTATTGACTGAAAATTTTCAAAGTCCATCTCCCTAATTTGATGTCGAATCTCATCAATTCTTATATATTTGAGTGAGTTTGCAACTAACTTTGTCAGCAAACTCCGATTTACTTCCATTGAAGCCCATTGAGGTCGATTGTCACTTTGTATTGATTGAAAATTTTCAATGTCTATCTTCTTAATTTGATGTCGTTTCTCATCAATTCTTATATATTCTAGTGAGTTTGCAACTAACTTTGTCAGCAATCGTCGAATTACTTCCATTGAAGCCCATTGAGGTCGTTTGTCACTTTGTATTGAATGAAAATTGTCAAAGTCTATCTTCTTAATTTGATGTCGAATCTCATCAATTCTTATATATTTGAGTGAGTTTGCAACTGACTTTGTCAGATATCGTCGATTTACATCCATTGTAGCCCATTGAGGACGATTGTCACTTTGTATTGATTGAAAATTTTCAAAGTCTATCTTCCGAATTTGAATTCGAATCTCATCAATTCTTATATGTTTGAGAGAGTTTGCAACTGACTTTGTCAGATATCGTCGATTTACTTCCATTGAAGCCCATTGAGGTCGATTGTCACTTTGTATTAATTGAAAATTTTCAAAGTCTATCTTCCTAATTTGATGTCGAAACTCATCAATTCTTATATATTTGAGTGAGTTTGCAACTAACTTTGTCAGCAAACTCTGATTTACTTCCATTGAAGCCCATTGAGGTCGATTGTCACTTTGTATTGATTGAAAATTTTCAATGTCTATCTTCTTAATTTGATGTCGTTTCTCATTAATTCTTATATATTCTAGTGAGTTTGCAACTAACTTTGTCAGCAATCGTCGAATTACTTCCCTTGAAGCCCATTGAGGTCGTTTGTCACTTTGTATTGAATGAAAATTGTCAAAGTCTATCTTCTTAATTTGATGTCGAATCTCATCAATTCTTATATATTTGAGTGAGTTTGCAACTGACATTGTCAGATATCGTCGATTTACATCAATTGTAGCCCATTGAGGACGATTGTCACTTTGTATTGATTGAAAATTTTCAAAGTCTATCTTCCGAATTTGAATTCGAATCTTATCAATTCTTATATGTTTGAGAGAGTTTGCAACTGACTTTGTCAGATATCGTCGATTTACTTCCATTGAAGCCCATTGAGGTCGATTATCACTTTGTATTGATTGAAAATTTTCAAAGTCTATCTTCCTAATTTGATGTCGAATCTCATCAATTCTTATATATTTCAGTGAGTTTGCAACTAACTCTGTCAGAAATCTTCGATTTACTTCCATTGAAGCCCATTGAAGTCGATTGTCACTTTGTATTGATTGAAAATTTTCAAAGTCTATCTTCCTAATTTGATGACGAATCTCATCAATTCTTATATATTTTAGTGAGTTTGCAACTAACTTTGTCAGCAATCTCCGATTTACTTCCATTGAAGCCCATTGAGGTCGATTAACACTTTGTATTGATTGAAAATTTTCCAAGTCTATTTTCCGAATTTGAAGTCGAATCTCATTAATTCTTATATATTTGAGTGAGTTTGCAACTAACTTTGTCAGCAATCGTCGAATTACATCCATTGTAGCCCATTGAGGACGATTGTCACTTTGTATTGATTGAAAATTTTCCAAGTCTATTTTCCGAATTTATAGTCGAATCTCATTAATTCTTATATATTCGAGTGAGTTTGCAACTAACTTTGTCAGCAATCGTCGAATTACTTCCATTGAATCCCATTGAGGTCGATTAACACTTTGTATTGATTGAAAATTTTCCAAGTCTATCTTCCAAATTTGAAGTCGAATCTCATCAATTCTTATATATTTCAGTGAGTTTGCAACTAACTTTGTCAGCAATCTTCGATTTACTTCCATTGTAGCCCATTGAGGTCGATTGTCACTTTGTATTGAATGAAAATTTTCAAAGTCTATCTTCCGAATTTGAAGTCGAGTCTCATCAATTCTTATATATTTGAGTGAGTTTGTTACTAACTCTGTCAGAAATCTTCGATTGACTTCCATTGAAGCCCATTGAGGTCGATTGTCACTTTGTATTGACTGAAAATTTTCAAAGTCCATCTCCCTAATTTGATGTCGAATCTCATCAATTCTTATATATTTGAGTGAGTTTGCAACTAACTCTAACAGAAATCTTCGATTTACTTCCATTGAAGCCTATTGAGGTCGATTGTCACTTAGTATTGAATGAAAATTTTCAAAGTCTATCTTCCAAATTTGAAGTCGAATCTCATCAGTTCTTATATGTTTGAGTGAGTTTGCAACTGACTTTGTCAGCAATCTCCGATTTACTTCCATTGAAGCCTATCAAGGTTGATTGTCACTTAGTATTGAATGAAAATTTTCAAAGTCTATCTTCCGAATTTGAAGTCGAATCTCATCAATTCTCATATGTTTGAGTGAGTTTGCAACTGACTTTGTCAGATATCGTCGATTTACATCCATTGTAGCCCATTGACGACGATTGTCACTTTGTATTGATTGAAAATTTTCAAAGTCTATCTTCCGAATTTGAAGTCGAATCTTATCAATTCTTATATGTTTGAGAGAGTTTGCAACTGACTTCATCAGATATCGTCGATTTACATCCATTGTAGCCCATTGAGGACGATTGTCACTTTGTATTGATTGAAAATTTTCAAAGTCTATCTTCCGAATTTGAAATCGAATCTTATCAATTCTTATATGTTTGAGAGAGTTTGCAACTGATTTTGTCAGATATCATCGATTTACTTCCATTGAAGCCCATTGAGGTCGATTGTCACTTTGTATTAATTGAAAATTTTCAAAGTCTATCTTCCTAATTTGATGTCGAAATTCATCAATTCTCATATATTTCAGTGAGTTTGCAACTAACTTTGTCAGCAAACTCCGATTTACTTCCATTGAAGCCCATTGAGGTCGATTGTCACTTTGTATTGATTGAAAATTTTCAATGTCTATCTTCTTAATTTGATGTCGTTTCTCATCAATTCTTATATATTCTAGTGAGTTTGCAACTAACTTTGTCAGCAATCGTCGAATTACTTCCATTGTAGCCCATTGAGGACGATTGTAACTTTGTATTGATTGAAAATTTTCAAAGTCTATCTTCTTAATTTGATGTCGAATCTCATCAATTCTTATATATTTGAGTGAGTTTGCAACTGACTTTGTCAGATATCGTCGATTTACATCCATTGTAGCCCATTGAGGACGATTGTCACTTTGTATTGATTGAAAATTTTCAAAGTCTATCTTCTTAATTTGATGTCGAATCTCATCAATTCTTATATATTTCAGTGAGTTTGCAACTAACTTTGTCAGCAATCTTCGATTTACTTCCATTGTAGCCCATTGAGGTCGATTGTCACTTTGTATTGAATGAAAATTTTCAAAGTCTATCTTCCTAATTTGATGTCGAAACTCATCAATTCTTATATATTTGAGTGAGTTTGCAACTAACTTTGTCAGCAATCTTCGATTTACTTCCATTGAAGCCTATTGAGGTCGATTGTCACTTAGTATTGAATGAAAATTTTCAAAGTCTATCTTCCTAATTTGATGTCGAATCTTATCAATTCTTATATGTTTGAGAGAGTTTGCAACTGACTTTGTCAGATATCGTCGATTTACTTCCATTGAAGCCCATTGAGGTCGATTATACTTTGTATTGATTGAAAATTTTCAAAGTCTATCTTCCTAATTTGATGTCGAATCTCATCAATTCTTATATATTTCAGTGAGTTTGCAACTAACTTTGTCAGCAATCTTCGATTTACTTCCATTGTAGCCCATTGAGGTCGATTGTCACTTTGTATTGAATGAAAATTGTCAAAGTCTATCTTCTTAATTTGATGTCGAATCTCATCAATTCTTATATATTTGAGTGAGTTTGCAACTGACTTTGTCAGATATCGTCGATTTACATCCATTGTAGCCCATTGAGGACGATTGTAACTTTGTATTGATTGAAAATTTTCAAAGTCTATCTTCTTAATTTGATGTCGAATCTCATCAATTCTTATATATTTGAGTGAGTTTGCAACTGACTTTGTCAGATATCGTCGATTTACATCCATTGTAGCCCATTGAGGACGATTGTCACTTTGTATTGATTGAAAATTTTCAAAGTCTATCTTCTTAATTTGATGTCGAATCTCATCAATTCTTATATATTTCAGTGAGTTTGCAACTAACTTTGTCAGCAATCTTCGATTTACTTCCATTGTAGCCCATTGAGGTCGATTGTCACTTTGTATTGATTGAAAATTTTCAAAGTCTATCTTCCTAGTTTGATGTCGAAACTCATCAATTCTTATATATTTGAGTGAGTTTGCAACTAACTTTGTCAGCAATCTTCGATTTACTTCCATTGAAGCCTATTGAGGTCGATTGTCACTTAGTATTGAATGAAAATTTTCAAAGTCTATCTTCCAAATTTGAGGTCGAATCTCATCAATTCTTATATGTTTGAGTGAGTTTGCAACTGACTTTATCAGCAATCTCTGATTTACTTCCATTGAAGCCCAATGTGGTCGATTAACACTTTGTATTGATTGAAAATTTTCCAAGTCTATTTTCCGAATTTGAAGTCGAATCTCATTAATTCTTATATATTTGAGTGAGTTTGCAACTGACTTTGTCAGCAATCTCCGACTTACTTCCATTGAAGCCTATTGAGGTCGATTGTCACTTAGTATTGAATGAAAATTTTCAAAGTCTATCTTCCAAATTTGAAGTCGAATCTCATCAATTCTTCTATGTTTGAGTGAGTTTGCAACTGACTTTGTCAGCAATCTCTGATTTACTTCCATTGAAGCCCATTGAGGTCGATTAACACTTTGTATTGATTGAAAATTTTCCAAGTCTATTTTCCGAATTTGAAGTCGAATCTCATTAATTCTTATATATTTGAGTGAGTTTGCAACTGACTTTGTCAGCAATCTCCGACTTACTTCCATTGAAGCCTATTGAGGTCGATTGTCACTTAGTATTGAATGAAAATTTTCAAAGTCTATCTTCCGAATTTGAAGTCGAATCTCATCAATTCTTATATGTTTGAGTGAGTTTGCAACTGACTTTGTCAGATATCGTCGATTTACATCCATTGTAGCCCATTGAGGACGATTGTCACTATGTATTGATTGAAAATTTTCAAAGTCTATCTTCCGAATTTGAAGTCGAATCTTATCAATTCTTATATGTTTGAGAGAGTTTGCAACTGACTTTGTCAGATATCGTCGATTTACATCCATTTTAGCCCATTGAGGACGATTGTCACTTTGTATTGATTGAAAATTTTCAAAGTCTATCTTCCGAATTTGAATTCGAATCTTATCAATTCTTATATGTTTGAGAGAGTTTGCAACTGACTTTGTCAGATATCGTCGATTTACTTCCATTGAAGCCCATTGAGGTCGATTATCACTTTGTATTGATTGAAAATTTTCAAAGTCTATCTTCCTAATTTGATGTCGAATCTTATCAATTCTTATATGTTTGAGAGAGTTTGCAACTGACTTTGTCAGATATCGTCGATTTACTTCCATTGAAGCCCATTGAGGTCGATTATACTTTGTATTGATTGAAAATTTTCAAAGTCTATCTTCCTAATTTGATGTCGAATCTCATCAATTCTTATATATTTCAGTGAGTTTGCAACTAACTTTGTCAGCAATCTTCGATTTACTTCCATTGTAGCCCATTGAGGTCGATTGTCACTTTGTATTGAATGAAAATTTTCAAAGTCTATCTTCCAAATTTGAGGTCGAATCTCATCAATTCTTATATGTTTGAGTGAGTTTGCAACTGACTTTGTCAGCAATCTCTGATTTACTTCCATTGAAGCCCAATGTGGTCGATTAACACTTTGTATTGATTGAAAATTTTCCAATTCTATTCTCCGAATTTGAAGTCGAATCTCATTAATTCTTATATATTTGAGTGAGTTTGCAACTGACTTTGTCAGCAATCTCCGACTTACTTCCATTGAAGCCTATTGAGGTCGATTGTCACTTAGTATTGAATGAAAATTTTCAAAGTCTATCTTCCAAATTTGAAGTCGAATCTCATCAATTCTTATATGTTTGAGTGAGTTTGCAACTGACTTTGTCAGCAATCTCTGATTTACTTCCATTGAAGCCCATTGAGGTCGATTAACACTTTGTATTGATTGAAAATTTTCCAAGTCTATTTTCCGAATTTGAAGTCGAATCTCATTAATTCTTATATATTTGAGTGAGTTTGCAACTGACTTTGTCAGCAATCTCCGACTTACTTCCATTGAAGCCTATTGAGGTCGATTGTCACTTAGTATTGAATGAAAATTTTCAAAGTCTATCTTCCGAATTTGAAGTCGAATCTCATCAATTCTTATATGTTTGAGTGAGTTTGCAACTGACTTTGTCAGATATCGTCGATTTACATCCATTGTAGCCCATTGAGGACGAATGTCACTATGTATTGATTGAAAATTTTCAAAGTCTATCTTCCGAATTTGAAGTCGAATCTTATCAATTCTTATATGTTTGAGAGAGTTTGCAACTGACTTTGTCAGATATCGTCGATTTACATCCATTTTAGCCCATTGAGGACGATTGTCACTTTGTATTGATTGAAAATTTTCAAAGTCTATCTTCCGAATTTGAATTCGAATCTTATCAATTCTTATATGTTTGAGAGAGTTTGCAACTGACTTTGTCAGATATCGTCGATTTACTTCCATTGAAGCCCATTGAGGTCGATTATACTTTGTATTGATTGAAAATTTTCAAAGTCTATCTTCCTAATTTGATGTCGAATCTCATCAATTCTTATATATTTCAGTGAGTTTGCAACTAACTTTGTCAGCAATCTTCGATTTACTTCCATTGTAGCCCATTGAGGTCGATTGTCACTTTGTATTGAATGAAAATTTTCAAAGTCTATCTTCCTAATTTGATGTCGAATCTCATCAATTCTTATATATTTCAGTGAGTTTGCAACTAACTTTGTCAGCAATCTTCGATTTACTTCCATTGTAGCCCATTGAGGTCGATTAACACTTTGTATTGATTGAAAATGTTCAAAGTCTATCTTCCTAATTTGATGACGAATCTCATTAATTCTTATATATTTTAGTGAGTTTGCAACTAACTTTGTCAGCAATCTCCGATTTACTTCCATTGAAGCCCATTGAGGTCGATTAACACTTTGTATTGATTGAAAATTTTCCAAGTCTATTTTCCGAATTTGAATTCGAATCTCATTAATTCTTATATATTTGAGTGAGTTTGCAACCGACTTTGTCAGATATCGTCGATTTACATCCATTGAAGCCCATTGAGGTCGATTATCACTTTGTATTGATTGAAAATTTTCAAAGTCTATCTTCCTAATTTGATGTCGAATCTCATCAATTCTTATATATTTCAGTGAGTTTGCAACTAACTTTCTCAGCAATCTTCGATTTACTTCCATTGTAGCCCATTGAGGTCGATTATCACTTTGTATTGATTGAAAATTTTCAAAGTCTATCTTCCGAATTTGAAGTCGAGTCTCATCAATTCTTGTATATTTGAGTGAGTTTGTAACTAACTCAGAAATCTTCGATTTACTTCCATTGAAGCCCATTGAGGTCGATTGTCACTTTGTATTGATTGAAAATGTTCAAAGTCTATCTTCCTAATTTGATGACGAATCTCATCAATTCTTATAAATTTTAGTGAGTTTGCAACTAACTTTGTCAGCAATCTCCGATTTACTTCCATTGAAGCCCATTGAGGTCGATTAACACTTTGTATTGATTGAAAATTTTCCAAGTCTATTTTCCGAATTTGAAGTCGAATCTCATTAATGCTTATATATTTGAGTGAGTTTGCAACTAACTTTGTCAGCAATCGTCGAATTACTTCCATTGAAGCCCATTGAGGTCGATTAACACTTTGTATTGATTGAAAATTTTCCAAGTCTATCTTCCAAATTTGAAGTCGAATCTCATCAATTCTTATATGTTTGAGAGAGTTTGCAACTGACTTTGTCAGATATCGTCGATTTACATCCATTTTAGCCCATTGAGGACTATTGTCACTTTGTATTGATTGAAAATTTTCAAAGTCTATCTTCCGAATTTGAAGTCGAATCTCATCAATTCTTATATGTTTGAGAGAGTTTGTAACTAACTCTGTCAGAAATCTTCGATTTACTTCCATTGAAGCCCATGGAGGTCGATTGTCACTTTGTATTGATTGAAAATGTTCAAAGTCTATCTTCCGAATTTGAAGTCGAGTCTCATCAATTCTTATATATTTTAGTTATTTTGCAACTAACTTTGTCAGCAAACTCCGATTTACTTCCATTGAAGCCCATTGAGGTCGATTGTCACTTTGTATTGATTGAAAATTTTCAATGTCTATCTTCTTAATTTGATGTCGTTTCTCATCAATTCTTATATATTCTAGTGACTTTGCAACTAACTTTGTCAGCAATCGTCGAATTACTTCCATTGAAGCCCATTGAGGTCGTTTGTCACTTTGTATTGAATGAAAATTGTCAAAGTCTATCTTCTTAATTTGATGTCGAATCTCATCAATTCTTATATATTTGAGTGAGTTTGCAACTGACTTTGTCAGATATCGTCGATTTACATCCATTGTAGCCCATTGAGGACGATTGTCACTTTGTATTGATTGAAAATTTTCAAAGTCTATCTTCTTAATTTGATGTCGAATCTCATCAATTCTTATATATTTCAGTGAGTTTGCAACTAACTTTGTCAGCAATCTTCGATTTACTTCCATTGTAGCCCATTGAGGTCGATTGTCACTTTGTATTGAATGAAAATTTTCAAAGTCTATTTTCCGAATTTGAAGTCGAATCTCATTAATTCTTATATATTTGAGTGAGTTTGCAACTGACTTTGTCAGATATCGTCGATTTACTTCCATTGAAGCCCATTGAGGTCGATTGTCACTTTGTATTGATTGAAAATTTTCAAAGTCTATATTCCTAATTTGATGTCGAATCTCATCAATTCTTATATATTTCAGTGAGTTTGCAATAACTTTGTCAGCAATCTTCGATTTACTTCCATTGTAGCCCATTGAGGTCGATTGTCACTTTGTATTGAATGAAAATTTTCAAAGTCCTTCTCCCTAATTTGATGTCGAATCTCATCAATTCTTATATATTTGAGTGAGTTTGTAACTAACTCTGTCAGAAATCTTCGATTTACTTCCATTGTAGCCCATTGAGGTCGATTGTCACTTTGTATTGAATGAAAATTTTCAAAGTCCATCTCCCTAATTTGATGACGAATCTCATCAATTCTTATATATTCTAGTGAGTTTGCAACTAACTTTGTCAGCAATCGTCGAATTACTTCCATTGAAGCCCAATGTGGTCGATTAACACTTTGTATTGATTGAAAATTTTCCAAGTCTATTTTCCGAATTTGAAGTCGAATCTCATTAATTCTTATATATTTGAGTGAGTTTGCAACTGACTTTGTCAGCAATCTCCGACTTACTTCCATTGAAGCCTATTGAGGTCGATTGTCACTTAGTATTGAATGAAAATTTTCAAAGTCTATCTTCCAAATTTGAAGTCGAATCTCATCAATTCTTATATGTTTGAGTGAGTTTGCAACTGACTTTGTCAGCAATCTCTGATTTACTTCCATTGAAGCCCATTGAGGTCGATTAACACTTTGTATTGATTGAAAATTTTCCAAGTCTATTTTCCGAATTTGAAGTCGAATCTCATTAATTCTTATATATTTGAGTGAGTTTGCAACTGACTTTGTCAGCAATCTCCGACTTACTTCCATTGAAGCCTATTGAGGTCGATTGTCACTTAGTATTGAATCAAAATTTTCAAAGTCTATCTTCCGAATTTGAAGTCGAATCTCATCAATTCTTATATGTTTGAGTGAGTTTGCAACTGACTTTGTCAGATATCGTCGATTTACATCCATTGTAGCCCATTGAGGACGATTGTCACTTTGTATTGATTGAAAATTTTCAAAGTCTATCTTCCGAATTTGAAGTCGAATCTTATCAATTCTTATATGTTTGAGAGAGTTTGCAACTGACTTTGCCAGATATCGTCGATTTACTTCCATTGAAGCCCATTGAGGTCGATTGTCACTTTGTATTAATTGAAAATTTTCAAAGTCTATCTTCCTAATTTGATGTCGAAACTCATCAATTCTTATATATTTGACTGAGTTTGCAACTAACTTTGTCAGCAAACTCCGATTTACTTCCATTGGAGCCCATTGAGATCGATTGTCACTTTGTATTGATTGAAAATTTTCAAAGTCTATATTCCTAATTTGATGTCGAATCTCATCAATTCTTATATATTTGAGTGAGTTTGCTACTAACTTTGTCAGCAATCTTCGATTTACTTCCATTGTAGCCCATTGAGATCGATTGTCACTTTGTATTGAATGAAAATTTTCAAAGTCCATCTCCCTAATTTGATGTCGAATCTCATCAATTCCTATATATTTGAGTGAGTTTGCAACTAACTTTGTCAGCAATCTTCGATTTACTTCCATTGTAGCCCATTGAAGTCGATTGTCACTTTGTATTGAATGAAAATTTTCAAAGTCCATCTCCCTAATTTGATGTCGAATCTCATCAATTCTTATATATTTGAGTGAGTTTGCAACTAATTCTAACAGAAATCTTCGATTTACTTCCATTGAAGCCCATTGAGGTCGATTGTCACTTTGTATTGAATGAAAATTTTCAAAGTCTATCTTCCGAATTTGAAGTCGAGTCTCATCAATTCTTATATATTTGAGTGAGTTTGTAACTAACTCTGTCAGAAATCTTCGATTTACTTCCATTGAAGCCCATTGAGGTCGATTGTCACTTTGTATTGATTGAAAATGTTCAAAGTCTATCTTCCTAATTTGATGACGAATCTCATCAATTCTTATATATTTTAGTGAGTTTGCAACTAACTTTGTCAGCAATCGTCGAATTACTTCCATTGAAGCCCATTGTGGTCGATTAACACTTTGTATTGATTGAAAATTTTCCAAGTCTATTTTCCGAATTTGAAGTCGAATCTCATTAATTCTTATATATTTGAGTGAGTTTGCAACTGACTTTGTCAGCAATCTCCGACTTACTTCCATTGAAGCCTATTGAGGTCGATTGTCACTTAGTATTGAATGAAAATTTTCAAAGTCTATCTTCCAAATTTGAAGTCGAATCTTCATCAATTCTTATATGTTTGAGTGAGTTTGCAACTAACTTTGTCAGCAATCTTAGATTTACTTCCATTGTAGCCCATTGAGGTCGATTGTCACTTTGTATTGAATGAAAATTTTCAAAGTCTATCTTCCGAATTTGAAGTCGAGTCTCATCAATTCTTATATATTTGAGTGAGTTTGTAACTAACTCTGTCAGAAATCTTCGATTTACTTCCATTGAAGCCCATTGAGGTCGATTGTCACTTTGTATTGATTGAAAATGTTCAAAGTCTATCTTCCTAATTTGATGACGAATCTCATCAATTCTTATATATTTTAGTGAGTTTGCAACTAACTTTGTCAGCAATCGTCGAATTACTTCCATTGAAGCCCATTGTGGTCGATTAACACTTTGTATTGATTGAAAATTTTCCAAGTCTATTTTCCGAATTTGAAGTCGAATCTCATTAATTCTTATATATTTGAGTGAGTTTGCAACTGACTTTGTCAGCAATCTCCGACTTACTTCCATTGAAGCCTATTGAGGTCGATTGTCACTTAGTATTGAATGAAAATTTTCAAAGTCTATCTTCCAAATTTGAAGTCGAATCTTCATCAATTCTTATATGTTTGAGTGAGTTTGCAACTGACTTTGTCAGCAATCTCTGATTTACTTCCATTGAAGCCCATTGAGGTCGATTAACACTTTGTATTGATTGAAAATTTTCCAAGTCTATTTTCCGAATTTGAAGTCGAATCTCATAATTTCTTATATATTTGAGTGAGTTTGCAACTGACTTTGTCAGCAATCTCCGACTTACTTCCATTGAAGCCTATTGAGGTCGATTGTCACTTAGTATTGAATGAAAATTTTCAAAGTCTATCTTCCGAATTTGAAGTCGAATCTCATCAATTCTTATATGTTTGAGTGAGTTTGCAACTGACTTTGTCAGATATCGTCGATTTACATCCATTGTAGCCCATTGAGGACGATTGTCACTTTGTATTGATTGAAAATTTTCAAAGTCTATCTTCCGAATTTGAAGTCGAATCTTATCAATTCTTATATGTTTGAGAGAGTTTGCAACTGACTTTGTCAGATATCGTCGATTTACTTCCATTGAAGCCCATTGAGGTCGATTGTCACTTTGTATTAATTGAAAATTTTCAAAGTCTATCTTCCTAATTTGATGTCGAAATTCATCAATTCTTATATATTTGAGTGAGTTTGCAACTAACTTTGTCAGCAAACTCCGATTTACTTCCATTGAAGCCCATTGAGGTCGATTGTCACTTTGTATTGATTGAAAATTTTCAAAGTCTATATTCCTAATTTGATGTCGAATCTCATCAATTCTTATATATTTGAGTGAGTTTGCTACTAACTTTGTCAGCAATCTTCGATTTACTTCCATTGTAGCCCATTGAGGTCGATTGTCACTTTGTATTGAATGAAAATTTTCAAAGTCCATCTCCCTAATTTGATGTACGAATCTCATCAATTCTTATATATTTGAGTGAGTTTGCAACCAACTTTGTCAGCAATCTTCGATTTACTTCCATTGTAGCCCATTGAGGTCGATTGTCACTTTGTATTGAATGAAAATTTTCAAAGTCCATCTCCCTAATTTGATGTCGAATCTCATCAATTCTTATATATTTGAGTGAGTTTGCAACTAATTCTAACAGAAATCTTCGATTTACTTCCATTGAAGCCCATTGAGGTCGATTGTCACTTCGTATTGATTGAAAATTTTTAAAGTCTATCTTCCTAATTTGATGTCGGAACTCATCAATTCTTATATATTTGAGTGAGTTTGCAACTAACTTTGTCAGCAAACTCCGATTTACTTCCATTGAAGCCCATTGAGGTCGATTGTTACTTTGTATTGATTGAAAATTTTCAAAGTCTATCTTCCTAATTTGATGTCGAATCTCATCAATTCTTATATATTTCAGTGAGTTTGCAACTAACTTTGTCAGCAATCTTCGATTTACTTCCATTGTAGCCCATTGAGGTCGATTGTCACTTTGTATTGATTGAAAATTTTCAAAGTCTATCTTCCTAATTTGATGTCGAATCTCATCAATTCTTATATATTCGAGTGAGTTTGTAACTAACTTTGTCAGCAATCGTCGATTTATTTCTATTGAAGCGCATTGAGGTCGATTGTCACTTTGTATTGATTGAAAATTTTCAAAGTCTATCTTCCTAATTTGATGTCGAATCTCATCAATTCTTATATATTTCAGTGAGTTTGCAACTAACTTTGTCAGCAATCTTCGATTTACTTCCATTGAAGCCCATTGAGGTCGATTGTCACTTTGTATTGATTGAAAATTTTCAAAGTCTATCTTCCTAATTTGATGTCGAATCTCATCAATTCTTATATATTCGAGTGAGTTTGTAACTAACTTTGTCAGCAATCGTCGATTTATTTCTATTGAAGCGCATTGAGGTCGATTGTCACTTTGTATTGATTGAAAATTTTCAAAGTCTATCTTCCTAATTTGATGTCGAATCTCATCAATTCTTATATATTTCAGTGAGTTTGCAACTAACTTTGTCAGCAATCTTCGATTAACTTCCATTGTAGCCTATTGAGGTCGATTGTCACTTTGTATTGAATGAAAATTTTCAAAGTCTATCTTCCTAATTTGATGTCGAATCTCATCAATTCTTATATATTTCAGTGAGTTTGCAACTAACTTTGTCAGCAATCTTCGATTTACTTCCATTGAAGCCCATTGAGGTCGATTGTCACTTTGTATTGATTGAAAATTTTCAAAGTCTATCTTCCTAATTTGATGTCGAATCTCATCAATTCTTATATATTCGAGTGAGTTTGTAACTAACTTTGTCAGCAATCGTCGATTTATTTCTATTGAAGCGCATTGAGGTCGATTGTTACTTTGTATTGATTGAAAATTTTCAAAGTCTATCTTCCTAATTTGATGTCGAATCTCATCAATTCTTATATATTTCAGTGAGTTTGCAACTAACTTTGTCAGCAATCTTCGATTTACTTCCATTGTAGCCCATTGAGGTCGATTGTCACTTTGTATTGAATGAAAATTTTCAAAGTCTATCTTCCTAATTTGATGTCGAAACTCATCAATTCTTATATATTTGAGTGAGTTTGCAACTAACTCTAACAGAAATCTTCGATTTACTTCCATTGAAGCCCATTGAGGTCGATTGTCACTTTGTATTGATTGAAAATTTTCAAAGTCTATCTTCCTAATTTGATGTCGAATCTCATCAATTCTTATATATTCGAGTGAGTTTGTAACTAACTTTGTCAGCAATCGTCGATTTATTTCTATTGAAGCGCATTGAGGTCGATTGTCACTTTGTATTGAATGAAAATTTTCAAAGTCTATCTTCCTAATTTGATGTCGAATCTCATCAATTCTTATATATTCGAGTGAGTTTGTAACTAACTTTGTCAGCAATCGTCGATTTATTTCTATTGAAGCGCATTGAGGTCGATTGTCACTTTGTATTGATTGAAAATTTTCAAAGTCTATCTTCCTAATTTGATGACGAATCTCATCAATTCTTATATATTTTAGTGAGTTTGCAACTAACTTTGTCAGCAATCGTCGAATTACTTCCATTGAAGCCCATTGAGGTCGATTAACACTTTGTATTGATTGAAAATTTTCAAAGTCTATCTTCCGAATTTGAAGTCGAATCTTATCAATTTTTATATGTTTGAGAGAGTTTGCAACTGACTTTGTCAGATATCGTCGATATACTTCCATTGAAGTCCATTGAGGTCGATTGTCACTTTGTATTGATTGAAAATTTTCAAAGTCTATCTTCCGAATTTGAAGTCGAATCTCATCAATTCTTATATGTTTGAGTGAGTTTGCAACTGACTTTGTCAGATATCGTCGATTTACATCCATTGTATCCCATTGAGGACGATTGTCAATTTGTATTGATTCAAAATTTTCAAAGTCTATCTTCCGAATTTGAAGTCGAATCTTATCAATTCTTATATGTTTGAGAGAGTTTGCAACTGACTTTGTCAGATATCGTCGATATACTTCCATTGAAGTCCATTGAGGTCGATTGTCACTTTGTATTGATTCAAAATTTTCAAAGTCTATCTTCCGAATTTGATGACGAAACTCATCAATTCTTATATATTTTAGTGAGTTTGCAACTAACTTTGTCAGCAATCGTCGAATTACTTCCATTGAAGTCCATTGAGGTCGATTGTCACTTTGTATTGATTCAAAATTTTCAAAGTCTATCTTCCGAATTTGATGACGAAACTCATCAATTCTTATATATTTGAGTGAGTTTGCAACTGACTTTCTCAGATATCGTCGATTTACATCCATTTTAGCCCATTGAGGACGATTGTCACTTTGTATTGATTGAAAATTTTCAAAGTCTATCTTCCGAATTTGAAGTCGAATCTTATCAATTCTTATATGTTTGAGAGAGTTTGCAACTGACTTTGTCAGATATCGTCGATATACTTCCATTGAAGTCCATTGAGGTCGATTGTCACTTTGTATTGATTGAAAATTTTCAAAGTCTATCTTCCTAATTTGATGTCGAATCTCATCAATTCTTATATATTTCAGTGAGTTTGCAACTAACTTTGTCGGCAATCTTCGATTTACTTCCATTGTAGCCCATTGAGGTCGATTGTCACTTTGTATTGAATGAAAATTTTCAAAGTCTATCTTCCGAATTTGAAGTCGAATCTCATCAATTCTTATATATTTGAGTGAGTTTGTAACTAACTCTGTCAGAAATCTTCGATTTACTTCCATTGAAGCCCATTGAGGTCGATTGTCACTTTGTATTGATTGAAAATTTTTAAAGTCCATCTCCCTAATTTGATGTCAAATCTCATCAATTCTTATATATTTTAGTGAGTTTGCAACTAACTCTAACAGAAATCTTCGATTTACTTCCATTGAAGCCCATTGAGGTCGATTGTCACTTTGTATTGATTGAAAATGTTCAAAGTCTATCTTCCGAATTTGAAGTCGAATCTCATCAATTCTTATATGTTTGAGTGAGTTTGCAACTGACTTTGTCAGATATCGTCGATTTACATCCATTGTATCCCATTGAGGACGATTGTCAATTTGTATTGATTCAAAATTTTCAAAGTCTATCTTCCGAATTTGAAGTCGAATCTTATCAATTCTTATATGTTTGAGAGAGTTTGCAACTGACTTTGTCAGATATCGTCGATATACTTCCATTGAAGTCCATTGAGGTCGATTGTCACTTTGTATTGATTGAAAATTTTCGAAGTCTATTTTCCGAATTTGAAGTCGAATCTCATCAATTCTTATATATTTGAGTGAGTTTGCAACTGACTTTCTCAGATATCGTCGATTTACATCCATTTTAGCCCATTGAGGACGATTGTCACTTTGTATTGATTGAAAATTTTCAAAGTCTATCTTCCGAATTTGAAGTCGAATCTTATCAATTCTTATATGTTTGAGAGAGTTTGCAACTGACTTTGTCAGATATCGTCGATATACTTCCATTGAAGTCCATTGAGGTCGATTGTCACTTTGTATTGATTGAAAATTTTCAAAGTCTATCTTCCTAATTTGATGTCGAATCTCATCAATTCTTATATATTTCAGTGAGTTTGCAACTAACTTTGTCAGCAATCTTCGATTTACTTCCATTGTAGCCCATTGAGGTCGATTGTCACTTTGTATTGAATGAAAATTTTCAAAGTCTATCTTCCGAATTTGAAGTCGAATCTCATCAATTCTTATATATTTGAGTGAGTTTGTAACTAACTCTGTCAGAAATCTTCGATTTACTTCCATTGAAGCCCATTGAGGTCGATTGTCACTTTGTATTGATTGAAAATTTTTAAAGTCCATCTCCCTAATTTGATGTCAAATCTCATCAATTCTTATATATTTGAGTGAGTTTGCAACTAACTCTAACAGAAATCTTCGATTTACTTCCATTGAAGCCCATTGAGGTCGATTGTCACTTTGTATTGATTGAAAATGTTCAAAGTCTATCTTCCGAATTTGAAGTCGAATCTCATCAATTCTTATATGTTTGAGTGAGTTTGCAACTGACTTTGTCAGATATCGTCGATTTACATCCATTGTATCCCATTGAGGACGATTGTCAATTTGTATTGATTCAAAATTTTCAAAGTCTATCTTCCGAATTTGATGACGAAACTCATCAATTCTTATATATTTTAGTGAGTTTGCAACTAACTTTGTCAGCAATCGTCGAATTACTTCCATTGAAGTCCATTGAGGTCGATTGTCACTTTGTATTGATTCAAAATTTTCAAAGTCTATCTTCCGAATTTGATGACGAAACTCATCAATTCTTATATATTTGAGTGAGTTTGCAACTGACTTTCTCAGATATCGTCGATTTACATCCATTTTAGCCCATTGAGGACGATTGTCACTTTGTATTGATTGAAAATTTTCAAAGTCTATCTTCCGAATTTGAAGTCGAATCTTATCAATTCTTATATGTTTGAGAGAGTTTGCAACTGACTTTGTCAGATATCGTCGATATACTTCCATTGAAGTCCATTGAGGTCGATTGTCACTTTGTATTGATTCAAAATTTTCAAAGTCTATCTTCCGAATTTGATGACGAAACTCATCAATTCTTATATATTTTAGTGAGTTTGCAACTAACTTTGTCAGCAATCGTCGAATTACTTCCATTGAAGTCCATTGAGGTCGATTGTCACTTTGTATTGATTCAAAATTTTCAAAGTCTATCTTCCGAATTTGATGACGAAACTCATCAATTCTTATATATTTGAGTGAGTTTGCAACTGACTTTCTCAGATATCGTCGATTTACATCCATTTTAGCCCATTGAGGACGATTGTCACTTTGTATTGATTGAAAATTTTCAAAGTCTATCTTCCGAATTTGAAGTCGAATCTTATCAATTCTTATATGTTTGAGAGAGTTTGCAACTGACTTTGTCAGATATCGTCGATATACTTCCATTGAAGTCCATTGAGGTCGATTGTCACATTGTATTGATTGAAAATTTTCGAAGTCTATTTTCCGAATTTGAAGTCGAATCTCATCAATTCTTATATATTTGAGTGAGTTTGCAACTGACTTTCTCAGATATCGTCGATTTACATCCATTTTAGCCCATTGAGGACGATTTTCACTTTGTATTGATTGAAAATTTTCAAAGTCTATCTTCCGAATTTGAAGTCGAATCTTATCAATTCTTATATGTTTGAGAGAGTTTGCAACTGACTTTGTCAGATATCGTCGATATACTTCCATTGAAGTCCATTGAGGTCGATTGTCACTTTGTATTGATTGAAAATTTTCAAAGTCTATCTTCCTAATTTGATGTCGAATCTCATCAATTCTTATATATTTCAGTGAGTTTGCAACTAACTTTGTCAGCAATCTTCGATTTACTTCCATTGTAGCCCATTGAGGTCGATTGTCACTTTGTATTGAATGAAAATTTTCAAAGTCTATCTCCCTAATTTGATGTCAAATCTCATCAATTCTTATATATTTGAGTGAGTTTGCAACTAACTCTAACAGAAATCTTCGATTTACTTCCATTGAAGCCCATTGAGGTCGATTGTCACTTTGTATTGATTGAAAATGTTCAAAGTCTATCTTCCGAATTTGAAGTCGAATCTCATCAATTCTTATATGTTTGAGTGAGTTTGCAACTGACTTTGTCAGATATCGTCGATTTACATCCATTGTATCCCATTGAGGACGATTGTCAATTTGTATTGATTCAAAATTTTCAAAGTCTATCTTCCGAATTTGAAGTCGAATCTTATCAATTCTTATATGTTTGAGAGAGTTTGCAACTGACTTTGTCAGATATCGTCGATATACTTCCATTGAAGTCCATTGAGGTCGATTGTCACTTTGTATTGATTCAAAATTTTCAAAGTCTATCTTCCGAATTTGATGACGAAACTCATCAATTCTTATATATTTTAGTGAGTTTGCAACTAACTTTGTCAGCAATCGTCGAATTACTTCCATTGAAGCCCATTGAGGTCGATTAACACTTTGTATTGATTGAAAATTTTCAAAGTCTATCTTCCGAATTTGAAGTCGAATCTTATCAATTCTTATATGTTTGAGAGAGTTTGCAACTGACTTTGTCAGATATCGTCGATTTACTTCCATTGAAGCCCATTGAGGTCAATTGTCACTTTGTATTTGTTGAAAATTTTCAAAGTCTATCTTCCGAATTTGAAGTCGAATCTTATCAATTCTTATATGTTTGAGAGAGTTTGCAACTGACTTTGTCAGATATCGTCGATATACTTCCATTGAAGTCCATTGAGGTCGATTGTCACTTTATATTGATTGAAAATTTTCGAAGTCTATTTTCCGAATTTGAAGTCGAATCTCATCAATTCTTATATATTTAAGTGAGTTTGCAACTGACTTTCTCAGATATCGTCGATTTACATCCATTGTAGCCCATTGAGGACGATTGTCACTTTGTATTGATTGAAAATTTTCAAAGTCTATCTTCCGAATTTGAAGTCGAATCTTATCAATTCTTATATGTTTGAGAGAGTTTGCAACTGACTTTGTCAGATATCGTCGATATACTTCCATTGAAGTCCATTGAGGTCGATTGTCACATTGTATTGATTGAAAATTTTCGAAGTCTATTTTCCGAATTTGAAGTCGAATCTCATCAATTCTTATATATTTGAGTGAGTTTGCAACTGACTTTCTCAGATATCGTCGATTTACATCCATTTTAGCCCATTGAGGACGATTTTCACTTTGTATTGATTGAAAATTTTCAAAGTCTATCTTCCGAATTTGAAGTCGAATCTTATCAATTCTTATATGTTTGAGAGAGTTTGTAACTGACTTTGTCAGATATCGTCGATATACTTCCATTGAAGTCCATTGAGGTCGATTGTCACTTTGTATTGATTGAAAATTTTCAAAGTCTATCTTCCTAATTTGATGTCGAATCTCATCAATTCTTATATATTTCAGTGAGTTTGCAACTAACTTTGTCAGCAATCTTCGATTTACTTCCATTGTAGCCCATTGAGGTCGATTGTCACTTTGTATTGAATGAAAATTTTCAAAGTCTATCTTCCGAATTTGAAGTCGAATCTCATCAATTCTTATATATTTGAGTGAGTTTGTAACTAACTCTGTCAGAAATCTTCGATTTACTTCCATTGAAGCCCATTGAGGTCGATTGTCACTTTGTATTGATTGAAAATTTTTAAAGTCCATCTCCCTAATTTGATGTCAAATCTCATCAATTCTTATATATTTGAGTGAGTTTGCAACTAACTCTAACAGAAATCTTCGATTTACTTCCATTGAAGCCCATTGAGGTCGATTGTCACTTTGTATTGATTGAAAATGTTCAAAGTCTATCTTCCGAATTTGAAGTCGAATCTCATCAATTCTTATATGTTTGAGTGAGTTTGCAACTGACTTTGTCAGATATCGTCGATTTACATCCATTGTATCCCATTGAGGACGATTGTCAATTTGTATTGATTCAAAATTTTCAAAGTCTATCTTCCGAATTTGAAGTCGAATCTTATCAATTCTTATATGTTTGAGAGAGTTTGCAACTGACTTTGTCAGATATCGTCGATATACTTCCATTGAAGTCCATTGAGGTCGATTGTCACTTTGTATTGATTCAAAATTTTCAAAGTCTATCTTCCGAATTTGATGACGAAACTCATCAATTCTTATATATTTTAGTGAGTTTGCAACTAACTTTGTCAGCAATCGTCGAATTACTTCCATTGAAGCCCATTGAGGTCGATTAACACTTTGTATTGATTGAAAATTTTCAAAGTCTATCTTCCGAATTTGAAGTCGAATCTTATCAATTCTTATATGTTTGAGAGAGTTTGCAACTGACTTTGTCAGATATCGTCGATTTACTTCCATTGAAGCCCATTGAGGTCAATTGTCACTTTGTATTTGTTGAAAATTTTCAAAGTCTATCTTCCGAATTTGAAGTCGAATCTTATCAATTCTTATATGTTTGAGAGAGTTTGCAACTGACTTTGTCAGATATCGTCGATATACTTCCATTGAAGTCCATTGAGGTCGATTGTCACTTTATATTGATTGAAAATTTTCGAAGTCTATTTTCCGAATTTGAAGTCGAATCTCATCAATTCTTATATATTTAAGTGAGTTTGCAACTGACTTTCTCAGATATCGTCGATTTACATCCATTGTAGCCCATTGAGGACGATTGTCACTTTGTATTGATTGAAAATTTTCAAAGTCTATCTTCCGAATTTGAATTTGAATCTTATCAATTCTTATATGTTTGAGAGAGTTTGCAACTGATTTTGTCAGCAATCTTCGATTTACTTCCATTGAAGCCCATTGAGGTCGATTGTCACTTTGTATTGATTGGAAATTTTTAAAGTCCATCTCCCTAATTTGATGTCGAATCTCATCAATTCTTATATATTTGAGTGAGTTTGCAACTAACTCTAACAGAAATATTCGATTCACTTCCATTGAAGCCCATTGAGGTCGATTGTCACTTTGTATTGATTGAAAATGTTCAAAGTCTATCTTCCTAATTTGATGACGAATCTCATCAATTCTCATATATTTTAGTGAGTTTGCAACTAACTTTGTCAGCAATCGTCGAATTACTTCCATTGAAGCCCATTGAGGTCGATTAACACTTTGTATTGATTGAAAATTTTCCAAGTCTATTTTCCGAATTTGAAGTCGAATCTCATTAATTCTTATATATTTGAGTGAGTTTGCAACTGACTTTGTCAGCAATCTCCGACTTACTTCCATTGAAGCCCATTGAGGTCGATTATCACTTTGTATTGATTGAAAATTTCCAAAGTCTATCTTCCTAATTTGATGTCGAATCTCATCAATTCTTATATATTTCAGTGAGTTTGCAACTAACTTTGTCAGCAATCTTCGATTTACTTCCATTGTAGCCCATTGAGGTCGATTGTCACTTTGTATTGAATGAAAATTTTCAAAGTCTATCTTCCGAATTTGAAGTCGAATCTCATCAACTCTTATATATTTGATTGAGTTTGCAACTGACTTTCTCAGATATCGTCGATTTACATCCATTTTAGCCCATTGAGGACGATTGTCACTTTGTATTGATTGAAAATTTTCAAAGTCTATCTTCCGAATTTGAAGTCGAATCTTATCAATTCTTATATGTTTGAGAGAGTTTGCAACTGACTTTGTCAGATATCGTCGATATACTTCCATTGAAGTCCATTGAGGTCGATTGTCACTTTGTATTGATTGAAAATTTTCGAAGTCTATTTTCCGAATTTGAAGTCGAATCTCATCAATTCTTATATATTTAAGTGAGTTTGCAACTGACTTTCTCAGATATCGTCGATTTACATCCATTGTAGCCCATTGAGGACGATTGTCACTTTGTATTGATTGAAAATTTTCAAAGTCTATCTTCCGAATTTGAATTTGAATCTTATCAATTCTTATATGTTTGAGAGAGTTTGCAACTGACTTTGTCAGATATCGTCGATTTACTTCCATTGAAGCCCATTGAGGTCGATTATCACTTTGTATTGATTGAAAATTTTCTAAGTCTATCTTCCTAATTTGATGTCGAATCTCATCAATTCTTATATATTTCAGTGAGTTTGCAACTAACTTTGTCAGCAATCTTCGATTTACTTCCATTGTAGCCCATTGAGGTCGATTGTCACTTTGTATTGAATGAAAATTTTCAAAGTCTATCTTCCGAATTTGAAGTCGAATCTCATCAATTCTTATATATTTGAGTGAGTTTGTAACTAACTCTGTCAGAAATCTTCGATTTACTTCCATTGAAGCCCATTGAGGTCGATTGTCACTTTGTATTGATTGAAAATTTTTAAAGTCCATCTCCCTAATTTGATGTCGAATCTCATCAATTCTTATATATTTGAGTGAGTTTGCAACTAACTCTAACAGAAATCTTCGATTCACTTCCATTGAAGCCCATTGAGGTCGATTGTCACTTTGTATTGATTGAAAATGTTCAAAGTCTATCTTCCTAATTTGATGACGAATCTCATCAATTCTTATATATTTTAGTGAGTTTGCAACTAACTTTGTCAGCAATCGTCGAATTACTTCCATTGAAGCCCATTGAGGTCGATTAACACTTTGTATTGATTGAAAATTTTCCAAGTCTATTTTCCGAATTTGAAGTCGAATCTCATTAATTCTTATATATTTGTGTGAGTTTGCAACTGACTTTGTCAGTAATCTCCGACTTACTTCCATTGAAGCCCATTGAGGTCGATTAACACTTTGTATTGATTGAAAATTTCCCAAGTCTATTTTCCGAATTTGAAGTCAAATCTCATTAATTCTTATATATTTGTGTGAGTTTGCAACTGACTTTGTCAGCAATCGTCGAATTACTTCCATTGAAGCCCATTGAGGTCGATTAACACTTTGTATTGATTGAAAATTTTCCAAGTCTATCTTCCAAATTTGAAGTCGAATCTCATCAATTCTTATATGTTTGAGTGAGTTTGCAACTGACTTTGTCAGCAATCTCTGATTTACTTCCATTGAAGCCTATTGAGGTCGATTGTTACTTAGTATTGAATGAAAATTTTCAAAGTCTATCTTCCAAATTTGAAGTCGAATCTTATCAATTCTTATATGTTTGAGAGAGTTTGCAACTGACTTTGTCAGATATCGTCGATTTACATCCATTTTAGCCCATTGAGGACGATTGTCACTTTGTATTGATTGAAAATTTTCAAAGTCTATATTCCTAATTTGATGTCGAATCTCATCAATTCTTATATATTTGAGTGAGTTTGTAACTAACTTTGTCAGCAATCGTCGATTTACTTCCATTGAAGCCCATTGAGGTCGATTATCACTTTGTATTGATTGAAAATTTTCAAAGTCTATCTTCCTAATTTGATGTCGAATCTCATCAATTCTTATATATTTCAGTGAGTTTGCAATTAACTTTGTCAGCAATCTTCGATTTACTTCCATTGTAGACCATTGAGGTCGATTGTCACTTTGTATTGAATGAAAATTTTCAAAGTCCACCTCCCTAATTTGATGTCGACTCTCATCAATTCTTATATATTTGAGTGAGTTTGCAACTAACTCTAACAGAAATCTTCGATTTACTTCCATTGAAACCCATTGAGGTCGATTGTCACTTTGTATTGATTGAAAATTTTCAAAGTCTATCTTCCTAATTTGATGTCGAAACTCATCAATTCTTATATATTTGAGTGAGTTTGCAACTAACTTTGTCAGCAAACTCCGATTTACTTCCATTGAAGCCCATTGAAGTCGATTGTCACTTTGTATTGAATGAAAATTTTCAAAGTCTATCTTCCTAATTTGATGTCGAATCTCATCAATTCTTATATATTCGAGTGAGTTTGTAACTAACTTTGTCAGCAATCGTCGATTTATTTCTATTGAAGCGCATTGAGGTCGATTGTCACTTTGTATTGATTGAAAATTTTCAAAGTCTATCTTCCTAATTTGATGACGAATCTCATCAATTCTTATATATTTTAGTGAGTTTGCAACTGACTTTGTCAGATATCGTCGATTTACTTCCATTGAAGCCCATTGAGGTCGATTATCACTTTGTATTGATTGAAAATTTTCAAAGTCTATCTTCCTAATTTGATGTCGAATCTCATCAATTCTTATATATTTCAGTGAGTTTGCAACTAACTTTGTCAGCAATCTTCGATTTACTTCCATTGTAGCCCATTGAGGTCGATTGTCACTTTGTATTGAATGAAAATTTTCAAAGTCTATCTTCCGAATTTGAAGTCGAATCTCATCAATTCTTATATATTTGAGTGAGTTTGTAACTAACTCTGTCAGAAATCTTCGATTTACTTCCATTGAAGCCCATTGAGGTCGATTGTCACTTTGTATTGATTGAAAATTTTTAAAGTCCATCTCCCTAATTTGATGTCGAATCTCATCAATTCTTATATATTTGAGTGAGTTTGCAACTAACTCTAACAGAAATCTTCGATTCACTTCCATTGAAGCCCATTGAGGTCGATTGTCACTTTGTATTGATTGAAAATGTTCAAAGTCTATCTTCCTAATTTGATGACGAATCTCATCAATTCTTATATATTTTAGTGAGTTTGCAACTAACTTTGTCAGCAATCGTCGAATTACTTCCATTGAAGCCCATTGAGGTCGATTAACACTTTGTATTGATTGAAAATTTTCCAAGTCTATCTTCCAAATTTGAAGTCGAATCTCATCAATTCTTATATGTTTGAGTGAGTTTGCAACTGACTTTGTCAGCAATCTCTGATTTACTTCCATTGAAGCCTATTGAGGTCGATTGTTACTTAGTATTGAATGAAAATTTTCAAAGTCTATCTTCCGAATTTGAAGTCGAATCTCATCAATTCTTATATGTTTGAGTGAGTTTGCAACTGACTTTGTCAGATATCGTCGATTTACATCCATTGTAGCCCATTGAGGACGATTGTCACTTTGTATTGATTCAAAATTTTCAAAGTCTATCTTCCGAATTTGAAGTCGAATCTTATCAATTCTTATATGTTTGAGAGAGTTTGCAACTGACTTTGTCAGATATCGTCGATTTACATCCATTTTAGCCCATTGAGGACGATTGTCACTTTGTATCGATTGAAAATTTTTAAAGTCTATATTCCTAATATGATGTCGAATCTCATCAATTCTTATATATTTGAGTGAGTTTGTAACTAACTTTGTCAGCAATCGTCGATTTACTTCCATTGAAGCCCATTGAGGTCGATTATCACTTTGTATTGATTGAAAATTTTCAAAGTCTATCTTCCTAATTTGATGTCGAATCTCATCAATTCTTATATATTTCAGTGAGTTTGCAATTAACTTTGTCAGCAAACTTCGATTTACTTCCATTGTAGACCATTGAGGTCGATTGTCACTTTGTATTGAATGAAAATTTTCAAAGTCTATCTTCCGAATTTGAAGTCGAATCTCATCAATTCTTATATATTTGAGTGAGTTTGTAACTAACTCTGTCAGAAATCTTCGATTTACTTCCATTGAAGCCCATTGACGTCGATTGTCACTTTGTATTGATTGAAAATTTTTAAAGTCCACCTCCCTAATTTGATGTCGAATCTCATCAATTCTTATATATTTGAGTGAGTTTGCAACTAACTCTAACAGAAATCTTCGATTTACTTCCATTGAAGCCCATTGAGGTCGATTGTCACTTTGTATTGAATGAAAATTTTCAAAGTCTATCTTCCTAATTTGATGTCGAAACTCATCAATTCTTATATATTTGAGTGAGTTTGCAACTAACTTTGTCAGCAAACTCCGATTTACTTCCATTGAAGCCCATTGAGGTCGATTGTCACTTTGTATTGAATGAAAATTTTCAAAGTCTATCTTCCTAATTTGATGTCGAATCTCATCCAATCTTATATATTCGAGTGAGTTTGTAACTAACTTTGTCAGCAATCGTCGATTTATTTCTATTGAAGCGCATTGAGGTCGATTGTCACTTTGTATTGATTGAAAATTTTCAAAGTCTATCTTCCTAATTTGATGACGAATCTCATCAATTCTTATATATTTTAGTGAGTTTGCAACTAACTTTGTCAGCAATCGTCGAATTACTTCCATTGAAGCCCATTGAGGTCGATTAACACTTTGTATTGATTGAAAATTTTCGAAGTCTATTTTCCGAATTTGAAGTCGAATCTCATCAATTCTTATATATTTGAGTGAGTTTGCAACTGACTATCTCAGATATCGTCGATTTACATCCATTGTAGCCCATTGAGGACGATTGTCACTTTATATTGATTGAAAATTTTCAAAGTCTATCTTCCAAATTTGAAGTCGAATCTCATCAATTCTTATATGTTTGAGTGAGTTTGCAACTGACTTTGTCAGCAATCTCTGATTTACTTCCATTGAAGCCTATTGAGGTCGATTGTTACTTAGTATTGAATGAAAATTTTCAAAGTCTATCTTCCGAATTTGAAGTCGAATCTCATCAATTCTTATATGTTTGAGTGAGTTTGCAACTGACTTTGTCAGATATCGTCGATTTACATCCATTGTAGCCCATTGAGGACGATTGTCACTTTGTATTGATTAAAAATTTTCAAAGTCTATCTTCCGAATTTGAAGTCGAATCTTATCAATTCTTATATGTTTGAGAGAGTTTGCAACTGACTTTGTCAGATATCGTCGATTTACATCCATTTTAGCCCATTGAGGACGATTGTCACTTTGTATCGATTGAAAATTTTCAAAGTCTATATTCCTAATTTGATGCCGAATCTCATCAATTCTTATATATTTGAGTGAGTTTGTAACTAACTTTGTCAGCAATCGTCGATTTACTTCCATTGAAGCCCATTGAGGTCGATTATCACTTTGTATTGATTGAAAATTTTCAAAGTCTATCTTCCTAATTTGATGTCGAATCTCATCAATTCTTATATATTTCAGTGAGTTTGCAATTAACTTTGTCAGCAATCTTCGATTTACTTCCATTGTAGACCATTGAGGTCGATTGTCACTTTGTATTGAATGAAAATTTTCAAAGTCTATCTTCCGAATTTGAAGTCGAATCTCATCAATTCTTATATATTTGAGTGAGTTTGTAACTAACTCTGTCAGAAATCTTCGATTTACTTCCATTGAAGCCCATTGACGTCGATTGTCACTTTGTATTGATTGAAAATTTTTAAAGTCCACCTCCCTAATTTGATGTCGAATCTCATCAATTCTTATATATTTGAGTGAGTTTGCAACTAACTCTAACAGAAATCTTCGATTTACTTCCATTGAAGCCCATTGAGGTCGATTGTCACTTTGTATTGATTGAAAATTTTCAAAGTCTATCTTCCTAATTTGATGTCGAATCTCATCAATTCTTATATATTTCAGTGAGTTTGCAACTAACTTTGTCAGCAATCTTCGATTTACTTCCATTGTAGCCCATTGAGGTCGATTGTCACTTTGTATTGAATGAAAATTTTCAAAGTCTATCTTCCGAATTTGAAGTCGAATCTCATCAATACTTATATATTTGAGTGAGTTTGCAACTAACTCTAACAGAAATCTTCGATTCACTTCCATTGAAGCCCATTGAGGTCGATTGTCACTTTGTATTGATTGAAAATGTTCAAAGTCTATCTTCCTAATTTGATGACGAATCTCATCAATTCTTATATATTTTAGTGAGTTTGCAACTAACTTTGTCAGCAATCGTCGAATTACTTCCATTGAAGCCCATTGAGGTCGATTAACACTTTGTATTGATTGAAAATTTTCCAAGTCTATCTTCCAAATTTGAAGTCGAATCTCATCAATTCTTATATGTTTGAGTGAGTTTGCAACTGACTTTGTCAGCAATCTCTGATTTACTTCCATTGAAGCCTATTGAGGTCGATTGTTACTTAGTATTGAATGAAAATTTTCAAAGTCTATCTTCCGAATTTGAAGTCGAATCTCATCAATTCTTATATGTTTGAGTGAGTTTGCAACTGACTTTGTCAGATATCGTCGATTTACATCCATTGTAGCCCATTGAGGACGATTGTCACTTTGTATTGATTCAAAATTTTCAAAGTCTATCTTCCGAATTTGAAGTCGAATCTTATCAATTCTTATATGTTTGAGAGAGTTTGCAACTGACTTTGTCAGATATCGTCGATTTACATCCATTTTAGCCCATTGAGGACGATTGTCACTTTGTATCGATTGAAAATTTTCAAAGTCTATATTCCTAATATGATGTCGAATCTCATCAATTCTTATATATTTGAGTGAGTTTGTAACTAACTTTGTCAGCAATCGTCGATTTACTTCCATTGAAGCCCATTGAGGTCGATTATCACTTTGTATTGATTGAAAATTTTCAAAGTCTATCTTCCTAATTTGATGTCGAATCTCATCAATTCTTATATATTTCAGTGAGTTTGCAATTAACTTTGTCAGCAAACTTCGATTTACTTCCATTGTAGACCATTGAGGTCGATTGTCACTTTGTATTGAATGAAAATTTTCAAAGTCTATCTTCCGAATTTGAAGTCGAATCTCATCAATTCTTATATATTTGAGTGAGTTTGTAACTAACTCTGTCAGAAATCTTCGATTTACTTCCATTGAAGCCCATTGAGGTCGATTGTCACTTTGTATTGATTGAAAATTTTCAAAGTCTATCTTCCTAATTTGATGTCGAATCTCATCAATTCTTATATATTTCAGTGAGTTTGCAATTAACTTTGTCAGCAAACTTCGATTTACTTCCATTGTAGACCATTGAGGTCGATTGTCACTTTGTATTGAATGAAAATTTTCAAAGTCTATCTTCCGAATTTGAAGTCGAATCTCATCAATTCTTATATATTTGAGTGAGTTTGTAACTAACTCTGTCAGAAATCTTCGATTTACTTCCATTGAAGCCCATTGACGTCGATTGTCACTTTGTATTGATTGAAAATTTTTAAAGTCCACCTCCCTAATTTGATGTCGAATCTCATCAATTCTTATATATTTGAGTGAGTTTGCAACTAACTCTAACAGAAATCTTCGATTTACTTCCATTGAAGCCCATTGAGGTCGATTGTCACTTTGTATTGATTGAAAATTTTCAAAGTCTATCTTCCTAATTTGATGTCGAAACTCATCAATTCTTATATATTTGAGTGAGTTCTTCCGAATTTGAAGTCGAATCTTATCAATTCTTATATGTTTGAGAGAGTTTGCAACTGACTTTGTCAGATATCGTCGATATACTTCCATTGAAGTCCATTGAGGTCGATTGTCACTTTGTATTGATTGAAAATTTTCGAAGTCTATTTTCCGAATTTGAAGTCGAATCTCATCAATTCTTATATATTTGAGTGAGTTTGCAACTGACTTTCTCAGATATCGTCGATTTACATCCATTTTAGCCCATTAAGGACGATTGTCACTTTGTATTGATTGAAAATTTTCAAAGTCTATCTTCCGAATTTGAAGTCGAATCTTATCAATTCTTATATGTTTGAGAGAGTTTGCAACTGACTTTGTCAGATATCGTCGATATACTTCCATTGAAGTCCATTGAGGTCGATTGTCACTTTGTATTGATTGAAAATTTTCGAAGTCTATTTTCCGAATTTGAAGTCGAATCTCATCAATTCTTATATATTTGAGTGAGTTTGCAACTGACTTTCTCAGATATCGTCGATTTACATCCATTGTAGCCCATTGAGGACGATTGTCACTTTATATTGATTGAAAATTTTCAAAGTCTATCTTCCGAATTTGAATTCGAATCTTATCAATTCTTATATGTTTGAGAGAGTTTGCAACTGACTTTGTCAGATATCGTCGATTTACTTCCATTGAAGCTCATTGAGGTCGATTATCACTTTGTATTGATTGAAAATTTTCAAAGTCTATCTTCCTAATTTGATGACGAATCTCATCAATTCTTATATATTTTAGTGAGTTTGCAACTGACTTTGTCAGATATCGTCGATTTACTTCCATTGAAGCCCATTGAGGTCGATTATCACTTTGTATTGATTGAAAATTTTCAAAGTCTATCTTCCTAATTTGATGTCGAATCTCATCAATTCTTATATATTTCAGTGAGTTTGCAACTAACTTTGTCAGCAATCTTCGATTTACTTCCATTGTAGCCCATTGAGGTCGATTGTCACTTTGTATTGAATGAAAATTTTCAAAGTCTATCTTCCGAATTTGAAGTCGAATCTCATCAATTCTTATATATTTGAGTGAGTTTGTAACTAACTCTGTCAGAAATCTTCGATTTACTTCCATTGAAGCCCATTGAGGTCGATTGTCACTTTGTATTGATTGAAAATTTTTAAAGTCCATCTCCCTAATTTGATGTCGAATCTCATCAATTCTTATATATTTGAGTGAGTTTGCAACTAACTCTAACAGAAATCTTCGATTCACTTCCATTGAAGCCCATTGAGGTCGATTGTCACTTTGTATTGATTGAAAATGTTCAAAGTCTATCTTCCTAATTTGATGACGAATCTCATCAATTCTTATATATTTTAGTGAGTTTGCAACTAACTTTGTCAGCAATCGTCGAATTACTTCCATTGAAGCCCATTGAGGTCGATTAACACTTTGTATTGATTGAAAATTTTCCAAGTCTATCTTCCAAATTTGAAGTCGAATCTCATCAATTCTTATATGTTTGAGTGAGTTTGCAACTGACTTTGTCAGCAATCTCTGATTTACTTCCATTGAAGCCTATTGAGGTCGATTGTTACTTAGTATTGAATGAAAATTTTCAAAGTCTATCTTCCGAATTTGAAGTCGAATCTCATCAATTCTTATATGTTTGAGTGAGTTTGCAACTGACTTTGTCAGATATCGTCGATTTACATCCATTGTAGCCCATTGAGGACGATTGTCACTTTGTATTGATTCAAAATTTTCAAAGTCTATCTTCCGAATTTGAAGTCGAATCTTATCAATTCTTATATGTTTGAGAGAGTTTGCAACTGACTTTGTCAGATATCGTCGATTTACATCCATTTTAGTCCATTGAGGACGATTGTCACTTTGTATCGATTGAAAATTTTCAAAGTCTATATTCCTAATATGATGTCGAATCTCATCAATTCTTATATATTTGAGTGAGTTTGTAACTAACTTTGTCAGCAATCGTCGATTTACTTCCATTGAAGCCCATTGAGGTCGATTATCACTTTGTATTGATTGAAAATTTTCCAAGTCTATCTTCCAAATTTGAAGTCGAATCTCATCAATTCTTATATGTTTGAGTGAGTTTGCAACTGACTTTGTCAGCAATCTCTGATTTACTTCCATTGAAGCCTATTGAGGTCGATTGTTACTTAGTATTGAATGAAAATTTTCAAAGTCTATCTTCCGAATTTGAAGTCGAATCTCATCAATTCTTATATGTTTGAGTGAGTTTGCAACTGACTTTGTCAGATATCGTCGATTTACATCCATTGTAGCCCATTGAGGACGATTGTCACTTTGTATTGATTCAAAATTTTCAAAGTCTATCTTCCGAATTTGAAGTCGAATCTTATCAATTCTTATATGTTTGAGAGAGTTTGCAACTGACTTTGTCAGATATCGTCGATTTACATCCATTTTAGCCCATTGAGGACGATTGTCACTTTGTATCGATTGAAAATTTTCAAAGTCTATATTCCTAATTTGATGCCGAATCTCATCAATTCTTATATATTTGAGTGAGTTTGTAACTAACTTTGTCAGCAATCGTCGATTTACTTCCATTGAAGCCCATTGAGGTCGATTATCACTTTGTATTGATTGAAAATTTTCAAAGTCTATCTTCCTAATTTGATGTCGAATCTCATCAATTCTTATATATTTCAGTGAGTTTGCAATTAACTTTGTCAGCAATCTTCGATTTACTTCCATTGTAGACCATTGAGGTCGATTGTCACTTTGTATTGAATGAAAATTTTCAAAGTCTATCTTCCGAATTTGAAGTCGAATCTCATCAATTCTTATATATTTGAGTGAGTTTGTAACTAACTCTGTCAGAAATCTTCGATTTACTTCCATTGAAGCCCATTGACGTCGATTGTCACTTTGTATTGATTGAAAATTTTTAAAGTCCACCTCCCTAATTTGATGTCGAATCTCATCAATTCTTATATATTTGAGTGAGTTTGCAACTAACTCTAACAGAAATCTTCGATTTACTTCCATTGAAGCCCATTGAGGTCGATTGTCACTTTGTATTGATTGAAAATTTTCAAAGTCTATCTTCCTAATTTGATGTCGAAACTCATCAATTCTTATATATTTGAGTGAGTTCTTCCGAATTTGAAGTCGAATCTTATCAATTCTTATATGTTTGAGAGAGTTTGCAACTGACTTTGTCAGATATCGTCGATATACTTCCATTGAAGTCCATTGAGGTCGATTGTCACTTTGTATTGATTGAAAATTTTCGAAGTCTATTTTCCGAATTTGAAGTCGAATCTCATCAATTCTTATATATTTGAGTGAGTTTGCAACTGACTTTCTCAGATATCGTCGATTTACATCCATTTTAGCCCATTGAGGACGATTGTCACTTTGTATTGATTGAAAATTTTCAAAGTCTATCTTCCGAATTTGAAGTCGAATCTTATCAATTCTTATATGTTTGAGAGAGTTTGCAACTGACTTTGTCAGATATCGTCGATATACTTCCATTGAAGTCCATTGAGGTCGATTGTCACTTTGTATTGATTGAAAATTTTCGAAGTCTATTTTCCGAATTTGAAGTCGAATCTCATCAATTCTTATATATTTGAGTGAGTTTGCAACTGACTTTCTCAGATATCGTCGATTTACATCCATTGTAGCCCATTGAGGACGATTGTCACTTTATATTGATTGAAAATTTTCAAAGTCTATCTTCCGAATTTGAATTCGAATCTTATCAATTCTTATATGTTTGAGAGAGTTTGCAACTGACTTTGTCAGATATCGTCGATTTACTTCCATTGAAGCCCATTGAGGTCGATTATCACTTTGTATTGATTGAAAATTTTCAAAGTCCACCTTCCTAATTTGATGTCGAATCTCATCAATTCTTATATATTTGAGTGAGTTTGCAACTAACTCTAACAGAAATCTTCGATTTACTTCCATTGAAGCCCATTGACGTCGATTGTCACTTTGTATTGATTGAAAATTTTTAGAGCCCACCTCCCTAATTTGATGTCGAATCTCATCAATTCTTATATATTTGAGTGAGTTTGCAACTAACTCTAACAGAAATCTTCGATTTACTTCCATTGAAGCCCATTGAGGTCGATTGTCACTTTGTATTGATTGAAAATTTTCAAAGTCTATCTTCCTAATTTGATGTCGAAACTCATCAATTCTTATATATTTGAGTGAGTTTGCAACTAACTTTGTCAGCAAACTCCGATTTACTTCCATTGAAGCCCATTGAGGTCGATTGTCACTTTGTATTGAATGAAAATTTTCAAAGTCTATCTTCCTAATTTGATGTCGAATCTCATCAATTCTTATATATTCGAGTGAGTTTGTAACTAACTTTGTCAGCAATCGTCGATTTATTTCTATTGAAGCGCATTGAGGTCGATTGTCACTTTGTATTGATTGAAAATTTTCAAAGTCTATCTTCCTAATTTGATGACGAATCTCATCAATTCTTATATATTTTAGTGAGTTTGCAACTAACTTTGTCAGCAATCGTCGAATTACTTCCATTGAAGCCCATTGAGGTCGATTAACACTTTGTATTGATTGAAAATTTTCAAAGTCTATCTTCCGAATTTGAAGTCGAATCTTATCAATTCTTATATGTTTGAGAGAGTTTGCAACTGACTTTGTCAGATATCGTCGATATACTTCCATTGAATTCCATTGAGGTCGATTGTCACTTTGTATTGATTGAAAATTTTCGAAGTCTATTTTCCGAATTTGAAGTCGAATCTCATCAATTCTTATATATTTGAGTGAGTTTGCAACTGACTTTCTCAGATATCGTCGATTTACATCCATTGTAGCCCATTGAGGACGATTGTCACTTTATATTGATTGAAAATTTTCAAAGTCTATCCTCCGAATTTGAATTCGAATCTTATCAATTCTTATATGTTTGAGAGAGTTTGCAACTGACTTTGTCAGATATCGTCGATATACTTCCATTGAAGTCCATTGAGGTCGATTGTCACTTTGTATTGATTGAAAATTTTCGAAGTCTATTTTCCGAATTTGAAGTCGAATCTCATCAATTCTTATATGTTTGAGTGAGTTTGCAACTGACTTTGTCAGATATCGTCGATTTACATCTATTGTAGCCCATTGAGGACGATTGTCAATTTGTATTGATTCAAAATTTTCAAAGTCTATCTTCCGAATTTGAAGTCGAATCTTATCAATTCTTATATGTTTGAGAGAGTTTGCAACTGACTTTGTCAGATATCGTCGATATACTTCCATTGAAGTCCATTGAGGTCGATTGTCACTTTGTATTGATTGAAAATTTTCAAAGTCTATCTTCCGAATTTGATGACGAATCTCATCAATTCTTATATATTTTAGTGAGTTTGCAACTGACTTTGTCAGCAATCTCTGATTTACTTCCATTGAAGCCTATTGAGGTCGATTGTCACTTAGTATTGAATGAAAATTTTCAAAGTCTATCTTCCGAATTTGAAGTCGAATCTTATCAATTCTTATATGTTTGAGAGAGTTTGCAACTGACTTTGTCAGATATCGTCGATATACTTCCATTGAAGTCCATTGAGGTCGATTGTCACTTTGTATTGATTGAAAATTTTCGAAGTCAATTTTCCGAATTTGAAGTCGAATCTCATCAATTCTTATATATTTGAGTGAGTTTGCAACTGACTTTCTCAGATATCGTCGATTTACATCAATTGTAGCCCATTAAGGACGATTGTCACTTTATATTGATTGAAAATTTTCAAAGTCTATCTTCCGAATTTGAAGTCGAATCTCATCAATTCTTATATGTTTGAGTGAGTTTGCAACTGACTTTGTCAGCAATCGTCGAATTACTTCCATTGAAGCCCATTGAGGTCGATTAACACTTTTTACTGATTGAAAATTTTCAAAGTCTATCTTCCGAATTTGAAGTCGAATCTTATCAATTCTTATATGTTTGAGAGAGTTTGCAACTGACTTTGTCAGATATCGTCGATATACTTCCATTGAAGTCCATTGAGGTCGATTGTCACTTTGTATTGATTGAAAATTTTCGAAGTCTATTTTCCGAATTTGAAGTCGAATCTCATCAATTCTTATATATTTGAGTGAGTTTGCAACTGACTTTGTCAGATATCGTCGATTTACATCCATTGTAGCCCATTGAGGACGATTGTCAATTTGTATTAATTCAAAATTTTCAAAGTCTATCTTCCGAATTTGAAGTCGAATCTTATCAATTCTTATATGTTTGAGAGAGTTTGCAACTGACTTTGTCAGATATCGTCGATATACTTCCATTGAAGTCCATTGAGGTCGATTGTCACTTTGTATTGATTGAAAACTTTCAAAGTCTATCTTCCGAATTTGATGACGAATCTCATCAATTCTTATATGTTTGAGAGAGTTTGCAACTGACTTTGTCAGATATCGTCGATATACTTCCATTGAAGTCCATTGAGGTCGATTGTCACTTTGTATTGATTGAAAATTTTCGAAGTCTATTTTCCGAATTTGAAGTCGAATCTCATCAATTCTTATATATTTGAGTGAGTTTGCAACTGACTTTGTCAGATATCGTCGATTTACATCCATTGTAGCCCATTGAGGACGATTGTCAATTTGTATTGATTCAAAATTTTCAAAGTCTATCTTCCGAATTTGAAGTCGAATCTTATCAATTCTTATATGTTTGAGAGAGTTTGCAACTGACTTTGTCAGATATCGTCGATATACTTCCATTGAAGTCCATTGAGGTCGATTGTCACTTTGTATTGATTGAAAATTTTCAAAGTCTATCTTCCGAATTTGATGACGAATCTCATCAATTCTTATATATTTTAGTGAGTTTGCAACTGACTTTGTCAGCAATCTCTGATTTACTTCCATTGAAGCCTATTGAGGTCGATTGTCACTTAGTATTGAATGAAAATTTTCAAAGTCTATCTTCCGAATTTGAAGTCGAATCTCATCAATTCTTATATGTTTGAGTGAGTTTGCAACTGACTTTGTCAGATATCGTCGATTTACATCCATTGTAGCCCATTGAGGACGATTGTCAATTTGTATTGATTCAAAATTTTCAAAGTCTATCTTCCGAATTTGAAGTCGAATCTTATCAATTCTTATATGTTTGAGAGAGTTTGCAACTGACTTTGTCAGATATCGTCGATATACTTCCATTGAAGTCCATTGAGGTCGATTGTCACTTTGTATTGATTGAAAATTTTCAAAGTCTATCTTCCGAATTTGAAGTCGAATCTTATCAATTCTTATATGTTTGAGAGAGTTTGCAACTGACTTTGTCAGATATCGTCGATATACTTCCATTGAAGTCCATTGAGGTCGATTGTCACTTTGTATTGATTGAAAAATTTCGAAGTCTATTTTCTGAATTTGAAGTCGAATCTCATCAATTCTTATATATTTGAGTGAGTTTGCAACTGACTTTCTCAGATATCGTCGATTTACATCCATTTTAGCCCATTGAGGACGATTGTCACTTTGTATTGATTGAAAATTTTCAAAGTCTATCTTCCGAATTTGAAGTCGAATCTTATCAATTCTTATATGTTTGAGAGAGTTTGCAACTGACTTTGTCAGATATCGTCGATATACTTCCATTGAAGTCCATTGAGGTCGATTGTCACTTTGTATTGATTGAAAATTTTCGAAGTCTATTTTCCGAATTTGAAGTCGAATCTCATCAATTCTTATATATTTGAGAGAGTTTGCAACTGACTTTGTCAGATATCGTCGATTTACTTCCATTGAAGCCCATTGAGGTCGATTATCACTTTGTATTGATTGAAAATTTTCAAAATCTATCTTCCTAATTTGATGTCGAATCTCATCAATTCTTATATATTTCAGTGAGTTTGCAACTTACTTTGTCAGCAATCTTCGATTTACTTCCATTGTAGCCCATTGAGGTCGATTGTCACTTTGTATTGAATGAAAATTTTCAAAGTCTATCTTCCGAATTTGAAGTCGAATCTCATCAATTCTTATATATTTGAGTGAGTTTGTAACTAACTCTGTCAGAAATCTTCGATTTACTTCCATTGAAGCCCATTGAGGTCGATTGTCACTTTGTATTGATTGAAAATGTTCAAAGTCTATCTTCCTAATTTGATGACGAATCTCATCAATTCTTATATATTTTAGTGAGTTTGCAACTAACTTTGTCAGCAAACGTCGAATTTCTTCCATTGAAGCCCATTGAGGTCGATTAACACTTTGTATTGATTGAAAATTTTCCAAGTCTATTTTCCGAATTTGAAGTCGAATCTCATTAATTCTTATATATTTGAGTGAGTTTGCAACTGACTTTGTCAGCAATCTCCGACTTACTTCCATTGAAGCCTATTGAGGTCGATTGTCACTTAGTATTGAATGAAAATTTTCAAAGTCTATCTTCCAAATTTGAAGTCGAATCTCATCAATTCTTATATGTTTGATTGAGTTTCCAACTGACTTTGTCAGCAATCTCTGATTTACTTCCATTGAAGCCTATTGAGGTCGATTGTTACTTAGTATTGAATGAAAATTTTCAAAGTCTATCTTCCGAATTTGAAGTCGAATCTCATCAATTCTTATATGTTTGAATGAGTTTGCAACTGACTTTGTCAGATATCGTCGATTTACATCCATTGTAGCCCATTGAGGACGATTGTCACTTTGTATTGATTCAAAATTTTCAAAGTCTATCTTCCGAATTTGAAGTCGAATCTTATCAATTCTTATATGTTTGAGAGAGTTTGCAACTGACTTTGTCAGATATCGTCGATTTACATCCATTTTAGCCCATTGAAGACGATTGTCACTTTGTATTGATTGAAAATTTTCAAAGTCTATCTTCCGAATTCGAAGTCGAATCTTATCAATTCTTATATATTTGAGTGAGTTTGCAACTAACTTTGTCAGCAAACTCCGATTTACTTCCATTGAAGCCCATTGAGGTCGATTGTCACTTTGTATTGATTGAAAATTTTCAAAGTCTATATTCCTAATTTGATATCGAATTTCATCAATTCTTATATATTTGAGTGAGTTTGTAACTAACTTTGTCAGCAATCGTCGATTTACTTCCATTGAAGCCCATTGAGGTCGATTATCACTTTGTTTTGATTGAAAATTTTCAAAGTCTATCTTCCTAATTTGATGTCGAATCTCATCAATTCTTATATATTTCAGTGAGATGGCAATTAACTTTGTCAGCAATCTTCGATTTACTTCCATTGTAGACCATTGAGGTCGATTGTCACTTTGTATTGAATGAAAATTTTCAAAGTGTATCTTCCGAATTTGAAGTCGAATCTCATCAATTCTTATATATTTGAGTGAGTTTGTAACTAACTCTGTCAGAAATCTTCGATTTACTTCCATTGAAGCCCATTGACGTCGATTGTCACTTTGTATTGATTGAAAATTTTTAAAGTCCACCTCCCTAATTTGATGTCGAATCTCATCAATTCTTATATATTTGAGTGAGTTTGCAACTAACTCTAACAGAAATCTTCGATTTACTTCCATTGAAGCCCATTGAGGTCGATTGTCACTTTGTATTGATTGAAAATTTTCAAAGTCTATCTTCCTAATTTGATGTCGAAACTCATCAATTCTTATATATTTGAGTGAGTTTGCAACTAACTTTGTCAGCAAACTCCGATTTACTTCCATTGAAGCCCATTGAGGTCGATTGTCACTTTGTATTGAATGAAAATTTTCAAAGTCTATCTTCCTAATTTGATGACGAATCTCATCAATTCTTATATATTTGAGTGAGTTTGCAACTAACTTTGTCAGCAATCGTCGATTTATTTCTATTGAAGCGCATTGAGGTCGATTGTCACTTTGTATTGATTGAAAATTTTCAAAGTCTATCTTCCTAATTTGATGACGAATCTCATCAATTCTTATATATTTTAGTGAGTTTGCAACTAACTTTGTTAGCAATCGTCGAATTACTTCCATTGAAGCCCATTGAGGTCGATTAACACTTTGTATTGATTGAAAATTTTCCAAGTCTATTTTCCGAATTTGAAGTCGAATCTCATTAATTCTTATATATTTGAGTGAGTTTGCAACTGACTTTGTCAGCAATCTCCGACTTACTTCCATTGAAGCCCATTGAGGTCGATTGTCACTTTGTATTGATTGAAAATTTTCAAAGTCTATCTTCCGAATTTGATGACGAATCTCATCAATTCTTATATATTTTAGTGAGTTTGCAACTGACTTTGTCAGCAATCTCTGATTTACTTCCATTGAAGCCTATTGAGGTCGATTGTCACTTTGTATTGATTGAAAATTTTCAAAGTCTATTCTCCGAATTTGATGACGAATCTCATCAATTCTTATATATTTTAGTGAGTTTGCAACTAACTTTGTCAGCAATCGTCGAATCACTTCCATTGAAGCCCATTGAGGTCGATTAACACTTTGTATTGATTGAAAATTTTCAAAGTCTATCTTCCGAATTTGAAGTCGAATCTTATCAATTCTTATATGTTTGAGAGAGTTTGCAACTGACTTTGTCAGATATCGTCGATATACTTCCATTGAAGTCCATTGAGGTCGATTGTCACTTTGTATTGATTGAAAATTTTCGAAGTCTATTTTCCGAATTTGAAGTCGAATCTCATCAATTCTTATATATTTGAGAGAGTTTGCAACTGACTTTGTCAGATATCGTCGATTTACTTCCATTGAAGCCCATTGAGGTCGATTATCACTTTGTATTGATTGAAAATTTTCAAAATCTATCTTCCTAATTTGATGTCGAATCTCATCAATTCTTATATATTTCAGTGAGTTTGCAACTTACTTTGTCAGCAATCTTCGATTTACTTCCATTGTAGCCCATTGAGGTCGATTGTCACTTTGTATTGAATGAAAATTTTCAAAGTCTATCTTCCGAATTTGAAGTCGAATCTCATCAATTCTTATATATTTGAGTGAGTTTGTAACTAACTCTGTCAGAAATCTTCGATTTACTTCCATTGAAGCCCATTGAGGTCGATTGTCACTTTGTATTGATTGAAAATGTTCAAAGTCTATCTTCCTAATTTGATGACGAATCTCATCAATTCTTATATATTTTAGTGAGTTTGCAACTAACTTTGTCAGCAAACGTCGAATTTCTTCCATTGAAGCCCATTGAGGTCGATTAACACTTTGTATTGATTGAAAATTTTCCAAGTCTATTTTCCGAATTTGAAGTCGAATCTCATTAATTCTTATATATTTGAGTGAGTTTGCAACTGACTTTGTCAGCAATCTCCGACTTACTTCCATTGAAGCCTATTGAGGTCGATTGTCACTTAGTATTGAATGAAAATTTTCAAAGTCTATCTTCCAAATTTGAAGTCGAATCTCATCAATTCTTATATGTTTGATTGAGTTTCCAACTGACTTTGTCAGCAATCTCTGATTTACTTCCATTGAAGCCTATTGAGGTCGATTGTTACTTAGTATTGAATGAAAATTTTCAAAGTCTATCTTCCGAATTTGAAGTCGAATCTCATCAATTCTTATATGTTTGAATGAGTTTGCAACTGACTTTGTCAGATATCGTCGATTTACATCCATTGTAGCCCATTGAGGACGATTGTCACTTTGTATTGATTCAAAATTTTCAAAGTCTATCTTCCGAATTTGAAGTCGAATCTTATCAATTCTTATATGTTTGAGAGAGTTTGCAACTGACTTTGTCAGATATCGTCGATTTACATCCATTTTAGCCCATTGAAGACGATTGTCACTTTGTATTGATTGAAAATTTTCAAAGTCTATCTTCCGAATTTGAAGTCGAATCTTATCAATTCTTATATATTTGAGTGAGTTTGCAACTAACTTTGTCAGCAAACTCCGATTTACTTCCATTGAAGCCCATTGAGGTCGATTGTCACTTTGTATTGATTGAAAATTTTCAAAGTCTATATTCCTAATTTGATATCGAATCTCATCAATTCTTATATATTTGAGTGAGTTTGTAACTAACTTTGTCAGCAATCGTCGATTTACTTCCATTGAAGCCCATTGAGGTCGATTATCACTTTGTTTTGATTGAAAATTTTCAAAGTCTATCTTCCTAATTTGATGTCGAATCTCATCAATTCTTATATATTTCAGTGAGATGGCAATTAACTTTGTCAGCAATCTTCGATTTACTTCCATTGTAGACCATTGAGGTCGATTGTCACTTTGTATTGAATGAAAATTTTCAAAGTGTATCTTCCGAATTTGAAGTCGAATCTCATCAATTCTTATATATTTGAGTGAGTTTGTAACTAACTCTGTCAGAAATCTTCGATTTACTTCCATTGAAGCCCATTGACGTCGATTGTCACTTTGTATTGATTGAAAATTTTTAAAGTCCACCTCCCTAATTTGATGTCGAATCTCATCAATTCTTATATATTTGAGTGAGTTTGCAACTAACTCTAACAGAAATCTTCGATTTACTTCCATTGAAGCCCATTGAGGTCGATTGTCACTTTGTATTGATTGAAAATTTTCAAAGTCTATCTTCCTAATTTGATGTCGAAACTCATCAATTCTTATATATTTGAGTGAGTTTGCAACTAACTTTGTCAGCAATCGTCGATTTATTTCTATTGAAGCGCATTGAGGTCGATTGTCACTTTGTATTGATTGAAAATTTTCAAAGTCTATCTTCCTAATTTGATGACGAATCTCATCAATTCTTATATATTTTAGTGAGTTTGCAACTAACTTTGTTAGCAATCGTCGAATTACTTCCATTGAAGCCCATTGAGGTCGATTAACACTTTGTATTGATTGAAAATTTTCCAAGTCTATTTTCCGAATTTGAAGTCGAATCTCATTAATTCTTATATATTTGAGTGGGTTTGCAACTGACTTTGTCAGCAATCTCCGACTTACTTCCATTGAAGCCCATTGAGGTCGATTGTCACTTTGTATTGATTGAAAATTTTCAAAGTCTATCTTCCGAATTTGATGACGAATCTCATCAATTCTTATATATTTTAGTGAGTTTGCAACTGACTTTGTCAGCAATCTCTGATTTACTTCCATTGAAGCCTATTGAGGTCGATTGTCACTTTGTATTGATTGAAAATTTTCAAAGTCTATTCTCCGAATTTGATGACGAATCTCATCAATTCTTATATATTTTAGTGAGTTTGCAACTAACTTTGTCAGCAATCGTCGAATCACTTCCATTGAAGCCCATTGAGGTCGATTAACACTTTGTATTGATTGAAAATTTTCAAAGTCTATCTTCCGAATTTGAAGTCGAATCTTATCAATTCTTATATGTTTGAGAGAGTTTGCAACTGACTTTGTCAGATATCGTCGATATACTTCCATTGAAGTCCATTGAGGTCGATTGTCACTTTGTATTGATTGAAAATTTTCGAAGTCTATTTTCCGAATTTGAAGTCGAATCTCATCAATTCTTATATATTTGAGTGAGTTTGCAACTGACCTTCTCAGATATCGTCGATTTACATCCATTTTAGCCCATTGAGGACGATTGTCACTTTGTATTGATTGAAAATTTTCTAAGTCTATCTTCCGAATTTGAAGTCGAATTTCAACATTTCTCAAATATTTGAGTAAGTTTGCATCTAACTTTGTCAGATATCATCGAATAACATCCATTGAAGCTCATTGAGGTCAACTGTCACTTTGTGTTGAATGAAAATTTTCAAAGTCTATCTTCCTAATTTGAAGTCGAATTTCAACATTTCTCAAATATTTGCGTAAGTTTGCATCTAACTTTGTCAGATATCATCGAATAACATCCATTGAAGCTCATTGAGGTCAACTGTCACTTTGTGTTAATTGAAAATTTTCAAAGTCTATCTTCCTAATTTGAAGTCGAATTTCAACATTTCTTATATATTTGAGTGAGTTTGCATCTAACTTTGTCAGATATCATCGAATAACATCCATTGAAGCTCATTGAGGTCAACTGTCACTTTGTGTTAATTGAAAATTTTCAAAGTCTATCTTCCTAATTTGAAGTCGAATTTCAACATTCCTCATATATTTAAGTGAGTTTGCATCTTACTTTGTCAGATATCATCGAATAACATCCATTGAAGCTCATTGAGGTCAACTGTTACTTTGTGTTGAATGAAAATTTTCAAAGTCTATCTTCCTAAGTTGAAGTCGAATTTCAACATTTCTTATATATTTGAGTAAGTTTGCATCTAACTTTGTCAGATATCATCGAATAACATCCATTGAAGCTCATTGAGGTCAACTGTCACTTTGTGTTAATTGAAAATTTTCAAAGTCTATCTTCCTAATTTGAAGTCGAATTTCAACATTTCTCAAATATTTGAGTAAGTTTGCATCTAACTTTGTCAGATATCATCGAATAACATCCATTGAAGCTCATGAGGTCAACTGTCACTTTTTGTTGAATGAAAATTTTCAAAGTCTATCTTCCTAATTTGAAGTCGAATTTCAACATTTCTTACATATTTGAGTGAGTTTGCATCTAACTTTGTCAGATATCATCGAATAACATCCATTGAAGCTCATTGAGGTCAACTGTCACTTTGTGTTGAATGAAAATTTTCAAAGTCTATCTTCCTAATTTGAAGTCGAATTTCAACATTTCTCAAATATTTGAGTAAGTTTGCATCTAACTTTGTCAGATATCATCGAATAACATCCATTGAAGCTCATGAGGTCAACTGTCACTTTTTGTTGAATGAAAATTTTCAAAGTCTATCTTCCTAATTTGAAGTCGAATTTCAACATTTCTTACATATTTGAGTGAGTTTGCATCTAACTTTGTCAGATATCATCGAATAACATCCATTGAAGCTCATTGAGGTCAACTGTCACTTTGTGTTAATTGAAAATTTTCAAAGTCTATCTTCCTAATTTGAAGTCGAATTTCAACATTCCTTATATATTTAAGTGAGTTTGCATCTTACTTTGTCAGATATCATCGAATAACATCCATTGAAGCTCATTGAGGTCAACTGTTACTTTGTGTTGAATGAAAATTTTCAAAGTCTATCTTCCTAAGTTGAAGTCGAATTTCAACATTTCTTATATATTTGAGTAAGTTTGCATCTAACTTTGTCAGATATCATCGAATAACATCCATTGAAGCTCATTGAGGTCAACTGTCACTTTGTGTTAATTGAAAATTTTCAAAGTCTATCTTCCTAATTTGAAGTCGAATTTCAACATTTCTTATATATTTAAGTGAGTTTGCATCTAACTTTGTCAGATATCATCGAATAACATCCATTGAAGCTCATTGAGGTCAACTGTCACTTTGTGTTGAATGAAAATTTTCAAAGTCTATCTTCCTAATTTGAAGTCGAATTTCAACATTTCTTATATATTTGAGAAGTTTGCATCTAACTTTGTCAGATATCATCGAATAACATCCATTGAAGCTCATTGAGGTCAACTGTCACTTTGTGTTAATTGAAAATTTTCAAAGTCTATCTTCCTAATTTGAAGTCGAATTTCAACATTTCTCAAATATTTGAGTAAGTTTGCATCTAACTTTGTCAGATATCATAGAATAACATCCATTGAAGCTCATGAGGTCAACTGTCACTTTGTGTTGAATGAAAATTTTCAAAGTCTATCTTCCTAATTTGAAGTCGAATTTCAACATTTCTTATATATTTGAGTGAGTTTGCATCTAACTTTGTCAGATATCATCGAATAACATCCATTGAAGCTCATTGAGGTCGTCACTTTGTGTTAATTGAAAATTTTCAAAGTCTATCTTCCTAATTTGAAGTCGAATTTCAACATTTCTTATATATTTAAGTGAGTTTGCATCTAACTTTGTCAGATATCATCGAATAACATCCATTGAAGCTCATTGAGGTCAACTGTCACTTTGTGTTGAATGAAAATTTTCAAAGTCTATCTTCCTAATTTGAAGTCGAATTTCAACATTTCTTATATATTTGAGTAAGTTTGCATTTAACTTTGTCAGATATCATCGAATAACATCCATTGAAGCTCATTGAGGTCAACTGTCACTTTGTGTTAATTGAAAATTTTCTAAGTCTATCTTCCTAATTTGAAGTCGAATTTCAACATTTCTTATATATTTAAGTGAGTTTGCATCTAACTTTGTCAGATATCATCGAATAACATCCATTGAAGCTCATTGAGGTCAACTGTCACTTTGTGTTGAATGAAAATTTTCAAAGTCTATCTTCCTAAGTTGAAGTCGAATTTCAACATTTCTTATATATTTGAGTGAGTTTGCATCTAACTTTGTCAGATATCATCCAATAACATCCATTGAAGCTCATTGAGGTCAACTGTCACTTTGTGTTAATTGAAAATTTTCAAAGTCTATCTTCCTAATTTGAAGTCGAATTTCAACATTTCTTATATATTTAAGTGAGTTTGCATCTAACTTTGTCAGATATCATCGAATAACATCCATTGAAGCTCATTGAGGTCAACTGTCACTTTGTGTTGAATGAAAATTTTCAAAGTCTATCTTCCTAATTTGAAGTCGAATTTCAACATTTCTTAAATATTTGAGTAAGTTTGCATCTAACTTTGTCAGATATCATCGAATAACATCCATTGAAGCTCATGAGGTCAACTGTCACTTTTTGTTGAATGAAAATTTTCAAAGTCTATCTTCCTAATTTGAAGTCGAATTTCAACATTTCTTATATATTTGAGTGAGTTTGCATCTAACTTTGTCAGATATCATCGAATAACATCCATTGAGGCTCATTGAGGTCAACTGTCACTTTTTGTTGAATGAAAATTTTCAAAGTCTAACTTCCTAATTTGAAGTCGAATTTCAACATTTCTTATATATTTGAGTGAGTTTGCATCTAACTTTGTCAGATATCATCGAATAACATCCATTGAAGCTCATTGAGGTCAACTGTCACTTTGTGTTGAATGAAAATTTTCAAAGTCTATCTTCCTAATTTGAAGTCGAATTTCAACATTTCTTATATATTTGAGAAGTTTGCATCTAACTTTGTCAGATATCATCGAATAACATCCATTGAAGCTCATTGAGGTCAACTGTCACTTTGTGTTAATTGAAAATTTTCAAAGTCTATCTTCCTAATTTGAAGTCGAATTTCAACATTTCTCAAATATTTGAGTAAGTTTGCATCTAACTTTGTCAGATATCATAGAATAACATCCATTGAAGCTCATGAGGTCAACTGTCACTTTGTGTTGAATGAAAATTTTCAAAGTCTATCTTCCTAATTTGAAGTCGAATTTCAACATTTCTTATATATTTAAGTGAGTTTGCATCTAACTTTGTCAGATATCATCGAATAACATCCATTGAAGCTCATTGAGGTCAACTGTCACTTTGTGTTGAATGAAAATTTTCAAAGTCTATCTTCCTAATTTGAAGTCGAATTTCAACATTTCTTATATATTTGAGTAAGTTTGCATTTAACTTTGTCAGATATCATCGAATAACATCCATTGAAGCTCATTGAGGTCAACTGTCACTTTGTGTTAATTGAAAATTTTCTAAGTCTATCTTCCTAATTTGAAGTCGAATTTCAACATTTCTTATATATTTAAGTGAGTTTGCATCTAACTTTGTCAGATATCATCGAATAACATCCATTGAAGCTCATTGAGGTCAACTGTCACTTTGTGTTGAATGAAAATTTTCAAAGTCTATCTTCCTAAGTTGAAGTCGAATTTCAACATTTCTTATATATTTGAGTGAGTTTGCATCTAACTTTGTCAGATATCATCGAATAACATCCATTGAAGCTCATTGAGGTCAACTGTCACTTTGTGTTAATTGAAAATTTTCAAAGTCTATCTTCCTAATTTGAAGTCGAATTTCAACATTTCTTATATATTTAAGTGAGTTTGCATCTAACTTTGTCAGATATCATCGAATAACATCCATTGAAGCTCATTGAGGTCAACTGTCACTTTGTGTTGAATGAAAATTTTCAAAGTCTATCTTCCTAATTTGAAGTCGAATTTCAACATTTCTTAAATATTTGAGTAAGTTTGCATCTAACTTTGTCAGATATCATCGAATAACATCCATTGAAGCTCATGAGGTCAACTGTCACTTTTTGTTGAATGAAAATTTTCAAAGTCTATCTTCCTAATTTGAAGTCGAATTTCAACATTTCTTATATATTTGAGTGAGTTTGCATCTAACTTTGTCAGATATCATCGAATAACATCCATTGAGGCTCATTGAGGTCAACTGTCACTTTTTGTTGAATGAAAATTTTCAAAGTCTAACTTCCTAATTTGAAGTCGAATTTCAACATTTCTTATATATTTGAGTGAGTTTGCATCTAACTTTGTCAGATATCATCGAATAACATCCATTGAAGCTCATTGAGGTCAACTATCACTTTGTGTTGAATGAAAATTTTCAAAGTCTATCTTCCTAATTTGAAGTCGAATTTCAACATTTCTTATATATTTGAGTGAGTTTGCATCTAACTTTGTCAGATATCATCGAATAACATCCATTGAAGCTCATTGAGGTCAACTGTCACTTTGTGTTGAATGAAAATTTTCAAAGTCTATCTTCCTAATTTGAAGTCGAATTTCAACATTTCTTATATATTTGAGTGAGTTTGCATCTAACTTTGTCAGATATCATCGAATAACATCCATTGAAGCTCATTGAGGTCAACTGTCACTTTTTGTTGAATGAAAATTTTCAAAGTCTATCTTCCTAATTTGAAGTCGAATTTCAAGATTTCTTATATATTTGAGTGAGTTTGCATCTAACTTTGTCAGATATCATCGAATAACATCCATTGAAGCTCATTGAGGTCAACTATCACTTTTTGTTGAATGAAAATTTTCAAAGTCTATCTTCCTAATTTGAAGTCGAATTTCAACATTTCTTATATATTTGAGTGAGTTTGCATCTAACTTTGTCAGATATCATCGAATAACATCCATTGAAGCTCATTGAGGTCAACTATCAATTTGTGTTGAATGAAAATTTTCAAAGTCTATCTTCCTAATTTGAAGTCGAATTTCAACATTTCTTATATATTTGAGTGAGTTTGCATCTAACTTTGTCAGATATCATCGAATAACATCCATTGAAGCTCATTGAGGTCAACTATCACTTTGTGTTGAATGAAAATTTTCAAAGTCTATCTTCCTAATTTGAAGTCGAATTTCAACATTTCTTATATATTTGAGTGAGTTTGCATCTAACTTTGTCAGATATCATCGAATAACATTTATTGAAGCTCATTGAGGTCAACTATCACTTTGTGTTGAATGAAAATTTTCAAAGTCTATCTTCCTAAGTTGAAGTCGAATTTCAACATTTCTTATATATTTGAGTGAGTTTGCATCTAACTTTGTCAGATATCATCGAATAACATCCATTGAAGCTCATTGAGGTCAACTATCACTTTGTGTTGAATGAAAATTTTCAAAGTCTATCTTCCTAATTTGAAGTCGAATTTCAACATTTCTTATATATTTGAGTGAGTTTGCATCTAACTTTGTCAGATATCATCGAATAACATCCATTGAAGCTCATTGAGGTCAACTGTCACTTTGTGTTGAATGAAAATTTTCAAAGTCTATCTTCCTAATTTGAAGTCGAATTTCAACATTTCTTAAATATTTGAGTAAGTTTGCATCTAACTTTGTCAGATATCATCGAATAACATCCATTGAAGCTCATGAGGTCAACTGTCACTTTTTGTTGAATGAAAATTTTCAAAGTCTATCTTCCTAATTTGAAGTCGAATTTCAACATTTCTTATATATTTGAGTGAGTTTGCATCTAACTTTGTCAGATATCATCGAATAACATCCATTGAGGCTCATTGAGGTCAACTGTCACTTTTTGTTGAATGAAAATTTTCAAAGTCTAACTTCCTAATTTGAAGTCGAATTTCAACATTTCTTATATATTTGAGTGAGTTTGCATCTAACTTTGTCAGATATCATCGAATAACATCCATTGAAGCTCATTGAGGTCAACTATCACTTTGTGTTGAATGAAAATTTTCAAAGTCTATCTTCCTAATTTGAAGTCGAATTTCAACATTTCTTATATATTTGAGTGAGTTTGCATCTAACTTTGTCAGATATCATCGAATAACATCCATTGAAGCTCATTGAGGTCAACTATCAATTTGTGTTGAATGAAAATTTTCAAAGTCTATCTTCCTAATTTGAAGTCGAATTTCAACATTTCTTATATATTTGAGTGAGTTTGCATCTAACTTTGTCAGATATCATCGAATAACATCCATTGAGGCTCATTGAGGTCAACTGTCACTTTTTGTTGAATGAAAATTTTCAAAGTCTAACTTCCTAATTTGAAGTCGAATTTCAACATTTCTTATATATTTGAGTGAGTTTGCATCTAACTTTGTCAGATATCATCGAATAACATCCATTGAAGCTCATTGAGGTCAACTATCACTTTGTGTTGAATGAAAATTTTTAAAGTCTATCTTCCTAATTTGAAGTCGAATTTCAACATTTCTTATATATTTGAGTGAGTTTGCATCTAACTTTGTCAGATATCATCGAATAACATCCATTGAAGCTCATTGAGGTCAACTATCACTTTGTGTTGAATGAAAATTTTCAAAGTCTATCTTCCTAATTTGAAGTCGAATTTCAACATTTCTTATATATTTGAGTGAGTTTGCATCTAACTTTGTCAGATATCATCGAATAACATCCATTGAGGCTCATTGAGGTCAACTGTCACTTTTTGTTGAATGAAAATTTTCAAAGTCTAACTTCCTAATTTGAAGTCGAATTTCAACATTTCTTATATATTTGAGTGAGTTTGCATCTAACTTTGTCAGATATCATCGAATAACATCCATTGAAGCTCATTGAGGTCAACTATCACTTTGTGTTGAATGAAAATTTTTAAAGTCTATCTTCCTAATTTGAAGTCGAATTTCAACATTTCTTATATATTTGAGTGAGTTTGCATCTAACTTTGTCAGATATCATCGAATAACATCCATTGAAGCTCATTGAGGTCAACTATCACTTTGTGTTGAATGAAAATTTTCAAAGTCTATCTTCCTAATTTGAAGTCGAATTTCAACATTTCTTATATATTTGAGTGAGTTTGCATCTAACTTTGTCAGATATCATCGAATAACATTTATTGAAGCTCATTGAGGTCAACTGTCAATTTGTGTTAATTGAAAATTTTCAAAGTCTATCTTCCTAATTTGAAGTCGAATTTCAACATTTCTTATATATTTGAGTAAGTTTGCATCTAACTTTGTCAGATATTATCGAATAACATCCATTGAAGCTCATTGAGGTCAACTATCACTTTGTGTTGAATGAAAATTTTCAAAGTCTATCTTCCTAAGTTGAAGTCGAATTTCAACATTTCTTATATATTTGAGTGAGTTTGCATCTAACTTTGTCAGATATCATCGAATAACATCCATTGAAGCTTATTGAGGTCAACTGTCACTTTTTGTTGAATGAAAATTTTCAAAGTCTATCTTCTTAATTTGAAGTCGAATTTCAACATTTCTTATATATTTGAGTGAGTTTGCATCTAACTTTGTCAGATATCATCGAATAACATCCATTGAAGCTCATTGAGGTCAACTGTCACTTTGTGTTAATTGAAAATTTTCAAAGTCTATCTTCCTAATTTGAAGTCGAATTTCAACATTTCTTATATATTTAAGTGAGTTTGCATCTAACTTTGTCAGATATCATCGAATAACATCCATTGAAGCTCATTGAGGTCAACTGTCACTTTGTGTTGAATGAAAATTTTCAAAGTCTATCTTCCTAATTTGAAGTCGAATTTCAACATTTCTTATATATTTGAGTAAGTTTGCATCTAACTTTGTCAGATATTATCGAATAACATCCATTGAAGCTCATTGAGGTCAACTATCACTTTGTGTTGAATGAAAATTTTTAAAGTCTATCTTCCTAATTTGAAGTCGAATTTCAACATTTCTTATATATTTGAGTGAGTTTGCATCTAACTTTGTCAGATATCATCGAATAACATCCATTGAAGCTCATTGAGGTCAACTATCACTTTGTGTTGAATGAAAATTTTCAAAGTCTATCTTCCTAATTTGAAGTCGAATTTCAACATTTCTTATATATTTGAGTGAGTTTGCATCTAACTTTGTCAGATATCATCGAATAACATTTATTGAAGCTCATTGAGGTCAACTGTCAATTTGTGTTAATTGAAAATTTTCAAAGTCTATCTTCCTAATTTGAAGTCGAATTTCAACATTTCTTATATATTTGAGTAAGTTTGCATCTAACTTTGTCAGATATTATCGAATAACATCCATTGAAGCTCATTGAGGTCAACTATCACTTTGTGTTGAATGAAAATTTTCAAAGTCTATCTTCCTAAGTTGAAGTCGAATTTCAACATTTCTTATATATTTGAGTGAGTTTGCATCTAACTTTGTCAGATATCATCGAATAACATCCATTGAAGCTTATTGAGGTCAACTGTCACTTTTTGTTGAATGAAAATTTTCAAAGTCTATCTTCTTAATTTGAAGTCGAATTTCAACATTTCTTATATATTTGAGTGAGTTTGCATCTAACTTTGTCAGATATCATCGAATAACATCCATTGAAGCTCATTGAGGTCAACTGTCACTTTGTGTTAATTGAAAATTTTCAAAGTCTATCTTCCTAATTTGAAGTCGAATTTCAACATTTCTTATATATTTAAGTGAGTTTGCATCTAACTTTGTCAGATATCATCGAATAACATCCATTGAAGCTCATTGAGGTCAACTGTCACTTTGTGTTGAATGAAAATTTTCAAAGTCTATCTTCCTAATTTGAAGTCGAATTTCAACATTTCTTATATATTTGAGTAAGTTTGCATCTAACTTTGTCAGATATTATCGAATAACATCCATTGAAGCTCATTGAGGTCAACTATCACTTTGTGTTGAATGAAAATTTTCAAAGTCTATCTTCCTAAGTTGAAGTCGAACTTCAACATTTCTTATATATTTGAGTGAGTTTGCATCTAACTTTGTCAGATATCATCGAATAACATCCATTGAGGCTCATTGAGGTCAACTATCACTTTGTGTTGAATGAAAATTTTCAAAGTCTATCTTCCTAATTTGAAGTCGAATTTCAACATTTCTTATATATTTGAGTGAGTTTGCATCTAACTTTGTCAGATATCATCGAATAACATCCATTGAGGCTCATTGAGGTCAACTGTCACTTTTTGTTGAATGAAAATTTTCAAAGTCTAACTTCCTAATTTGAAGTCGAATTTCAACATTTCTTATATATTTGAGTGAGTTTGCATCTAACTTTGTCAGATATCATCGAATAACATCCATTGAAGCTCATTGAGGTCAACTGTCACTTTGTGTTGAATGAAAATTTTCAAAGTCTATCTTCCTAAGTTGAAGTCGAATTTCAACATTTCTTATATATTTGAGTGAGTTTGCATCTAACTTTGTCAGATATCATCGAATAACATCCATTGAAGCTCATTGAGGTCAACTGTCACTTTGTGTTGAATGAAAATTTTCAAAGTCTATCTTCCTAATTTGAAGTCGAATTTCAACATTTCTTATATATTTGAGTAAGTTTGCATTTAACTTTGTCAGATATCATCGAATAACATCCATTGAAGCTCATTGAGGTCAACTGTCACTTTGTGTTAATTGAAAATTTTCTAAGTCTATCTTCCTAATTTGAAGTCGAATTTCAACATTTCTTATATATTTAAGTGAGTTTGCATCTAACTTTGTCAGATATCATCGAATAACATCCATTGAAGCTCATTGAGGTCAACTGTCACTTTGTGTTAATTGAAAATTTTCAAAGTCTATCTTCCTAATTTGAAGTCGAATTTCAACATTTCTTATATATTTAAGTGAGTTTGCATCTAACTTTGTCAGATATCATCGAATAACATCCATTGAAGCTCATTGAGGTCAACTGTCACTTTGTGTTGAATGAAAATTTTCAAAGTCTATCTTCCTAATTTGAAGTCGAATTTCAACATTTCTTATATATTTGAGTGAGTTTGCATCTAACTTTGTCAGATATCATCGAATAACATCCATTGAGGCTCATTGAGGTCAACTGTCACTTTTTGTTGAATGAAAATTTTCAAAGTCTAACTTCCTAATTTGAAGTCGAATTTCAACATTTCTTATATATTTGAGTAAGTTTGCATTTAACTTTGTCAGATATCATCGAATAACATCCATTGAAGCTCATTGAGGTCAACTGTCACTTTGTGTTAATTGAAAATTTTCTAAGTCTATCTTCCTAATTTGAAGTCGAATTTCAACATTTCTTATATATTTAAGTGAGTTTGCATCTAACTTTGTCAGATATCATCGAATAACATCCATTGAAGCTCATTGAGGTCAACTGTCACTTTGTGTTAATTGAAAATTTTCAAAGTCTATCTTCCTAATTTGAAGTCGAATTTCAACATTTCTTATATATTTAAGTGAGTTTGCATCTAACTTTGTCAGATATCATCGAATAACATCCATTGAAGCTCATGAGGTCAACTGTCACTTTTTGTTGAATGAAAATTTTCAAAGTCTATCTTCCTAATTTGAAGTCGAATTTCAACATTTCTTATATATTTGAGTGAGTTTGCATCTAACTTTGTCAGATATCATCGAATAACATCCATTGAAGCTCATTGAGGTCAACTGTCACTTTGTGTTGAATGAAAATTTTCAAAGTCTATCTTCCTAATTTGAAGTCGAATTTCAACATTTCTTAAATATTTGAGTAAGTTTGCATCTAACTTTGTCAGATATCATCGAATAACATCCATTGAAGCTCATGAGGTCAACTGTCACTTTTTGTTGAATGAAAATTTTCAAAGTCTATCTTCCTAATTTGAAGTCGAATTTCAACATTTCTTATATATTTGAGTGAGTTTGCATCTAACTTTGTCAGATATCATCGAATAACATCCATTGAGGCTCATTGAGGTCAACTGTCACTTTTTGTTGAATGAAAATTTTCAAAGTCTATCTTCCTAATTTGAAGTCGAATTTCAACATTTCTTATATATTTGAGTAAGTTTGCATTTAACTTTGTCAGATATCATCGAATAACATCCATTGAAGCTCATTGAGGTCAACTGTCACTTTGTGTTAATTGAAAATTTTCTAAGTCTATCTTCCTAATTTGAAGTCGAATTTCAACATTTCTTATATATTTAAGTGAGTTTGCATCTAACTTTGTCAGATATCATCGAATAACATCCATTGAAGCTCATTGAGGTCAACTGTCACTTTGTGTTAATTGAAAATTTTCAAAGTCTATCTTCCTAATTTGAAGTCGAATTTCAACATTTCTTGAATATTTAAGTGAGTTTGCATCTAACTTTGTCAGATATCATCGAATAACATCCATTGAAGCTCATGAGGTCAACTGTCACTTTTTGTTGAATGAAAATTTTCAAAGTCTATCTTCCTAATTTGAAGTCGAATTTCAACATTTCTTATATATTTGAGTGAGTTTGCATCTAACTTTGTCAGATATCATCGAATAACATCCATTGAGGCTCATTGAGGTCAACTGTCACTTTTTGTTGAATGAAAATTTTCAAAGTCTAACTTCCTAATTTGAAGTCGAATTTCAACATTTCTTATATATTTGAGTGAGTTTGCATCTAACTTTGTCAGATATCATCGAATAACATCCATTGAAGCTCATTGAGGTCAACTATCACTTTGTGTTGAATGAAAATTTTCAAAGTCTATCTTCCTAATTTGAAGTCGAATTTCAACATTTCTTATATATTTGAGTGAGTTTGCATCTAACTTTGTCAGATATCATCGAATAACATCCATTGAAGCTCATTGAGGTCAACTGTCACTTTGTGTTGAATGAAAATTTTCAAAGTCTATCTTCCTAATTTGAAGTCGAATTTCAACATTTCTTATATATTTGAGTGAGTTTGCATCTAACTTTGTCAGATATCATCGAATAACATCCATTGAAGCTCATTGAGGTCAACTGTCACTTTTTGTTGAATGAAAATTTTCAAAGTCTATCTTCCTAATTTGAAGTCGAATTTCAAGATTTCTTATATATTCGAGTGAGTTTGCATCTAACTTTGTCAGATATCATCGAATAACATCCATTGAAGCTCATTGAGGTCAACTATCACTTTTTGTTGAATGAAAATTTTCAAAGTCTATCTTCCTAATTTGAAGTCGAATTTCAACATTTCTTATATATTTGAGTGAGTTTGCATCTAACTTTGTCAGATATCATCGAATAACATCCATTGAAGCTCATTGAGGTCAACTATCACTTTGTGTTGAATGAAAATTTTCAAAGTCTATCTTCCTAATTTGAAGTCGAATTTCAACATTTCTTATATATTTGAGTGAGTTTGCATCTAACTTTGTCAGATATCATCGAATAACATCCATTGAAGCTCATTGAGGTCAACTGTCACTTTGTGTTGAATGAAAATTTTCAAAGTCTATCTTCCTAATTTGAAGTCGAATTTCAACATTTCTTAAATATTTGAGTAAGTTTGCATCTAACTTTGTCAGATATCATCGAATAACATCCATTGAAGCTCATGAGGTCAACTGTCACTTTTTGTTGAATGAAAATTTTCAAAGTCTATCTTCCTAATTTGAAGTCGAATTTCAACATTTCTTATATATTTGAGTGAGTTTGCATCTAACTTTGTCAGATATCATCGAATAACATCCATTGAGGCTCATTGAGGTCAACTGTCACTTTTTGTTGAATGAAAATTTTCAAAGTCTAACTTCCTAATTTGAAGTCGAATTTCAACATTTCTTATATATTTGAGTGAGTTTGCATCTAACTTTGTCAGATATCATCGAATAACATCCATTGAAGCTCATTGAGGTCAACTATCACTTTGTGTTGAATGAAAATTTTCAAAGTCTATCTTCCTAATTTGAAGTCGAATTTCAACATTTCTTATATATTTGAGTGAGTTTGCATCTAACTTTGTCAGATATCATCGAATAACATCCATTGAAGCTCATTGAGGTCAACTGTCACTTTGTGTTGAATGAAAATTTTCAAAGTCTATCTTCCTAATTTGAAGTCGAATTTCAACATTTCTTAAATATTTGAGTAAGTTTGCATCTAACTTTGTCAGATATCATCGAATAACATCCATTGAAGCTCATGAGGTCAACTGTCACTTTTTGTTGAATGAAAATTTTCAAAGTCTATCTTCCTAATTTGAAGTCGAATTTCAACATTTCTTATATATTTGAGTGAGTTTGCATCTAACTTTGTCAGATATCATCGAATAACATCCATTGAGGCTCATTGAGGTCAACTGTCACTTTTTGTTGAATGAAAATTTTCAAAGTCTAACTTCCTAATTTGAAGTCGAATTTCAACATTTCTTATATATTTGAGTGAGTTTGCATCTAACTTTGTCAGATATCATCGAATAACATCCATTGAAGCTCATTGAGGTCAACTATCACTTTGTGTTGAATGAAAATTTTCAAAGTCTATCTTCCTAAGTTGAAGTCGAATTTCAACATTTCTTATATATTTGAGTGAGTTTGCATCTAACTTTGTCAGATATCATCGAATAACATCCATTGAAGCTCATTGAGGTCAACTATCACTTTGTGTTGAATGAAAATTTTCAAAGTCTATCTTCCTAATTTGAAGTCGAATTTCAACATTTCTTATATATTTGAGTGAGTTTGCATCTAACTTTGTCAGATATCATCGAATAACATCCATTGAAGCTCATTGAGGTCAACTGTCACTTTGTGTTGAATGAAAATTTTCAAAGTCTATCTTCCTAATTTGAAGTCGAATTTCAACATTTCTTAAATATTTGAGTAAGTTTGCATCTAACTTTGTCAGATATCATCGAATAACATCCATTGAAGCTCATGAGGTCAACTGTCACTTTTTGTTGAATGAAAATTTTCAAAGTCTATCTTCCTAATTTGAAGTCGAATTTCAACATTTCTTATATATTTGAGTGAGTTTGCATCTAACTTTGTCAGATATCATCGAATAACATCCATTGAGGCTCATTGAGGTCAACTGTCACTTTTTGTTGAATGAAAATTTTCAAAGTCTAACTTCCTAATTTGAAGTCGAATTTCAACATTTCTTATATATTTGAGTGAGTTTGCATCTAACTTTGTCAGATATCATCGAATAACATCCATTGAAGCTCATTGAGGTCAACTATCACTTTGTGTTGAATGAAAATTTTCAAAGTCTATCTTCCTAATTTGAAGTCGAATTTCAACATTTCTTATATATTTGAGTGAGTTTGCATCTAACTTTGTCAGATATCATCGAATAACATCCATTGAAGCTCATTGAGGTCAACTATCAATTTGTGTTGAATGAAAATTTTCAAAGTCTATCTTCCTAATTTGAAGTCGAATTTCAACATTTCTTATATATTTGAGTGAGTTTGCATCTAACTTTGTCAGATATCATCGAATAACATCCATTGAGGCTCATTGAGGTCAACTGTCAATTTGTGTTAATTGAAAATTTTCAAAGTCTAACTTCCTAATTTGAAGTCGAATTTCAACATTTCTTATATATTTGAGTGAGTTTGCATCTAACTTTGTCAGATATCATCGAATAACATCCATTGAAGCTCATTGAGGTCAACTGTCACTTTGTGTTGAATGAAAATTTTCAAAGTCTATCTTCCTAATTTGAAGTCGAATTTCAACATTTCTTAAATATTTGAGTAAGTTTGCATCTAACTTTGTCAGATATCATCGAATAACATCCATTGAAGCTCATGAGGTCAACTGTCACTTTTTGTTGAATGAAAATTTTCAAAGTCTATCTTCCTAATTTGAAGTCGAATTTCAACATTTCTTATATATTTGAGTGAGTTTGCATCTAACTTTGTCAGATATCATCGAATAACATCCATTGAGGCTCATTGAGGTCAACTGTCACTTTTTGTTGAATGAAAATTTTCAAAGTCTAACTTCCTAATTTGAAGTCGAATTTCAACATTTCTTATATATTTGAGTGAGTTTGCATCTAACTTTGTCAGATATCATCGAATAACATCCATTGAAGCTCATTGAGGTCAACTATCACTTTGTGTTGAATGAAAATTTTCAAAGTCTATCTTCCTAATTTGAAGTCGAATTTCAACATTTCTTATATATTTGAGTGAGTTTGCATCTAACTTTGTCAGATATCATCGAATAACATCCATTGAAGCTCATTGAGGTCAACTGTCACTTTGTGTTGAATGAAAATTTTCAAAGTCTATCTTCCTAATTTGAAGTCGAATTTCAACATTTCTTAAATATTTGAGTAAGTTTGCATCTAACTTTGTCAGATATCATCGAATAACATCCATTGAAGCTCATGAGGTCAACTGTCACTTTTTGTTGAATGAAAATTTTCAAAGTCTATCTTCCTAATTTGAAGTCGAATTTCAACATTTCTTATATATTTGAGTGAGTTTGCATCTAACTTTGTCAGATATCATCGAATAACATCCATTGAGGCTCATTGAGGTCAACTGTCACTTTTTGTTGAATGAAAATTTTCAAAGTCTAACTTCCTAATTTGAAGTCGAATTTCAACATTTCTTATATATTTGAGTGAGTTTGCATCTAACTTTGTCAGATATCATCGAATAACATCCATTGAAGCTCATTGAGGTCAACTATCACTTTGTGTTGAATGAAAATTTTCAAAGTCTATCTTCCTAAGTTGAAGTCGAATTTCAACATTTCTTATATATTTGAGTGAGTTTGCATCTAACTTTGTCAGATATCATCGAATAACATCCATTGAAGCTCATTGAGGTCAACTATCACTTTGTGTTGAATGAAAATTTTCAAAGTCTATCTTCCTAATTTGAAGTCGAATTTCAACATTTCTTATATATTTGAGTGAGTTTGCATCTAACTTTGTCAGATATCATCGAATAACATCCATTGAAGCTCATTGAGGTCAACTGTCACTTTGTGTTGAATGAAAATTTTCAAAGTCTATCTTCCTAATTTGAAGTCGAATTTCAACATTTCTTAAATATTTGAGTAAGTTTGCATCTAACTTTGTCAGATATCATCGAATAACATCCATTGAAGCTCATGAGGTCAACTGTCACTTTTTGTTGAATGAAAATTTTCAAAGTCTATCTTCCTAATTTGAAGTCGAATTTCAACATTTCTTATATATTTGAGTGAGTTTGCATCTAACTTTGTCAGATATCATCGAATAACATCCATTGAGGCTCATTGAGGTCAACTGTCACTTTTTGTTGAATGAAAATTTTCAAAGTCTAACTTCCTAATTTGAAGTCGAATTTCAACATTTCTTATATATTTGAGTGAGTTTGCATCTAACTTTGTCAGATATCATCGAATAACATCCATTGAAGCTCATTGAGGTCAACTATCACTTTGTGTTGAATGAAAATTTTCAAAGTCTATCTTCCTAATTTGAAGTCGAATTTCAACATTTCTTATATATTTGAGTGAGTTTGCATCTAACTTTGTCAGATATCATCGAATAACATCCATTGAAGCTCATTGAGGTCAACTATCAATTTGTGTTGAATGAAAATTTTCAAAGTCTATCTTCCTAATTTGAAGTCGAATTTCAACATTTCTTATATATTTGAGTGAGTTTGCATCTAACTTTGTCAGATATCATCGAATAACATCCATTGAGGCTCATTGAGGTCAACTGTCAATTTGTGTTAATTGAAAATTTTCAAAGTCTAACTTCCTAATTTGAAGTCGAATTTCAACATTTCTTATATATTTGAGTGAGTTTGCATCTAACTTTGTCAGATATCATCGAATAACATCCATTGAAGCTCATTGAGGTCAACTATCACTTTGTGTTGAATGAAAATTTTTAAAGTCTATCTTCCTAATTTGAAGTCGAATTTCAACATTTCTTATATATTTGAGTGAGTTTGCATCTAACTTTGTCAGATATCATCGAATAACATCCATTGAAGCTCATTGAGGTCAACTATCACTTTGTGTTGAATGAAAATTTTCAAAGTCTATCTTCCTAATTTGAAGTCGAATTTCAACATTTCTTATATATTTGAGTGAGTTTGCATCTAACTTTGTCAGATATCATCGAATAACATCCATTGAGGCTCATTGAGGTCAACTGTCACTTTTTGTTGAATGAAAATTTTCAAAGTCTAACTTCCTAATTTGAAGTCGAATTTCAACATTTCTTATATATTTGAGTGAGTTTGCATCTAACTTTGTCAGATATCATCGAATAACATCCATTGAAGCTCATTGAGGTCAACTATCACTTTGTGTTGAATGAAAATTTTTAAAGTCTATCTTCCTAATTTGAAGTCGAATTTCAACATTTCTTATATATTTGAGTGAGTTTGCATCTAACTTTGTCAGATATCATCGAATAACATCCATTGAAGCTCATTGAGGTCAACTATCACTTTGTGTTGAATGAAAATTTTCAAAGTCTATCTTCCTAATTTGAAGTCGAATTTCAACATTTCTTATATATTTGAGTGAGTTTGCATCTAACTTTGTCAGATATCATCGAATAACATTTATTGAAGCTCATTGAGGTCAACTGTCAATTTGTGTTAATTGAAAATTTTCAAAGTCTATCTTCCTAATTTGAAGTCGAATTTCAACATTTCTTATATATTTGAGTAAGTTTGCATCTAACTTTGTCAGATATTATCGAATAACATCCATTGAAGCTCATTGAGGTCAACTATCACTTTGTGTTGAATGAAAATTTTCAAAGTCTATCTTCCTAAGTTGAAGTCGAATTTCAACATTTCTTATATATTTGAGTGAGTTTGCATCTAACTTTGTCAGATATCATCGAATAACATCCATTGAAGCTTATTGAGGTCAACTGTCACTTTTTGTTGAATGAAAATTGTCAAAGTCTATCTTCTTAATTTGAAGTCGAATTTCAACATTTCTTATATATTTGAGTGAGTTTGCATCTAACTTTGTCAGATATCATCGAATAACATCCATTGAAGCTCATTGAGGTCAACTGTCACTTTGTGTTAATTGAAAATTTTCAAAGTCTATCTTCCTAATTTGAAGTCGAATTTCAACATTTCTTATATATTTAAGTGAGTTTGCATCTAACTTTGTCAGATATCATCGAATAACATCCATTGAAGCTCATTGAGGTCAACTGTCACTTTGTGTTGAATGAAAATTTTCAAAGTCTATCTTCCTAATTTGAAGTCGAATTTCAACATTTCTTATATATTTGAGTAAGTTTGCATCTAACTTTGTCAGATATTATCGAATAACATCCATTGAAGCTCATTGAGGTCAACTATCACTTTGTGTTGAATGAAAATTTTCAAAGTCTATCTTCCTAAGTTGAAGTCGAACTTCAACATTTCTTATATATTTGAGTGAGTTTGCATCTAACTTTGTCAGATATCATCGAATAACATCCATTGAAGCTCATTGAGGTCAACTATCACTTTGTGTTGAATGAAAATTTTCAAAGTCTATCTTCCTAATTTGAAGTCGAATTTCAACATTTCTTATATATTTGAGTGAGTTTGCATCTAACTTTGTCAGATATCATCGAATAACATTTATTGAAGCTCATTGAGGTCAACTGTCACTTTGTGTTAATTGAAAATTTTCAAAGTCTATCTTCCTAATTTGAAGTCGAATTTCAACATTTCTTATATATTTGAGTGAGTTTGCATCTAACTTTGTCAGATATCATCGAATAACATCCATTGAGGCTCATTGAGGTCAACTGTCACTTTTTGTTGAATGAAAATTTTCAAAGTCTAACTTCCTAATTTGAAGTCGAATTTCAACATTTCTTATATATTTGAGTGAGTTTGCATCTAACTTTGTCAGATATCATCGAATAACATCCATTGAAGCTCATTGAGGTCAACTATCACTTTGTGTTGAATGAAAATTTTCAAAGTCTATCTTCCTAAGTTGAAGTCGAATTTCAACATTTCTTATATATTTGAGTGAGTTTGCATCTAACTTTGTCAGATATCATCGAATAACATCCATTGAAGCTCATTGAGGTCAACTATCACTTTGTGTTGAATGAAAATTTTCAAAGTCTATCTTCCTAATTTGAAGTCGAATTTCAACATTTCTTATATATTTGAGTGAGTTTGCATCTAACTTTGTCAGATATCATCGAATAACATCCATTGAAGCTCATTGAGGTCAACTGTCACTTTGTGTTGAATGAAAATTTTCAAAGTCTATCTTCCTAATTTGAAGTCGAATTTCAACATTTCTTAAATATTTGAGTAAGTTTGCATCTAACTTTGTCAGATATCATCGAATAACATCCATTGAAGCTCATGAGGTCAACTGTCACTTTTTGTTGAATGAAAATTTTCAAAGTCTATCTTCCTAATTTGAAGTCGAATTTCAACATTTCTTATATATTTGAGTGAGTTTGCATCTAACTTTGTCAGATATCATCGAATAACATCCATTGAGGCTCATTGAGGTCAACTGTCACTTTTTGTTGAATGAAAATTTTCAAAGTCTATCTTCCTAATTTGAAGTCGAATTTCAACATTTCTTATATATTTGAGTGAGTTTGCATCTAACTTTGTCAGATATCATCGAATAACATCCATTGAAGCTCATTGAGGTCAACTGTCACTTTGTGTTGAATGAAAATTTTCAAAGTCTATCTTCCTAATTTGAAGTCGAATTTCAACATTTCTTAAATATTTGAGTAAGTTTGCATCTAACTTTGTCAGATATCATCGAATAACATCCATTGAAGCTCATGAGGTCAACTGTCACTTTTTGTTGAATGAAAATTTTCAAAGTCTAACTTCCTAATTTGAAGTCGAATTTCAACATTTCTTATATATTTGAGTGAGTTTGCATCTAACTTTGTCAGATATCATCGAATAACATCCATTGAAGCTCATTGAGGTCAACTATCACTTTGTGTTGAATGAAAATTTTCAAAGTCTATCTTCCTAATTTGAAGTCGAATTTCAACATTTCTTATATATTTGAGTGAGTTTGCATCTAACTTTGTCAGATATCATCGAATAACATCCATTGAAGCTCATTGAGGTCAACTATCAATTTGTGTTGAATGAAAATTTTCAAAGTCTATCTTCCTAATTTGAAGTCGAATTTCAACATTTCTTATATATTTGAGTGAGTTTGCATCTAACTTTGTCAGATATCATCGAATAACATCCATTGAGGCTCATTGAGGTCAACTGTCAATTTGTGTTAATTGAAAATTTTCAAAGTCTAACTTCCTAATTTGAAGTCGAATTTCAACATTTCTTATATATTTGAGTGAGTTTGCATCTAACTTTGTCAGATATCATCGAATAACATCCATTGAAGCTCATTGAGGTCAACTATCACTTTGTGTTGAATGAAAATTTTTAAAGTCTATCTTCCTAATTTGAAGTCGAATTTCAACATTTCTTATATATTTGAGTGAGTTTGCATCTAACTTTGTCAGATATCATCGAATAACATCCATTGAAGCTCATTGAGGTCAACTATCACTTTGTGTTGAATGAAAATTTTCAAAGTCTATCTTCCTAATTTGAAGTCGAATTTCAACATTTCTTATATATTTGAGTGAGTTTGCATCTAACTTTGTCAGATATCATCGAATAACATCCATTGAGGCTCATTGAGGTCAACTGTCACTTTTTGTTGAATGAAAATTTTCAAAGTCTAACTTCCTAATTTGAAGTCGAATTTCAACATTTCTTATATATTTGAGTGAGTTTGCATCTAACTTTGTCAGATATCATCGAATAACATCCATTGAAGCTCATTGAGGTCAACTATCACTTTGTGTTGAATGAAAATTTTTAAAGTCTATCTTCCTAATTTGAAGTCGAATTTCAACATTTCTTATATATTTGAGTGAGTTTGCATCTAACTTTGTCAGATATCATCGAATAACATCCATTGAAGCTCATTGAGGTCAACTATCACTTTGTGTTGAATGAAAATTTTCAAAGTCTATCTTCCTAATTTGAAGTCGAATTTCAACATTTCTTATATATTTGAGTGAGTTTGCATCTAACTTTGTCAGATATCATCGAATAACATTTATTGAAGCTCATTGAGGTCAACTGTCAATTTGTGTTAATTGAAAATTTTCAAAGTCTATCTTCCTAATTTGAAGTCGAATTTCAACATTTCTTATATATTTGAGTAAGTTTGCATCTAACTTTGTCAGATATTATCGAATAACATCCATTGAAGCTCATTGAGGTCAACTATCACTTTGTGTTGAATGAAAATTTTCAAAGTCTATCTTCCTAAGTTGAAGTCGAATTTCAACATTTCTTATATATTTGAGTGAGTTTGCATCTAACTTTGTCAGATATCATCGAATAACATCCATTGAAGCTTATTGAGGTCAACTGTCACTTTTTGTTGAATGAAAATTGTCAAAGTCTATCTTCTTAATTTGAAGTCGAATTTCAACATTTCTTATATATTTGAGTGAGTTTGCATCTAACTTTGTCAGATATCATCGAATAACATCCATTGAAGCTCATTGAGGTCAACTGTCACTTTGTGTTAATTGAAAATTTTCAAAGTCTATCTTCCTAATTTGAAGTCGAATTTCAACATTTCTTATATATTTAAGTGAGTTTGCATCTAACTTTGTCAGATATCATCGAATAACATCCATTGAAGCTCATTGAGGTCAACTGTCACTTTGTGTTGAATGAAAATTTTCAAAGTCTATCTTCCTAATTTGAAGTCGAATTTCAACATTTCTTATATATTTGAGTAAGTTTGCATCTAACTTTGTCAGATATTATCGAATAACATCCATTGAAGCTCATTGAGGTCAACTATCACTTTGTGTTGAATGAAAATTTTCAAAGTCTATCTTCCTAAGTTGAAGTCGAACTTCAACATTTCTTATATATTTGAGTGAGTTTGCATCTAACTTTGTCAGATATCATCGAATAACATCCATTGAAGCTCATTGAGGTCAACTATCACTTTGTGTTGAATGAAAATTTTCAAAGTCTATCTTCCTAATTTGAAGTCGAATTTCAACATTTCTTATATATTTGAGTGAGTTTGCATCTAACTTTGTCAGATATCATCGAATAACATTTATTGAAGCTCATTGAGGTCAACTGTCACTTTGTGTTAATTGAAAATTTTCAAAGTCTATCTTCCTAATTTGAAGTCGAATTTCAACATTTCTTATATATTTGAGTGAGTTTGCATCTAACTTTGTCAGATATCATCGAATAACATCCATTGAGGCTCATTGAGGTCAACTGTCACTTTTTGTTGAATGAAAATTTTCAAAGTCTAACTTCCTAATTTGAAGTCGAATTTCAACATTTCTTATATATTTGAGTGAGTTTGCATCTAACTTTGTCAGATATCATCGAATAACATCCATTGAAGCTCATTGAGGTCAACTATCACTTTGTGTTGAATGAAAATTTTCAAAGTCTATCTTCCTAATTTGAAGTCGAATTTCAACATTTCTTATATATTTGAGTGAGTTTGCATCTAACTTTGTCAGATATCATCGAATAACATTTATTGAAGCTCATTGAGGTCAACTGTCAATTTGTGTTAATTGAAAATTTTCAAAGTCTAACTTCCTAATTTGAAGTCGAATTTCAACATTTCTTATATATTTGAGTGAGTTTGCATCTAACTTTGTCAGATATCATCGAATAACATCCATTGAAGCTCATTGAGGTCAACTATCACTTTGTGTTGAATGAAAATTTTCAAAGTCTATCTTCCTAATTTGAAGTCGAATTTCAACATTTCTTATATATTTGAGTGAGTTTGCATCTAACTTTGTCAGATATCATCGAATAACATTTATTGAAGCTCATTGAGGTCAACTGTCAATTTGTGTTAATTGAAAATTTTCAAAGTCTATCTTCCTAATTTGAAGTCGAATTTCAACATTTCTTATATATTTGAGTAAGTTTGCATCTAACTTTGTCAGATATTATCGAATAACATCCATTGAAGCTCATTGAGGTCAACTATCACTTTGTGTTGAATGAAAATTTTCAAAGTCTATCTTCCTAAGTTGAAGTCGAATTTCAACATTTCTTATATATTTGAGTGAGTTTGCATCTAACTTTGTCAGATATCATCGAATAACATCCATTGAAGCTCATGAGGTCAACTGTCACTTTTTGTTGAATAAAAATTTTCAAAGTCTATCTTCCTAATTTGAAGTCGAATTTCAACATTTCTTATATATTTGAGTGAGTTTGCATCTAACTTTGTCAGATATCATCGAATAACATCCATTGAAGCTCATTGAGGTCAACTGTCACTTTGTGTTGAATGAAAATTTTCAAAGTCTATCTTCCTAATTTGAAGTCGAATTTCAACATTTCTTAAATATTTGAGTAAGTTTGCATCTAACTTTGTCAGATATCATCGAATAACATCCATTGAAGCTCATGAGGTCAACTGTCACTTTTTGTTGAATGAAAATTTTCAAAGTCTATCTTCCTAATTTGAAGTCGAATTTCAACATTTCTTATATATTTGAGTGAGTTTGCATCTAACTTTGTCAGATATCATCGAATAACATCCATTGAGGCTCATTGAGGTCAACTGTCACTTTTTGTTGAATGAAAATTTTCAAAGTCTATCTTCCTAATTTGAAGTCGAATTTCAACATTTCTTATATATTTGAGTAAGTTTGCATTTAACTTTGTCAGATATCATCGAATAACATCCATTGAAGCTCATTGAGGTCAACTGTCACTTTGTGTTAATTGAAAATTTTCTAAGTCTATCTTCCTAATTTGAAGTCGAATTTCAACATTTCTTATATATTTAAGTGAGTTTGCATCTAACTTTGTCAGATATCATCGAATAACATCCATTGAAGCTCATTGAGGTCAACTGTCACTTTGTGTTAATTGAAAATTTTCAAAGTCTATCTTCCTAATTTGAAGTCGAATTTCAACATTTCTTATATATTTAAGTGAGTTTGCATCTAACTTTGTCAGATATCATCGAATAACATCCATTGAAGCTCATGAGGTCAACTGTCACTTTTTGTTGAATGAAAATTTTCAAAGTCTATCTTCCTAATTTGAAGTCGAATTTCAACATTTCTTATATATTTGAGTGAGTTTGCATCTAACTTTGTCAGATATCATCGAATAACATCCATTGAGGCTCATTGAGGTCAACTGTCACTTTTTGTTGAATGAAAATTTTCAAAGTCTAACTTCCTAATTTGAAGTCGAATTTCAACATTTCTTATATATTTGAGTGAGTTTGCATCTAACTTTGTCAGATATCATCGAATAACATCCATTGAAGCTCATTGAGGTCAACTATCACTTTGTGTTGAATGAAAATTTTCAAAGTCTATCTTCCTAATTTGAAGTCGAATTTCAACATTTCTTATATATTTGAGTGAGTTTGCATCTAACTTTGTCAGATATCATCGAATAACATCCATTGAAGCTCATTGAGGTCAACTGTCACTTTGTGTTGAATGAAAATTTTCAAAGTCTATCTTCCTAATTTGAAGTCGAATTTCAACATTTCTTATATATTTGAGTGAGTTTGCATCTAACTTTGTCAGATATCATCGAATAACATCCATTGAAGCTCATTGAGGTCAACTGTCACTTTTTGTTGAATGAAAATTTTCAAAGTCTATCTTCCTAATTTGAAGTCGAATTTCAAGATTTCTTATATATTCGAGTGAGTTTGCATCTAACTTTGTCAGATATCATCGAATAACATCCATTGAAGCTCATTGAGGTCAACTATCACTTTTTGTTGAATGAAAATTTTCAAAGTCTATCTTCCTAATTTGAAGTCGAATTTCAACATTTCTTATATATTTGAGTGAGTTTGCATCTAACTTTGTCAGATATCATCGAATAACATCCATTGAAGCTCATTGAGGTCAACTATCACTTTGTGTTGAATGAAAATTTTCAAAGTCTATCTTCCTAATTTGAAGTCGAATTTCAACATTTCTTATATATTTGAGTGAGTTTGCATCTAACTTTGTCAGATATCATCGAATAACATCCATTGAAGCTCATTGAGGTCAACTGTCACTTTGTGTTGAATGAAAATTTTCAAAGTCTATCTTCCTAATTTGAAGTCGAATTTCAACATTTCTTAAATATTTGAGTAAGTTTGCATCTAACTTTGTCAGATATCATCGAATAACATCCATTGAAGCTCATGAGGTCAACTGTCACTTTTTGTTGAATGAAAATTTTCAAAGTCTATCTTCCTAATTTGAAGTCGAATTTCAACATTTCTTATATATTTGAGTGAGTTTGCATCTAACTTTGTCAGATATCATCGAATAACATCCATTGAGGCTCATTGAGGTCAACTGTCACTTTTTGTTGAATGAAAATTTTCAAAGTCTAACTTCCTAATTTGAAGTCGAATTTCAACATTTCTTATATATTTGAGTGAGTTTGCATCTAACTTTGTCAGATATCATCGAATAACATCCATTGAAGCTCATTGAGGTCAACTATCACTTTGTGTTGAATGAAAATTTTCAAAGTCTATCTTCCTAATTTGAAGTCGAATTTCAACATTTCTTATATATTTGAGTGAGTTTGCATCTAACTTTGTCAGATATCATCGAATAACATCCATTGAAGCTCATTGAGGTCAACTATCACTTTGTGTTGAATGAAAATTTTCAAAGTCTATCTTCCTAATTTGAAGTCGAATTTCAACATTTCTTATATATTTGAGTGAGTTTGCATCTAACTTTGTCAGATATCATCGAATAACATTTATTGAAGCTCATTGAGGTCAACTATCACTTTGTGTTGAATGAAAATTTTCAAAGTCTATCTTCCTAAGTTGAAGTCGAATTTCAACATTTCTTATATATTTGAGTGAGTTTGCATCTAACTTTGTCAGATATCATCGAATAACATCCATTGAAGCTCATTGAGGTCAACTATCACTTTGTGTTGAATGAAAATTTTCAAAGTCTATCTTCCTAATTTGAAGTCGAATTTCAACATTTCTTATATATTTGAGTGAGTTTGCATCTAACTTTGTCAGAAATCATCGAATAACATCCATTGAAGCTCATTGAGGTCAACTGTCACTTTGTGTTGAATGAAAATTTTCAAAGTCTATCTTCCTAATTTGAAGTCGAATTTCAACATTTCTTAAATATTTGAGTAAGTTTGCATCTAACTTTGTCAGATATCATCGAATAACATCCATTGAAGCTCATGAGGTCAACTGTCACTTTTTGTTGAATGAAAATTTTCAAAGTCTATCTTCCTAATTTGAAGTCGAATTTCAACATTTCTTATATATTTGAGTGAGTTTGCATCTAACTTTGTCAGATATCATCGAATAACATCCATTGAGGCTCATTGAGGTCAACTGTCACTTTTTGTTGAATGAAAATTTTCAAAGTCTAACTTCCTAATTTGAAGTCGAATTTCAACATTTCTTATATATTTGAGTGAGTTTGCATCTAACTTTGTCAGATATCATCGAATAACATCCATTGAAGCTCATTGAGGTCAACTATCACTTTGTGTTGAATGAAAATTTTCAAAGTCTATCTTCCTAAGTTGAAGTCGAATTTCAACATTTCTTATATATTTGAGTGAGTTTGCATCTAACTTTGTCAGATATCATCGAATAACATCCATTGAAGCTCATTGAGGTCAACTATCACTTTGTGTTGAATGAAAATTTTCAAAGTCTATCTTCCTAATTTGAAGTCGAATTTCAACATTTCTTATATATTTGAGTGAGTTTGCATCTAACTTTGTCAGATATCATCGAATAACATCCATTGAAGCTCATTGAGGTCAACTGTCACTTTGTGTTGAATGAAAATTTTCAAAGTCTATCTTCCTAATTTGAAGTCGAATTTCAACATTTCTTAAATATTTGAGTAAGTTTGCATCTAACTTTGTCAGATATCATCGAATAACATCCATTGAAGCTCATGAGGTCAACTGTCACTTTTTGTTGAATGAAAATTTTCAAAGTCTATCTTCCTAATTTGAAGTCGAATTTCAACATTTCTTATATATTTGAGTGAGTTTGCATCTAACTTTGTCAGATATCATCGAATAACATCCATTGAGGCTCATTGAGGTCAACTGTCACTTTTTGTTGAATGAAAATTTTCAAAGTCTAACTTCCTAATTTGAAGTCGAATTTCAACATTTCTTATATATTTGAGTGAGTTTGCATCTAACTTTGTCAGATATCATCGAATAACATCCATTGAAGCTCATTGAGGTCAACTATCACTTTGTGTTGAATGAAAATTTTCAAAGTCTATCTTCCTAATTTGAAGTCGAATTTCAACATTTCTTATATATTTGAGTGAGTTTGCATCTAACTTTGTCAGATATCATCGAATAACATCCATTGAAGCTCATTGAGGTCAACTATCAATTTGTGTTGAATGAAAATTTTCAAAGTCTATCTTCCTAATTTGAAGTCGAATTTCAACATTTCTTATATATTTGAGTGAGTTTGCATCTAACTTTGTCAGATATCATCGAATAACATCCATTGAGGCTCATTGAGGTCAACTGTCAATTTGTGTTAATTGAAAATTTTCAAAGTCTAACTTCCTAATTTGAAGTCGAATTTCAACATTTCTTATATATTTGAGTGAGTTTGCATCTAACTTTGTCAGATATCATCGAATAACATCCATTGAAGCTCATTGAGGTCAACTATCACTTTGTGTTGAATGAAAATTTTTAAAGTCTATCTTCCTAATTTGAAGTCGAATTTCAACATTTCTTATATATTTGAGTGAGTTTGCATCTAACTTTGTCAGATATCATCGAATAACATCCATTGAAGCTCATTGAGGTCAACTATCACTTTGTGTTGAATGAAAATTTTCAAAGTCTATCTTCCTAATTTGAAGTCGAATTTCAACATTTCTTATATATTTGAGTGAGTTTGCATCTAACTTTGTCAGATATCATCGAATAACATCCATTGAGGCTCATTGAGGTCAACTGTCACTTTTTGTTGAATGAAAATTTTCAAAGTCTAACTTCCTAATTTGAAGTCGAATTTCAACATTTCTTATATATTTGAGTGAGTTTGCATCTAACTTTGTCAGATATCATCGAATAACATCCATTGAAGCTCATTGAGGTCAACTATCACTTTGTGTTGAATGAAAATTTTTAAAGTCTATCTTCCTAATTTGAAGTCGAATTTCAACATTTCTTATATATTTGAGTGAGTTTGCATCTAACTTTGTCAGATATCATCGAATAACATCCATTGAAGCTCATTGAGGTCAACTATCACTTTGTGTTGAATGAAAATTTTCAAAGTCTATCTTCCTAATTTGAAGTCGAATTTCAACATTTCTTATATATTTGAGTGAGTTTGCATCTAACTTTGTCAGATATCATCGAATAACATTTATTGAAGCTCATTGAGGTCAACTGTCAATTTGTGTTAATTGAAAATTTTCAAAGTCTATCTTCCTAATTTGAAGTCGAATTTCAACATTTCTTATATATTTGAGTAAGTTTGCATCTAACTTTGTCAGATATTATCGAATAACATCCATTGAAGCTCATTGAGGTCAACTATCACTTTGTGTTGAATGAAAATTTTCAAAGTCTATCTTCCTAAGTTGAAGTCGAATTTCAACATTTCTTATATATTTGAGTGAGTTTGCATCTAACTTTGTCAGATATCATCGAATAACATCCATTGAAGCTTATTGAGGTCAACTGTCACTTTTTGTTGAATGAAAATTTTCAAAGTCTATCTTCTTAATTTGAAGTCGAATTTCAACATTTCTTATATATTTGAGTGAGTTTGCATCTAACTTTGTCAGATATCATCGAATAACATCCATTGAAGCTCATTGAGGTCAACTGTCACTTTGTGTTAATTGAAAATTTTCAAAGTCTATCTTCCTAATTTGAAGTCGAATTTCAACATTTCTTATATATTTAAGTGAGTTTGCATCTAACTTTGTCAGATATCATCGAATAACATCCATTGAAGCTCATTGAGGTCAACTGTCACTTTGTGTTGAATGAAAATTTTCAAAGTCTATCTTCCTAATTTGAAGTCGAATTTCAACATTTCTTATATATTTGAGTAAGTTTGCATCTAACTTTGTCAGATATTATCGAATAACATCCATTGAAGCTCATTGAGGTCAACTATCACTTTGTGTTGAATGAAAATTTTCAAAGTCTATCTTCCTAAGTTGAAGTCGAACTTCAACATTTCTTATATATTTGAGTGAGTTTGCATCTAACTTTGTCAGATATCATCGAATAACATCCATTGAAGCTCATTGAGGTCAACTATCACTTTGTGTTGAATGAAAATTTTCAAAGTCTATCTTCCTAATTTGAAGTCGAATTTCAACATTTCTTATATATTTGAGTGAGTTTGCATCTAACTTTGTCAGATATCATCGAATAACATTTATTGAAGCTCATTGAGGTCAACTGTCACTTTGTGTTAATTGAAAATTTTCAAAGTCTATCTTCCTAATTTGAAGTCGAATTTCAACATTTCTTATATATTTGAGTGAGTTTGCATCTAACTTTGTCAGATATCATCGAATAACATCCATTGAGGCTCATTGAGGTCAACTGTCACTTTTTGTTGAATGAAAATTTTCAAAGTCTAACTTCCTAATTTGAAGTCGAATTTCAACATTTCTTATATATTTGAGTGAGTTTGCATCTAACTTTGTCAGATATCATCGAATAACATCCATTGAAGCTCATTGAGGTCAACTATCACTTTGTGTTGAATGAAAATTTTCAAAGTCTATCTTCCTAATTTGAAGTCGAATTTCAACATTTCTTATATATTTGAGTGAGTTTGCATCTAACTTTGTCAGATATCATCGAATAACATTTATTGAAGCTCATTGAGGTCAACTGTCAATTTGTGTTAATTGAAAATTTTCAAAGTCTAACTTCCTAATTTGAAGTCGAATTTCAACATTTCTTATATATTTGAGTGAGTTTGCATCTAACTTTGTCAGATATCATCGAATAACATCCATTGAAGCTCATTGAGGTCAACTGTCACTTTGTGTTGAATGAAAATTTTCAAAGTCTATCTTCCTAATTTGAAGTCGAATTTCAACATTTCTTATATATTTGAGTAAGTTTGCATCTAACTTTGTCAGATATTATCGAATAACATCCATTGAAGCTCATTGAGGTCAACTATCACTTTGTGTTGAATGAAAATTTTCAAAGTCTATCTTCCTAAGTTGAAGTCGAACTTCAACATTTCTTATATATTTGAGTGAGTTTGCATCTAACTTTGTCAGATATCATCGAATAACATCCATTGAAGCTCATTGAGGTCAACTATCACTTTGTGTTGAATGAAAATTTTAAAGTCTATCTTCCTAATTTGAAGTCGAATTTCAACATTTCTTATATATTTGAGTGAGTTTGCATCTAACTTTGTCAGATATCATCGAATAACATTTATTGAAGCTCATTGAGGTCAACTGTCACTTTGTGTTAATTGAAAATTTTCAAAGTCTATCTTCCTAATTTGAAGTCGAATTTCAACATTTCTTATATATTTGAGTAAGTTTGCATCTAACTTTGTCAGATATTATCGAATAACATCCATTGAAGCTCATTGAGGTCAACTATCACTTTGTGTTGAATGAAAATTTTCAAAGTCTATCTTCCTAATTTGAAGTCGAATTTCAACATTTCTTAAATATTTGAGTAAGTTTGCATCTAACTTTGTCAGATATCATCGAATAACATCCATTGAAGCTCATTGAGGTCAACTATCACTTTGTGTTGAATGAAAATTTTCAAAGTCCATCTTCCTAATTTGAAGTCGAATTTCAACATTTCTTATATATTTGAGTGAGTTTGCTTCTAACTTTGTCAGATATCATCGAATAACATCCATTGAAGCTCATTGAGGTCAACTGTCACTTTGTGTTGAATGAAAATTTTCAAAGTCTATCTTCCTAATTTGAAGTCGAATTTCAACATTTCTTATATATTTGAGTGAGTTTGCATCTAACTTTGTCAGATATCATCGAATAACATCCATTGAGGCTCATTGAGGTCAACTGTCACTTTTTGTTGAATGAAAATTTTCAAAGTCTAACTTCCTAATTTGAAGTCGAATTTCAACATTTCTTATATATTTGAGTGAGTTTGCATCTAACTTTGTCAGATATCATCGAATAACATCCATTGAGGCTCATTGAGGTCAACTATCACTTTGTGTTGAATGAAAATTTTCAAAGTCTATCTTCCTAATTTGAAGTCGAATTTCAACATTTCTTATATATTTGAGTGAGTTTGCATCTAACTTTGTCAGATATCATCGAATAACATCCATTGAAGCTCATTGAGGTCAACTATCACTTTGTGTTGAATGAAAATTTTCAAAGTCTATCTTCCTAAGTTGAAGTCGAATTTCAACATTTCTTATATATTTGAGTGAGTTTGCATCTAACTTTGTCAGATATCATCGAATAACATCCATTGAAGCTTATTGAGGTCAACTGTCACTTTTTGTTGAATGAAAATTTTCAAAGTCTATCTTCTTAATTTGAAGTCGAATTTCAACATTTCTTATATATTTGAGTGAGTTTGCATCTAACTTTGTCAGATATCATCGAATAACATCCATTGAAGCTCATTGAGGTCAACTGTCACTTTGTGTTAATTGAAAATTTTCAAAGTCTATCTTCCTAATTTGAAGTCGAATTTCAACATTTCTTATATATTTAAGTGAGTTTGCATCTAACTTTGTCAGATATCATCGAATAACATCCATTGAAGCTCATTGAGGTCAACTATCACTTTGTGTTGAATGAAAATTTTTAAAGTCTATCTTCCTAATTTGAAGTCGAATTTCAACATTTCTTATATATTTGAGTGAGTTTGCATCTAACTTTGTCAGATATCATCGAATAACATCCATTGAAGCTCATTGAGGTCAACTATCACTTTGTGTTGAATGAAAATTTTCAAAGTCTATCTTCCTAATTTGAAGTCGAATTTCAACATTTCTTATATATTTGAGTGAGTTTGCATCTAACTTTGTCAGATATCATCGAATAACATCCATTGAGGCTCATTGAGGTCAACTGTCACTTTTTGTTGAATGAAAATTTTCAAAGTCTAACTTCCTAATTTGAAGTCGAATTTCAACATTTCTTATATATTTGAGTGAGTTTGCATCTAACTTTGTCAGATATCATCGAATAACATCCATTGAAGCTCATTGAGGTCAACTATCACTTTGTGTTGAATGAAAATTTTTAAAGTCTATCTTCCTAATTTGAAGTCGAATTTCAACATTTCTTATATATTTGAGTGAGTTTGCATCTAACTTTGTCAGATATCATCGAATAACATCCATTGAAGCTCATTGAGGTCAACTATCACTTTGTGTTGAATGAAAATTTTCAAAGTCTATCTTCCTAAGTTGAAGTCGAATTTCAACATTTCTTATATATTTGAGTGAGTTTGCATCTAACTTTGTCAGATATCATCGAATAACATCCATTGAAGCTTATTGAGGTCAACTGTCACTTTTTGTTGAATGAAAATTTTCAAAGTCTATCTTCTTAATTTGAAGTCGAATTTCAACATTTCTTATATATTTGAGTAAGTTTGCATCTAACTTTGTCAGATATTATCGAATAACATCCATTGAAGCTCATTGAGGTCAACTATCACTTTGTGTTGAATGAAAATTTTCAAAGTCTATCTTCCTAATTTGAAGTCGAATTTCAACATTTCTTATATATTTGAGTGAGTTTGCATCTAACTTTGTCAGATATCATCGAATAACATCCATTGAGGCTCATTGAGGTCAACTGTCACTTTTTGTTGAATGAAAATTTTCAAAGTCTAACTTCCTAATTTGAAGTCGAATTTCAACATTTCTTATATATTTGAGTGAGTTTGCATCTAACTTTGTCAGATATCATCGAATAACATCCATTGAAGCTCATTGAGGTCAACTATCACTTTGTGTTGAATGAAAATTTTCAAAGTCTATCTTCCTAATTTGAAGTCGAATTTCAACATTTCTTATATATTTGAGTGAGTTTGCATCTAACTTTGTCAGATATCATCGAATAACATTTATTGAAGCTCATTGAGGTCAACTGTCAATTTGTGTTAATTGAAAATTTTCAAAGTCTATCTTCCTAATTTGAAGTCGAATTTCAACATTTCTTATATATTTGAGTAAGTTTGCATCTAACTTTGTCAGATATTATCGAATAACATCCATTGAAGCTCATTGAGGTCAACTATCACTTTGTGTTGAATGAAAATTTTCAAAGTCTATCTTCCTAAGTTGAAGTCGAATTTCAACATTTCCTATATATTTGAGTGAGTTTGCATCTAACTTTGTCAGATATCATCGAATAACATCCATTGAAGCTTATTGAGGTCAACTGTCACTTTTTGTTGAATGAAAATTTTCAAAGTCTATCTTCTTAATTTGAAGTCGAATTTCAACATTTCTTATATATTTGAGTGAGTTTGCATCTAACTTTGTCAGATATCATCGAATAACATCCATTGAAGCTCATTGAGGTCAACTGTCACTTTGTGTTAATTGAAAATTTTCAAAGTCTATCTTCCTAATTTGAAGTCGAATTTCAACATTTCTTATATATTTAAGTGAGTTTGCATCTAACTTTGTCAGATATCATCGAATAACATCCATTGAAGCTCATTGAGGTCAACTGTCACTTTGTGTTGAATGAAAATTTTCAAAGTCTATCTTCCTAATTTGAAGTCGAATTTCAACATTTCTTATATATTTGAGTAAGTTTGCATCTAACTTTGTCAGATATTATCGAATAACATCCATTGAAGCTCATTGAGGTCAACTATCACTTTGTGTTGAATGAAAATTTTCAAAGTCTATCTTCCTAAGTTGAAGTCGAACTTCAACATTTCTTATATGTTTGAGTGAGTTTGCATCTAACTTTGTCAGATATCATCGAATAACATCCATTGAAGCTCATTGAGGTCAACTATCACTTTGTGTTGAATGAAAATTTTTAAAGTCTATCTTCCTAATTTGAAGTCGAATTTCAACATTTCTTATATATTTGAGTGAGTTTGCATCTAACTTTGTCAGATATCATCGAATAACATCCATTGAAGCTCATTGAGGTCAACTATCACTTTGTGTTGAATGAAAATTTTCAAAGTCTATCTTCCTAATTTGAAGTCGAATTTCAACATTTCTTATATATTTGAGTGAGTTTGCATCTAACTTTGTCAGATATCATCGAATAACATCCATTGAGGCTCATTGAGGTCAACTGTCACTTTTTGTTGAATGAAAATTTTCAAAGTCTAACTTCCTAATTTGAAGTCGAATTTCAACATTTCTTATATATTTGAGTGAGTTTGCATCTAACTTTGTCAGATATCATCGAATAACATCCATTGAAGCTCATTGAGGTCAACTATCACTTTGTGTTGAATGAAAATTTTTAAAGTCTATCTTCCTAATTTGAAGTCGAATTTCAACATTTCTTATATATTTGAGTGAGTTTGCATCTAACTTTGTCAGATATCATCGAATAACATCCATTGAAGCTCATTGAGGTCAACTATCACTTTGTGTTGAATGAAAATTTTCAAAGTCTATCTTCCTAATTTGAAGTCGAATTTCAACATTTCTTATATATTTGAGTGAGTTTGCATCTAACTTTGTCAGATATCATCGAATAACATCCATTGAAGCTCATTGAGGTCAACTGTCAATTTGTGTTAATTGAAAATTTTCAAAGTCTATCTTCCTAATTTGAAGTCGAATTTCAACATTTCTTATATATTTAAGTGAGTTTGCATCTAACTTTGTCAGATATCATCGAATAACATCCATTGAAGCTCATTGAGGTCAACTATCACTTTGTGTTGAATGAAAATTTTTAAAGTCTATCTTCCTAATTTGAAGTCGAATTTCAACATTTCTTATATATTTGAGTGAGTTTGCATCTAACTTTGTCAGATATCATCGAATAACATCCATTGAAGCTCATTGAGGTCAACTATCACTTTGTGTTGAATGAAAATTTTCAAAGTCTATCTTCCTAATTTGAAGTCGAATTTCAACATTTCTTATATATTTGAGTGAGTTTGCATCTAACTTTGTCAGATATCATCGAATAACATTTATTGAAGCTCATTGAGGTCAACTGTCAATTTGTGTTAATTGAAAATTTTCAAAGTCTATCTTCCTAATTTGAAGTCGAATTTCAACATTTCTTATATATTTGAGTAAGTTTGCATCTAACTTTGTCAGATATTATCGAATAACATCCATTGAAGCTCATTGAGGTCAACTATCACTTTGTGTTGAATGAAAATTTTCAAAGTCTATCTTCCTAAGTTGAAGTCGAATTTCAACATTTCCTATATATTTGAGTGAGTTTGCATCTAACTTTGTCAGATATCATCGAATAACATCCATTGAAGCTTATTGAGGTCAACTGTCACTTTTTGTTGAATGAAAATTTTCAAAGTCTATCTTCTTAATTTGAAGTCGAATTTCAACATTTCTTATATATTTGAGTGAGTTTGCATCTAACTTTGTCAGATATCATCGAATAACATCCATTGAAGCTCATTGAGGTCAACTGTCACTTTGTGTTAATTGAAAATTTTCAAAGTCTATCTTCCTAATTTGAAGTCGAATTTCAACATTTCTTATATATTTAAGTGAGTTTGCATCTAACTTTGTCAGATATCATCGAATAACATCCATTGAAGCTCATTGAGGTCAACTGTCACTTTGTGTTGAATGAAAATTTTCAAAGTCTATCTTCCTAATTTGAAGTCGAATTTCAACATTTCTTATATATTTGAGTAAGTTTGCATCTAACTTTGTCAGATATTATCGAATAACATCCATTGAAGCTCATTGAGGTCAACTATCACTTTGTGTTGAATGAAAATTTTCAAAGTCTATCTTCCTAAGTTGAAGTCGAACTTCAACATTTCTTATATGTTTGAGTGAGTTTGCATCTAACTTTGTCAGATATCATCGAATAACATCCATTGAAGCTCATTGAGGTCAACTATCACTTTGTGTTGAATGAAAATTTTTAAAGTCTATCTTCCTAATTTGAAGTCGAATTTCAACATTTCTTATATATTTGAGTGAGTTTGCATCTAACTTTGTCAGATATCATCGAATAACATCCATTGAAGCTCATTGAGGTCAACTATCACTTTGTGTTGAATGAAAATTTTCAAAGTCTATCTTCCTAATTTGAAGTCGAATTTCAACATTTCTTATATATTTGAGTGAGTTTGCATCTAACTTTGTCAGATATCATCGAATAACATCCATTGAGGCTCATTGAGGTCAACTGTCACTTTTTGTTGAATGAAAATTTTCAAAGTCTAACTTCCTAATTTGAAGTCGAATTTCAACATTTCTTATATATTTGAGTGAGTTTGCATCTAACTTTGTCAGATATCATCGAATAACATCCATTGAAGCTCATTGAGGTCAACTATCACTTTGTGTTGAATGAAAATTTTTAAAGTCTATCTTCCTAATTTGAAGTCGAATTTCAACATTTCTTATATATTTGAGTGAGTTTGCATCTAACTTTGTCAGATATCATCGAATAACATCCATTGAAGCTCATTGAGGTCAACTATCACTTTGTGTTGAATGAAAATTTTCAAAGTCTATCTTCCTAATTTGAAGTCGAATTTCAACATTTCTTATATATTTGAGTGAGTTTGCATCTAACTTTGTCAGATATCATCGAATAACATCCATTGAAGCTCATTGAGGTCAACTGTCAATTTGTGTTAATTGAAAATTTTCAAAGTCTATCTTCCTAATTTGAAGTCGAATTTCAACATTTCTTATATATTTAAGTGAGTTTGCATCTAACTTTGTCAGATATCATCGAATAACATCCATTGAAGCTCATTGAGGTCAACTATCACTTTGTGTTGAATGAAAATTTTTAAAGTCTATCTTCCTAATTTGAAGTCGAATTTCAACATTTCTTATATATTTGAGTGAGTTTGCATCTAACTTTGTCAGATATCATCGAATAACATCCATTGAAGCTCATTGAGGTCAACTATCACTTTGTGTTGAATGAAAATTTTCAAAGTCTATCTTCCTAAGTTGAAGTCGAACTTCAACATTTCTTATATATTTGAGTGAGTTTGCATCTAACTTTGTCAGATATCATCGAATAACATCCATTGAAGCTCATTGAGGTCAACTATCACTTTGTGTTGAATGAAAATTTTCAAAGTCTATCTTCCTAATTTGAAGTCGAATTTCAACATTTCTTATATATTTGAGTGAGTTTGCATCTAACTTTGTCAGATATCATCGAATAACATTTATTGAAGCTCATTGAGGTCAACTATCACTTTGTGTTGAATGAAAATTTTCAAAGTCTATCTTCCTAATTTGAAGTCGAATTTCAACATTTCTTAAATATTTGAGTAAGTTTGCATCTAACTTTGTCAGATATCATCGAATAACATCCATTGAAGCTCATTGAGGTCAACTATCACTTTGTGTTGAATGAAAATTTTCAAAGTCCATCTTCCTAATTTGAAGTCGAATTTCAACATTTCTTATATATTTGAGTGAGTTTGCTTCTAACTTTGTCAGATATCATCGAATAACATCCATTGAAGCTCATTGAGGTCAACTGTCACTTTGTGTTGAATGAAAATTTTCAAAGTCTATCTTCCTAATTTGAAGTCGAATTTCAACATTTCTTATATATTTGAGTGAGTTTGCATCTAACTTTGTCAGATATCATCGAATAACATCCATTGAGGCTCATTGAGGTCAACTGTCACTTTTTGTTGAATGAAAATTTTCAAAGTCTAACTTCCTAATTTGAAGTCGAATTTCAACATTTCTTATATATTTGAGTGAGTTTGCATCTAACTTTGTCAGATATCATCGAATAACATCCATTGAAGCTCATTGAGGTCAACTATCACTTTGTGTTGAATGAAAATTTTTAAAGTCTATCTTCCTAATTTGAAGTCGAATTTCAACATTTCTTATATATTTGAGTGAGTTTGCATCTAACTTTGTCAGATATCATCGAATAACATCCATTGAAGCTCATTGAGGTCAACTATCACTTTGTGTTGAATGAAAATTTTCAAAGTCTATCTTCCTAATTTGAAGTCGAATTTCAACATTTCTTATATATTTGAGTGAGTTTGCATCTAACTTTGTCAGATATCATCGAATAACATCCATTGAAGCTCATTGAGGTCAACTATCACTTTGTGTTGAATGAAAATTTTCAAAGTCTATCTTCCTAATTTGAAGTCGAATTTCAACATTTCTTATATATTTGAGTGAGTTTGCATCTAACTTTGTCAGATATCATCGAATAACATTTATTGAAGCTCATTGAGGTCAACTGTCAATTTGTGTTAATTGAAAATTTTCAAAGTCTATCTTCCTAATTTGAAGTCGAATTTCAACATTTCTTATATATTTGAGTAAGTTTGCATCTAACTTTGTCAGATATTATCGAATAACATCCATTGAAGCTCATTGAGGTCAACTATCACTTTGTGTTGAATGAAAATTTTCAAAGTCTATCTTCCTAAGTTGAAGTCGAATTTCAACATTTCTTATATATTTGAGTGAGTTTGCATCTAACTTTGTCAGATATCATCGAATAACATCCATTGAAGCTTATTGAGGTCAACTATCACTTTGTGTTGAATGAAAATTTTTAAAGTCTATCTTCCTAATTTGAAGTCGAATTTCAACATTTCTTATATATTTGAGTGAGTTTGCATCTAACTTTGTCAGATATCATCGAATAACATCCATTGAAGCTCATTGAGGTCAACTATCACTTTGTGTTGAATGAAAATTTTTAAAGTCTATCTTCCTAATTTGAAGTCGAATTTCAACATTTCTTATATATTTGAGTGAGTTTGCATCTAACTTTGTCAGATATCATCGAATAACATCCATTGAAGCTCATTGAGGTCAACTATCACTTTGTGTTGAATGAAAATTTTTAAAGTCTATCTTCCTAATTTGAAGTCGAATTTCAACATTTCTTATATATTTGAGTGAGTTTGCTTCTAACTTTGTCAGATATCATCGAATAACATCCATTGAAGCTCATTGAGGTCAACTGTCACTTTGTGTTGAATGAAAATTTTCAAAGTCTATCTTCCTAATTTGAAGTCGAATTTCAACATTTCTTATATATTTGAGTGAGTTTGCATCTAACTTTGTCAGATATCATCGAATAACATCCATTGAGGCTCATTGAGGTCAACTGTCACTTTTTGTTGAATGAAAATTTTCAAAGTCTAACTTCCTAATTTGAAGTCGAATTTCAACATTTCTTATATATTTGAGTGAGTTTGCATCTAACTTTGTCAGATATCATCGAATAACATCCATTGAAGCTCATTGAGGTCAACTATCACTTTGTGTTGAATGAAAATTTTTAAAGTCTATCTTCCTAATTTGAAGTCGAATTTCAACATTTCTTATATATTTGAGTGAGTTTGCATCTAACTTTGTCAGATATCATCGAATAACATCCATTGAAGCTCATTGAGGTCAACTATCACTTTGTGTTGAATGAAAATTTTCAAAGTCTATCTTCCTAATTTGAAGTCGAATTTCAACATTTCTTATATATTTGAGTGAGTTTGCATCTAACTTTGTCAGATATCATCGAATAACATTTATTGAAGCTCATTGAGGTCAACTGTCAATTTGTGTTAATTGAAAATTTTCAAAGTCTATCTTCCTAATTTGAAGTCGAATTTCAACATTTCTTATATATTTGAGTAAGTTTGCATCTAACTTTGTCAGATATTATCGAATAACATCCATTGAAGCTCATTGAGGTCAACTATCACTTTGTGTTGAATGAAAATTTTCAAAGTCTATCTTCCTAAGTTGAAGTCGAATTTCAACATTTCTTATATATTTGAGTGAGTTTGCATCTAACTTTGTCAGATATCATCGAATAACATCCATTGAAGCTTATTGAGGTCAACTGTCACTTTTTGTTGAATGAAAATTTTCAAAGTCTATCTTCTTAATTTGAAGTCGAATTTCAACATTTCTTATATATTTGAGTGAGTTTGCATCTAACTTTGTCAGATATCATCGAATAACATCCATTGAAGCTCATTGAGGTCAACTGTCACTTTGTGTTAATTGAAAATTTTCAAAGTCTATCTTCCTAATTTGAAGTCGAATTTCAACATTTCTTATATATTTAAGTGAGTTTGCATCTAACTTTGTCAGATATCATCGAATAACATCCATTGAAGCTCATTGAGGTCAACTGTCACTTTGTGTTGAATGAAAATTTTCAAAGTCTATCTTCCTAATTTGAAGTCGAATTTCAACATTTCTTATATATTTGAGTAAGTTTGCATCTAACTTTGTCAGATATTATCGAATAACATCCATTGAAGCTCATTGAGGTCAACTATCACTTTGTGTTGAATGAAAATTTTCAAAGTCTATCTTCCTAAGTTGAAGTCGAACTTCAACATTTCTTATATATTTGAGTGAGTTTGCATCTAACTTTGTCAGATATCATCGAATAACATCCATTGAAGCTCATTGAGGTCAACTATCACTTTGTGTTGAATGAAAATTTTTAAAGTCTATCTTCCTAATTTGAAGTCGAATTTCAACATTTCTTATATATTTGAGTGAGTTTGCATCTAACTTTGTCAGATATCATCGAATAACATCCATTGAAGCTCATTGAGGTCAACTATCACTTTGTGTTGAATGAAAATTTTCAAAGTCTATCTTCCTAATTTGAAGTCGAATTTCAACATTTCTTATATATTTGAGTGAGTTTGCATCTAACTTTGTCAGATATCATCGAATAACATCCATTGAGGCTCATTGAGGTCAACTGTCACTTTTTGTTGAATGAAAATTTTCAAAGTCTAACTTCCTAATTTGAAGTCGAATTTCAACATTTCTTATATATTTGAGTGAGTTTGCATCTAACTTTGTCAGATATCATCGAATAACATCCATTGAAGCTCATTGAGGTCAACTATCACTTTGTGTTGAATGAAAATTTTTAAAGTCTATCTTCCTAATTTGAAGTCGAATTTCAACATTTCTTATATATTTGAGTGAGTTTGCATCTAACTTTGTCAGATATCATCGAATAACATCCATTGAAGCTCATTGAGGTCAACTATCACTTTGTGTTGAATGAAAATTTTCAAAGTCTATCTTCCTAATTTGAAGTCGAATTTCAACATTTCTTATATATTTGAGTGAGTTTGCATCTAACTTTGTCAGATATCATCGAATAACATTTATTGAAGCTCATTGAGGTCAACTGTCAATTTGTGTTAATTGAAAATTTTCAAAGTCTATCTTCCTAATTTGAAGTCGAATTTCAACATTTCTTATATATTTGAGTAAGTTTGCATCTAACTTTGTCAGATATTATCGAATAACATCCATTGAAGCTCATTGAGGTCAACTATCACTTTGTGTTGAATGAAAATTTTCAAAGTCTATCTACCTAAGTTGAAGTCGAATTTCAACATTTCTTATATATTTGAGTGAGTTTGCATCTAACTTTGTCAGATATCATCGAATAACATCCATTGAAGCTTATTGAGGTCAACTGTCACTTTTTGTTGAATGAAAATTTTCAAAGTCTATCTTCTTAATTTGAAGTCGAATTTCAACATTTCTTATATATTTGAGTGAGTTTGCATCTAACTTTGTCAGATATCATCGAATAACATCCATTGAAGCTCATTGAGGTCAACTGTCACTTTGTGTTAATTGAAAATTTTCAAAGTCTATCTTCCTAATTTGAAGTCGAATTTCAACATTTCTTATATATTTAAGTGAGTTTGCATCTAACTTTGTCAGATATCATCGAATAACATCCATTGAAGCTCATTGAGGTCAACTATCACTTTGTGTTGAATGAAAATTTTTAAAGTCTATCTTCCTAATTTGAAGTCGAATTTCAACATTTCTTATATATTTGAGTGAGTTTGCATCTAACTTTGTCAGATATCATCGAATAACATCCATTGAAGCTCATTGAGGTCAACTATCACTTTGTGTTGAATGAAAATTTTCAAAGTCTATCTTCCTAAGTTGAAGTCGAACTTCAACATTTCTTATATATTTGAGTGAGTTTGCATCTAACTTTGTCAGATATCATCGAATAACATCCATTGAAGCTCATTGAGGTCAACTATCACTTTGTGTTGAATGAAAATTTTCATAGTCTATCTTCCTAATTTGAAGTCGAATTTCAACATTTCTTATATATTTGAGTGAGTTTGCATCTAACTTTGTCAGATATCATCGAATAACATTTATTGAAGCTCATTGAGGTCAACTATCACTTTGTGTTGAATGAAAATTTTCAAAGTCTATCTTCCTAATTTGAAGTCGAATTTCAACATTTCTTAAATATTTGAGTAAGTTTGCATCTAACTTTGTCAGATATCATCGAATAACATCCATTGAAGCTCATTGAGGTCAACTATCACTTTGTGTTGAATGAAAATTTTCAAAGTCCATCTTCCTAATTTGAAGTCGAATTTCAACATTTCTTATATATTTGAGTGAGTTTGCTTCTAACTTTGTCAGATATCATCGAATAACATCCATTGAAGCTCATTGAGGTCAACTGTCACTTTGTGTTGAATGAAAATTTTCAAAGTCTATCTTCCTAATTTGAAGTCGAATTTCAACATTTCTTATATATTTGAGTGAGTTTGCATCTAACTTTGTCAGATATCATCGAATAACATCCATTGAGGCTCATTGAGGTCAACTGTCACTTTTTGTTGAATGAAAATTTTCAAAGTCTAACTTCCTAATTTGAAGTCGAATTTCAACATTTCTTATATATTTGAGTGAGTTTGCATCTAACTTTGTCAGATATCATCGAATAACATCCATTGAAGCTCATTGAGGTCAACTATCACTTTGTGTTGAATGAAAATTTTTAAAGTCTATCTTCCTAATTTGAAGTCGAATTTCAACATTTCTTATATATTTGAGTGAGTTTGCATCTAACTTTGTCAGATATCATCGAATAACATCCATTGAAGCTCATTGAGGTCAACTATCACTTTGTGTTGAATGAAAATTTTCAAAGTCTATCTTCCTAATTTGAAGTCGAATTTCAACATTTCTTATATATTTGAGTGAGTTTGCATCTAACTTTGTCAGATATCATCGAATAACATTTATTGAAGCTCATTGAGGTCAACTGTCAATTTGTGTTAATTGAAAATTTTCAAAGTCTATCTTCCTAATTTGAAGTCGAATTTCAACATTTCTTATATATTTGAGTAAGTTTGCATCTAACTTTGTCAGATATTATCGAATAACATCCATTGAAGCTCATTGAGGTCAACTATCACTTTGTGTTGAATGAAAATTTTCAAAGTCTATCTTCCTAAGTTGAAGTCGAATTTCAACATTTCTTATATATTTGAGTGAGTTTGCATCTAACTTTGTCAGATATCATCGAATAACATCCATTGAAGCTTATTGAGGTCAACTGTCACTTTTTGTTGAATGAAAATTTTCAAAGTCTATCTTCTTAATTTGAAGTCGAATTTCAACATTTCTTATATATTTGAGTGAGTTTGCATCTAACTTTGTCAGATATCATCGAATAACATCCATTGAAGCTCATTGAGGTCAACTGTCACTTTGTGTTAATTGAAAATTTTCAAAGTCTATCTTCCTAATTTGAAGTCGAATTTCAACATTTCTTATATATTTAAGTGAGTTTGCATCTAACTTTGTCAGATATCATCGAAAAACATCCATTGAAGCTCATTGAGGTCAACTGTCACTTTGTGTTAATTGAAAATTTTCAAAGTCTATCTTCCTAATTTGAAGTCGAATTTCAACATTTCTTATATATTTGAGTAAGTTTGCATCTAACTTTGTCAGATATTATCGAATAACATCCATTGAAGCTCATTGAGGTCAACTATCACTTTGTGTTGAATGAAAATTTTCAAAGTCTATCTTCCTAATTTGAAGTCGAATTTCAACATTTCTTATATATTTGAGTGAGTTTGCATCTAACTTTGTCAGATATCATCGAATAACATCCATTGAAGCTCATTGAGGTCAACTATCACTTTGTGTTGAATGAAAATTTTCAAAGTCCATCTTCCTAATTTGAAGTCGAATTTCAACATTTCTTATATATTTGAGTGATTTTGCTTCTAACTTTGTCAGATATCATCGAATAACATCCATTGAAGCTCATTGAGGTCAACTGTCACTTTGTGTTGAATGAAAATTTTCAAAGTCTATCTTCCTAATTTGAAGTCGAATTCAACATTTCTTATATATTTGAGTGAGTTTGCATCTAACTTTGTCAGATATCATCGAATAACATCCATTGAGGCTCATTGAGGTCAACTGTCACTTTTTGTTGAATGAAAATTTTCAAAGTCTAACTTCCTAATTTGAAGTCGAATTTCAACATTTCTTATATATTTGAGTGAGTTTGCATCTAACTTTGTCAGATATCATCGAATAACATCCATTGAAGCTCATTGAGGTCAACTATCACTTTGTGTTGAATGAAAATTTTCAAAGTCTATCTTCCTAATTTGAAGTCGAATTTCAACATTTCTTATATATTTGAGTGAGTTTGCATCTAACTTTGTCAGATATCATCGAATAATATCCATTGAAGCTCATTGAGGTCAACTGTCACTTTGTGTTGAATGAAAATTTTCAAAGTCTATCTTCCTAATTTGAAGTCGAATTTCAACATTTCTTATATATTTGAGTGAGTTTGCATCTAACTTTGTCAGATATCATCGAATAACATCCATTGAAGCTCATTGAGGTCAACTGTCACTTTGTGTTGAATGAAAATTTTCAAAGTCTATCTTCCTAATTTGAAGTCGAATTTCAACATTTCTTATATATTTGAGTGAGTTTGCATCTAACTTTGTCAGATATCATCGAATAACATCCATTGAGGCTCATTGAGGTCAACTATCACTTTGTGTTGAATGAAAATTTTCAAAGTCTATCTTCCTAATTTGAAGTCGAATTTCAACATTTCTTATATATTTGAGTGAGTTTGCATCTAACTTTGTCAGATATCATCGAATAACATTTATTGAAGCTCATTGAGGTCAACTGTCACTTTGTGTTAATTGAAAATTTTCAAAGTCTATCTTCCTAATTTGAAGTCGAATTTCAACATTTCTTATATATTTGAGTAAGTTTGCATCTAACTTTGTCAGATATTATCGAATAACATCCATTGAAGCTCATTGAGGTCAACTATCACTTTGTGTTGAATGAAAATTTTCAAAGTCTATCTTCCTAAGTTGAAGTCGAATTTCAACATTTCTTATATATTTGAGTGAGTTTGCATCTAACTTTGTCAGATATCATCGAATAACATCCATTGAAGCTTATTGAGGTCAACTGTCACTTTTTGTTGAATGAAAATTTTCAAAGTCTATCTTCTTAATTTGAAGTCGAATTTCAACATTTCTTATATATTTGAGTGAGTTTGCATCTAACTTTGTCAGATATCATCGAATAACATCCATTGAAGCTCATTGAGGTCAACTGTCACTTTGTGTTAATTGAAAATTTTCAAAGTCTATCTTCCTAATTTGAAGTCGAATTTCAACATTTCTTATATATTTAAGTGAGTTTGCATCTAACTTTGTCAGATATCATCGAATAACATCCATTGAAGCTCATTGAGGTCAACTGTCACTTTGTGTTGAATGAAAATTTTCAAAGTCTATCTTCCTAATTTGAAGTCGAATTTCAACATTTCTTATATATTTGAGTAAGTTTGCATCTAACTTTGTCAGATATTATCGAATAACATCCATTGAAGCTCATTGAGGTCAACTGTCACTTTGTGTTAATTGAAAATTTTCAAAGTCTATCTTCCTAATTTGAAGTCGAATTTCAACATTTCTTATATATTTAAGTGAGTTTGCATCTAACTTTGTCAGATATCATCGAATAACATCCATTGAAGCTCATTGAGGTCAACTGTCACTTTGTGTTGAATGAAAATTTTCAAAGTCTATCTTCCTAATTTGAAGTCGAATTTCAACATTTCTTATATATTTGAGTAAGTTTGCATCTAACTTTGTCAGATATCATCGAATAACATCCATTGAAGCTCATTGAGGTCAACTATCACTTTGTGTTAATTGAAAATTTTCAAAGTCTATCTTCCTAAGTTGAAGTCGAATTTCAACATTTCTTATATATTTGAGTGAGTTTGCATCTAACTTTGTCAGATATCATCGAATAACATCCATTGAAGCTTATTGAGGTCAACTGTCACTTTTTGTTGAATGAAAATTTTCAAAGTCTATCTTCTTAATTTGAAGTCGAATTTCAACATTTCTTATATATTTGAGTGAGTTTGCATCTAACTTTGTCAGATATCATCGAATAACATCCATTGAAGCTCATTGAGGTCAACTGTCACTTTGTGTTGAATGAAAATTTTCAAAGTCTATCTTCCTAATTTGAAGTCGAATTTCAACATTTCTTATATATTTGAGTAAGTTTGCATCTAACTTTCTCAGATATTATCGAATAACATCCATTGAAGCTCATTGAGGTCAACTGTCACTTTGTGTTAATTGAAAATTTTCAAAGTCTATCTTCCTAATTTGAAGTCGAATTTCAACATTTCTTATATATTTAAGTGAGTTTGCATCTAACTTTGTCAGATATCATCGAATAACATCCATTGAAGCTCATTGAGGTCAACTGTCACTTTGTGTTGAATGAAAATTTTCAAAGTCTATCTTCCTAATTTGAAGTCGAATTTCAACATTTCTTATATATTTGAGTGAGTTTGCATCTAACTTTGTCAGATATCATCGAATAACATCCATTGAAGCTCATTGAGGTCAACTGTCACTTTGTGTTGAATGAAAATTTTCAAAGTCTATCTTCCTAATTTGAAGTCGAATTTCAACATTTCTTATATATTTGAGTAAGTTTGCATCTAACTTTGTCAGATATTATCGAATAACATCCATTGAAGCTCATTGAGGTCAACTATCACTTTGTGTTGAATGAAAATTTTCAAAGTCTATCTTCCTAATTTGAAGTCGAATTTCAACATTTCTTATATATTTGAGTGAGTTTGCATCTAACTTTGTCAGATATCATCGAATAACATCCATTGAAGCTCATTGAGGTCAACTGTCACTTTGTGTTGAATGAAAATTTTCAAAGTCTATCTTCCTAATTTGAAGTCGAATTTCAACATTTCTTATATATTTAAGTGAGTTTGCATCTAACTTTGTCAGATATCATCGAATAACATCCATTGAAGCTCATTGAGGTCAACTGTCACTTTGTGTTAATTGAAAATTTTCAAAGTCTATCTTCCTAATTTGAAGTCGAATTTCAACATTTCTTATATATTTGAGTAAGTTTGCATCTAACTTTGTCAGATATTATCGAATAACATCCATTGAAGCTCATTGAGGTCAACTATCACTTTGTGTTGAATGAAAATTTTCAAAGTCTATCTTCCTAATTTGAAGTCGAATTTCAACATTTCTTATATATTTGAGTGAGTTTGCATCTAACTTTGTCAGATATCATCGAATAACATCCATTGAAGCTCATTGAGGTCAACTATCACTTTGTGTTGAATGAAAATTTTCAAAGTCCATCTTCCTAATTTGAAGTCGAATTTCAACATTTCTTATATATTTGAGTGATTTTGCTTCTAACTTTGTCAGATATCATCGAATAACATCCATTGAAGCTCATTGAGGTCAACTGTCACTTTGTGTTGAATGAAAATTTTCAAAGTCTATCTTCCTAATTTGAAGTCGAATTCAACATTTCTTATATATTTGAGTGAGTTTGCATCTAACTTTGTCAGATATCATCGAATAACATCCATTGAGGCTCATTGAGGTCAACTGTCACTTTTTGTTGAATGAAAATTTTCAAAGTCTAACTTCCTAATTTGAAGTCGAATTTCAACATTTCTTATATATTTGAGTGAGTTTGCATCTAACTTTGTCAGATATCATCGAATAATATCCATTGAAGCTCATTGAGGTCAACTGTCACTTTGTGTTGAATGAAAATTTTCAAAGTCTATCTTCCTAATTTGAAGTCGAACATTTCTTATATATTTGAGTGAGTTTGCATCTAACTTTGTCAGATATCATCGAATAACATCCATTGAAGCTCATTGAGGTCAACTGTCACTTTGTGTTGAATGAAAATTTTCAAAGTCTATCTTCCTAATTTGAAGTCGAATTTCAACATTTCTTATATATTTGAGTGAGTTTGCATCTAACTTTGTCAGATATCATCGAATAACATCCATTGAGGCTCATTGAGGTCAACTATCACTTTGTGTTGAATGAAAATTTTCAAAGTCTATCTTCCTAATTTGAAGTCGAATTTCAACATTTCTTATATATTTGAGTGAGTTTGCATCTAACTTTGTCAGATATCATCGAATAACATTTATTGAAGCTCATTGAGGTCAACTGTCACTTTGTGTTAATTGAAAATTTTCAAAGTCTATCTTCCTAATTTGAAGTCGAATTTCAACATTTCTTATATATTTGAGTAAGTTTGCATCTAACTTTGTCAGATATTATCGAATAACATCCATTGAAGCTCATTGAGGTCAACTATCACTTTGTGTTGAATGAAAATTTTCAAAGTCTATCTTCCTAAGTTGAAGTCGAATTTCAACATTTCTTATATATTTGAGTGAGTTTGCATCTAACTTTGTCAGATATCATCGAATAACATCCATTGAAGCTTATTGAGGTCAACTGTCACTTTTTGTTGAATGAAAATTTTCAAAGTCTATCTTCTTAATTTGAAGTCGAATTTCAACATTTCTTATATATTTGAGTGAGTTTGCATCTAACTTTGTCAGATATCATCGAATAACATCCATTGAAGCTCATTGAGGTCAACTGTCACTTTGTGTTAATTGAAAATTTTCAAAGTCTATCTTCCTAATTTGAAGTCGAATTTCAACATTTCTTATATATTTAAGTGAGTTTGCATCTAACTTTGTCAGATATCATCGAATAACATCCATTGAAGCTCATTGAGGTCAACTGTCACTTTGTGTTGAATGAAAATTTTCAAAGTCTATCTTCCTAATTTGAAGTCGAATTTCAACATTTCTTATATATTTGAGTAAGTTTGCATCTAACTTTGTCAGATATTATCGAATAACATCCATTGAAGCTCATTGAGGTCAACTGTCACTTTGTGTTAATTGAAAATTTTCAAAGTCTATCTTCCTAATTTGAAGTCGAATTTCAACATTTCTTATATATTTAAGTGAGTTTGCATCTAACTTTGTCAGATATCATCGAATAACATCCATTGAAGCTCATTGAGGTCAACTGTCACTTTGTGTTGAATGAAAATTTTCAAAGTCTATCTTCCTAATTTGAAGTCGAATTTCAACATTTCTTATATATTTGAGTAAGTTTGCATCTAACTTTGTCAGATATCATCGAATAACATCCATTGAAGCTCATTGAGGTCAACTATCACTTTGTGTTAATTGAAAATTTTCAAAGTCTATCTTCCTAAGTTGAAGTCGAATTTCAACATTTCTTATATATTTGAGTGAGTTTGCATCTAACTTTGTCAGATATCATCGAATAACATCCATTGAAGCTTATTGAGGTCAACTGTCACTTTTTGTTGAATGAAAATTTTCAAAGTCTATCTTCTTAATTTGAAGTCGAATTTCAACATTTCTTATATATTTGAGTGAGTTTGCATCTAACTTTGTCAGATATCATCGAATAACATCCATTGAAGCTCATTGAGGTCAACTGTCACTTTGTGTTGAATGAAAATTTTCAAAGTCTATCTTCCTAATTTGAAGTCGAATTTCAACATTTCTTATATATTTGAGTAAGTTTGCATCTAACTTTCTCAGATATTATCGAATAACATCCATTGAAGCTCATTGAGGTCAACTGTCACTTTGTGTTAATTGAAAATTTTCAAAGTCTATCTTCCTAATTTGAAGTCGAATTTCAACATTTCTTATATATTTAAGTGAGTTTGCATCTAACTTTGTCAGATATCATCGAATAACATCCATTGAAGCTCATTGAGGTCAACTGTCACTTTGTGTTGAATGAAAATTTTCAAAGTCTATCTTCCTAATTTGAAGTCGAATTTCAACATTTCTTATATATTTGAGTGAGTTTGCATCTAACTTTGTCAGATATCATCGAATAACATCCATTGAAGCTCATTGAGGTCAACTGTCACTTTGTGTTGAATGAAAATTTTCAAAGTCTATCTTCCTAATTTGAAGTCGAATTTCAACATTTCTTATATATTTGAGTAAGTTTGCATCTAACTTTGTCAGATATTATCGAATAACATCCATTGAAGCTCATTGAGGTCAACTATCACTTTGTGTTGAATGAAAATTTTCAAAGTCTATCTTCCTAAGTTGAAGTCGAACTTCAACATTTCTTATATATTTGAGTGAGTTTGCATCTAACTTTGTCAGATATCATCGAATAACATCCATTGAAGCTCATTGAGGTCAACTATCACTTTGTGTTGAATGAAAATTTTCAAAGTCTATCTTCCTAATTTGAAGTCGAATTTCAACATTTCTTATATATTTGAGTGAGTTTGCATCTAACTTTGTCAGATATCATCGAATAACATTTATTGAAGCTCATTGAGGTCAACTGTCACTTTGTGTTAATTGAAAATTTTCAAAGTCTATCTTCCTAATTTGAAGTCGAATTTCAACATTTCTTATATATTTGAGTAAGTTTGCATCTAACTTTGTCAGATATTATCGAATAACATCCATTGAAGCTCATTGAGGTCAACTATCACTTTGTGTTGAATGAAAATTTTCAAAGTCTATCTTCCTAATTTGAAGTCGAATTTCAACATTTCTTAAATATTTGAGTAAGTTTGCATCTAACTTTGTCAGATATCATCGAATAACATCCATTGAAGCTCATTGAGGTCAACTATCACTTTGTGTTGAATGAAAATTTTCAAAGTCCATCTTCCTAATTTGAAGTCGAATTTCAACATTTCTTATATATTTGAGTGAGTTTGCTTCTAACTTTGTCAGATATCATCGAATAACATCCATTGAAGCTCATTGAGGTCAACTGTCACTTTGTGTTGAATGAAAATTTTCAAAGTCTATCTTCCTAATTTGAAGTCGAATTTCAACATTTCTTATATATTTGAGTGAGTTTGCATCTAACTTTGTCAGATATCATCGAATAACATCCATTGAGGCTCATTGAGGTCAACTGTCACTTTTTGTTGAATGAAAATTTTCAAAGTCTAACTTCCTAATTTGAAGTCGAATTTCAACATTTCTTATATATTTGAGTGAGTTTGCATCTAACTTTGTCAGATATCATCGAATAACATCCATTGAGGCTCATTGAGGTCAACTATCACTTTGTGTTGAATGAAAATTTTCAAAGTCTATCTTCCTAATTTGAAGTCGAATTTCAACATTTCTTATATATTTGAGTGAGTTTGCATCTAACTTTGTCAGATATCATCGAATAACATCCATTGAGGCTCATTGAGGTCAACTGTCACTTTTTGTTGAATGAAAATTTTCAAAGTCTAACTTCCTAATTTGAAGTCGAATTTCAACATTTCTTATATATTTGAGTGAGTTTGCATCTAACTTTGTCAGATATCATCGAATAACATCCATTGAAGCTCATTGAGGTCAACTATCACTTTGTGTTGAATGAAAATTTTTAAAGTCTATCTTCCTAATTTGAAGTCGAATTTCAACATTTCTTATATATTTGAGTGAGTTTGCATCTAACTTTGTCAGATATCATCGAATAACATCCATTGAAGCTCATTGAGGTCAACTATCACTTTGTGTTGAATGAAAATTTTCAAAGTCTATCTTCCTAATTTGAAGTCGAATTTCAACATTTCTTATATATTTGAGTGAGTTTGCATCTAACTTTGTCAGATATCATCGAATAACATTTATTGAAGCTCATTGAGGTCAACTGTCAATTTGTGTTAATTGAAAATTTTCAAAGTCTATCTTCCTAATTTGAAGTCGAATTTCAACATTTCTTATATATTTGAGTAAGTTTGCATCTAACTTTGTCAGATATTATCGAATAACATCCATTGAAGCTCATTGAGGTCAACTATCACTTTGTGTTGAATGAAAATTTTCAAAGTCTATCTTCCTAAGTTGAAGTCGAATTTCAACATTTCTTATATATTTGAGTGAGTTTGCATCTAACTTTGTCAGATATCATCGAATAACATCCATTGAAGCTCATTGAGGTCAACTATCACTTTGTGTTGAATGAAAATTTTCAAAGTCTATCTTCCTAATTTGAAGTCGAATTTCAACATTTCTTATATATTTGAGTGAGTTTGCATCTAACTTTGTCAGATATCATCGAATAACATTTATTGAAGCTCATTGAGGTCAACTGTCACTTTGTGTTAATTGAAAATTTTCAAAGTCTATCTTCCTAATTTGAAGTCGAATTTCAACATTTCTTATATATTTGAGTAAGTTTGCATCTAACTTTGTCAGATATTATCGAATAACATCCATTGAAGCTCATTGAGGTCAACTATCACTTTGTGTTGAATGAAAATTTTCAAAGTCTATCTTCCTAATTTGAAGTCGAATTTCAACATTTCTTAAATATTTGAGTAAGTTTGCATCTAACTTTGTCAGATATCATCGAATAACATCCATTGAAGCTCATTGAGGTCAACTATCACTTTGTGTTGAATGAAAATTTTCAAAGTCCATCTTCCTAATTTGAAGTCGAATTTCAACATTTCTTATATATTTGAGTGAGTTTGCTTCTAACTTTGTCAGATATCATCGAATAACATCCATTGAAGCTCATTGAGGTCAACTGTCACTTTGTGTTGAATGAAAATTTTCAAAGTCTATCTTCCTAATTTGAAGTCGAATTTCAACATTTCTTATATATTTGAGTGAGTTTGCATCTAACTTTGTCAGATATCATCGAATAACATCCATTGAGGCTCATTGAGGTCAACTGTCACTTTTTGTTGAATGAAAATTTTCAAAGTCTAACTTCCTAATTTGAAGTCGAATTTCAACATTTCTTATATATTTGAGTGAGTTTGCATCTAACTTTGTCAGATATCATCGAATAACATCCATTGAGGCTCATTGAGGTCAACTATCACTTTGTGTTGAATGAAAATTTTCAAAGTCTATCTTCCTAATTTGAAGTCGAATTTCAACATTTCTTATATATTTGAGTGAGTTTGCATCTAACTTTGTCAGATATCATCGAATAACATCCATTGAGGCTCATTGAGGTCAACTGTCACTTTTTGTTGAATGAAAATTTTCAAAGTCTAACTTCCTAATTTGAAGTCGAATTTCAACATTTCTTATATATTTGAGTGAGTTTGCATCTAACTTTGTCAGATATCATCGAATAACATCCATTGAAGCTCATTGAGGTCAACTATCACTTTGTGTTGAATGAAAATTTTTAAAGTCTATCTTCCTAATTTGAAGTCGAATTTCAACATTTCTTATATATTTGAGTGAGTTTGCATCTAACTTTGTCAGATATCATCGAATAACATCCATTGAAGCTCATTGAGGTCAACTATCACTTTGTGTTGAATGAAAATTTTCAAAGTCTATCTTCCTAATTTGAAGTCGAATTTCAACATTTCTTATATATTTGAGTGAGTTTGCATCTAACTTTGTCAGATATCATCGAATAACATTTATTGAAGCTCATTGAGGTCAACTGTCAATTTGTGTTAATTGAAAATTTTCAAAGTCTATCTTCCTAATTTGAAGTCGAATTTCAACATTTCTTATATATTTGAGTAAGTTTGCATCTAACTTTGTCAGATATTATCGAATAACATCCATTGAAGCTCATTGAGGTCAACTATCACTTTGTGTTGAATGAAAATTTTCAAAGTCTATCTTCCTAAGTTGAAGTCGAATTTCAACATTTCTTATATATTTGAGTGAGTTTGCATCTAACTTTGTCAGATATCATCGAATAACATCCATTGAAGCTTATTGAGGTCAACTGTCACTTTTTTGTTGAATGAAAATTTTCAAAGTCTATCTTCTTAATTTGAAGTCGAATTTCAACATTTCTTATATATTTGAGTGAGTTTGCATCTAACTTTGTCAGATATCATCGAATAACATCCATTGAAGCTCATTGAGGTCAACTGTCACTTTGTGTTAATTGAAAATTTTCAAAGTCTATCTTCCTAATTTGAAGTCGAATTTCAACATTTCTTATATATTTAAGTGAGTTTGCATCTAACTTTGTCAGATATCATCGAATAACATCCATTGAAGCTCATTGACGTCAACTATCACTTTGTGTTGAATGAAAATTTTTAAAGTCTATCTTCCTAATTTGAAGTCGAATTTCAACATTTCTTATATATTTGAGTGAGTTTGCATCTAACTTTGTCAGATATCATCGAATAACATCCATTGAAGCTCATTGAGGTCAACTATCACTTTGTGTTGAATGAAAATTTTCAAAGTCTATCTTCCTAATTTGAAGTCGAATTTCAACATTTCTTATATATTTGAGTGAGTTTGCATCTAACTTTGTCAGATATCATCGAATAACATCCATTGAGGCTCATTGAGGTCAACTGTCACTTTTTGTTGAATGAAAATTTTCAAAGTCTAACTTCCTAATTTGAAGTCGAATTTCAACATTTCTTATATATTTGAGTGAGTTTGCATCTAACTTTGTCAGATATCATCGAATAACATCCATTGAAGCTCATTGAGGTCAACTATCACTTTGTGTTGAATGAAAATTTTTAAAGTCTATCTTCCTAATTTGAAGTCGAATTTCAACATTTCTTATATATTTGAGTGAGTTTGCATCTAACTTTGTCAGATATCATCGAATAACATCCATTGAAGCTCATTGAGGTCAACTATCACTTTGTGTTGAATGAAAATTTTCAAAGTCTATCTTCCTAATTTGAAGTCGAATTTCAACATTTCTTATATATTTGAGTGAGTTTGCATCTAACTTTGTCAGATATCATCGAATAACATTTATTGAAGCTCATTGAGGTCAACTGTCAATTTGTGTTAATTGAAAATTTTCAAAGTCTATCTTCCTAATTTGAAGTCGAATTTCAACATTTCTTATATATTTGAGTAAGTTTGCATCTAACTTTGTCAGATATTATCGAATAACATCCATTGAAGCTCATTGAGGTCAACTATCACTTTGTGTTGAATGAAAATTTTCAAAGTCTATCTTCCTAAGTTGAAGTCGAATTTCAACATTTCTTATATATTTGAGTGAGTTTGCATCTAACTTTGTCAGATATCATCGAATAACATCCATTGAAGCTTATTGAGGTCAACTGTCACTTTTTGTTGAATGAAAATTTTCAAAGTCTATCTTCTTAATTTGAAGTCGAATTTCAACATTTCTTATATATTTGAGTGAGTTTGCATCTAACTTTGTCAGATATCATCGAATAACATCCATTGAAGCTCATTGAGGTCAACTGTCACTTTGTGTTAATTGAAAATTTTCAAAGTCTATCTTCCTAATTTGAAGTCGAATTTCAACATTTCTTATATATTTAAGTGAGTTTGCATCTAACTTTGTCAGATATCATCGAATAACATCCATTGAAGCTCATTGAGGTCAACTGTCACTTTGTGTTGAATGAAAATTTTCAAAGTCTATCTTCCTAATTTGAAGTCGAATTTCAACATTTCTTATATATTTGAGTAAGTTTGCATCTAACTTTGTCAGATATTATCGAATAACATCCATTGAAGCTCATTGAGGTCAACTATCACTTTGTGTTGAATGAAAATTTTCAAAGTCTATCTTCCTAAGTTGAAGTCGAACTTCAACATTTCTTATATATTTGAGTGAGTTTGCATCTAACTTTGTCAGATATCATCGAATAACATCCATTGAAGCTCATTGAGGTCAACTGTCACTTTTTGTTGAATGAAAATTTTCAAAGTCTATCTTCTTAATTTGAAGTCGAATTTCAACATTTCTTATATATTTGAGTGAGTTTGCATCTAACTTTGTCAGATATCATCGAATAACATCCATTGAAGCTCATTGAGGTCAACTGTCACTTTGTGTTAATTGAAAATTTTCAAAGTCTATCTTCCTAATTTGAAGTCGAATTTCAACATTTCTTATATATTTAAGTGAGTTTGCATCTAACTTTGTCAGATATCATCGAATAACATCCATTGAAGCTCATTGAGGTCAACTGTCACTTTGTGTTGAATGAAAATTTTCAAAGTCTATCTTCCTAATTTGAAGTCGAATTTCAACATTTCTTATATATTTGAGTAAGTTTGCATCTAACTTTGTCAGATATTATCGAATAACATCCATTGAAGCTCATTGAGGTCAACTATCACTTTGTGTTGAATGAAAATTTTCAAAGTCTATCTTCCTAAGTTGAAGTCGAACTTCAACATTTCTTATATATTTGAGTGAGTTTGCATCTAACTTTGTCAGATATCATCGAATAACATCCATTGAAGCTCATTGAGGTCAACTATCACTTTGTGTTGAATGAAAATTTTTAAAGTCTATCTTCCTAATTTGAAGTCGAATTTCAACATTTCTTATATATTTGAGTGAGTTTGCATCTAACTTTGTCAGATATCATCGAATAACATCCATTGAAGCTCATTGAGGTCAACTATCACTTTGTGTTGAATGAAAATTTTCAAAGTCTATCTTCCTAATTTGAAGTCGAATTTCAACATTTCTTATATATTTGAGTGAGTTTGCATCTAACTTTGTCAGATATCATCGAATAACATCCATTGAGGCTCATTGAGGTCAACTGTCACTTTTTGTTGAATGAAAATTTTCAAAGTCTAACTTCCTAATTTGAAGTCGAATTTCAACATTTCTTATATATTTGAGTGAGTTTGCATCTAACTTTGTCAGATATCATCGAATAACATCCATTGAAGCTCATTGAGGTCAACTATCACTTTGTGTTGAATGAAAATTTTTAAAGTCTATCTTCCTAATTTGAAGTCGAATTTCAACATTTCTTATATATTTGAGTGAGTTTGCATCTAACTTTGTCAGATATCATCGAATAACATCCATTGAAGCTCATTGAGGTCAACTATCACTTTGTGTTGAATGAAAATTTTCAAAGTCTATCTTCCTAATTTGAAGTCGAATTTCAACATTTCTTATATATTTGAGTGAGTTTGCATCTAACTTTGTCAGATATCATCGAATAACATTTATTGAAGCTCATTGAGGTCAACTGTCAATTTGTGTTAATTGAAAATTTTCAAAGTCTATCTTCCTAATTTGAAGTCGAATTTCAACATTTCTTATATATTTGAGTAAGTTTGCATCTAACTTTGTCAGATATTATCGAATAACATCCATTGAAGCTCATTGAGGTCAACTATCACTTTGTGTTGAATGAAAATTTTCAAAGTCTATCTTCCTAATTTGAAGTCGAATTTCAACATTTCTTATATATTTGAGTGAGTTTGCATCTAACTTTGTCAGATATCATCGAATAACATTTATTGAAGCTCATTGAGGTCAACTGTCAATTTGTGTTAATTGAAAATTTTCAAAGTCTATCTTCCTAATTTGAAGTCGAATTTCAACATTTCTTATATATTTGAGTAAGTTTGCATCTAACTTTGTCAGATATTATCGAATAACATCCATTGAAGCTCATTGAGGTCAACTATCACTTTGTGTTGAATGAAAATTTTCAAAGTCTATCTTCCTAAGTTGAAGTCGAATTTCAACATTTCTTATATATTTGAGTGAGTTTGCATCTAACTTTGTCAGATATCATCGAATAACATCCATTGAAGCTCATTGAGGTCAACTGTCACTTTGTGTTAATTGAAAATTTTCAAAGTCTATCTTCCTAATTTGAAGTCGAATTTCAACATTTCTTATATATTTAAGTGAGTTTGCATCTAACTTTGTCAGATATCATCGAATAACATCCATTGAAGCTCATTGAGGTCAACTGTCACTTTGTGTTGAATGAAAATTTTCAAAGTCTATCTTCCTAATTTGAAGTCGAATTTCAACATTTCTTATATATTTGAGTAAGTTTGCATCTAACTTTGTCAGATATTATCGAATAACATCCATTGAAGCTCATTGAGGTCAACTATCACTTTGTGTTGAATGAAAATTTTCAAAGTCTATCTTCCTAAGTTGAAGTCGAACTTCAACATTTCTTATATATTTGAGTGAGTTTGCATCTAACTTTGTCAGATATCATCGAATAACATCCATTGAAGCTCATTGAGGTCAACTATCACTTTGTGTTGAATGAAAATTTTCAAAGTCTATCTTCCTAATTTGAAGTCGAATTTCAACATTTCTTATATATTTGAGTGAGTTTGCATCTAACTTTGTCAGATATCATCGAATAACATTTATTGAAGCTCATTGAGGTCAACTGTCACTTTGTGTTAATTGAAAATTTTCAAAGTCTATCTTCCTAATTTGAAGTCGAATTTCAACATTTCTTATATATTTGAGTAAGTTTGCATCTAACTTTGTCAGATATTATCGAATAACATCCATTGAAGCTCATTGAGGTCAACTATCACTTTGTGTTGAATGAAAATTTTCAAAGTCTATCTTCCTAATTTGAAGTCGAATTTCAACATTTCTTAAATATTTGAGTAAGTTTGCATCTAACTTTGTCAGATATCATCGAATAACATCCATTGAAGCTCATTGAGGTCAACTATCACTTTGTGTTGAATGAAAATTTTCAAAGTCCATCTTCCTAATTTGAAGTCGAATTTCAACATTTCTTATATATTTGAGTGAGTTTGCTTCTAACTTTGTCAGATATCATCGAATAACATCCATTGAAGCTCATTGAGGTCAACTGTCACTTTGTGTTGAATGAAAATTTTCAAAGTCTATCTTCCTAATTTGAAGTCGAATTTCAACATTTCTTATATATTTGAGTGAGTTTGCATCTAACTTTGTCAGATATCATCGAATAACATCCATTGAGGCTCATTGAGGTCAACTGTCACTTTTTGTTGAATGAAAATTTTCAAAGTCTAACTTCCTAATTTGAAGTCGAATTTCAACATTTCTTATATATTTGAGTGAGTTTGCATCTAACTTTGTCAGATATCATCGAATAACATCCATTGAAGCTCATTGAGGTCAACTATCACTTTGTGTTGAATGAAAATTTTTAAAGTCTATCTTCCTAATTTGAAGTCGAATTTCAACATTTCTTATATATTTGAGTGAGTTTGCATCTAACTTTGTCAGATATCATCGAATAACATCCATTGAAGCTCATTGAGGTCAACTATCACTTTGTGTTGAATGAAAATTTTCAAAGTCTATCTTCCTAATTTGAAGTCGAATTTCAACATTTCTTATATATTTGAGTGAGTTTGCATCTAACTTTGTCAGATATCATCGAATAACATCCATTGAGGCTCATTGAGGTCAACTGTCACTTTTTGTTGAATGAAAATTTTCAAAGTCTAACTTCCTAATTTGAAGTCGAATTTCAACATTTCTTATATATTTGAGTGAGTTTGCATCTAACTTTGTCAGATATCATCGAATAACATCCATTGAAGCTCATTGAGGTCAACTATCACTTTGTGTTGAATGAAAATTTTTAAAGTCTATCTTCCTAATTTGAAGTCGAATTTCAACATTTCTTATATATTTGAGTGAGTTTGCATCTAACTTTGTCAGATATCATCGAATAACATCCATTGAAGCTCATTGAGGTCAACTATCACTTTGTGTTGAATGAAAATTTTCAAAGTCTATCTTCCTAATTTGAAGTCGAATTTCAACATTTCTTATATATTTGAGTGAGTTTGCATCTAACTTTGTCAGATATCATCGAATAACATTTATTGAAGCTCATTGAGGTCAACTGTCAATTTGTGTTAATTGAAAATTTTCAAAGTCTATCTTCCTAATTTGAAGTCGAATTTCAACATTTCTTATATATTTGAGTAAGTTTGCATCTAACTTTGTCAGATATTATCGAATAACATCCATTGAAGCTCATTGAGGTCAACTATCACTTTGTGTTGAATGAAAATTTTCAAAGTCTATCTTCCTAAGTTGAAGTCGAATTTCAACATTTCTTATATATTTGAGTGAGTTTGCATCTAACTTTGTCAGATATCATCGAATAACATCCATTGAAGCTTATTGAGGTCAACTGTCACTTTTTGTTGAATGAAAATTTTCAAAGTCTATCTTCTTAATTTGAAGTCGAATTTCAACATTTCTTATATATTTGAGTGAGTTTGCATCTAACTTTGTCAGATATCATCGAATAACATCCATTGAAGCTCATTGAGGTCAACTGTCACTTTGTGTTAATTGAAAATTTTCAAAGTCTATCTTCCTAATTTGAAGTCGAATTTCAACATTTCTTATATATTTAAGTGAGTTTGCATCTAACTTTGTCAGATATCATCGAATAACATCCATTGAAGCTCATTGAGGTCAACTATCACTTTGTGTTGAATGAAAATTTTTAAAGTCTATCTTCCTAATTTGAAGTCGAATTTCAACATTTCTTATATATTTGAGTGAGTTTGCATCTAACTTTGTCAGATATCATCGAATAACATCCATTGAAGCTCATTGAGGTCAACTATCACTTTGTGTTGAATGAAAATTTTCAAAGTCTATCTTCCTAAGTTGAAGTCGAACTTCAACATTTCTTATATATTTGAGTGAGTTTGCATCTAACTTTGTCAGATATCATCGAATAACATCCATTGAAGCTCATTGAGGTCAACTATCACTTTGTGTTGAATGAAAATTTTCAAAGTCTATCTTCCTAATTTGAAGTCGAATTTCAACATTTCTTATATATTTGAGTGAGTTTGCATCTAACTTTGTCAGATATCATCGAATAACATTTATTGAAGCTCATTGAGTTCAACTATCACTTTGTGTTGAATGAAAATTTTCAAAGTCTATCTTCCTAATTTGAAGTCGAATTTCAACATTTCTTAAATATTTGAGTAAGTTTGCATCTAACTTTGTCAGATATCATCGAATAACATCCATTGAAGCTCATTGAGGTCAACTATCACTTTGTGTTGAATGAAAATTTTCAAAGTCCATCTTCCTAATTTGAAGTCGAATTTCAACATTTCTTATATATTTGAGTGAGTTTGCTTCTAACTTTGTCAGATATCATCGAATAACATCCATTGAAGCTCATTGAGGTCAACTGTCACTTTGTGTTGAATGAAAATTTTCAAAGTCTATCTTCCTAATTTGAAGTCGAATTTCAACATTTCTTATATATTTGAGTGAGTTTGCATCTAACTTTGTCAGATATCATCGAATAATATCCATTGAGGCTCATTGAGGTCAACTGTCACTTTTTGTTGAATGAAAATTTTCAAAGTCTAACTTCCTAATTTGAAGTCGAATTTCAACATTTCTTATATATTTGAGTGAGTTTGCATCTAACTTTGTCAGATATCATCGAATAACATCCATTGAAGCTCATTGAGGTCAACTATCACTTTGTGTTGAATGAAAATTTTTAAAGTCTATCTTCCTAATTTGAAGTCGAATTTCAACATTTCTTATATATTTGAGTGAGTTTGCATCTAACTTTGTCAGATATCATCGAATAACATCCATTGAAGCTCATTGAGGTCAACTATCACTTTGTGTTGAATGAAAATTTTCAAAGTCTATCTTCCTAATTTGAAGTCGAATTTCAACATTTCTTATATATTTGAGTGAGTTTGCATCTAACTTTGTCAGATATCATCGAATAACATTTATTGAAGCTCATTGAGGTCAACTGTCAATTTGTGTTAATTGAAAATTTTCAAAGTCTATCTTCCTAATTTGAAGTCGAATTTCAACATTTCTTATATATTTGAGTAAGTTTGCATCTAACTTTGTCAGATATTATCGAATAACATCCATTGAAGCTCATTGAGGTCAACTATCACTTTGTGTTGAATGAAAATTTTCAAAGTCTATCTTCCTAAGTTGAAGTCGAATTTCAACATTTCTTATATATTTGAGTGAGTTTGCATCTAACTTTGTCAGATATCATCGAATAACATCCATTGAAGCTTATTGAGGTCAACTGTCACTTTTTGTTGAATGAAAATTTTCAAAGTCTATCTTCTTAATTTGAAGTCGAATTTCAACATTTCTTATATATTTGAGTGAGTTTGCATCTAACTTTGTCAGATATCATCGAATAACATCCATTGAAGCTCATTGAGGTCAACTGTCACTTTGTGTTAATTGAAAATTTTCAAAGTCTATCTTCCTAATTTGAAGTCGAATTTCAACATTTCTTATATATTTAAGTGAGTTTGCATCTAACTTTGTCAGATATCATCGAATAACATCCATTGAAGCTCATTGAGGTCAACTGTCACTTTGTGTTAATTGAAAATTTTCAAAGTCTATCTTCCTAATTTGAAGTCGAATTTCAACATTTCTTATATATTTGAGTAAGTTTGCATCTAACTTTGTCAGATATTATCGAATAACATCCATTGAAGCTCATTGAGGTCAACTATCACTTTGTGTTGAATGAAAATTTTCAAAGTCTATCTTCCTAATTTGAAGTCGAATTTCAACATTTCTTATATATTTGAGTGAGTTTGCATCTAACTTTGTCAGATATCATCGAATAACATCCATTGAAGCTCATTGAGGTCAACTATCACTTTGTGTTGAATGAAAATTTTCAAAGTCCATCTTCCTAATTTGAAGTCGAATTTCAACATTTCTTATATATTTGAGTGATTTTGCTTCTAACTTTGTCAGATATCATCGAATAACATCCATTGAAGCTCATTGAGGTCAACTGTCACTTTGTGTTGAATGAAAATTTTCAAAGTCTATCTTCCTAATTTGAAGTCGAATTCAACATTTCTTATATATTTGAGTGAGTTTGCATCTAACTTTGTCAGATATCATCGAATAACATCCATTGAGGCTCATTGAGGTCAACTGTCACTTTTTGTTGAATGAAAATTTTCAAAGTCTAACTTCCTAATTTGAAGTCGAATTTCAACATTTCTTATATATTTGAGTGAGTTTGCATCTAACTTTGTCAGATATCATCGAATAACATCCATTGAAGCTCATTGAGGTCAACTATCACTTTGTGTTGAATGAAAATTTTCAAAGTCTATCTTCCTAATTTGAAGTCGAATTTCAACATTTCTTATATATTTGAGTGAGTTTGCATCTAACTTTGTCAGATATCATCGAATAATATCCATTGAAGCTCATTGAGGTCAACTGTCACTTTGTGTTGAATGAAAATTTTCAAAGTCTATCTTCCTAATTTGAAGTCGAATTTCAACATTTCTTATATATTTGAGTGAGTTTGCATCTAACTTTGTCAGATATCATCGAATAACATCCATTGAAGCTCATTGAGGTCAACTGTCACTTTGTGTTGAATGAAAATTTTCAAAGTCTATCTTCCTAATTTGAAGTCGAATTTCAACATTTCTTATATATTTGAGTGAGTTTGCATCTAACTTTGTCAGATATCATCGAATAACATCCATTGAGGCTCATTGAGGTCAACTATCACTTTGTGTTGAATGAAAATTTTCAAAGTCTATCTTCCTAATTTGAAGTCGAATTTCAACATTTCTTATATATTTGAGTGAGTTTGCATCTAACTTTGTCAGATATCATCGAATAACATTTATTGAAGCTCATTGAGGTCAACTGTCACTTTGTGTTAATTGAAAATTTTCAAAGTCTATCTTCCTAATTTGAAGTCGAATTTCAACATTTCTTATATATTTGAGTAAGTTTGCATCTAACTTTGTCAGATATTATCGAATAACATCCATTGAAGCTCATTGAGGTCAACTATCACTTTGTGTTGAATGAAAATTTTCAAAGTCTATCTTCCTAAGTTGAAGTCGAATTTCAACATTTCTTATATATTTGAGTGAGTTTGCATCTAACTTTGTCAGATATCATCGAATAACATCCATTGAAGCTTATTGAGGTCAACTGTCACTTTTTGTTGAATGAAAATTTTCAAAGTCTATCTTCTTAATTTGAAGTCGAATTTCAACATTTCTTATATATTTGAGTGAGTTTGCATCTAACTTTGTCAGATATCATCGAATAACATCCATTGAAGCTCATTGAGGTCAACTGTCACTTTGTGTTAATTGAAAATTTTCAAAGTCTATCTTCCTAATTTGAAGTCGAATTTCAACATTTCTTATATATTTAAGTGAGTTTGCATCTAACTTTGTCAGATATCATCGAATAACATCCATTGAAGCTCATTGAGGTCAACTGTCACTTTGTGTTGAATGAAAATTTTCAAAGTCTATCTTCCTAATTTGAAGTCGAATTTCAACATTTCTTATATATTTGAGTAAGTTTGCATCTAACTTTGTCAGATATTATCGAATAACATCCATTGAAGCTCATTGAGGTCAACTGTCACTTTGTGTTAATTGAAAATTTTCAAAGTCTATCTTCCTAATTTGAAGTCGAATTTCAACATTTCTTATATATTTAAGTGAGTTTGCATCTAACTTTGTCAGATATCATCGAATAACATCCATTGAAGCTCATTGAGGTCAACTGTCACTTTGTGTTGAATGAAAATTTTCAAAGTCTATCTTCCTAATTTGAAGTCGAATTTCAACATTTCTTATATATTTGAGTAAGTTTGCATCTAACTTTGTCAGATATCATCGAATAACATCCATTGAAGCTCATTGAGGTCAACTATCACTTTGTGTTAATTGAAAATTTTCAAAGTCTATCTTCCTAAGTTGAAGTCGAATTTCAACATTTCTTATATATTTGAGTGAGTTTGCATCTAACTTTGTCAGATATCATCGAATAACATCCATTGAAGCTTATTGAGGTCAACTGTCACTTTTTGTTGAATGAAAATTTTCAAAGTCTATCTTCTTAATTTGAAGTCGAATTTCAACATTTCTTATATATTTGAGTGAGTTTGCATCTAACTTTGTCAGATATCATCGAATAACATCCATTGAAGCTCATTGAGGTCAACTGTCACTTTGTGTTGAATGAAAATTTTCAAAGTCTATCTTCCTAATTTGAAGTCGAATTTCAACATTTCTTATATATTTGAGTAAGTTTGCATCTAACTTTCTCAGATATTATCGAATAACATCCATTGAAGCTCATTGAGGTCAACTGTCACTTTGTGTTAATTGAAAATTTTCAAAGTCTATCTTCCTAATTTGAAGTCGAATTTCAACATTTCTTATATATTTAAGTGAGTTTGCATCTAACTTTGTCAGATATCATCGAATAACATCCATTGAAGCTCATTGAGGTCAACTGTCACTTTGTGTTGAATGAAAATTTTCAAAGTCTATCTTCCTAATTTGAAGTCGAATTTCAACATTTCTTATATATTTGAGTGAGTTTGCATCTAACTTTGTCAGATATCATCGAATAACATCCATTGAAGCTCATTGAGGTCAACTGTCACTTTGTGTTGAATGAAAATTTTCAAAGTCTATCTTCCTAATTTGAAGTCGAATTTCAACATTTCTTATATATTTGAGTAAGTTTGCATCTAACTTTGTCAGATATTATCGAATAACATCCATTGAAGCTCATTGAGGTCAACTATCACTTTGTGTTGAATGAAAATTTTCAAAGTCTATCTTCCTAAGTTGAAGTCGAACTTCAACATTTCTTATATATTTGAGTGAGTTTGCATCTAACTTTGTCAGATATCATCGAATAACATCCATTGAAGCTCATTGAGGTCAACTATCACTTTGTGTTAATTGAAAATTTTCAAAGTCTATCTTCCTAAGTTGAAGTCGAATTTCAACATTTCTTATATATTTGAGTGAGTTTGCATCTAACTTTGTCAGATATCATCGAATAACATCCATTGAAGCTTATTGAGGTCAACTGTCACTTTTTGTTGAATGAAAATTTTCAAAGTCTATCTTCTTAATTTGAAGTCGAATTTCAACATTTCTTATATATTTGAGTGAGTTTGCATCTAACTTTGTCAGATATCATCGAATAACATCCATTGAAGCTCATTGAGGTCAACTGTCACTTTGTGTTGAATGAAAATTTTCAAAGTCTATCTTCCTAATTTGAAGTCGAATTTCAACATTTCTTATATATTTGAGTAAGTTTGCATCTAACTTTCTCAGATATTATCGAATAACATCCATTGAAGCTCATTGAGGTCAACTGTCACTTTGTGTTAATTGAAAATTTTCAAAGTCTATCTTCCTAATTTGAAGTCGAATTTCAACATTTCTTATATATTTAAGTGAGTTTGCATCTAACTTTGTCAGATATCATCGAATAACATCCATTGAAGCTCATTGAGGTCAACTGTCACTTTGTGTTGAATGAAAATTTTCAAAGTCTATCTTCCTAATTTGAAGTCGAATTTCAACATTTCTTATATATTTGAGTGAGTTTGCATCTAACTTTGTCAGATATCATCGAATAACATCCATTGAAGCTCATTGAGGTCAACTGTCACTTTGTGTTGAATGAAAATTTTCAAAGTCTATCTTCCTAATTTGAAGTCGAATTTCAACATTTCTTATATATTTGAGTAAGTTTGCATCTAACTTTGTCAGATATTATCGAATAACATCCATTGAAGCTCATTGAGGTCAACTATCACTTTGTGTTGAATGAAAATTTTCAAAGTCTATCTTCCTAAGTTGAAGTCGAACTTCAACATTTCTTATATATTTGAGTGAGTTTGCATCTAACTTTGTCAGATATCATCGAATAACATCCATTGAAGCTCATTGAGGTCAACTATCACTTTGTGTTGAATGAAAATTTTCAAAGTCTATCTTCCTAATTTGAAGTCGAATTTCAACATTTCTTATATATTTGAGTGAGTTTGCATCTAACTTTGTCAGATATCATCGAATAACATTTATTGAAGCTCATTGAGGTCAACTGTCACTTTGTGTTAATTGAAAATTTTCAAAGTCTATCTTCCTAATTTGAAGTCGAATTTCAACATTTCTTATATATTTGAGTAAGTTTGCATCTAACTTTGTCAGATATTATCGAATAACATCCATTGAAGCTCATTGAGGTCAACTATCACTTTGTGTTGAATGAAAATTTTCAAAGTCTATCTTCCTAATTTGAAGTCGAATTTCAACATTTCTTAAATATTTGAGTAAGTTTGCATCTAACTTTGTCAGATATCATCGAATAACATCCATTGAAGCTCATTGAGGTCAACTGTCACTTTTTGTTGAATGAAAATTTTCAAAGTCTAACTTCCTAATTTGAAGTCGAATTTCAACATTTCTTATATATTTGAGTGAGTTTGCATCTAACTTTGTCAGATATCATCGAATAATATCCATTGAAGCTCATTGAGGTCAACTGTCACTTTGTGTTGAATGAAAATTTTCAAAGTCTATCTTCCTAATTTGAAGTCGAATTTCAACATTTCTTATATATTTGAGTGAGTTTGCATCTAACTTTGTCAGATATCATCGAATAACATCCATTGAAGCTCATTGAGGTCAACTGTCACTTTGTGTTGAATGAAAATTTTCAAAGTCTATCTTCCTAATTTGAAGTCGAATTTCAACATTTCTTATATATTTGAGTGAGTTTGCATCTAACTTTGTCAGATATCATCGAATAACATCCATTGAGGCTCATTGAGGTCAACTATCACTTTGTGTTGAATGAAAATTTTCAAAGTCTATCTTCCTAATTTGAAGTCGAATTTCAACATTTCTTATATATTTGAGTGAGTTTGCATCTAACTTTGTCAGATATCATCGAATAACATTTATTGAAGCTCATTGAGGTCAACTGTCACTTTGTGTTAATTGAAAATTTTCAAAGTCTATCTTCCTAATTTGAAGTCGAATTTCAACATTTCTTATATATTTGAGTAAGTTTGCATCTAACTTTGTCAGATATTATCGAATAACATCCATTGAAGCTCATTGAGGTCAACTATCACTTTGTGTTGAATGAAAATTTTCAAAGTCTATCTTCCTAAGTTGAAGTCGAATTTCAACATTTCTTATATATTTGAGTGAGTTTGCATCTAACTTTGTCAGATATCATCGAATAACATCCATTGAAGCTTATTGAGGTCAACTGTCACTTTTTGTTGAATGAAAATTTTCAAAGTCTATCTTCTTAATTTGAAGTCGAATTTCAACATTTCTTATATATTTGAGTGAGTTTGCATCTAACTTTGTCAGATATCATCGAATAACATCCATTGAAGCTCATTGAGGTCAACTGTCACTTTGTGTTAATTGAAAATTTTCAAAGTCTATCTTCCTAATTTGAAGTCGAATTTCAACATTTCTTATATATTTAAGTGAGTTTGCATCTAACTTTGTCAGATATCATCGAATAACATCCATTGAAGCTCATTGAGGTCAACTGTCACTTTGTGTTGAATGAAAATTTTCAAAGTCTATCTTCCTAATTTGAAGTCGAATTTCAACATTTCTTATATATTTAAGTGAGTTTGCATCTAACTTTGTCAGATATCATCGAATAACATCCATTGAAGCTCATTGAGGTCAACTGTCACTTTGTGTTGAATGAAAATTTTCAAAGTCTATCTTCCTAATTTGAAGTCGAATTTCAACATTTCTTATATATTTGAGTAAGTTTGCATCTAACTTTGTCAGATATCATCGAATAACATCCATTGAAGCTCATTGAGGTCAACTATCACTTTGTGTTAATTGAAAATTTTCAAAGTCTATCTTCCTAAGTTGAAGTCGAATTTCAACATTTCTTATATATTTGAGTGAGTTTGCATCTAACTTTGTCAGATATCATCGAATAACATCCATTGAAGCTTATTGAGGTCAACTGTCACTTTTTGTTGAATGAAAATTTTCAAAGTCTATCTTCTTAATTTGAAGTCGAATTTCAACATTTCTTATATATTTGAGTGAGTTTGCATCTAACTTTGTCAGATATCATCGAATAACATCCATTGAAGCTCATTGAGGTCAACTGTCACTTTGTGTTGAATGAAAATTTTCAAAGTCTATCTTCCTAATTTGAAGTCGAATTTCAACATTTCTTATATATTTGAGTAAGTTTGCATCTAACTTTCTCAGATATTATCGAATAACATCCATTGAAGCTCATTGAGGTCAACTGTCACTTTGTGTTAATTGAAAATTTTCAAAGTCTATCTTCCTAATTTGAAGTCGAATTTCAACATTTCTTATATATTTAAGTGAGTTTGCATCTAACTTTGTCAGATATCATCGAATAACATCCATTGAAGCTCATTGAGGTCAACTGTCACTTTGTGTTGAATGAAAATTTTCAAAGTCTATCTTCCTAATTTGAAGTCGAATTTCAACATTTCTTATATATTTGAGTGAGTTTGCATCTAACTTTGTCAGATATCATCGAATAACATCCATTGAAGCTCATTGAGGTCAACTGTCACTTTGTGTTGAATGAAAATTTTCAAAGTCTATCTTCCTAATTTGAAGTCGAATTTCAACATTTCTTATATATTTGAGTAAGTTTGCATCTAACTTTGTCAGATATTATCGAATAACATCCATTGAAGCTCATTGAGGTCAACTATCACTTTGTGTTGAATGAAAATTTTCAAAGTCTATCTTCCTAAGTTGAAGTCGAACTTCAACATTTCTTATATATTTGAGTGAGTTTGCATCTAACTTTGTCAGATATCATCGAATAACATCCATTGAAGCTCATTGAGGTCAACTATCACTTTGTGTTAATTGAAAATTTTCAAAGTCTATCTTCCTAAGTTGAAGTCGAATTTCAACATTTCTTATATATTTGAGTGAGTTTGCATCTAACTTTGTCAGATATCATCGAATAACATCCATTGAAGCTTATTGAGGTCAACTGTCACTTTTTGTTGAATGAAAATTTTCAAAGTCTATCTTCTTAATTTGAAGTCGAATTTCAACATTTCTTATATATTTGAGTGAGTTTGCATCTAACTTTGTCAGATATCATCGAATAACATCCATTGAAGCTCATTGAGGTCAACAGTCACTTTGTGTTGAATGAAAATTTTCAAAGTCTATCTTCCTAATTTGAAGTCGAATTTCAACATTTCTTATATATTTGAGTAAGTTTGCATCTAACTTTCTCAGATATTATCGAATAACATCCATTGAAGCTCATTGAGGTCAACTGTCACTTTGTGTTAATTGAAAATTTTCAAAGTCTATCTTCCTAATTTGAAGTCGAATTTCAACATTTCTTATATATTTAAGTGAGTTTGCATCTAACTTTGTCAGATATCATCGAATAACATCCATTGAAGCTCATTGAGGTCAACTGTCACTTTGTGTTGAATGAAAATTTTCAAAGTCTATCTTCCTAATTTGAAGTCGAATTTCAACATTTCTTATATATTTGAGTGAGTTTGCATCTAACTTTGTCAGATATCATCGAATAACATCCATTGAAGCTCATTGAGGTCAACTGTCACTTTGTGTTGAATGAAAATTTTCAAAGTCTATCTTCCTAATTTGAAGTCGAATTTCAACATTTCTTATATATTTGAGTAAGTTTGCATCTAACTTTGTCAGATATTATCGAATAACATCCATTGAAGCTCATTGAGGTCAACTATCACTTTGTGTTGAATGAAAATTTTCAAAGTCTATCTTCCTAAGTTGAAGTCGAACTTCAACATTTCTTATATATTTGAGTGAGTTTGCATCTAACTTTGTCAGATATCATCGAATAACATCCATTGAAGCTCATTGAGGTCAACTATCACTTTGTGTTGAATGAAAATTTTCAAAGTCTATCTTCCTAATTTGAAGTCGAATTTCAACATTTCTTATATATTTGAGTGAGTTTGCATCTAACTTTGTCAGATATCATCGAATAACATTTATTGAAGCTCATTGAGGTCAACTGTCACTTTGTGTTAATTGAAAATTTTCAAAGTCTATCTTCCTAATTTGAAGTCGAATTTCAACATTTCTTATATATTTGAGTAAGTTTGCATCTAACTTTGTCAGATATTATCGAATAACATCCATTGAAGCTCATTGAGGTCAACTATCACTTTGTGTTGAATGAAAATTTTCAAAGTCTATCTTCCTAATTTGAAGTCGAATTTCAACATTTCTTAAATATTTGAGTAAGTTTGCATCTAACTTTGTCAGATATCATCGAATAACATCCATTGAAGCTCATTGAGGTCAACTATCACTTTGTGTTGAATGAAAATTTTCAAAGTCCATCTTCCTAATTTGAAGTCGAATTTCAACATTTCTTATATATTTGAGTGAGTTTGCTTCTAACTTTGTCAGATATCATCGAATAACATCCATTGAAGCTCATTGAGGTCAACTGTCACTTTGTGTTGAATGAAAATTTTCAAAGTCTATCTTCCTAATTTGAAGTCGAATTTCAACATTTCTTATATATTTGAGTGAGTTTGCATCTAACTTTGTCAGATATCATCGAATAACATCCATTGAGGCTCATTGAGGTCAACTGTCACTTTTTGTTGAATGAAAATTTTCAAAGTCTAACTTCCTAATTTGAAGTCGAATTTCAACATTTCTTATATATTTGAGTGAGTTTGCATCTAACTTTGTCAGATATCATCGAATAACATCCATTGAGGCTCATTGAGGTCAACTATCACTTTGTGTTGAATGAAAATTTTCAAAGTCTATCTTCCTAATTTGAAGTCGAATTTCAACATTTCTTATATATTTGAGTGAGTTTGCATCTAACTTTGTCAGATATCATCGAATAACATCCATTGAGGCTCATTGAGGTCAACTGTCACTTTTTGTTGAATGAAAATTTTCAAAGTCTAACTTCCTAATTTGAAGTCGAATTTCAACATTTCTTATATATTTGAGTGAGTTTGCATCTAACTTTGTCAGATATCATCGAATAACATCCATTGAAGCTCATTGAGGTCAACTATCACTTTGTGTTGAATGAAAATTTTTAAAGTCTATCTTCCTAATTTGAAGTCGAATTTCAACATTTCTTATATATTTGAGTGAGTTTGCATCTAACTTTGTCAGATATCATCGAATAACATCCATTGAAGCTCATTGAGGTCAACTATCACTTTGTGTTGAATGAAAATTTTCAAAGTCTATCTTCCTAATTTGAAGTCGAATTTCAACATTTCTTATATATTTGAGTGAGTTTGCATCTAACTTTGTCAGATATCATCGAAGAACATTTATTGAAGCTCATTGAGGTCAACTGTCAATTTGTGTTAATTGAAAATTTTCAAAGTCTATCTTCCTAATTTGAAGTCGAATTTCAACATTTCTTATATATTTGAGTAAGTTTGCATCTAACTTTGTCAGATATTATCGAATAACATCCATTGAAGCTCATTGAGGTCAACTATCACTTTGTGTTGAATGAAAATTTTCAAAGTCTATCTTCCTAAGTTGAAGTCGAATTTCAACATTTCTTATATATTTGAGTGAGTTTGCATCTAACTTTGTCAGATATCATCGAATAACATCCATTGAAGCTTATTGAGGTCAACTGTCACTTTTTGTTGAATGAAAATTTTCAAAGTCTATCTTCTTAATTTGAAGTCGAATTTCAACATTTCTTATATATTTGAGTGAGTTTGCATCTAACTTTGTCAGATATCATCGAATAACATCCATTGAAGCTCATTGAGGTCAACTGTCACTTTGTGTTAATTGAAAATTTTCAAAGTCTATCTTCCTAATTTGAAGTCGAATTTCAACATTTCTTATATATTTAAGTGAGTTTGCATCTAACTTTGTCAGATATCATCGAATAACATCCATTGAAGCTCATTGAGGTCAACTATCACTTTGTGTTGAATGAAAATTTTTAAAGTCTATCTTCCTAATTTGAAGTCGAATTTCAACATTTCTTATATATTTGAGTGAGTTTGCATCTAACTTTGTCAGATATCATCGAATAACATCCATTGAAGCTCATTGAGGTCAACTATCACTTTGTGTTGAATGAAAATTTTCAAAGTCTATCTTCCTAATTTGAAGTCGAATTTCAACATTTCTTATATATTTGAGTGAGTTTGCATCTAACTTTGTCAGATATCATCGAATAACATCCATTGAGGCTCATTGAGGTCAACTGTCACTTTTTGTTGAATGAAAATTTTCAAAGTCTAACTTCCTAATTTGAAGTCGAATTTCAACATTTCTTATATATTTGAGTGAGTTTGCATCTAACTTTGTCAGATATCATCGAATAACATCCATTGAAGCTCATTGAGGTCAACTATCACTTTGTGTTGAATGAAAATTTTTAAAGTCTATCTTCCTAATTTGAAGTCGAATTTCAACATTTCTTATATATTTGAGTGAGTTTGCATCTAACTTTGTCAGATATCATCGAATAACATCCATTGAAGCTCATTGAGGTCAACTATCACTTTGTGTTGAATGAAAATTTTCAAAGTCTATCTTCCTAATTTGAAGTCGAATTTCAACATTTCTTATATATTTGAGTGAGTTTGCATCTAACTTTGTCAGATATCATCGAATAACATTTATTGAAGCTCATTGAGGTCAACTGTCAATTTGTGTTAATTGAAAATTTTCAAAGTCTATCTTCCTAATTTGAAGTCGAATTTCAACATTTCTTATATATTTGAGTAAGTTTGCATCTAACTTTGTCAGATATTATCGAATAACATCCATTGAAGCTCATTGAGGTCAACTATCACTTTGTGTTGAATGAAAATTTTCAAAGTCTATCTTCATAAGTTGAAGTCGAATTTCAACATTTCTTATATATTTGAGTGAGTTTGCATCTAACTTTGTCAGATATCATCGAATAACATCCATTGAAGCTTATTGAGGTCAACTGTCACTTTTTGTTGAATGAAAATTTTCAAAGTCTATCTTCTTAATTTGAAGTCGAATTTCAACATTTCTTATATATTTGAGTGAGTTTGCATCTAACTTTGTCAGATATCATCGAATAACATCCATTGAAGCTCATTGAGGTCAACTGTCACTTTGTGTTAATTGAAAATTTTCAAAGTCTATCTTCCTAATTTGAAGTCGAATTTCAACATTTCTTATATATTTAAGTGAGTTTGCATCTAACTTTGTCAGATATCATCGAATAACATCCATTGAAGCTCATTGAGGTCAACTGTCACTTTGTGTTGAATGAAAATTTTCAAAGTCTATCTTCCTAATTTGAAGTCGAATTTCAACATTTCTTATATATTTGAGTAAGTTTGCATCTAACTTTGTCAGATATTATCGAATAACATCCATTGAAGCTCATTGAGGTCAACTATCACTTTGTGTTGAATGAAAATTTTCAAAGTCTATCTTCCTAAGTTGAAGTCGAACTTCAACATTTCTTATATATTTGAGTGAGTTTGCATCTAACTTTGTCAGATATCATCGAATAACATCCATTGAAGCTCATTGAGGTCAACTATCACTTTGTGTTGAATGAAAATTTTTAAAGTCTATCTTCCTAATTTGAAGTCGAATTTCAACATTTCTTATATATTTGAGTGAGTTTGCATCTAACTTTGTCAGATATCATCGAATAACATCCATTGAAGCTCATTGAGGTCAACTATCACTTTGTGTTGAATGAAAATTTTCAAAGTCTATCTTCCTAATTTGAAGTCGAATTTCAACATTTCTTATATATTTGAGTGAGTTTGCATCTAACTTTGTCAGATATCATCGAATAACATCCATTGAGGCTCATTGAGGTCAACTGTCACTTTTTGTTGAATGAAAATTTTCAAAGTCTAACTTCCTAATTTGAAGTCGAATTTCAACATTTCTTATATATTTGAGTGAGTTTGCATCTAACTTTGTCAGATATCATCGAATAACATCCATTGAAGCTCATTGAGGTCAACTATCACTTTGTGTTGAATGAAAATTTTTAAAGTCTATCTTCCTAATTTGAAGTCGAATTTCAACATTTCTTATATATTTGAGTGAGTTTGCATCTAACTTTGTCAGATATCATCGAATAACATCCATTGAAGCTCATTGAGGTCAACTATCACTTTGTGTTGAATGAAAATTTTCAAAGTCTATCTTCCTAATTTGAAGTCGAATTTCAACATTTCTTATATATTTGAGTAAGTTTGCATCTAACTTTGTCAGATATTATCGAATAACATCCATTGAAGCTCATTGAGGTCAACTATCACTTTGTGTTGAATGAAAATTTTCAAAGTCTATCTTCCTAAGTTGAAGTCGAATTTCAACATTTCTTATATATTTGAGTGAGTTTGCATCTAACTTTGTCAGATATCATCGAATAACATCCATTGAAGCTTATTGAGGTCAACTGTCACTTTTTGTTGAATGAAAATTTTCAAAGTCTATCTTCTTAATTTGAAGTCGAATTTCAACATTTCTTATATATTTGAGTGAGTTTGCATCTAACTTTGTCAGATATCATCGAATAACATCCATTGAAGCTCATTGAGGTCAACTGTCACTTTGTGTTAATTGAAAATTTTCAAAGTCTATCTTCCTAATTTGAAGTCGAATTTCAACATTTCTTATATATTTAAGTGAGTTTGCATCTAACTTTGTCAGATATCATCGAATAACATCCATTGAAGCTCATTGAGGTCAACTGTCACTTTGTGTTGAATGAAAATTTTCAAAGTCTATCTTCCTAATTTGAAGTCGAATTTCAACATTTCTTATATATTTGAGTAAGTTTGCATCTAACTTTGTCAGATATTATCGAATAACATCCATTGAAGCTCATTGAGGTCAACTATCACTTTGTGTTGAATGAAAATTTTCAAAGTCTATCTTCCTAAGTTGAAGTCGAACTTCAACATTTCTTATATATTTGAGTGAGTTTGCATCTAACTTTGTCAGATATCATCGAATAACATCCATTGAAGCTCATTGAGGTCAACTATCACTTTGTGTTGAATGAAAATTTTCAAAGTCTATCTTCCTAATTTGAAGTCGAATTTCAACATTTCTTATATATTTGAGTGAGTTTGCATCTAACTTTGTCAGATATCATCGAATAACATTTATTGAAGCTCATTGAGGTCAACTGTCACTTTGTGTTAATTGAAAATTTTCAAAGTCTATCTTCCTAATTTGAAGTCGAATTTCAACATTTCTTATATATTTGAGTAAGTTTGCATCTAACTTTGTCAGATATTATCGAATAACATCCATTGAAGCTCATTGAGGTCAACTATCACTTTGTGTTGAATGAAAATTTTCAAAGTCTATCTTCCTAATTTGAAGTCGAATTTCAACATTTCTTAAATATTTGAGTAAGTTTGCATCTAACTTTGTCAGATATCATCGAATAACATCCATTGAAGCTCATTGAGGTCAACTATCACTTTGTGTTGAATGAAAATTTTCAAAGTCCATCTTCCTAATTTGAAGTCGAATTTCAACATTTCTTATATATTTGAGTGAGTTTGCTTCTAACTTTGTCAGATATCATCGAATAACATCCATTGAAGCTCATTGAGGTCAACTGTCACTTTGTGTTGAATGAAAATTTTCAAAGTCTATCTTCCTAATTTGAAGTCGAATTTCATTCAACATTTCTTATATATTTGAGTGAGTTTGCATCTAACTTTGTCAGATATCATCGAATAACATCCATTGAGGCTCATTGAGGTCAACTGTCACTTTTTGTTGAATGAAAATTTTCAAAGTCTAACTTCCTAATTTGAAGTCGAATTTCAACATTTCTTATATATTTGAGTGAGTTTGCATCTAACTTTGTCAGATATCATCGAATAACATCCATTGAAGCTCATTGAGGTCAACTATCACTTTGTGTTGAATGAAAATTTTTAAAGTCTATCTTCCTAATTTGAAGTCGAATTTCAACATTTCTTATATATTTGAGTGAGTTTGCATCTAACTTTGTCAGATATCATCGAATAACATCCATTGAAGCTCATTGAGGTCAACTATCACTTTGTGTTGAATGAAAATTTTCAAAGTCTATCTTCCTAATTTGAAGTCGAATTTCAACATTTCTTATATATTTGAGTGAGTTTGCATCTAACTTTGTCAGATATCATCGAATAACATTTATTGAAGCTCATTGAGGTCAACTGTCAATTTGTGTTAATTGAAAATTTTCAAAGTCTATCTTCCTAATTTGAAGTCGAATTTCAACATTTCTTATATATTTGAGTAAGTTTGCATCTAACTTTGTCAGATATTATCGAATAACATCCATTGAAGCTCATTGAGGTCAACTATCACTTTGTGTTGAATGAAAATTTTCAAAGTCTATCTTCCTAATTTGAAGTCGAATTTCAACATTTCTTATATATTTGAGTAAGTTTGCATCTAACTTTGTCAGATATTATCGAATAACATCCATTGAAGCTCATTGAGGTCAACTATCACTTTGTGTTGAATGAAAATTTTCAAAGTCTATCTTCCTAAGTTGAAGTCGAATTTCAACATTTCTTATATATTTGAGTGAGTTTGCATCTAACTTTGTCAGATATCATCGAATAACATCCATTGAAGCTTATTGAGGTCAACTGTCACTTTTTGTTGAATGAAAATTTTCAAAGTCTATCTTCTTAATTTGAAGTCGAATTTCAACATTTCTTATATATTTGAGTGAGTTTGCATCTAACTTTGTCAGATATCATCGAATAACATCCATTGAAGCTCATTGAGGTCAACTGTCACTTTGTGTTGAATGAAAATTTTCAAAGTCTATCTTCCTAAGTTGAAGTCGAATTTCAACATTTCTTATATATTTGAGTGAGTTTGCATCTAACTTTGTCAGATATCATCGAATAACATCCATTGAAGCTTATTGAGGTCAACTGTCACTTTTTGTTGAATGAAAATTTTCAAAGTCTATCTTCTTAATTTGAAGTCGAATTTCAACATTTCTTATATATTTGAGTGAGTTTGCATCTAACTTTGTCAGATATCATCGAATAACATCCATTGAAGCTCATTGAGGTCAACTGTCACTTTGTGTTAATTGAAAATTTTCAAAGTCTATCTTCCTAATTTGAAGTCGAATTTCAACATTTCTTATATATTTGAGTGAGTTTGCATCTAACTTTGTCAGATATCATCGAATAACATCCATTGAAGCTCATTGAGGTCAACTATCACTTTGTGTTGAATGAAAATTTTCAAAGTCTATCTTCCTAATTTGAAGTCGAATTTCAACATTTCTTATATATTTGAGTGAGTTTGCATCTAACTTTGTCAGATATCATCGAATAACATCCATTGAGGCTCATTGAGGTCAACTGTCACTTTTTGTTGAATGAAAATTTTCAAAGTCTAACTTCCTAATTTGAAGTCGAATTTCAACATTTCTTATATATTTGAGTGAGTTTGCATCTAACTTTGTCAGATATCATCGAATAACATCCATTGAAGCTCATTGAGGTCAACTATCACTTTGTGTTGAATGAAAATTTTTAAAGTCTATCTTCCTAATTTGAAGTCGAATTACAACATTTCTTATATATTTGAGTGAGTTTGCATCTAACTTTGTCAGATATCATCGAATAACATCCATTGAAGCTCATTGAGGTCAACTATCACTTTGTGTTGAATGAAAATTTTCAAAGTCTATCTTCCTAATTTGAAGTCGAATTTCAACATTTCTTATATATTTGAGTGAGTTTGCATCTAACTTTGTCAGATATCATCGAATAACATTTATTGAAGCTCATTGAGGTCAACTGTCAATTTGTGTTAATTGAAAATTTTCAAAGTCTATCTTCCTAATTTGAAGTCGAATTTCAACATTTCTTATATATTTGAGTAAGTTTGCATCTAACTTTGTCAGATATTATCGAATAACATCCATTGAAGCTCATTGAGGTCAACTATCACTTTGTGTTGAATGAAAATTTTCAAAGTCTATCTTCCTAAGTTGAAGTCGAATTTCAACATTTCTTATATATTTGAGTGAGTTTGCATCTAACTTTGTCAGATATCATCGAATAACATCCATTGAAGCTTATTGAGGTCAACTGTCACTTTTTGTTGAATGAAAATTTTCAAAGTCTATCTTCTTAATTTGAAGTCGAATTTCAACATTTCTTATATATTTGAGTGAGTTTGCATCTAACTTTGTCAGATATCATCGAATAACATCCATTGAAGCTCATTGAGGTCAACTGTCACTTTGTGTTAATTGAAAATTTTCAAAGTCTATCTTCCTAATTTGAAGTCGAATTTCAACATTTCTTATATATTTAAGTGAGTTTGCATCTAACTTTGTCAGATATCATCGAATAACATCCATTGAAGCTCATTGAGGTCAACTGTCACTTTGTGTTGAATGAAAATTTTCAAAGTCTATCTTCCTAATTTGAAGTCGAATTTCAACATTTCTTATATATTTGAGTAAGTTTGCATCTAACTTTGTCAGATATTATCGAATAACATCCATTGAAGCTCATTGAGGTCAACTATCACTTTGTGTTGAATGAAAATTTTCAAAGTCTATCTTCCTAAGTTGAAGTCGAACTTCAACATTTCTTATATATTTGAGTGAGTTTGCATCTAACTTTGTCAGATATCATCGAATAACATCCATTGAAGCTCATTGAGGTCAACTATCACTTTGTGTTGAATGAAAATTTTCAAAGTCTAACTTCCTAATTTGAAGTCGAATTTCAACATTTCTTATATATTTGAGTGAGTTTGCATCTAACTTTGTCAGATATCATCGAATAACATCCATTGAAGCTCATTGAGGTCAACTATCACTTTGTGTTGAATGAAAATTTTTAAAGTCTATCTTCCTAATTTGAAGTCGAATTTCAACATTTCTTATATATTTGAGTGAGTTTGCATCTAACTTTGTCAGATATCATCGAATAACATCCATTGAAGCTCATTGAGGTCAACTATCACTTTGTGTTGAATGAAAATTTTCAAAGTCTATCTTCCTAATTTGAAGTCGAATTTCAACATTTCTTATATATTTGAGTGAGTTTGCATCTAACTTTGTCAGATATCATCGAATAACATTTATTGAAGCTCATTGAGGTCAACTGTCAATTTGTGTTAATTGAAAATTTTCAAAGTCTATCTTCCTAATTTGAAGTCGAATTTCAACATTTCTTATATATTTGAGTAAGTTTGCATCTAACTTTGTCAGATATTATCGAATAACATCCATTGAAGCTCATTGAGGTCAACTATCACTTTGTGTTGAATGAAAATTTTCAAAGTCTATCTTCCTAAGTTGAAGTCGAATTTCAACATTTCTTATATATTTGAGTGAGTTTGCATCTAACTTTGTCAGATATCATCGAATAACATCCATTGAAGCTTATTGAGGTCAACTGTCACTTTTTGTTGAATGAAAATTTTCAAAGTCTATCTTCTTAATTTGAAGTCGAATTTCAACATTTCTTATATATTTGAGTGAGTTTGCATCTAACTTTGTCAGATATCATCGAATAACATCCATTGAAGCTCATTGAGGTCAACTGTCACTTTGTGTTAATTGAAAATTTTCAAAGTCTATCTTCCTAATTTGAAGTCGAATTTCAACATTTCTTATATATTTGAGTGAGTTTGCATCTAACTTTGTCAGATATCATCGAATAACATCCATTGAAGCTCATTGAGGTCAACTATCACTTTGTGTTGAATGAAAATTTTCAAAGTCTATCTTCCTAATTTGAAGTCGAATTTCAACATTTCTTATATATTTGAGTGAGTTTGCATCTAACTTTGTCAGATATCATCGAATAACATCCATTGAGGCTCATTGAGGTCAACTGTCACTTTTTGTTGAATGAAAATTTTCAAAGTCTAACTTCCTAATTTGAAGTCGAATTTCAACATTTCTTATATATTTGAGTGAGTTTGCATCTAACTTTGTCAGATATCATCGAATAACATCCATTGAAGCTCATTGAGGTCAACTATCACTTTGTGTTGAATGAAAATTTTTAAAGTCTATCTTCCTAATTTGAAGTCGAATTACAACATTTCTTATATATTTGAGTGAGTTTGCATCTAACTTTGTCAGATATCATCGAATAACATCCATTGAAGCTCATTGAGGTCAACTATCACTTTGTGTTGAATGAAAATTTTCAAAGTCTATCTTCCTAATTTGAAGTCGAATTTCAACATTTCTTATATATTTGAGTGAGTTTGCATCTAACTTTGTCAGATATCATCGAATAACATTTATTGAAGCTCATTGAGGTCAACTGTCAATTTGTGTTAATTGAAAATTTTCAAAGTCTATCTTCCTAATTTGAAGTCGAATTTCAACATTTCTTATATATTTGAGTAAGTTTGCATCTAACTTTGTCAGATATTATCGAATAACATCCATTGAAGCTCATTGAGGTCAACTATCACTTTGTGTTGAATGAAAATTTTCAAAGTCTATCTTCCTAAGTTGAAGTCGAATTTCAACATTTCTTATATATTTGAGTGAGTTTGCATCTAACTTTGTCAGATATCATCGAATAACATCCATTGAAGCTTATTGAGGTCAACTGTCACTTTTTGTTGAATGAAAATTTTCAAAGTCTATCTTCTTAATTTGAAGTCGAATTTCAACATTTCTTATATATTTGAGTGAGTTTGCATCTAACTTTGTCAGATATCATCGAATAACATCCATTGAAGCTCATTGAGGTCAACTGTCACTTTGTGTTAATTGAAAATTTTCAAAGTCTATCTTCCTAATTTGAAGTCGAATTTCAACATTTCTTATATATTTAAGTGAGTTTGCATCTAACTTTGTCAGATATCATCGAATAACATCCATTGAAGCTCATTGAGGTCAACTGTCACTTTGTGTTGAATGAAAATTTTCAAAGTCTATCTTCCTAATTTGAAGTCGAATTTCAACATTTCTTATATATTTGAGTAAGTTTGCATCTAACTTTGTCAGATATTATCGAATAACATCCATTGAAGCTCATTGAGGTCAACTATCACTTTGTGTTGAATGAAAATTTTCAAAGTCTATCTTCCTAAGTTGAAGTCGAACTTCAACATTTCTTATATATTTGAGTGAGTTTGCATCTAACTTTGTCAGATATCATCGAATAACATCCATTGAAGCTCATTGAGGTCAACTATCACTTTGTGTTGAATGAAAATTTTCAAAGTCTAACTTCCTAATTTGAAGTCGAATTTCAACATTTCTTATATATTTGAGTGAGTTTGCATCTAACTTTGTCAGATATCATCGAATAACATCCATTGAAGCTCATTGAGGTCAACTATCACTTTGTGTTGAATGAAAATTTTTAAAGTCTATCTTCCTAATTTGAAGTCGAATTTCAACATTTCTTATATATTTGAGTGAGTTTGCATCTAACTTTGTCAGATATCATCGAATAACATCCATTGAAGCTCATTGAGGTCAACTATCACTTTGTGTTGAATGAAAATTTTCAAAGTCTATCTTCCTAATTTGAAGTCGAATTTCAACATTTCTTATATATTTGAGTGAGTTTGCATCTAACTTTGTCAGATATCATCGAATAACATTTATTGAAGCTCATTGAGGTCAACTGTCAATTTGTGTTAATTGAAAATTTTCAAAGTCTATCTTCCTAATTTGAAGTCGAATTTCAACATTTCTTATATATTTGAGTAAGTTTGCATCTAACTTTGTCAGATATTATCGAATAACATCCATTGAAGCTCATTGAGGTCAACTATCACTTTGTGTTGAATGAAAATTTTCAAAGTCTATCTTCCTAAGTTGAAGTCGAATTTCAACATTTCTTATATATTTGAGTGAGTTTGCATCTAACTTTGTCAGATATCATCGAATAACATCCATTGAAGCTTATTGAGGTCAACTGTCACTTTTTGTTGAATGAAAATTTTCAAAGTCTATCTTCTTAATTTGAAGTCGAATTTAACATTTCTTATATATTTGAGTGAGTTTGCATCTAACTTTGTCAGATATCATCGAATAACATCCATTGAAGCTCATTGAGGTCAACTGTCACTTTGTGTTAATTGAAAATTTTCAAAGTCTATCTTCCTAATTTGAAGTCGAATTTCAACATTTCTTATATATTTAAGTGAGTTTGCATCTAACTTTGTCAGATATTATCGAATAACATCCATTGAAGCTCATTGAGGTCAACTATCACTTTGTGTTGAATGAAAATTTTCAAAGTCTATCTTCCTAAGTTGAAGTCGAATTTCAACATTTCTTATATATTTGAGTGAGTTTGCATCTAACTTTGTCAGATATCATCGAATAACATCCATTGAAGCTTATTGAGGTCAACTGTCACTTTTTGTTGAATGAAAATTTTCAAAGTCTATCTTCTTAATTTGAAGTCGAATTTCAACATTTCTTATATATTTGAGTGAGTTTGCATCTAACTTTGTCAGATATCATCGAATAACATCCATTGAAGCTCATTGAGGTCAACTGTCACTTTGTGTTAATTGAAAATTTTCAAAGTCTATCTTCCTAATTTGAAGTCGAATTTCAACATTTCTTATATATTTGAGTGAGTTTGCATCTAACTTTGTCAGATATCATCGAATAACATCCATTGAAGCTCATTGAGGTCAACTATCACTTTGTGTTGAATGAAAATTTTCAAAGTCTATCTTCCTAATTTGAAGTCGAATTTCAACATTTCTTATATATTTGAGTGAGTTTGCATCTAACTTTGTCAGATATCATCGAATAACATCCATTGAGGCTCATTGAGGTCAACTGTCACTTTTTGTTGAATGAAAATTTTCAAAGTCTAACTTCCTAATTTGAAGTCGAATTTCAACATTTCTTATATATTTGAGTGAGTTTGCATCTAACTTTGTCAGATATCATCGAATAACATCCATTGAAGCTCATTGAGGTCAACTATCACTTTGTGTTGAATGAAAATTTTTAAAGTCTATCTTCCTAATTTGAAGTCGAATTACAACATTTCTTATATATTTGAGTGAGTTTGCATCTAACTTTGTCAGATATCATCGAATAACATCCATTGAAGCTCATTGAGGTCAACTATCACTTTGTGTTGAATGAAAATTTTCAAAGTCTATCTTCCTAATTTGAAGTCGAATTTCAACATTTCTTATATATTTGAGTGAGTTTGCATCTAACTTTGTCAGATATCATCGAATAACATTTATTGAAGCTCATTGAGGTCAACTGTCAATTTGTGTTAATTGAAAATTTTCAAAGTCTATCTTCCTAATTTGAAGTCGAATTTCAACATTTCTTATATATTTGAGTAAGTTTGCATCTAACTTTGTCAGATATTATCGAATAACATCCATTGAAGCTCATTGAGGTCAACTATCACTTTGTGTTGAATGAAAATTTTCAAAGTCTATCTTCCTAAGTTGAAGTCGAATTTCAACATTTCTTATATATTTGAGTGAGTTTGCATCTAACTTTGTCAGATATCATCGAATAACATCCATTGAAGCTTATTGAGGTCAACTGTCACTTTTTGTTGAATGAAAATTTTCAAAGTCTATCTTCTTAATTTGAAGTCGAATTTCAACATTTCTTATATATTTGAGTGAGTTTGCATCTAACTTTGTCAGATATCATCGAATAACATCCATTGAAGCTCATTGAGGTCAACTGTCACTTTGTGTTAATTGAAAATTTTCAAAGTCTATCTTCCTAATTTGAAGTCGAATTTCAACATTTCTTATATATTTAAGTGAGTTTGCATCTAACTTTGTCAGATATCATCGAATAACATCCATTGAAGCTCATTGAGGTCAACTGTCACTTTGTGTTGAATGAAAATTTTCAAAGTCTATCTTCCTAATTTGAAGTCGAATTTCAACATTTCTTATATATTTGAGTAAGTTTGCATCTAACTTTGTCAGATATTATCGAATAACATCCATTGAAGCTCATTGAGGTCAACTATCACTTTGTGTTGAATGAAAATTTTCAAAGTCTATCTTCCTAAGTTGAAGTCGAACTTCAACATTTCTTATATATTTGAGTGAGTTTGCATCTAACTTTGTCAGATATCATCGAATAACATCCATTGAAGCTCATTGAGGTCAACTATCACTTTGTGTTGAATGAAAATTTTTAAAGTCTATCTTCCTAATTTGAAGTCGAATTTCAACATTTCTTATATATTTGAGTGAGTTTGCATCTAACTTTGTCAGATATCATCGAATAACATCCATTGAAGCTCATTGAGGTCAACTATCACTTTGTGTTGAATGAAAATTTTCAAAGTCTATCTTCCTAATTTGAAGTCGAATTTCAACATTTCTTATATATTTGAGTGAGTTTGCATCTAACTTTGTCAGATATCATCGAATAACATCCATTGAGGCTCATTGAGGTCAACTGTCACTTTTTGTTGAATGAAAATTTTCAAAGTCTAACTTCCTAATTTGAAGTCGAATTTCAACATTTCTTATATATTTGAGTGAGTTAGCATCTAACTTTGTCAGATATCATCGAATAACATCCATTGAAGCTCATTGAGGTCAACTATCACTTTGTGTTGAATGAAAATTTTTAAAGTCTATCTTCCTAATTTGAAGTCGAATTTCAACATTTCTTATATATTTGAGTGAGTTTGCATCTAACTTTGTCAGATATCATCGAATAACATCCATTGAAGCTCATTGAGGTCAACTATCACTTTGTGTTGAATGAAAATTTTCAAAGTCTATCTTCCTAATTTGAAGTCGAATTTCAACATTTCTTATATATTTGAGTGAGTTTGCATCTAACTTTGTCAGATATCATCGAATAACATTTATTGAAGCTCATTGAGGTCAACTGTCAATTTGTGTTAATTGAAAATTTTCAAAGTCTATCTTCCTAATTTGAAGTCGAATTTCAACATTTCTTATATATTTGAGTAAGTTTGCATCTAACTTTGTCAGATATTATCGAATAACATCCATTGAAGCTCATTGAGGTCAACTATCACTTTGTGTTGAATGAAAATTTTCAAAGTCTATCTTCCTAAGTTGAAGTCGAATTTCAACATTTCTTATATATTTGAGTGAGTTTGCATCTAACTTTGTCAGATATCATCGAATAACATCCATTGAAGCTTATTGAGGTCAACTGTCACTTTTTGTTGAATGAAAATTTTCAAAGTCTATCTTCTTAATTTGAAGTCGAATTTCAACATTTCTTATATATTTGAGTGAGTTTGCATCTAACTTTGTCAGATATCATCGAATAACATCCATTGAAGCTCATTGAGGTCAACTGTCACTTTGTGTTAATTGAAAATTTTCAAAGTCTATCTTCCTAATTTGAAGTCGAATTTCAACATTTCTTATATATTTAAGTGAGTTTGCATCTAACTTTGTCAGATATCATCGAATAACATCCATTGAAGCTCATTGAGGTCAACTGTCACTTTGTGTTGAATGAAAATTTTCAAAGTCTATCTTCCTAATTTGAAGTCGAATTTCAACATTTCTTATATATTTGAGTAAGTTTGCATCTAACTTTGTCAGATATTATCGAATAACATCCATTGAAGCTCATTGAGGTCAACTATCACTTTGTGTTGAATGAAAATTTTCAAAGTCTATCTTCCTAAGTTGAAGTCGAACTTCAACATTTCTTATATATTTGAGTGAGTTTGCATCTAACTTTGTCAGATATCATCGAATAACATCCATTGAAGCTCATTGAGGTCAACTATCACTTTGTGTTGAATGAAAATTTTCAAAGTCTATCTTCCTAATTTGAAGTCGAATTTCAACATTTCTTATATATTTGAGTGAGTTTGCATCTAACTTTGTCAGATATCATCGAATAACATTTATTGAAGCTCATTGAGGTCAACTGTCACTTTGTGTTAATTGAAAATTTTCAAAGTCTATCTTCCTAATTTGAAGTCGAATTTCAACATTTCTTATATATTTGAGTAAGTTTGCATCTAACTTTGTCAGATATTATCGAATAACATCCATTGAAGCTCATTGAGGTCAACTATCACTTTGTGTTGAATGAAAATTTTCAAAGTCTATCTTCCTAATTTGAAGTCGAATTTCAACATTTCTTAAATATTTGAGTAAGTTTGCATCTAACTTTGTCAGATATCATCGAATAACATCCATTGAAGCTCATTGAGGTCAACTATCACTTTGTGTTGAATGAAAATTTTCAAAGTCCATCTTCCTAATTTGAAGTCGAATTTCAACATTTCTTATATATTTGAGTGAGTTTGCTTCTAACTTTGTCAGATATCATCGAATAACATCCATTGAAGCTCATTGAGGTCAACTGTCACTTTGTGTTGAATGAAAATTTTCAAAGTCTATCTTCCTAATTTGAAGTCGAATTTCAACATTTCTTATATATTTGAGTGAGTTTGCATCTAACTTTGTCAGATATCATCGAATAACATCCATTGAGGCTCATTGAGGTCAACTGTCACTTTTTGTTGAATGAAAATTTTCAAAGTCTAACTTCCTAATTTGAAGTCGAATTTCAACATTTCTTATATATTTGAGTGAGTTTGCATCTAACTTTGTCAGATATCATCGAATAACATCCATTGAAGCTCATTGAGGTCAACTATCACTTTGTGTTGAATGAAAATTTTTAAAGTCTATCTTCCTAATTTGAAGTCGAATTTCAACATTTCTTATATATTTGAGTGAGTTTGCATCTAACTTTGTCAGATATCATCGAATAACATCCATTGAAGCTCATTGAGGTCAACTATCACTTTGTGTTGAATGAAAATTTTCAAAGTCTATCTTCCTAATTTGAAGTCGAATTTCAACATTTCTTATATATTTGAGTGAGTTTGCATCTAACTTTGTCAGATATCATCGAATAACATTTATTGAAGCTCATTGAGGTCAACTGTCAATTTGTGTTAATTGAAAATTTTCAAAGTCTATCTTCCTAATTTGAAGTCGAATTTCAACATTTCTTATATATTTGAGTAAGTTTGCATCTAACTTTGTCAGATATTATCGAATAACATCCATTGAAGCTCATTGAGGTCAACTATCACTTTGTGTTGAATGAAAATTTTCAAAGTCTATCTTCCTAAGTTGAAGTCGAATTTCAACATTTCTTATATATTTGAGTGAGTTTGCATCTAACTTTGTCAGATATCATCGAATAACATCCATTGAAGCTTATTGAGGTCAACTGTCACTTTTTGTTGAATGAAAATTTTCAAAGTCTATCTTCTTAATTTGAAGTCGAATTTAACATTTCTTATATATTTGAGTGAGTTTGCATCTAACTTTGTCAGATATCATCGAATAACATCCATTGAAGCTCATTGAGGTCAACTGTCACTTTGTGTTAATTGAAAATTTTCAAAGTCTATCTTCCTAATTTGAAGTCGAATTTCAACATTTCTTATATGTTTAAGTGAGTTTGCATCTAACTTTGTCAGATATCATCGAATAACATCCATTGAAGCTCATTGAGGTCAACTGTCACTTTGTGTTAATTGAAAATTTTCAAAGTCTATCTTCCTAATTTGAAGTCGAATTTCAACATTTCTTATATATTTGAGTAAGTTTGCATCTAACTTTGTCAGATATTATCGAATAACATCCATTGAAGCTCATTGAGGTCAACTATCACTTTGTGTTGAATGAAAATTTTCAAAGTCTATCTTCCTAAGTTGAAGTCGAACTTCAACATTTCTTATATATTTGAGTGAGTTTGCATCTAACTTTGTCAGATATCATCGAATAACATCCATTGAAGCTCATTGAGGTCAACTATCACTTTGTGTTGAATGAAAATTTTCAAAGTCTATCTTCCTAATTTGAAGTCGAATTTCAACATTTCTTATATATTTGAGTGAGTTTGCATCTAACTTTGTCAGATATCATCGAATAATATCCATTGAAGCTCATTGAGGTCAACTGTCACTTTGTGTTGAATGAAAATTTTCAAAGTCTATCTTCCTAATTTGAAGTCGAATTTCAACATTTCTTATATATTTGAGTGAGTTTGCATCTAACTTTGTCAGATATCATCGAATAACATCCATTGAAGCTCATTGAGGTCAACTGTCACTTTGTGTTGAATGAAAATTTTCAAAGTCTATCTTCCTAATTTGAAGTCGAATTTCAACATTTCTTATATATTTGAGTGAGTTTGCATCTAACTTTGTCAGATATCATCGAATAACATCCATTGAGGCTCATTGAGGTCAACTATCACTTTGTGTTGAATGAAAATTTTCAAAGTCTATCTTCCTAATTTGAAGTCGAATTTCAACATTTCTTATATATTTGAGTGAGTTTGCATCTAACTTTGTCAGATATCATCGAATAACATTTATTGAAGCTCATTGAGGTCAACTGTCACTTTGTGTTAATTGAAAATTTTCAAAGTCTATCTTCCTAATTTGAAGTCGAATTTCAACATTTCTTATATATTTGAGTAAGTTTGCATCTAACTTTGTCAGATATTATCGAATAACATCCATTGAAGCTCATTGAGGTCAACTATCACTTTGTGTTGAATGAAAATTTTCAAAGTCTATCTTCCTAAGTTGAAGTCGAATTTCAACATTTCTTATATATTTGAGTGAGTTTGCATCTAACTTTGTCAGATATCATCGAATAACATCCATTGAAGCTTATTGAGGTCAACTGTCACTTTTTGTTGAATGAAAATTTTCAAAGTCTATCTTCTTAATTTGAAGTCGAATTTCAACATTTCTTATATATTTGAGTGAGTTTGCATCTAACTTTGTCAGATATCATCGAATAACATCCATTGAAGCTCATTGAGGTCAACTGTCACTTTGTGTTAATTGAAAATTTTCAAAGTCTATCTTCCTAATTTGAAGTCGAATTTCAACATTTCTTATATATTTAAGTGAGTTTGCATCTAACTTTGTCAGATATCATCGAATAACATCCATTGAAGCTCATTGAGGTCAACTGTCACTTTGTGTTGAATGAAAATTTTCAAAGTCTATCTTCCTAATTTGAAGTCGAATTTCAACATTTCTTATATATTTGAGTAAGTTTGCATCTAACTTTGTCAGATATTATCGAATAACATCCATTGAAGCTCATTGAGGTCAACTGTCACTTTGTGTTAATTGAAAATTTTCAAAGTCTATCTTCCTAATTTGAAGTCGAATTTCAACATTTCTTATATATTTAAGTGAGTTTGCATCTAACTTTGTCAGATATCATCGAATAACATCCATTGAAGCTCATTGAGGTCAACTGTCACTTTGTGTTGAATGAAAATTTTCAAAGTCTATCTTCCTAATTTGAAGTCGAATTTCAACATTTCTTATATATTTGAGTAAGTTTGCATCTAACTTTGTCAGATATCATCGAATAACATCCATTGAAGCTCATTGAGGTCAACCATCACTTTGTGTTAATTGAAAATTTTCAAAGTCTATCTTCCTAAGTTGAAGTCGAATTTCAACATTTCTTATATATTTGAGTGAGTTTGCATCTAACTTTGTCAGATATCATCGAATAACATCCATTGAAGCTTATTGAGGTCAACTGTCACTTTTTGTTGAATGAAAATTTTCAAAGTCTATCTTCTTAATTTGAAGTCGAATTTCAACATTTCTTATATATTTGAGTGAGTTTGCATCTAACTTTGTCAGATATCATCGAATAACATCCATTGAAGCTCATTGAGGTCAACTGTCACTTTGTGTTGAATGAAAATTTTCAAAGTCTATCTTCCTAATTTGAAGTCGAATTTCAACATTTCTTATATATTTGAGTAAGTTTGCATCTAACTTTCTCAGATATTATCGAATAACATCCATTGAAGCTCATTGAGGTCAACTGTCACTTGGTGTTGAATGAAAATTTTCAAAGTCTATCTTCCTAATTTGAAGTCGAATTTCAACATTTCTTATATATTTGAGTAAGTTTGCATCTAACTTTGTCAGATATTATCGAATAACATCCATTGAAGCTCATTGAGGTCAACTATCACTTTGTGTTGAATGAAAATTTTCAAAGTCTATCTTCCTAAGTTGAAGTCGAACTTCAACATTTCTTATATATTTGAGTGAGTTTGCATCTAACTTTGTCAGATATCATCGAATAACATCCATTGAAGCTCATTGAGGTCAACTATCACTTTGTGTTGAATGAAAATTTTTAAAGTCTATCTTCCTAATTTGAAGTCGAATTTCAACATTTCTTATATATTTGAGTGAGTTTGCATCTAACTTTGTCAGATATCATCGAATAACATCCATTGAAGCTCATTGAGGTCAACTATCACTTTGTGTTGAATGAAAATTTTCAAAGTCTATCTTCCTAATTTGAAGTCGAATTTCAACATTTCTTATATATTTGAGTGAGTTTGCATCTAACTTTGTCAGATATCATCGAATAACATCCATTGAGGCTCATTGAGGTCAACTGTCACTTTTTGTTGAATGAAAATTTTCAAAGTCTAACTTCCTAATTTGAAGTCGAATTTCAACATTTCTTATATATTTGAGTGAGTTTGCATCTAACTTTGTCAGATATCATCGAATAACATCCATTGAAGCTCATTGAGGTCAACTATCACTTTGTGTTGAATGAAAATTTTTAAAGTCTATCTTCCTAATTTGAAGTCGAATTTCAACATTTCTTATATATTTGAGTGAGTTTGCATCTAACTTTGTCAGATATCATCGAATAACATCCATTGAAGCTCATTGAGGTCAACTATCACTTTGTGTTGAATGAAAATTTTCAAAGTCTATCTTCCTAATTTGAAGTCGAATTTCAACATTTCTTATATATTTGAGTAAGTTTGCATCTAACTTTGTCAGATATTATCGAATAACATCCATTGAAGCTCATTGAGGTCAACTATCACTTTGTGTTGAATGAAAATTTTCAAAGTCTATCTTCCTAAGTTGAAGTCGAATTTCAACATTTCTTATATATTTGAGTGAGTTTGCATCTAACTTTGTCAGATATCATCGAATAACATCCATTGAAGCTTATTGAGGTCAACTGTCACTTTTTGTTGAATGAAAATTTTCAAAGTCTATCTTCTTAATTTGAAGTCGAATTTCAACATTTCTTATATATTTGAGTGAGTTTGCATCTAACTTTGTCAGATATCATCGAATAACATCCATTGAAGCTCATTGAGGTCAACTGTCACTTTTTGTTGAATGAAAATTTTCAAAGTCTAACTTCCTAATTTGAAGTCGAATTTCAACATTTCTTATATATTTGAGTGAGTTTGCATCTAACTTTGTCAGATATCATCGAATAACATCCATTGAGGCTCATTGAGGTCAACTGTCACTTTTTGTTGAATGAAAATTTTCAAAGTCTAACTTCCTAATTTGAAGTCGAATTTCAACATTTCTTATATATTTGAGTGAGTTTGCATCTAACTTTGTCAGATATCATCGAATAACATCCATTGAAGCTCATTGAGGTCAACTATCACTTTGTGTTGAATGAAAATTTTTAAAGTCTATCTTCCTAATTTGAAGTCGAATTTCAACATTTCTTATATATTTGAGTGAGTTTGCATCTAACTTTGTCAGATATCATCGAATAACATCCATTGAAGCTCATTGAGGTCAACTATCACTTTGTGTTGAATGAAAATTTTCAAAGTCTATCTTCCTAATTTGAAGTCGAATTTCAACATTTCTTATATATTTGAGTGAGTTTGCATCTAACTTTGTCAGATATCATCGAATAACATTTATTGAAGCTCATTGAGGTCAACTGTCAATTTGTGTTAATTGAAAATTTTCAAAGTCTATCTTCCTAATTTGAAGTCGAATTTCAACATTTCTTATATATTTGAGTAAGTTTGCATCTAACTTTGTCAGATATTATCGAATAACATCCATTGAAGCTCATTGAGGTCAACTATCACTTTGTGTTGAATGAAAATTTTCAAAGTCTATCTTCCTAAGTTGAAGTCGAATTTCAACATTTCTTATATATTTGAGTGAGTTTGCATCTAACTTTGTCAGATATCATCGAATAACATCCATTGAAGCTTATTGAGGTCAACTGTCACTTTTTGTTGAATGAAAATTTTCAAAGTCTATCTTCTTAATTTGAAGTCGAATTTCAACATTTCTTATATATTTGAGTGAGTTTGCATCTAACTTTGTCAGATATCATCGAATAACATCCATTGAAGCTCATTGAGGTCAACTGTCACTTTGTGTTAATTGAAAATTTTCAAAGTCTATCTTCCTAATTTGAAGTCGAATTTCAACATTTCTTATATATTTAAGTGAGTTTGCATCTAACTTTGTCAGATATCATCGAATAACATCCATTGAAGCTCATTGAGGTCAACTGTCACTTTGTGTTGAATGAAAATTTTCAAAGTCTATCTTCCTAATTTGAAGTCGAATTTCAACATTTCTTATATATTTGAGTAAGTTTGCATCTAACTTTGTCAGATATTATCGAATAACATCCATTGAAGCTCATTGAGGTCAACTATCACTTTGTGTTGAATGAAAATTTTCAAAGTCTATCTTCCTAAGTTGAAGTCGAACTTCAACATTTCTTATATATTTGAGTGAGTTTGCATCTAACTTTGTCAGATATCATCGAATAACATCCATTGAAGCTCATTGAGGTCAACTATCACTTTGTGTTGAATGAAAATTTTCAAAGTCTATCTTCCTAATTTGAAGTCGAATTTCAACATTTCTTATATATTTGAGTGAGTTTGCATCTAACTTTGTCAGATATCATCGAATAACATTTATTGAAGCTCATTGAGGTCAACTGTCACTTTGTGTTAATTGAAAATTTTCAAAGTCTATCTTCCTAATTTGAAGTCGAATTTCAACATTTCTTATATATTTGAGTAAGTTTGCATCTAACTTTGTCAGATATTATCGAATAACATCCATTGAAGCTCATTGAGGTCAACTATCACTTTGTGTTGAATGAAAATTTTCAAAGTCTATCTTCCTAATTTGAAGTCGAATTTCAACATTTCTTAAATATTTGAGTAAGTTTGCATCTAACTTTGTCAGATATCATCGAATAACATCCATTGAAGCTCATTGAGGTCAACTATCACTTTGTGTTGAATGAAAATTTTCAAAGTCCATCTTCCTAATTTGAAGTCGAATTTCAACATTTCTTATATATTTGAGTGAGTTTGCTTCTAACTTTGTCAGATATCATCGAATAACATCCATTGAAGCTCATTGAGGTCAACTGTCACTTTGTGTTGAATGAAAATTTTCAAAGTCTATCTTCCTAATTTGAAGTCGAATTTCAACATTTCTTATATATTTGAGTGAGTTTGCATCTAACTTTGTCAGATATCATCGAATAACATCCATTGAGGCTCATTGAGGTCAACTGTCACTTTTTGTTGAATGAAAATTTTCAAAGTCTAACTTCCTAATTTGAAGTCGAATTTCAACATTTCTTATATATTTGAGTGAGTTTGCAACTAACTTTGTCAGATATCATCGAATAACATCCATTGAAGCTCATTGAGGTCAACTATCACTTTGTGTTGAATGAAAATTTTTAAAGTCTATATTCCTAATTTGAAGTCGAATTTCAACATTTCTTATATATTTGAGTGAGTTTGCATCTAACTTTGTCAGATATCATCGAATAACATCCATTGAAGCTCATTGAGGTCAACTATCACTTTGTGTTGAATGAAAATTTTCAAAGTCTATCTTCCTAATTTGAAGTCGAATTTCAACATTTCTTATATATTTGAGTGAGTTTGCATCTAACTTTGTCAGATATCATCGAATAACATTTATTGAAGCTCATTGAGGTCAACTGTCAATTTGTGTTAATTGAAAATTTTCAAAGTCTATCTTCCTAATTTGAAGTCGAATTTCAACATTTCTTATATATTTGAGTAAGTTTGCATCTAACTTTGTCAGATATTATCGAATAACATCCATTGAAGCTCATTGAGGTCAACTATCACTTTGTGTTGAATGAAAATTTTCAAAGTCTATCTTCCTAAGTTGAAGTCGAATTTCAACATTTCTTATATATTTGAGTGAGTTTGCATCTAACTTTGTCAGATATCATCGAATAACATCCATTGAAGCTTATTGAGGTCAACTGTCACTTTTTGTTGAATGAAAATTTTCAAAGTCTATCTTCTTAATTTGAAGTCGAATTTAACATTTCTTATATATTTGAGTGAGTTTGCATCTAACTTTGTCAGATATCATCGAATAACATCCATTGAAGCTCATTGAGGTCAACTGTCACTTTGTGTTAATTGAAAATTTTCAAAGTCTATCTTCCTAATTTGAAGTCGAATTTCAACATTTCTTATATATTTAAGTGAGTTTGCATCTAACTTTGTCAGATATCATCGAATAACATCCATTGAAGCTCATTGAGGTCAACTGTCACTTTGTGTTAATTGAAAATTTTCAAAGTCTATCTTCCTAATTTGAAGTCGAATTTCAACATTTCTTATATATTTGAGTAAGTTTGCATCTAACTTTGTCAGATATTATCGAATAACATCCATTGAAGCTCATTGAGGTCAACTATCACTTTGTGTTGAATGAAAATTTTCAAAGTCTATCTTCCTAAGTTGAAGTCGAACTTCAACATTTCTTATATATTTGAGTGAGTTTGCATCTAACTTTGTCAGATATCATCGAATAACATCCATTGAAGCTCATTGAGGTCAACTATCACTTTGTGTTGAATGAAAATTTTCAAAGTCTATCTTCCTAATTTGAAGTCGAATTTCAACATTTCTTATATATTTGAGTGAGTTTGCATCTAACTTTGTCAGATATCATCGAATAACATTTATTGAAGCTCATTGAGGTCAACTGTCACTTTGTGTTAATTGAAAATTTTCAAAGTCTATCTTCCTAATTTGAAGTCGAATTTCAACATTTCTTATATATTTGAGTAAGTTTGCATCTAACTTTGTCAGATATTATCGAATAACATCCATTGAAGCTCATTGAGGTCAACTATCACTTTGTGTTGAATGAAAATTTTCAAAGTCTATCTTCCTAATTTGAAGTCGAATTTCAACATTTCTTATATATTTGAGTGAGTTTGCATCTAACTTTGTCAGATATCATCGAATAACATCCATTGAAGCTCATTGAGGTCAACTATCACTTTGTGTTGAATGAAAATTTTCAAAGTCCATCTTCCTAATTTGAAGTCGAATTTCAACATTTCTTATATATTTGAGTGATTTTGCTTCTAACTTTGTCAGATATCATCGAATAACATCCATTGAAGCTCATTGAGGTCAACTGTCACTTTGTGTTGAATGAAAATTTTCAAAGTCTATCTTCCTAATTTGAAGTCGAATTCAACATTTCTTATATATTTGAGTGAGTTTGCATCTAACTTTGTCAGATATCATCGAATAACATCCATTGAGGCTCATTGAGGTCAACTGTCACTTTTTGTTGAATGAAAATTTTCAAAGTCTAACTTCCTAATTTGAAGTCGAATTTCAACATTTCTTATATATTTGAGTGAGTTTGCATCTAACTTTGTCAGATATCATCGAATAACATCCATTGAAGCTCATTGAGGTCAACTATCACTTTGTGTTGAATGAAAATTTTCAAAGTCTATCTTCCTAATTTGAAGTCGAATTTCAACATTTCTTATATATTTGAGTGAGTTTGCATCTAACTTTGTCAGATATCATCGAATAATATCCATTGAAGCTCATTGAGGTCAACTGTCACTTTGTGTTGAATGAAAATTTTCAAAGTCTATCTTCCTAATTTGAAGTCGAATTTCAACATTTCTTATATATTTGAGTGAGTTTGCATCTAACTTTGTCAGATATCATCGAATAACATCCATTGAAGCTCATTGAGGTCAACTGTCACTTTGTGTTGAATGAAAATTTTCAAAGTCTATCTTCCTAATTTGAAGTCGAATTTCAACATTTCTTATATATTTGAGTGAGTTTGCATCTAACTTTGTCAGATATCATCGAATAACATCCATTGAGGCTCATTGAGGTCAACTATCACTTTGTGTTGAATGAAAATTTTCAAAGTCTATCTTCCTAATTTGAAGTCGAATTTCAACATTTCTTATATATTTGAGTGAGTTTGCATCTAACTTTGTCAGATATCATCGAATAACATTTATTGAAGCTCATTGAGGTCAACTGTCACTTTGTGTTAATTGAAAATTTTCAAAGTCTATCTTCCTAATTTGAAGTCGAATTTCAACATTTCTTATATATTTGAGTAAGTTTGCATCTAACTTTGTCAGATATTATCGAATAACATCCATTGAAGCTCATTGAGGTCAACTATCACTTTGTGTTGAATGAAAATTTTCAAAGTCTATCTTCCTAAGTTGAAGTCGAATTTCAACATTTCTTATATATTTGAGTGAGTTTGCATCTAACTTTGTCAGATATCATCGAATAACATCCATTGAAGCTTATTGAGGTCAACTGTCACTTTTTGTTGAATGAAAATTTTCAAAGTCTATCTTCTTAATTTGAAGTCGAATTTCAACATTTCTTATATATTTGAGTGAGTTTGCATCTAACTTTGTCAGATATCATCGAATAACATCCATTGAAGCTCATTGAGGTCAACTGTCACTTTGTGTTAATTGAAAATTTTCAAAGTCTATCTTCCTAATTTGAAGTCGAATTTCAACATTTCTTATATATTTAAGTGAGTTTGCATCTAACTTTGTCAGATATCATCGAATAACATCCATTGAAGCTCATTGAGGTCAACTGTCACTTTGTGTTGAATGAAAATTTTCAAAGTCTATCTTCCTAATTTGAAGTCGAATTTCAACATTTCTTATATATTTGAGTAAGTTTGCATCTAACTTTGTCAGATATTATCGAATAACATCCATTGAAGCTCATTGAGGTCAACTGTCACTTTGTGTTAATTGAAAATTTTCAAAGTCTATCTTCCTAATTTGAAGTCGAATTTCAACATTTCTTATATATTTAAGTGAGTTTGCATCTAACTTTGTCAGATATCATCGAATAACATCCATTGAAGCTCATTGAGGTCAACTGTCACTTTGTGTTGAATGAAAATTTTCAAAGTCTATCTTCCTAATTTGAAGTCGAATTTCAACATTTCTTATATATTTGAGTAAGTTTGCATCTAACTTTGTCAGATATCATCGAATAACATCCATTGAAGCTCATTGAGGTCAACCATCACTTTGTGTTAATTGAAAATTTTCAAAGTCTATCTTCCTAAGTTGAAGTCGAATTTCAACATTTCTTATATATTTGAGTGAGTTTGCATCTAACTTTGTCAGATATCATCGAATAACATCCATTGAAGCTTATTGAGGTCAACTGTCACTTTTTGTTGAATGAAAATTTTCAAAGTCTATCTTCTTAATTTGAAGTCGAATTTCAACATTTCTTATATATTTGAGTGAGTTTGCATCTAACTTTGTCAGATATCATCGAATAACATCCATTGAAGCTCATTGAGGTCAACTGTCACTTTGTGTTGAATGAAAATTTTCAAAGTCTATCTTCCTAATTTGAAGTCGAATTTCAACATTTCTTATATATTTGAGTAAGTTTGCATCTAACTTTCTCAGATATTATCGAATAACATCCATTGAAGCTCATTGAGGTCAACTGTCACTTTGTGTTAATTGAAAATTTTCAAAGTCTATCTTCCTAATTTGAAGTCGAATTTCAACATTTCTTATATATTTAAGTGAGTTTGCATCTAACTTTGTCAGATATCATCGAATAACATCCATTGAAGCTCATTGAGGTCAACTGTCACTTTGTGTTGAATGAAAATTTTCAAAGTCTATCTTCCTAATTTGAAGTCGAATTTCAACATTTCTTATATATTTGAGTGAGTTTGCATCTAACTTTGTCAGATATCATCGAATAACATCCATTGAAGCTCATTGAGGTCAACTGTCACTTTGTGTTAATTGAAAATTTTCAAAGTCTATCTTCCTAATTTGAAGTCGAATTTCAACATTTCTTATATATTTAAGTGAGTTTGCATCTAACTTTGTCAGATATCATCGAATAACATTCATTGAAGCTCATTGAGGTCAACTGTCACTTTGTGTTGAATGAAAATTTTCAAAGTCTATCTTCCTAATTTGAAGTCGAATTTCAACATTTCTTATATATTTGAGTAAGTTTGCATCTAACTTTGTCAGATATTATCGAATAACATCCATTGAAGCTCATTGAGGTCAACTATCACTTTGTGTTGAATGAAAATTTTCAGTCTATCTTCCTAAGTTGAAGTCGAATTTCAACATTTCTTATATATTTGAGTGAGTTTGCATCTAACTTTGTCAGATATCATCGAATAACATCCATTGAAGCTCATTGAGGTCAATTATCACTTTGTGTTAATTGAAAATTTTCAAAGTCTATCTTCCTAATTTGAAGTCGAATTTCAACATTTCTTATATATTTGAGTAAGTTTGCATCTAACTTTGTCAGATATTATCGAATAACATCCATTGAAGCTCATTGAGGTCAACTATCACTTTGTGTTGAATGAAAATTTTCAAAGTCTATCTTCCTAATTTGAAGTCGAATTTCAACATTTCTTATATATTTGAGTGAGTTTGCATCTAACTTTGTCAGATATCATCGAATAACATTTATTGAAGCTCATTGAGGTCAACTGTCACTTTGTGTTAATTGAAAATTTTCAAAGTCTATCTTCCTAATTTGAAGTCGAATTTCAACATTTCTTATATATTTGAGTAAGTTTGCATCTAACTTTGTCAGATATTATCGAATAACATCCATTGAAGCTCATTGAGGTCAACTATCACTTTGTGTTGAATGAAAATTTTCAAAGTCTATCTTCCTAATTTGAAGTCGAATTTCAACATTTCTTATATATTTGAGTGAGTTTGCTTCTAACTTTGTCAGATATCATCGAATAACATCCATTGAAGCTCATTGAGGTCAACTGTCACTTTGTGTTGAATGAAAATTTTCAAAGTCTATCTTCCTAATTTGAAGTCGAATTTCAACATTTCTTATATATTTAAGTGAGTTTGCATCTAACTTTGTCAGATATCATCGAATAACATTCATTGAAGCTCATTGAGGTCAACTGTCACTTTGTGTTGAATGAAAATTTTCAAAGTCTATCTTCCTAATTTGAAGTCGAATTTCAACATTTCTTATATATTTGAGTAAGTTTGCATCTAACTTTGTCAGATATTATCGAATAACATCCATTGAAGCTCATTGAGGTCAACTATCACTTTGTGTTGAATGAAAATTTTCAAAGTCTATCTTCCTAAGTTGAAGTCGAATTTCAACATTTCTTATATATTTGAGTAAGTTTGCATCTAACTTTGTCAGATATTATCGAATAACATCCATTGAAGCTCATTGAGGTCAACTATCACTTTGTGTTGAATGAAAATTTTCAAAGTCTATCTTCCTAATTTGAAGTCGAATTTCAACATTTCTTATATATTTGAGTGAGTTTGCTTCTAACTTTGTCAGATATCATCGAATAACATCCATTGAAGCTCATTGAGGTCAACTGTCACTTTGTGTTGAATGAAAATTTTCAAAGTCTATCTTCCTAATTTGAAGTCGAATTTCAACATTTCTTATATATTTGAGTAAGTTTGCATCTAACTTTGTCAGATATTATCGAATAACATCCATTGAAGCTCATTGAGGTCAACTATCACTTTGTGTTGAATGAAAATTTTCAAAGTCCATCTTCCTAATTTGAAGTCGAATTTCAACATTTCTTATATATTTGAGTGAGTTTGCTTCTAACTTTGTCAGATATCATCGAATAACATCCATTGAAGCTCATTGAGGTCAACTGTCACTTTGTGTTGAATGAAAATTTTCAAAGTCTATCTTCCTAATTTGAAGTCGAATTTCAACATTTCTTATATATTTGAGTGAGTTTGCATCTAACTTTGTCAGATATCATCGAATAACATCCATTGAGGCTCATTGAGGTCAACTGTCACTTTTTGTTGAATGAAAATTTTCAAAGTCTAACTTCCTAATTTGAAGTCGAATTTCAACATTTCTTATATATTTGAGTGAGTTTGCATCTAACTTTGTCAGATATCATCGAATAACATCCATTGAAGCTCATTGAGGTCAACTATCACTTTGTGTTGAATGAAAATTTTCAAAGTCTATCTTCCTAATTTGAAGTCGAATTTCAACATTTCTTATATATTTGAGTGAGTTTGCATCTAACTTTGTCAGATATCATCGAATAACATCCATTGAAGCTCATTGAGGTCAACTGTCACTTTGTGTTGAATGAAAATTTTCAAAGTCTATCTTCCTAATTTGAAGTCGAATTTCAACATTTCTTATATATTTGAGTGAGTTTGCATCTAACTTTGTCAGATATCATCGAATAACATCCATTGAAGCTCATTGAGGTCAACTGTCACTTTGTGTTGAATGAAAATTTTCAAAGTCTATCTTCATAATTTGAAGTCGAATTTCAACATTTCTTATATATTTGAGTGAGTTTGCATCTAACTTTGTCAGATATCATCGAATAACATCCATTGAAGCTCATTGAGGTCAACTATCACTTTGTGTTGAATGAAAATTTTCAAAGTCTATCTTCCTAAGTTGAAGTCGAATTTCAACATTTCTTATATATTTGAGTAAGTTTGCATCTAACTTTGTCAGATATTATCGAATAACATCCATTGAAGCTCATTGAGGTCAACTATCACTTTGTGTTGAATGAAAATTTTCAAAGTCTATCTTCCTAATTTGAAGTCGAATTTCAACATTTCTTATATATTTGAGTGAGTTTACTTCTAACTTTGTCAGATATCATCGAATAACATCCATTGAAGCTCATTGAGGTCAACTGTCACTTTGTGTTGAATGAAAATTTTCAAAGTCTATCTTCCTAATTTGAAGTCGAATTTCAACATTTCTTATATATTTAAGTGAGTTTGCATCTAACTTTGTCAGATATCATCGAATAACATTCATTGAAGCTCATTGAGGTCAACTGTCACTTTGTGTTGAATGAAAATTTTCAAAGTCTATCTTCCTAATTTGAAGTCGAATTTCAACATTTCTTATATATTTGAGTAAGTTTGCATCTAACTTTGTCAGATATTATCGAATAACATCCATTGAAGCTCATTGAGGTCAACTATCACTTTGTGTTGAATGAAAATTTTCAAAGTCTATCTTCCTAAGTTGAAGTCGAATTTCAACATTTCTTATATATTTGAGTAAGTTTGCATCTAACTTTGTCAGATATTATCGAATAACATCCATTGAAGCTCATTGAGGTCAACTATCACTTTGTGTTGAATGAAAATTTTCAAAGTCTATCTTCCTAATTTGAAGTCGAATTTCAACATTTCTTATATATTTGAGTGAGTTTGCTTCTAACTTTGTCAGATATCATCGAATAACATCCATTGAAGCTCATTGAGGTCAACTGTCACTTTGTGTTGAATGAAAATTTTCAAAGTCTATCTTCCTAATTTGAAGTCGAATTTCAACATTTCTTATATATTTGAGTAAGTTTGCATCTAACTTTGTCAGATATTATCGAATAACATCCATTGAAGCTCATTGAGGTCAACTATCACTTTGTGTTGAATGAAAATTTTCAAAGTCCATCTTCCTAATTTGAAGTCGAATTTCAACATTTCTTATATATTTGAGTGAGTTTGCTTCTAACTTTGTCAGATATCATCGAATAACATCCATTGAAGCTCATTGAGGTCAACTATCACTTTGTGTTGAATGAAAATTTTCAAAGTCTATCTTCCTAATTTGAAGTCGAATTTCAACATTTCTTATATATTTGAGTGAGTTTGCATCTAACTTTGTCAGATATCATCGAATAACATCCATTGAAGCTCATTGAGGTCAACTGTCACTTTGTGTTGAATGAAAATTTTCAAAGTCTATCTTCCTAATTTGAAGTCGAATTTCAACATTTCTTATATATTTGAGTAAGTTTGCATCTAACTTTGTCAGATATTATCGAATAACATCCATTGAAGCTCATTGAGGTCAACTATCACTTTGTGTTGAATGAAAATTTTCAAAGTCCATCTTCCTAATTTGAAGTCGAATTTCAACATTTCTTATATATTTGAGTGAGTTTGCTTCTAACTTTGTCAGATATCATCGAATAACATCCATTGAAGCTCATTGAGGTCAACTGTCACTTTGTGTTGAATGAAAATTTTCAAAGTCTATCTTCCTAATTTGAAGTCGAATTTCAACATTTCTTATATATTTGAGTGAGTTTGCATCTAACTTTGTCAGATATCATCGAATAACATCCATTGAGGCTCATTGAGGTCAACTGTCACTTTTTGTTGAATGAAAATTTTCAAAGTCTAACTTCCTAATTTGAAGTCGAATTTCAACATTTCTTATATATTTGAGTGAGTTTGCATCTAACTTTGTCAGATATCATCGAATAACATCCATTGAAGCTCATTGAGGTCAACTATCACTTTGTGTTGAATGAAAATTTTCAAAGTCTATCTTCCTAATTTGAAGTCGAATTTCAACATTTCTTATATATTTGAGTGAGTTTGCATCTAACTTTGTCAGATATCATCGAATAACATCCATTGAAGCTCATTGAGGTCAACTGTCACTTTGTGTTGAATGAAAATTTTCAAAGTCTATCTTCCTAATTTGAAGTCGAATTTCAACATTTCTTATATATTTGAGTGAGTTTGCATCTAACTTTGTCAGATATCATCGAATAACATCCATTGAAGCTCATTGAGGTCAACTGTCACTTTGTGTTGAATGAAAATTTTCAAAGTCTATCTTCCTAAATTGAAGTCGAATTTCAACATTTCTTATATATTTGAGTGAGTTTGCATCTAACTTTGTCAGATATCATCGAATAACATCCATTGAGGCTCATTGAGGTCAACTATCACTTTGTGTTGAATGAAAATTTTCAAAGTCTATCTTCCTAATTTGAAGTCGAATTTCAACATTTCTTATATATTTGAGTGAGTTTGCATCTAACTTTGTCAGATATCATCGAATAACATTTATTGAAGCTCATTGAGGTCAACTGTCACTTTGTGTTAATTGAAAATTTTCAAAGTCTATCTTCCTAATTTGAAGTCGAATTTCAACATTTCTTATATATTTGAGTGAGTTTACTTCTAACTTTGTCAGATATCATCGAATAACATCCATTGAAGCTCATTGAGGTCAACTGTCACTTTGTGTTGAATGAAAATTTTCAAAGTCTATCTTCCTAATTTGAAGTCGAATTTCAACATTTCTTATATATTTAAGTGAGTTTGCATCTAACTTTGTCAGATATCATCGAATAACATTCATTGAAGCTCATTGAGGTCAACTGTCACTTTGTGTTGAATGAAAATTTTCAAAGTCTATCTTCCTAATTTGAAGTCGAATTTCAACATTTCTTATATATTTGAGTAAGTTTGCATCTAACTTTGTCAGATATTATCGAATAACATCCATTGAAGCTCATTGAGGTCAACTATCACTTTGTGTTGAATGAAAATTTTCAAAGTCTATCTTCCTAAGTTGAAGTCGAATTTCAACATTTCTTATATATTTGAGTAAGTTTGCATCTAACTTTGTCAGATATTATCGAATAACATCCATTGAAGCTCATTGAGGTCAACTATCACTTTGTGTTGAATGAAAATTTTCAAAGTCTATCTTCCTAATTTGAAGTCGAATTTCAACATTTCTTATATATTTGAGTGAGTTTGCTTCTAACTTTGTCAGATATCATCGAATAACATCCATTGAAGCTCATTGAGGTCAACTGTCACTTTGTGTTGAATGAAAATTTTCAAAGTCTATCTTCCTAATTTGAAGTCGAATTTCAACATTTCTTATATATTTGAGTAAGTTTGCATCTAACTTTGTCAGATATTATCGAATAACATCCATTGAAGCTCATTGAGGTCAACTATCACTTTGTGTTGAATGAAAATTTTCAAAGTCCATCTTCCTAATTTGAAGTCGAATTTCAACATTTCTTATATATTTGAGTGAGTTTGCTTCTAACTTTGTCAGATATCATCGAATAACATCCATTGAAGCTCATTGAGGTCAACTGTCACTTTGTGTTGAATGAAAATTTTCAAAGTCTATCTTCCTAATTTGAAGTCGAATTTCAACATTTCTTATATATTTGAGTGAGTTTGCATCTAACTTTGTCAGATATCATCGAATAACATCCATTGAGGCTCATTGAGGTCAACTGTCACTTTTTGTTGAATGAAAATTTTCAAAGTCTAACTTCCTAATTTGAAGTCGAATTTCAACATTTCTTATATATTTGAGTGAGTTTGCATCTAACTTTGTCAGATATCATCGAATAACATCCATTGAAGCTCATTGAGGTCAACTATCACTTTGTGTTGAATGAAAATTTTCAAAGTCTATCTTCCTAATTTGAAGTCGAATTTCAACATTTCTTATATATTTGAGTGAGTTTGCATCTAACTTTGTCAGATATCATCGAATAACATCCATTGAAGCTCATTGAGGTCAACTGTCACTTTGTGTTGAATGAAAATTTTCAAAGTCTATCTTCCTAATTTGAAGTCGAATTTCAACATTTCTTATATATTTGAGTGAGTTTGCATCTAACTTTGTCAGATATCATCGAATAACATCCATTGAAGCTCATTGAGGTCAACTGTCACTTTGTGTTGAATGAAAATTTTCAAAGTCTATCTTCCTAAATTGAAGTCGAATTTCAACATTTCTTATATATTTGAGTGAGTTTGCATCTAACTTTGTCAGATATCATCGAATAACATCCATTGAGGCTCATTGAGGTCAACTATCACTTTGTGTTGAATGAAAATTTTCAAAGTCTATCTTCCTAATTTGAAGTCGAATTTCAACATTTCTTATATATTTGAGTGAGTTTGCATCTAACTTTGTCAGATATCATCGAATAACATTTATTGAAGCTCATTGAGGTCAACTGTCACTTTGTGTTAATTGAAAATTTTCAAAGTCTATCTTCCTAATTTGAAGTCGAATTTCAACATTTCTTATATATTTGAGTAAGTTTGCATCTAACTTTGTCAGATATTATCGAATAACATCCATTGAAGCTCATTGAGGTCAACTATCACTTTGTGTTGAATGAAAATTTTCAAAGTCTATCTTCCTAAGTTGAAGTCGAATTTCAACATTTCTTATATATTTGAGTGAGTTTGCATCTAACTTTGTCAGATATCATCGAATAACATCCATTGAAGCTTATTGAGGTCAACTGTCACTTTTTGTTGAATGAAAATTTTCAAAGTCTATCTTCTTAATTTGAAGTCGAATTTCAACATTTCTTATATATTTGAGTGAGTTTGCATCTAACTTTGTCAGATATCATCGAATAACATCCATTGAAGCTCATTGAGGTCAACTGTCACTTTGTGTTGAATGAAAATTTTCAAAGTCTATCTTCCTAATTTGAAGTCGAATTTCAACATTTCTTATATATTTGAGTAAGATTGCATCTAACTTTGTCAGATATTATCGAATAACATCCATTGAAGCTCATTGAGGTCAACTGTCACTTTGTGTTAATTGAAAATTTTCAAAGTCTATCTTCCTAATTTGAAGTCGAATTTCAACATTTCTTATATATTTGAGTGAGTTTGCATCTAACTTTGTCAGATATCATCGAATAACATCCATTGAAGCTCATTGAGGTCAACTATCACTTTGTGTTGAATGAAAATTTTCAAAGTCTATCTTCCTAATTTGAAGTCGAATTTCAACATTTCTTATATATTTGAGTGAGTTTGCATCTAACTTTGTCAGATATCATCGAATAACATCCATTGAAGCTCATTGAGGTCAACTGTCACTTTGTGTTGAATGAAAATTTTCAAAGTCTATCTTCCTAATTTGAAGTCGAATTTCAACATTTCTTATATATTTGAGTGAGTTTGCATCTAACTTTGTCAGATATCATCGAATAACATCCATTGAGGCTCATTGAGGTCAACTATCACTTTGTGTTGAATGAAAATTTTCAAAGTCTATCTTCCTAATTTGAAGTCGAATTTCAACATTTCTTATATATTTGAGTGAGTTTGCATCTAACTTTGTCAGATATCATCGAATAACATTTATTGAAGCTCATTGAGGTCAACTGTCACTTTGTGTTAATTGAAAATTTTCAAAGTCTATCTTCCTAATTTGAAGTCGAATTTCAACATTTCTTATATATTTGAGTAAGTTTGCATCTAACTTTGTCAGATATTATCGAATAACATCCATTGAAGCTCATTGAGGTCAACTATCACTTTGTGTTGAATGAAAATTTTCAAAGTCTATCTTCCTAAGTTGAAGTCGAATTTCAACATTTCTTATATATTTGAGTGAGTTTGCATCTAACTTTGTCAGATATCATCGAATAACATCCATTGAAGCTTATTGAGGTCAACTGTCACTTTTTGTTGAATGAAAATTTTCAAAGTCTATCTTCTTAATTTGAAGTCGAATTTCAACATTTCTTATATATTTGAGTGAGTTTGCATCTAACTTTGTCAGATATCATCGAATAACATCCATTGAAGCTCATTGAGGTCAACTGTCACTTTGTGTTGAATGAAAATTTTCAAAGTCTATCTTCCTAATTTGAAGTCGAATTTCAACATTTCTTATATATTTGAGTAAGTTTGCATCTAACTTTGTCAGATATTATCGAATAACATCCATTGAAGCTCATTGAGGTCAACTGTCACTTTGTGTTAATTGAAAATTTTCAAAGTCTATCTTCCTAATTTGAAGTCGAATTTCAACATTTCTTATATATTTGAGTAAGTTTGCATCTAACTTTGTCAGATATCATCGAATAACATCCATTGAAGCTCATTGAGGTCAACTATCACTTTGTGTTAATTGAAAATTTTCAAAGTCTATCTTCCTAAGTTGAAGTCGAATTTCAACATTTCTTATATATTTGAGTGAGTTTGCATCTAACTTTGTCAGATATCATCGAATAACATCCATTGAAGCTTATTGAGGTCAACTGTCACTTTTTGTTGAATGAAAATTTTCAAAGTCTATCTTCTTAATTTGAAGTCGAATTTCAACATTTCTTATATATTTGAGTGAGTTTGCATCTAACTTTGTCAGATATTATCGAATAACATCCATTGAAGCTCATTGAGGTCAACTATCACTTTGTGTTGAATGAAAATTTTCAAAGTCTATCTTCCTAAGTTGAAGTCGAATTTCAACATTTCTTATATATTTGAGTAAGTTTGCATCTAACTTTGTCAGATATTATCGAATAACATCCATTGAAGCTCATTGAGGTCAACTATCACTTTGTGTTGAATGAAAATTTTCAAAGTCTATCTTCCTAAGTTGAAGTCGAATTTCAACATTTCTTATATATTTGAGTGAGTTTGCATCTAACTTTGTCAGATATCATCGAATAACATCCATTGAAGCTCATTGAGGTCAACTATCACTTTGTGTTAATTGAAAATTTTCAAAGTCTATCTTCCTAATTTGAAGTCGAATTTCAACATTTCGTATATATTTGAGTAAGTTTGCATCTAACTTTGTCAGATATTATCGAATAACATCCATTGAAGCTCATTGAGGTCAACTATCACTTTGTGTTGAATGAAAATTTTCAAAGTCTATCTTCCTAATTTGAAGTCGAATTTCAACATTTCTTATATATTTGAGTAAGTTTGCATCTAACTTTGTCAGATATTATCGAATAACATCCATTGAAGCTCATTGAGGTCAACTATCACTTTGTGTTGAATGAAAATTTTCAAAGTCTATCTTCCTAATTTGAAGTCGAATTTCAACATTTCTTATATATTTGAGTGAGTTTGCATCTAACTTTGTCAGATATCATCGAATAACATTTATTGAAGCTCATTGAGGTCAACTGTCACTTTGTGTTAATTGAAAATTTTCAAAGTCTATCTTCCTAATTTGAAGTCGAATTTCAACATTTCTTATATATTTGAGTAAGTTTGCATCTAACTTTGTCAGATATTATCGAATAACATCCATTGAAGCTCATTGAGGTCAACTATCACTTTGTGTTGAATGAAAATTTTCAAAGTCTATCTTCCTAAGTTGAAGTCGAATTTCAACATTTCTTATATATTTGAGTGAGTTTGCATCTAACTTTGTCAGATATCATCGAATAACATCCATTGAAGCTTATTGAGGTCAACTGTCACTTTTTGTTGAATGAAAATTTTCAAAGTCTATCTTCTTAATTTGAAGTCGAATTTCAACATTTCTTATATATTTGAGTGAGTTTGCATCTAACTTTGTCAGATATCATCGAATAACATCCATTGAAGCTCATTGAGGTCAACTGTCACTTTGTGTTGAATGAAAATTTTCAAAGTCTATCTTCCTAATTTGAAGTCGAATTTCAACATTTCTTATATATTTGAGTAAGTTTGCATCTAACTTTGTCAGATATTATCGAATAACATCCATTGAAGCTCATTGAGGTCAACTGTCACTTTGTGTTAATTGAAAATTTTCAAAGTCTATCTTCCTAATTTGAAGTCGAATTTCAACATTTCTTATATATTTAAGTGAGTTTGCATCTAACTTTGTCAGATATCATCGAATAACATCCATTGAAGCTCATTGAGGTCAACTGTCACTTTGTGTTGAATGAAAATTTTCAAAGTCTATCTTCCTAATTTGAAGTCGAATTTCAACATTTCTTATATATTTGAGTAAGTTTGCATCTAACTTTGTCAGATATCATCGAATAACATCCATTGAAGCTCATTGAGGTCAACTATCACTTTGTGTTAATTGAAAATTTTCAAAGTCTATCTTCCTAAGTTGAAGTCGAATTTCAACATTTCTTATATATTTGAGTGAGTTTGCATCTAACTTTGTCAGATATCATCGAATAACATCCATTGAAGCTTATTGAGGTCAACTGTCACTTTGTGTTGAATGAAAATTTTCAAAGTCTATCTTCCTAATTTGAAGTCGAATTTCAACATTTCTTATATATTTAAGTGAGTTTGCATCTAACTTTGTCAGATATTATCGAATAACATCCATTGAAGCTCATTGAGGTCAACTATCACTTTGTGTTGAATGAAAATTTTCAAAGTCTATCTTCCTAATTTGAAGTCGAATTTCAACATTTCTTATATATTTGAGTGAGTTTGCTTCTAACTTTGTCAGATATCATCGAATAACATCCATTGAAGCTCATTGAGGTCAACTGTCACTTTGTGTTGAATGAAAATTTTCAAAGTCTATCTTCCTAATTTGAAGTCGAATTTCAACATTTCTTATATATTTGAGTAAGTTTGCATCTAACTTTGTCAGATATTATCGAATAACATCCATTGAAGCTCATTGAGGTCAACTATCACTTTGTGTTGAATGAAAATTTTCAAAGTCCATCTTCCTAATTTGAAGTCGAATTTCAACATTTCTTATATATTTGAGTGAGTTTGCTTCTAACTTTGTCAGATATCATCGAATAACATCCATTGAAGCTCATTGAGGTCAACTGTCACTTTGTGTTGAATGAAAATTTTCAAAGTCTATCTTCCTAATTTGAAGTCGAATTTCAACATTTCTTATATATTTGAGTGAGTTTGCATCTAACTTTGTCAGATATCATCGAATAACATCCATTGAGGCTCATTGAGGTCAACTGTCACTTTTTGTTGAATGAAAATTTTCAAAGTCTAACTTCCTAATTTGAAGTCGAATTTCAACATTTCTTATATATTTGAGTGAGTTTGCATCTAACTTTGTCAGATATCATCGAATAACATCCATTGAAGCTCATTGAGGTCAACTATCACTTTGTGTTGAATGAAAATTTTCAAAGTCTATCTTCCTAATTTGAAGTCGAATTTCAACATTTCTTATATATTTGAGTGAGTTTGCATCTAACTTTGTCAGATATCATCGAATAACATCCATTGAAGCTCATTGAGGTCAACTGTCACTTTGTGTTGAATGAAAATTTTCAAAGTCTATCTTCCTAATTTGAAGTCGAATTTCAACATTTCTTATATATTTGAGTGAGTTTGCATCTAACTTTGTCAGATATCATCGAATAACATCCATTGAAGCTCATTGAGGTCAACTGTCACTTTGTGTTGAATGAAAATTTTCAAAGTCTATCTTCCTAAATTGAAGTCGAATTTCAACATTTCTTATATATTTGAGTGAGTTTGCATCTAACTTTGTCAGATATCATCGAATAACATCCATTGAGGCTCATTGAGGTCAACTATCACTTTGTGTTGAATGAAAATTTTCAAAGTCTATCTTCCTAATTTGAAGTCGAATTTCAACATTTCTTATATATTTGAGTGAGTTTGCATCTAACTTTGTCAGATATCATCGAATAACATTTATTGAAGCTCATTGAGGTCAACTGTCACTTTGTGTTAATTGAAAATTTTCAAAGTCTATCTTCCTAATTTGAAGTCGAATTTCAACATTTCTTATATATTTGAGTGAGTTTACTTCTAACTTTGTCAGATATCATCGAATAACATCCATTGAAGCTCATTGAGGTCAACTGTCACTTTGTGTTGAATGAAAATTTTCAAAGTCTATCTTCCTAATTTGAAGTCGAATTTCAACATTTCTTATATATTTAAGTGAGTTTGCATCTAACTTTGTCAGATATCATCGAATAACATTCATTGAAGCTCATTGAGGTCAACTGTCACTTTGTGTTGAATGAAAATTTTCAAAGTCTATCTTCCTAATTTGAAGTCGAATTTCAACATTTCTTATATATTTGAGTAAGTTTGCATCTAACTTTGTCAGATATTATCGAATAACATCCATTGAAGCTCATTGAGGTCAACTATCACTTTGTGTTGAATGAAAATTTTCAAAGTCTATCTTCCTAAGTTGAAGTCGAATTTCAACATTTCTTATATATTTGAGTAAGTTTGCATCTAACTTTGTCAGATATTATCGAATAACATCCATTGAAGCTCATTGAGGTCAACTATCACTTTGTGTTGAATGAAAATTTTCAAAGTCTATCTTCCTAATTTGAAGTCGAATTTCAACATTTCTTATATATTTGAGTGAGTTTGCTTCTAACTTTGTCAGATATCATCGAATAACATCCATTGAAGCTCATTGAGGTCAACTGTCACTTTGTGTTGAATGAAAATTTTCAAAGTCTATCTTCCTAATTTGAAGTCGAATTTCAACATTTCTTATATATTTGAGTAAGTTTGCATCTAACTTTGTCAGATATTATCGAATAACATCCATTGAAGCTCATTGAGGTCAACTATCACTTTGTGTTGAATGAAAATTTTCAAAGTCCATCTTCCTAATTTGAAGTCGAATTTCAACATTTCTTATATATTTGAGTGAGTTTGCTTCTAACTTTGTCAGATATCATCGAATAACATCCATTGAAGCTCATTGAGGTCAACTGTCACTTTGTGTTGAATGAAAATTTTCAAAGTCTATCTTCCTAATTTGAAGTCGAATTTCAACATTTCTTATATATTTGAGTGAGTTTGCATCTAACTTTGTCAGATATCATCGAATAACATCCATTGAGGCTCATTGAGGTCAACTGTCACTTTTTGTTGAATGAAAATTTTCAAAGTCTAACTTCCTAATTTGAAGTCGAATTTCAACATTTCTTATATATTTGAGTGAGTTTGCATCTAACTTTGTCAGATATCATCGAATAACATCCATTGAAGCTCATTGAGGTCAACTATCACTTTGTGTTGAATGAAAATTTTCAAAGTCTATCTTCCTAATTTGAAGTCGAATTTCAACATTTCTTATATATTTGAGTGAGTTTGCATCTAACTTTGTCAGATATCATCGAATAACATCCATTGAAGCTCATTGAGGTCAACTGTCACTTTGTGTTGAATGAAAATTTTCAAAGTCTATCTTCCTAATTTGAAGTCGAATTTCAACATTTCTTATATATTTGAGTGAGTTTGCATCTAACTTTGTCAGATATCATCGAATAACATCCATTGAAGCTCATTGAGGTCAACTGTCACTTTGTGTTGAATGAAAATTTTCAAAGTCTATCTTCCTAAATTGAAGTCGAATTTCAACATTTCTTATATATTTGAGTGAGTTTGCATCTAACTTTGTCAGATATCATCGAATAACATCCATTGAGGCTCATTGAGGTCAACTATCACTTTGTGTTGAATGAAAATTTTCAAAGTCTATCTTCCTAATTTGAAGTCGAATTTCAACATTTCTTATATATTTGAGTGAGTTTGCATCTAACTTTGTCAGATATCATCGAATAACATTTATTGAAGCTCATTGAGGTCAACTGTCACTTTGTGTTAATTGAAAATTTTCAAAGTCTATCTTCCTAATTTGAAGTCGAATTTCAACATTTCTTATATATTTGAGTAAGTTTGCATCTAACTTTGTCAGATATTATCGAATAACATCCATTGAAGCTCATTGAGGTCAACTATCACTTTGTGTTGAATGAAAATTTTCAAAGTCTATCTTCTTAAGTTGAAGTCGAATTTCAACATTTCTTATATATTTGAGTGAGTTTGCATCTAACTTTGTCAGATATCATCGAATAACATCCATTGAAGCTTATTGAGGTCAACTGTCACTTTTTGTTGAATGAAAATTTTCAAAGTCTATCTTCTTAATTTGAAGTCGAATTTCAACATTTCTTATATATTTGAGTGAGTTTGCATCTAACTTTGTCAGATATCATCGAATAACATCCATTGAAGCTCATTGAGGTCAACTGTCACTTTGTGTTGAATGAAAATTTTCAAAGTCTATCTTCCTAATTTGAAGTCGAATTTCAACATTTCTTATATATTTGAGTAAGATTGCATCTAACTTTGTCAGATATTATCGAATAACATCCATTGAAGCTCATTGAGGTCAACTGTCACTTTGTGTTAATTGAAAATTTTCAAAGTCTATCTTCCTAATTTGAAGTCGAATTTCAACATTTCTTATATATTTGAGTGAGTTTGCATCTAACTTTGTCAGATATCATCGAATAACATCCATTGAAGCTCATTGAGGTCAACTATCACTTTGTGTTGAATGAAAATTTTCAAAGTCTATCTTCCTAATTTGAAGTCGAATTTCAACATTTCTTATATATTTGAGTGAGTTTGCATCTAACTTTGTCAGATATCATCGAATAACATCCATTGAAGCTCATTGAGGTCAACTGTCACTTTGTGTTGAATGAAAATTTTCAAAGTCTATCTTCCTAATTTGAAGTCGAATTTCAACATTTCTTATATATTTGAGTGAGTTTGCATCTAACTTTGTCAGATATCATCGAATAACATCCATTGAGGCTCATTGAGGTCAACTATCACTTTGTGTTGAATGAAAATTTTCAAAGTCTATCTTCCTAATTTGAAGTCGAATTTCAACATTTCTTATATATTTGAGTGAGTTTGCATCTAACTTTGTCAGATATCATCGAATAACATTTATTGAAGCTCATTGAGGTCAACTGTCACTTTGTGTTAATTGAAAATTTTCAAAGTCTATCTTCCTAATTTGAAGTCGAATTTCAACATTTCTTATATATTTGAGTAAGTTTGCATCTAACTTTGTCAGATATTATCGAATAACATCCATTGAAGCTCATTGAGGTCAACTATCACTTTGTGTTGAATGAAAATTTTCAAAGTCTATCTTCCTAAGTTGAAGTCGAATTTCAACATTTCTTATATATTTGAGTGAGTTTGCATCTAACTTTGTCAGATATCATCGAATAACATCCATTGAAGCTTATTGAGGTCAACTGTCACTTTTTGTTGAATGAAAATTTTCAAAGTCTATCTTCTTAATTTGAAGTCGAATTTCAACATTTCTTATATATTTGAGTGAGTTTGCATCTAACTTTGTCAGATATCATCGAATAACATCCATTGAAGCTCATTGAGGTCAACTGTCACTTTGTGTTGAATGAAAATTTTCAAAGTCTATCTTCCTAATTTGAAGTCGAATTTCAACATTTCTTATATATTTGAGTAAGTTTGCATCTAACTTTCTCAGATATTATCGAATAACATCCATTGAAGCTCATTGAGGTCAACTGTCACTTTGTGTTAATTGAAAATTTTCAAAGTCTATCTTCCTAATTTGAAGTCGAATTTCAACATTTCTTATATATTTGAGTAAGTTTGCATCTAACTTTGTCAGATATCATCGAATAACATCCATTGAAGCTCATTGAGGTCAACTATCACTTTGTGTTAATTGAAAATTTTCAAAGTCTATCTTCCTAAGTTGAAGTCGAATTTCAACATTTCTTATATATTTGAGTGAGTTTGCATCTAACTTTGTCAGATATCATCGAATAACATCCATTGAAGCTTATTGAGGTCAACTGTCACTTTTTGTTGAATGAAAATTTTCAAAGTCTATCTTCTTAATTTGAAGTCGAATTTCAACATTTCTTATATATTTGAGTGAGTTTGCATCTAACTTTGTCAGATATTATCGAATAACATCCATTGAAGCTCATTGAGGTCAACTATCACTTTGTGTTGAATGAAAATTTTCAAAGTCTATCTTCCTAAGTTGAAGTCGAATTTCAACATTTCTTATATATTTGAGTAAGTTTGCATCTAACTTTGTCAGATATTATCGAATAACATCCATTGAAGCTCATTGAGGTCAACTATCACTTTGTGTTGAATGAAAATTTTCAAAGTCTATCTTCCTAAGTTGAAGTCGAATTTCAACATTTCTTATATATTTGAGTGAGTTTGCATCTAACTTTGTCAGATATCATCGAATAACATCCATTGAAGCTCATTGAGGTCAACTATCACTTTGTGTTAATTGAAAATTTTCAAAGTCTATCTTCCTAATTTGAAGTCGAATTTCAACATTTCGTATATATTTGAGTAAGTTTGCATCTAACTTTGTCAGATATTATCGAATAACATCCATTGAAGCTCATTGAGGTCAACTATCACTTTGTGTTGAATGAAAATTTTCAAAGTCTATCTTCCTAATTTGAAGTCGAATTTCAACATTTCTTATATATTTGAGTAAGTTTGCATCTAACTTTGTCAGATATTATCGAATAACATCCATTGAAGCTCATTGAGGTCAACTATCACTTTGTGTTGAATGAAAATTTTCAAAGTCTATCTTCCTAATTTGAAGTCGAATTTCAACATTTCTTATATATTTGAGTGAGTTTGCATCTAACTTTGTCAGATATCATCGAATAACATTTATTGAAGCTCATTGAGGTCAACTGTCACTTTGTGTTAATTGAAAATTTTCAAAGTCTATCTTCCTAATTTGAAGTCGAATTTCAACATTTCTTATATATTTGAGTAAGTTTGCATCTAACTTTGTCAGATATTATCGAATAACATCCATTGAAGCTCATTGAGGTCAACTATCACTTTGTGTTGAATGAAAATTTTCAAAGTCTATCTTCCTAAGTTGAAGTCGAATTTCAACATTTCTTATATATTTGAGTGAGTTTGCATCTAACTTTGTCAGATATCATCGAATAACATCCATTGAAGCTTATTGAGGTCAACTGTCACTTTTTGTTGAATGAAAATTTTCAAAGTCTATCTTCTTAATTTGAAGTCGAATTTCAACATTTCTTATATATTTGAGTGAGTTTGCATCTAACTTTGTCAGATATCATCGAATAACATCCATTGAAGCTCATTGAGGTCAACTGTCACTTTGTGTTGAATGAAAATTTTCAAAGTCTATCTTCCTAATTTGAAGTCGAATTTCAACATTTCTTATATATTTGAGTAAGTTTGCATCTAACTTTGTCAGATATTATCGAATAACATCCATTGAAGCTCATTGAGGTCAACTGTCACTTTGTGTTAATTGAAAATTTTCAAAGTCTATCTTCCTAATTTGAAGTCGAATTTCAACATTTCTTATATATTTAAGTGAGTTTGCATCTAACTTTGTCAGATATCATCGAATAACATCCATTGAAGCTCATTGAGGTCAACTGTCACTTTGTGTTGAATGAAAATTTTCAAAGTCTATCTTCCTAATTTGAAGTCGAATTTCAACATTTCTTATATATTTGAGTAAGTTTGCATCTAACTTTGTCAGATATCATCGAATAACATCCATTGAAGCTCATTGAGGTCAACTATCACTTTGTGTTAATTGAAAATTTTCAAAGTCTATCTTCCTAAGTTGAAGTCGAATTTCAACATTTCTTATATATTTGAGTGAGTTTGCATCTAACTTTGTCAGATATCATCGAATAACATCCATTGAAGCTTATTGAGGTCAACTGTCACTTTTTGTTGAATGAAAATTTTCAAAGTCTATCTTCTTAATTTGAAGTCGAATTTCAACATTTCTTATATATTTGAGTGAGTTTGCATCTAACTTTGTCAGATATTATCGAATAACATCCATTGAAGCTCATTGAGGTCAACTATCACTTTGTGTTGAATGAAAATTTTCAAAGTCTATCTTCCTAAGTTGAAGTCGAATTTCAACATTTCTTATATATTTGAGTAAGTTTGCATCTAACTTTGTCAGATATTATCGAATAACATCCATTGAAGCTCATTGAGGTCAACTATCACTTTGTGTTGAATGAAAATTTTCAAAGTCTATCTTCCTAAGTTGAAGTCGAATTTCAACATTTCTTATATATTTGAGTGAGTTTGCATCTAACTTTGTCAGATATCATCGAATAACATCCATTGAAGCTCATTGAGGTCAACTATCACTTTGTGTTAATTGAAAATTTTCAAAGTCTATCTTCCTAATTTGAAGTCGAATTTCAACATTTCGTATATATTTGAGTAAGTTTGCATCTAACTTTGTCAGATATTATCGAATAACATCCATTGAAGCTCATTGAGGTCAACTATCACTTTGTGTTGAATGAAAATTTTCAAAGTCTATCTTCCTAATTTGAAGTCGAATTTCAACATTTCTTATATATTTGAGTAAGTTTGCATCTAACTTTGTCAGATATTATCGAATAACATCCATTGAAGCTCATTGAGGTCAACTATCACTTTGTGTTGAATGAAAATTTTCAAAGTCTATCTTCCTAAGTTGAAGTCGAATTTCAACATTTCTTATATATTTGAGTGAGTTTGCATCTAACTTTGTCAGATATCATCGAATAACATCCATTGAAGCTCATTGAGGTCAACTATCACTTTGTGTTAATTGAAAATTTTCAAAGTCTATCTTCCTAATTTGAAGTCGAATTTCAACATTTCTTATATATTTGAGTAAGTTTGCATCTAACTTTGTCAGATATTATCGAATAACATCCATTGAAGCTCATTGAGGTCAACTATCACTTTGTGTTGAATGAAAATTTTCAAAGTCTATCTTCCTAATTTGAAGTCGAATTTCAACATTTCTTATATATTTGAGTTAGTTTGCATCTAACTTTGTCAGATATCATCGAATAACATCCATTGAAGCTCATTGAGGTCAACTATCACTTTGTGTTGAATGAAAATTTTCAAAGTCCATCTTCCTAATTTGAAGTCGAATTTCAACATTTCTTATATATTTGAGTGAGTTTGCTTCTAACTTTGTCAGATATCATCGAATAACATCCATTGAAGCTCATTGAGGTCAACTGTCACTTTGTGTTGAATGAAAATTTTCAAAGTCTATCTTCCTAATTTGAAGTCGAATTTCAACATTTCTTATATATTTGAGTGAGTTTGCATCTAACTTTGTCAGATATCATCGAATAACATCCATTGAGGCTCATTGAGGTCAACTGTCACTTTTTGTTGAATGAAAATTTTCAAAGTCTATCTTCCTAATTTGAAGTCGAATTTCAACATTTCTTATATATTTGAGTAAGTTTGCATCTAACTTTGTCAGATATTATCGAATAACATCCATTGAAGCTCATTGAGGTCAACTATCACTTTGTGTTGAATGAAAATTTTCAAAGTCTATCTTCCTAAGTTGAAGTCGAACTTCAACATTTCTTATATATTTGAGTGAGTTTGCATCTAACTTTGTCAGATATCATCGAATAACATCCATTGAAGCTCATTGAGGTCAACTATCACTTTGTGTTGAATGAAAATTTTCAAAGTCTATCTTCCTAATTTGAAGTCGAATTTCAACATTTCTTATATATTTGAGTGAGTTTGCATCTAACTTTGTCAGATATCATCGAATAACATTTATTGAAGCTCATTGAGGTCAACTGTCACTTTGTGTTAATTGAAAATTTTCAAAGTCTATCTTCCTAATTTGAAGTCGAATTTCAACATTTCTTATATATTTGAGTAAGTTTGCATCTAACTTTGTCAGATATTATCGAATAACATCCATTGAAGCTCATTGAGGTCAACTATCACTTTGTGTTGAATGAAAATTTTCAAAGTCTATCTTCCTAATTTGAAGTCGAATTTCAACATTTCTTATATATTTGAGTGATTTTGCTTCTAACTTTGTCAGATATCATCGAATAACATCCATTGAAGCTCATTGAGGTCAACTGTCACTTTGTGTTGAATGAAAATTTTCAAAGTCTATCTTCCTAATTTGAAGTCGAATTCAACATTTCTTATATATTTGAGTGAGTTTGCATCTAACTTTGTCAGATATCATCGAATAACATCCATTGAGGCTCATTGAGGTCAACTGTCACTTTTTGTTGAATGAAAATTTTCAAAGTCTAACTTCCTAATTTGAAGTCGAATTTCAACATTTCTTATATATTTGAGTGAGTTTGCATCTAACTTTGTCAGATATCATCGAATAACATCCATTGAAGCTCATTGAGGTCAACTATCACTTTGTGTTGAATGAAAATTTTCAAAGTCTATCTTCCTAATTTGAAGTCGAATTTCAACATTTCTTATATATTTGAGTGAGTTTGCATCTAACTTTGTCAGATATCATCGAATAATATCCATTGAAGCTCATTGAGGTCAACTATCACTTTGTGTTGAATGAAAATTTTCAAAGTCTATCTTCCTAATTTGAAGTCGAATTTCAACATTTCTTATATATTTGAGTGAGTTTGCATCTAACTTTGTCAGATATCATCGAATAACATCCATTGAAGCTCATTGAGGTCAACTGTCACTTTGTGTTGAATGAAAATTTTCAAAGTCTATCTTCCTAATTTGAAGTCGAATTTCAACATTTCTTATATATTTGAGTGAGTTTGCATCTAACTTTGTCAGATATCATCGAATAACATCCATTGAGGCTCATTGAGGTCAACTATCACTTTGTGTTGAATGAAAATTTTCAAAGTCTATCTTCCTAATTTGAAGTCGAATTTCAACATTTCTTATATATTTGAGTGAGTTTGCATCTAACTTTGTCAGATATCATCGAATAACATTTATTGAAGCTCATTGAGGTCAACTGTCACTTTGTGTTAATTGAAAATTTTCAAAGTCTATCTTCCTAATTTGAAGTCGAATTTCAACATTTCTTATATATTTGAGTAAGTTTGCATCTAACTTTGTCAGATATTATCGAATAACATCCATTGAAGCTCATTGAGGTCAACTATCACTTTGTGTTGAATGAAAATTTTCAAAGTCTATCTTCCTAAGTTGAAGTCGAATTTCAACATTTCTTATATATTTGAGTGAGTTTGCATCTAACTTTGTCAGATATCATCGAATAACATCCATTGAAGCTTATTGAGGTCAACTGTCACTTTTTGTTGAATGAAAATTTTCAAAGTCTATCTTCTTAATTTGAAGTCGAATTTCAACATTTCTTATATATTTGAGTGAGTTTGCATCTAACTTTGTCAGATATCATCGAATAACATCCATTGAAGCTCATTGAGGTCAACTGTCACTTTGTGTTAATTGAAAATTTTCAAAGTCTATCTTCCTAATTTGAAGTCGAATTTCAACATTTCTTATATATTTAAGTGAGTTTGCATCTAACTTTGTCAGATATCATCGAATAACATCCATTGAAGCTCATTGAGGTCAACTGTCACTTTGTGTTGAATGAAAATTTTCAAAGTCTATCTTCCTAATTTGAAGTCGAATTTCAACATTTCTTATATATTTGAGTAAGTTTGCATCTAACTTTGTCAGATATCATCGAATAACATCCATTGAAGCTTATTGAGGTCAACTGTCACTTTTTGTTGAATGAAAATTTTCAAAGTCTATCTTCTTAATTTGAAGTCGAATTTCAACATTTCTTATATATTTGAGTGAGTTTGCATCTAACTTTGTCAGATATCATCGAATAACATCCATTGAAGCTCATTGAGGTCAACTGTCACTTTGTGTTGAATGAAAATTTTCAAAGTCTATCTTCCTAATTTGAAGTCGAATTTCAACATTTCTTATATATTTGAGTAAGTTTGCATCTAACTTTCTCAGATATTATCGAATAACATCCATTGAAGCTCATTGAGGTCAACTGTCACTTTGTGTTAATTGAAAATTTTCAAAGTCTATCTTCCTAATTTGAAGTCGAATTTCAACATTTCTTATATATTTAAGTGAGTTTGCATCTAACTTTGTCAGATATCATCGAATAACATCCATTGAAGCTCATTGAGGTCAACTGTCACTTTGTGTTGAATGAAAATTTTCAAAGTCTATCTTCCTAATTTGAAGTCGAATTTCAACATTTCTTATATATTTGAGTGAGTTTGCATCTAACTTTGTCAGATATCATCGAATAACATCCATTGAAGCTCATTGAGGTCAACTGTCACTTTGTGTTAATTGAAAATTTTCAAAGTCTATCTTCCTAATTTGAAGTCGAATTTCAACATTTCTTATATATTTAAGTGAGTTTGCATCTAACTTTGTCAGATATCATCGAATAACATTCATTGAAGCTCATTGAGGTCAACTGTCACTTTGTGTTGAATGAAAATTTTCAAAGTCTATCTTCCTAATTTGAAGTCGAATTTCAACATTTCTTATATATTTGAGTAAGTTTGCATCTAACTTTGTCAGATATTATCGAATAACATCCATTGAAGCTCATTGAGGTCAACTATCACTTTGTGTTGAATGAAAATTTTCAGTCTATCTTCCTAAGTTGAAGTCGAATTTCAACATTTCTTATATATTTGAGTGAGTTTGCATCTAACTTTGTCAGATATCATCGAATAACATCCATTGAAGCTCATTGAGGTCAATTATCACTTTGTGTTAATTGAAAATTTTCAAAGTCTATCTTCCTAATTTGAAGTCGAATTTCAACATTTCTTATATATTTGAGTAAGTTTGCATCTAACTTTGTCAGATATTATCGAATAACATCCATTGAAGCTCATTGAGGTCAACTATCACTTTGTGTTGAATGAAAATTTTCAAAGTCTATCTTCCTAATTTGAAGTCGAATTTCAACATTTCTTATATATTTGAGTGAGTTTGCTTCTAACTTTGTCAGATATCATCGAATAACATCCATTGAAGCTCATTGAGGTCAACTGTCACTTTGTGTTGAATGAAAATTTTCAAAGTCTATCTTCCTAATTTGAAGTCGAATTTCAACATTTCTTATATATTTAAGTGAGTTTGCATCTAACTTTGTCAGATATCATCGAATAACATTCATTGAAGCTCATTGAGGTCAACTGTCACTTTGTGTTGAATGAAAATTTTCAAAGTCTATCTTCCTAATTTGAAGTCGAATTTCAACATTTCTTATATATTTGAGTAAGTTTGCATCTAACTTTGTCAGATATTATCGAATAACATCCATTGAAGCTCATTGAGGTCAACTATCACTTTGTGTTGAATGAAAATTTTCAAAGTCTATCTTCCTAAGTTGAAGTCGAATTTCAACATTTCTTATATATTTGAGTAAGTTTGCATCTAACTTTGTCAGATATTATCGAATAACATCCATTGAAGCTCATTGAGGTCAACTATCACTTTGTGTTGAATGAAAATTTTCAAAGTCTATCTTCCTAATTTGAAGTCGAATTTCAACATTTCTTATATATTTGAGTGAGTTTGCTTCTAACTTTGTCAGATATCATCGAATAACATCCATTGAAGCTCATTGAGGTCAACTGTCACTTTGTGTTGAATGAAAATTTTCAAAGTCTATCTTCCTAATTTGAAGTCGAATTTCAACATTTCTTATATATTTGAGTAAGTTTGCATCTAACTTTGTCAGATATTATCGAATAACATCCATTGAAGCTCATTGAGGTCAACTATCACTTTGTGTTGAATGAAAATTTTCAAAGTCCATCTTCCTAATTTGAAGTCGAATTTCAACATTTCTTATATATTTGAGTGAGTTTGCTTCTAACTTTGTCAGATATCATCGAATAACATCCATTGAAGCTCATTGAGGTCAACTGTCACTTTGTGTTGAATGAAAATTTTCAAAGTCTATCTTCCTAATTTGAAGTCGAATTTCAACATTTCTTATATATTTGAGTGAGTTTGCATCTAACTTTGTCAGATATCATCGAATAACATCCATTGAGGCTCATTGAGGTCAACTGTCACTTTTTGTTGAATGAAAATTTTCAAAGTCTAACTTCCTAATTTGAAGTCGAATTTCAACATTTCTTATATATTTGAGTGAGTTTGCATCTAACTTTGTCAGATATCATCGAATAACATCCATTGAAGCTCATTGAGGTCAACTATCACTTTGTGTTGAATGAAAATTTTCAAAGTCTATCTTCCTAATTTGAAGTCGAATTTCAACATTTCTTATATATTTGAGTGAGTTTGCATCTAACTTTGTCAGATATCATCGAATAACATCCATTGAAGCTCATTGAGGTCAACTGTCACTTTGTGTTGAATGAAAATTTTCAAAGTCTATCTTCCTAATTTGAAGTCGAATTTCAACATTTCTTATATATTTGAGTGAGTTTGCATCTAACTTTGTCAGATATCATCGAATAACATCCATTGAAGCTCATTGAGGTCAACTGTCACTTTGTGTTGAACGAAAATTTTCAAAGTCTATCTTCATAATTTGAAGTCGAATTTCAACATTTCTTATATATTTGAGTGAGTTTGCATCTAACTTTGTCAGATATCATCGAATAACATCCATTGAAGCTCATTGAGGTCAACTATCACTTTGTGTTGAATGAAAATTTTCAAAGTCTATCTTCCTAAGTTGAAGTCGAATTTCAACATTTCTTATATATTTGAGTAAGTTTGCATCTAACTTTGTCAGATATTATCGAATAACATCCATTGAAGCTCATTGAGGTCAACTATCACTTTGTGTTGAATGAAAATTTTCAAAGTCTATCTTCCTAATTTGAAGTCGAATTTCAACATTTCTTATATATTTGAGTGAGTTTACTTCTAACTTTGTCAGATATCATCGAATAACATCCATTGAAGCTCATTGAGGTCAACTGTCACTTTGTGTTGAATGAAAATTTTCAAAGTCTATCTTCCTAATTTGAAGTCGAATTTCAACATTTCTTATATATTTAAGTGAGTTTGCATCTAACTTTGTCAGATATCATCGAATAACATTCATTGAAGCTCATTGAGGTCAACTGTCACTTTGTGTTGAATGAAAATTTTCAAAGTCTATCTTCCTAATTTGAAGTCGAATTTCAACATTTCTTATATATTTGAGTAAGTTTGCATCTAACTTTGTCAGATATTATCGAATAACATCCATTGAAGCTCATTGAGGTCAACTATCACTTTGTGTTGAATGAAAATTTTCAAAGTCTATCTTCCTAAGTTGAAGTCGAATTTCAACATTTCTTATATATTTGAGTAAGTTTGCATCTAACTTTGTCAGATATTATCGAATAACATCCATTGAAGCTCATTGAGGTCAACTATCACTTTGTGTTGAATGAAAATTTTCAAAGTCTATCTTCCTAATTTGAAGTCGAATTTCAACATTTCTTATATATTTGAGTGAGTTTGCTTCTAACTTTGTCAGATATCATCGAATAACATCCATTGAAGCTCATTGAGGTCAACTGTCACTTTGTGTTGAATGAAAATTTTCAAAGTCTATCTTCCTAATTTGAAGTCGAATTTCAACATTTCTTATATATTTGAGTAAGTTTGCATCTAACTTTGTCAGATATTATCGAATAACATCCATTGAAGCTCATTGAGGTCAACTATCACTTTGTGTTGAATGAAAATTTTCAAAGTCCATCTTCCTAATTTGAAGTCGAATTTCAACATTTCTTATATATTTGAGTGAGTTTGCTTCTAACTTTGTCAGATATCATCGAATAACATCCATTGAAGCTCATTGAGGTCAACTGTCACTTTGTGTTGAATGAAAATTTTCAAAGTCTATCTTCCTAATTTGAAGTCGAATTTCAACATTTCTTATATATTTGAGTGAGTTTGCATCTAACTTTGTCAGATATCATCGAATAACATCCATTGAGGCTCATTGAGGTCAACTGTCACTTTTTGTTGAATGAAAATTTTCAAAGTCTAACTTCCTAATTTGAAGTCGAATTTCAACATTTCTTATATATTTGAGTGAGTTTGCATCTAACTTTGTCAGATATCATCGAATAACATCCATTGAAGCTCATTGAGGTCAACTATCACTTTGTGTTGAATGAAAATTTTCAAAGTCTATCTTCCTAATTTGAAGTCGAATTTCAACATTTCTTATATATTTGAGTGAGTTTGCATCTAACTTTGTCAGATATCATCGAATAACATCCATTGAAGCTCATTGAGGTCAACTGTCACTTTGTGTTGAATGAAAATTTTCAAAGTCTATCTTCCTAATTTGAAGTCGAATTTCAACATTTCTTATATATTTGAGTGAGTTTGCATCTAACTTTGTCAGATATCATCGAATAACATCCATTGAAGCTCATTGAGGTCAACTGTCACTTTGTGTTGAATGAAAATTTTCAAAGTCTATCTTCCTAAATTGAAGTCGAATTTCAACATTTCTTATATATTTGAGTGAGTTTGCATCTAACTTTGTCAGATATCATCGAATAACATCCATTGAGGCTCATTGAGGTCAACTATCACTTTGTGTTGAATGAAAATTTTCAAAGTCTATCTTCCTAATTTGAAGTCGAATTTCAACATTTCTTATATATTTGAGTGAGTTTGCATCTAACTTTGTCAGATATCATCGAATAACATTTATTGAAGCTCATTGAGGTCAACTGTCACTTTGTGTTAATTGAAAATTTTCAAAGTCTATCTTCCTAATTTGAAGTCGAATTTCAACATTTCTTATATATTTGAGTGAGTTTGCATCTAACTTTGTCAGATATCATCGAATAACATCCATTGAAGCTCATTGAGGTCAACTATCACTTTGTGTTGAATGAAAATTTTCAAAGTCTATCTTCCTAAGTTGAAGTCGAATTTCAACATTTCTTATATATTTGAGTAAGTTTGCATCTAACTTTGTCAGATATTATCGAATAACATCCATTGAAGCTCATTGAGGTCAACTATCACTTTGTGTTGAATGAAAATTTTCAAAGTCTATCTTCCTAATTTGAAGTCGAATTTCAACATTTCTTATATATTTGAGTGAGTTTACTTCTAACTTTGTCAGATATCATCGAATAACATCCATTGAAGCTCATTGAGGTCAACTGTCACTTTGTGTTGAATGAAAATTTTCAAAGTCTATCTTCCTAATTTGAAGTCGAATTTCAACATTTCTTATATATTTAAGTGAGTTTGCATCTAACTTTGTCAGATATCATCGAATAACATTCATTGAAGCTCATTGAGGTCAACTGTCACTTTGTGTTGAATGAAAATTTTCAAAGTCTATCTTCCTAATTTGAAGTCGAATTTCAACATTTCTTATATATTTGAGTAAGTTTGCATCTAACTTTGTCAGATATTATCGAATAACATCCATTGAAGCTCATTGAGGTCAACTATCACTTTGTGTTGAATGAAAATTTTCAAAGTCTATCTTCCTAAGTTGAAGTCGAATTTCAACATTTCTTATATATTTGAGTAAGTTTGCATCTAACTTTGTCAGATATTATCGAATAACATCCATTGAAGCTCATTGAGGTCAACTATCACTTTGTGTTGAATGAAAATTTTCAAAGTCTATCTTCCTAATTTGAAGTCGAATTTCAACATTTCTTATATATTTGAGTGAGTTTGCTTCTAACTTTGTCAGATATCATCGAATAACATCCATTGAAGCTCATTGAGGTCAACTGTCACTTTGTGTTGAATGAAAATTTTCAAAGTCTATCTTCCTAATTTGAAGTCGAATTTCAACATTTCTTATATATTTGAGTAAGTTTGCATCTAACTTTGTCAGATATTATCGAATAACATCCATTGAAGCTCATTGAGGTCAACTATCACTTTGTGTTGAATGAAAATTTTCAAAGTCCATCTTCCTAATTTGAAGTCGAATTTCAACATTTCTTATATATTTGAGTGAGTTTGCTTCTAACTTTGTCAGATATCATCGAATAACATCCATTGAAGCTCATTGAGGTCAACTGTCACTTTGTGTTGAATGAAAATTTTCAAAGTCTATCTTCCTAATTTGAAGTCGAATTTCAACATTTCTTATATATTTGAGTGAGTTTGCATCTAACTTTGTCAGATATCATCGAATAACATCCATTGAGGCTCATTGAGGTCAACTGTCACTTTTTGTTGAATGAAAATTTTCAAAGTCTAACTTCCTAATTTGAAGTCGAATTTCAACATTTCTTATATATTTGAGTGAGTTTGCATCTAACTTTGTCAGATATCATCGAATAACATCCATTGAAGCTCATTGAGGTCAACTATCACTTTGTGTTGAATGAAAATTTTCAAAGTCTATCTTCCTAATTTGAAGTCGAATTTCAACATTTCTTATATATTTGAGTGAGTTTGCATCTAACTTTGTCAGATATCATCGAATAACATCCATTGAAGCTCATTGAGGTCAACTGTCACTTTGTGTTGAATGAAAATTTTCAAAGTCTATCTTCCTAATTTGAAGTCGAATTTCAACATTTCTTATATATTTGAGTGAGTTTGCATCTAACTTTGTCAGATATCATCGAATAACATCCATTGAAGCTCATTGAGGTCAACTGTCACTTTGTGTTGAATGAAAATTTTCAAAGTCTATCTTCCTAAATTGAAGTCGAATTTCAACATTTCTTATATATTTGAGTGAGTTTGCATCTAACTTTGTCAGATATCATCGAATAACATCCATTGAGGCTCATTGAGGTCAACTATCACTTTGTGTTGAATGAAAATTTTCAAAGTCTATCTTCCTAATTTGAAGTCGAATTTCAACATTTCTTATATATTTGAGTGAGTTTGCATCTAACTTTGTCAGATATCATCGAATAACATTTATTGAAGCTCATTGAGGTCAACTGTCACTTTGTGTTAATTGAAAATTTTCAAAGTCTATCTTCCTAATTTGAAGTCGAATTTCAACATTTCTTATATATTTGAGTGAGTTTACTTCTAACTTTGTCAGATATCATCGAATAACATCCATTGAAGCTCATTGAGGTCAACTGTCACTTTGTGTTGAATGAAAATTTTCAAAGTCTATCTTCCTAATTTGAAGTCGAATTTCAACATTTCTTATATATTTAAGTGAGTTTGCATCTAACTTTGTCAGATATCATCGAATAACATTCATTGAAGCTCATTGAGGTCAACTGTCACTTTGTGTTGAATGAAAATTTTCAAAGTCTATCTTCCTAATTTGAAGTCGAATTTCAACATTTCTTATATATTTGAGTAAGTTTGCATCTAACTTTGTCAGATATTATCGAATAACATCCATTGAAGCTCATTGAGGTCAACTATCACTTTGTGTTGAATGAAAATTTTCAAAGTCTATCTTCCTAAGTTGAAGTCGAATTTCAACATTTCTTATATATTTGAGTAAGTTTGCATCTAACTTTGTCAGATATTATCGAATAACATCCATTGAAGCTCATTGAGGTCAACTATCACTTTGTGTTGAATGAAAATTTTCAAAGTCTATCTTCCTAATTTGAAGTCGAATTTCAACATTTCTTATATATTTGAGTGAGTTTGCTTCTAACTTTGTCAGATATCATCGAATAACATCCATTGAAGCTCATTGAGGTCAACTGTCACTTTGTGTTGAATGAAAATTTTCAAAGTCTATCTTCCTAATTTGAAGTCGAATTTCAACATTTCTTATATATTTGAGTAAGTTTGCATCTAACTTTGTCAGATATTATCGAATAACATCCATTGAAGCTCATTGAGGTCAACTATCACTTTGTGTTGAATGAAAATTTTCAAAGTCCATCTTCCTAATTTGAAGTCGAATTTCAACATTTCTTATATATTTGAGTGAGTTTGCTTCTAACTTTGTCAGATATCATCGAATAACATCCATTGAAGCTCATTGAGGTCAACTGTCACTTTGTGTTGAATGAAAATTTTCAAAGTCTATCTTCCTAATTTGAAGTCGAATTTCAACATTTCTTATATATTTGAGTGAGTTTGCATCTAACTTTGTCAGATATCATCGAATAACATCCATTGAGGCTCATTGAGGTCAACTGTCACTTTTTGTTGAATGAAAATTTTCAAAGTCTAACTTCCTAATTTGAAGTCGAATTTCAACATTTCTTATATATTTGAGTGAGTTTGCATCTAACTTTGTCAGATATCATCGAATAACATCCATTGAAGCTCATTGAGGTCAACTATCACTTTGTGTTGAATGAAAATTTTCAAAGTCTATCTTCCTAATTTGAAGTCGAATTTCAACATTTCTTATATATTTGAGTGAGTTTGCATCTAACTTTGTCAGATATCATCGAATAACATCCATTGAAGCTCATTGAGGTCAACTGTCACTTTGTGTTGAATGAAAATTTTCAAAGTCTATCTTCCTAATTTGAAGTCGAATTTCAACATTTCTTATATATTTGAGTGAGTTTGCATCTAACTTTGTCAGATATCATCGAATAACATCCATTGAAGCTCATTGAGGTCAACTGTCACTTTGTGTTGAATGAAAATTTTCAAAGTCTATCTTCCTAAATTGAAGTCGAATTTCAACATTTCTTATATATTTGAGTGAGTTTGCATCTAACTTTGTCAGATATCATCGAATAACATCCATTGAGGCTCATTGAGGTCAACTATCACTTTGTGTTGAATGAAAATTTTCAAAGTCTATCTTCCTAATTTGAAGTCGAATTTCAACATTTCTTATATATTTGAGTGAGTTTGCATCTAACTTTGTCAGATATCATCGAATAACATTTATTGAAGCTCATTGAGGTCAACTGTCACTTTGTGTTAATTGAAAATTTTCAAAGTCTATCTTCCTAATTTGAAGTCGAATTTCAACATTTCTTATATATTTGAGTAAGTTTGCATCTAACTTTGTCAGATATTATCGAATAACATCCATTGAAGCTCATTGAGGTCAACTATCACTTTGTGTTGAATGAAAATTTTCAAAGTCCATCTTCCTAATTTGAAGTCGAATTTCAACATTTCTTATATATTTGAGTGAGTTTGCTTCTAACTTTGTCAGATATCATCGAATAACATCCATTGAAGCTCATTGAGGTCAACTGTCACTTTGTGTTGAATGAAAATTTTCAAAGTCTATCTTCCTAATTTGAAGTCGAATTTCAACATTTCTTATATATTTGAGTGAGTTTGCATCTAACTTTGTCAGATATCATCGAATAACATCCATTGAGGCTCATTGAGGTCAACTGTCACTTTTTGTTGAATGAAAATTTTCAAAGTCTAACTTCCTAATTTGAAGTCGAATTTCAACATTTCTTATATATTTGAGTGAGTTTGCATCTAACTTTGTCAGATATCATCGAATAACATCCATTGAAGCTCATTGAGGTCAACTATCACTTTGTGTTGAATGAAAATTTTCAAAGTCTATCTTCCTAATTTGGAGTCGAATTTCAACATTTCTTATATATTTGAGTGAGTTTGCATCTAACTTTGTCAGATATCATCGAATAACATCCATTGAAGCTCATTGAGGTCAACTGTCACTTTGTGTTGAATGAAAATTTTCAAAGTCTATCTTCCTAATTTGAAGTCGAATTTCAACATTTCTTATATATTTGAGTGAGTTTGCATCTAACTTTGTCAGATATCATCGAATAACATCCATTGAAGCTCATTGAGGTCAACTGTCACTTTGTGTTGAATGAAAATTTTCAAAGTCTATCTTCATAATTTGAAGTCGAATTTCAACATTTCTTATATATTTGAGTGAGTTTGCATCTAACTTTGTCAGATATCATCGAATAACATCCATTGAAGCTCATTGAGGTCAACTATCACTTTGTGTTGAATGAAAATTTTCAAAGTCTATCTTCCTAAGTTGAAGTCGAATTTCAACATTTCTTATATATTTGAGTAAGTTTGCATCTAACTTTGTCAGATATTATCGAATAACATCCATTGAAGCTCATTGAGGTCAACTATCACTTTGTGTTGAATGAAAATTTTCAAAGTCTATCTTCCTAATTTGAAGTCGAATTTCAACATTTCTTATATATTTGAGTGAGTTTACTTCTAACTTTGTCAGATATCATCGAATAACATCCATTGAAGCTCATTGAGGTCAACTGTCACTTTGTGTTGAATGAAAATTTTCAAAGTCTATCTTCCTAATTTGAAGTCGAATTTCAACATTTCTTATATATTTAAGTGAGTTTGCATCTAACTTTGTCAGATATCATCGAATAACATTCATTGAAGCTCATTGAGGTCAACTGTCACTTTGTGTTGAATGAAAATTTTCAAAGTCTATCTTCCTAATTTGAAGTCGAATTTCAACATTTCTTATATATTTGAGTAAGTTTGCATCTAACTTTGTCAGATATTATCGAATAACATCCATTGAAGCTCATTGAGGTCAACTATCACTTTGTGTTGAATGAAAATTTTCAAAGTCTATCTTCCTAAGTTGAAGTCGAATTTCAACATTTCTTATATATTTGAGTAAGTTTGCATCTAACTTTGTCAGATATTATCGAATAACATCCATTGAAGCTCATTGAGGTCAACTATCACTTTGTGTTGAATGAAAATTTTCAAAGTCTATCTTCCTAATTTGAAGTCGAATTTCAACATTTCTTATATATTTGAGTGAGTTTGCTTCTAACTTTGTCAGATATCATCGAATAACATCCATTGAAGCTCATTGAGGTCAACTGTCACTTTGTGTTGAATGAAAATTTTTAAAGTCTATCTTCCTAATTTGAAGTCGAATTTCAACATTTCTTATATATTTGAGTAAGTTTGCATCTAACTTTGTCAGATATTATCGAATAACATCCATTGAAGCTCATTGAGGTCAACTATCACTTTGTGTTGAATGAAAATTTTCAAAGTCCATCTTCCTAATTTGAAGTCGAATTTCAACATTTCTTATATATTTGAGTGAGTTTGCTTCTAACTTTGTCAGATATCATCGAATAACATCCATTGAAGCTCATTGAGGTCAACTGTCACTTTGTGTTGAATGAAAATTTTCAAAGTCTATCTTCCTAATTTGAAGTCGAATTTCAACATTTCTTATATATTTGAGTGAGTTTGCATCTAACTTTGTCAGATATCATCGAATAACATCCATTGAGGCTCATTGAGGTCAACTGTCACTTTTTGTTGAATGAAAATTTTCAAAGTCTAACTTCCTAATTTGAAGTCGAATTTCAACATTTCTTATATATTTGAGTGAGTTTGCATCTAACTTTGTCAGATATCATCGAATAACATCCATTGAAGCTCATTGAGGTCAACTATCACTTTGTGTTGAATGAAAATTTTCAAAGTCTATCTTCCTAATTTGAAGTCGAATTTCAACATTTCTTATATATTTGAGTGAGTTTGCATCTAACTTTGTCAGATATCATCGAATAACATCCATTGAAGCTCATTGAGGTCAACTGTCACTTTGTGTTGAATGAAAATTTTCAAAGTCTATCTTCCTAATTTGAAGTCGAATTTCAACATTTCTTATATATTTGAGTGAGTTTGCATCTAACTTTGTCAGATATCATCGAATAACATCCATTGAAGCTCATTGAGGTCAACTGTCACTTTGTGTTGAATGAAAATTTTCAAAGTCTATCTTCCTAAATTGAAGTCGAATTTCAACATTTCTTATATATTTGAGTGAGTTTGCATCTAACTTTGTCAGATATCATCGAATAACATCCATTGAGGCTCATTGAGGTCAACTATCACTTTGTGTTGAATGAAAATTTTCAAAGTCTATCTTCCTAATTTGAAGTCGAATTTCAACATTTCTTATATATTTGAGTGAGTTTGCATCTAACTTTGTCAGATATCATCGAATAACATTTATTGAAGCTCATTGAGGTCAACTGTCACTTTGTGTTAATTGAAAATTTTCAAAGTCTATCTTCCTAATTTGAAGTCGAATTTCAACATTTCTTATATATTTGAGTGAGTTTACTTCTAACTTTGTCAGATATCATCGAATAACATCCATTGAAGCTCATTGAGGTCAACTGTCACTTTGTGTTGAATGAAAATTTTCAAAGTCTATCTTCCTAATTTGAAGTCGAATTTCAACATTTCTTATATATTTAAGTGAGTTTGCATCTAACTTTGTCAGATATCATCGAATAACATTCATTGAAGCTCATTGAGGTCAACTGTCACTTTGTGTTGAATGAAAATTTTCAAAGTCTATCTTCCTAATTTGAAGTCGAATTTCAACATTTCTTATATATTTGAGTAAGTTTGCATCTAACTTTGTCAGATATTATCGAATAACATCCATTGAAGCTCATTGAGGTCAACTATCACTTTGTGTTGAATGAAAATTTTCAAAGTCTATCTTCCTAAGTTGAAGTCGAATTTCAACATTTCTTATATATTTGAGTGAGTTTGCATCTAACTTTGTCAGATATCATCGAATAACATCCATTGAAGCTCATTGAGGTCAACTATCACTTTGTGTTAATTGAAAATTTTCAAAGTCTATCTTCCTAATTTGAAGTCGAATTTCAACATTTCTTATATATTTGAGTGAGTTTGCATCTAACTTTGTCAGATATCATCGAATAACATCCATTGAAGCTCATTGAGGTCAACTGTCACTTTGTGTTGAATGAAAATTTTCAAAGTCTATCTTCCTAATTTGAAGTCGAATTTCAACATTTCTTATATATTTGAGTGAGTTTGCATCTAACTTTGTCAGATATCATCGAATAACATCCATTGAAGCTCATTGAGGTCAACTGTCACTTTGTGTTGAATGAAAATTTTCAAAGTCTATCTTCCTAAATTGAAGTCGAATTTCAACATTTCTTATATATTTGAGTGAGTTTGCATCTAACTTTGTCAGATATCATCGAATAACATCCATTGAGGCTCATTGAGGTCAACTATCACTTTGTGTTGAATGAAAATTTTCAAAGTCTATCTTCCTAATTTGAAGTCGAATTTCAACATTTCTTATATATTTGAGTGAGTTTGCATCTAACTTTGTCAGATATCATCGAATAACATTTATTGAAGCTCATTGAGGTCAACTGTCACTTTGTGTTAATTGAAAATTTTCAAAGTCTATCTTCCTAATTTGAAGTCGAATTTCAACATTTCTTATATATTTGAGTAAGTTTGCATCTAACTTTGTCAGATATTATCGAATAACATCCATTGAAGCTCATTGAGGTCAACTATCACTTTGTGTTGAATGAAAATTTTCAAAGTCTATCTTCCTAAGTTGAAGTCGAATTTCAACATTTCTTATATATTTGAGTGAGTTTGCATCTAACTTTGTCAGATATCATCGAATAACATCCATTGAAGCTTATTGAGGTCAACTGTCACTTTTTGTTGAATGAAAATTTTCAAAGTCTATCTTCTTAATTTGAAGTCGAATTTCAACATTTCTTATATATTTGAGTGAGTTTGCATCTAACTTTGTCAGATATCATCGAATAACATCCATTGAAGCTCATTGAGGTCAACTGTCACTTTGTGTTGAATGAAAATTTTCAAAGTCTATCTTCCTAATTTGAAGTCGAATTTCAACATTTCTTATATATTTGAGTAAGTTTGCATCTAACTTTGTCAGATATTATCGAATAACATCCATTGAAGCTCATTGAGGTCAACTGTCACTTTGTGTTAATTGAAAATTTTCAAAGTCTATCTTCCTAATTTGAAGTCGAATTTCAACATTTCTTATATATTTGAGTGAGTTTGCATCTAACTTTGTCAGATATCATCGAATAACATCCATTGAAGCTCATTGAGGTCAACTATCACTTTGTGTTGAATGAAAATTTTCAAAGTCTATCTTCCTAATTTGAAGTCGAATTTCAACATTTCTTATATATTTGAGTGAGTTTGCATCTAACTTTGTCAGATATCATCGAATAACATCCATTGAAGCTCATTGAGGTCAACTGTCACTTTGTGTTGAATGAAAATTTTCAAAGTCTATCTTCCTAATTTGAAGTCGAATTTCAACATTTCTTATATATTTGAGTGAGTTTGCATCTAACTTTGTCAGATATCATCGAATAACATCCATTGAGGCTCATTGAGGTCAACTATCACTTTGTGTTGAATGAAAATTTTCAAAGTCTATCTTCCTAATTTGAAGTCGAATTTCAACATTTCTTATATATTTGAGTGAGTTTGCATCTAACTTTGTCAGATATCATCGAATAACATTTATTGAAGCTCATTGAGGTCAACTGTCACTTTGTGTTAATTGAAAATTTTCAAAGTCTATCTTCCTAATTTGAAGTCGAATTTCAACATTTCTTATATATTTGAGTAAGTTTGCATCTAACTTTGTCAGATATTATCGAATAACATCCATTGAAGCTCATTGAGGTCAACTATCACTTTGTGTTGAATGAAAATTTTCAAAGTCTATCTTCCTAAGTTGAAGTCGAATTTCAACATTTCTTATATATTTGAGTGAGTTTGCATCTAACTTTGTCAGATATCATCGAATAACATCCATTGAAGCTTATTGAGGTCAACTGTCACTTTTTGTTGAATGAAAATTTTCAAAGTCTATCTTCTTAATTTGAAGTCGAATTTCAACATTTCTTATATATTTGAGTGAGTTTGCATCTAACTTTGTCAGATATCATCGAATAACATCCATTGAAGCTCATTGAGGTCAACTGTCACTTTGTGTTGAATGAAAATTTTCAAAGTCTATCTTCCTAATTTGAAGTCGAATTTCAACATTTCTTATATATTTGAGTAAGTTTGCATCTAACTTTGTCAGATATCATCGAATAACATCCATTGAAGCTCATTGAGGTCAACTATCACTTTGTGTTAATTGAAAATTTTCAAAGTCTATCTTCCTAAGTTGAAGTCGAATTTCAACATTTCTTATATATTTGAGTGAGTTTGCATCTAACTTTGTCAGATATCATCGAATAACATCCATTGAAGCTTATTGAGGTCAACTGTCACTTTTTGTTGAATGAAAATTTTCAAAGTCTATCTTCTTAATTTGAAGTCGAATTTCAACATTTCTTATATATTTGAGTGAGTTTGCATCTAACTTTGTCAGATATTATCGAATAACATCCATTGAAGCTCATTGAGGTCAACTATCACTTTGTGTTGAATGAAAATTTTCAAAGTCTATCTTCCTAAGTTGAAGTCGAATTTCAACATTTCTTATATATTTGAGTAAGTTTGCATCTAACTTTGTCAGATATTATCGAATAACATCCATTGAAGCTCATTGAGGTCAACTATCACTTTGTGTTGAATGAAAATTTTCAAAGTCTATCTTCCTAAGTTGAAGTCGAATTTCAACATTTCTTATATATTTGAGTGAGTTTGCATCTAACTTTGTCAGATATCATCGAATAACATCCATTGAAGCTCATTGAGGTCAACTATCACTTTGTGTTAATTGAAAATTTTCAAAGTCTATCTTCCTAATTTGAAGTCGAATTTCAACATTTCGTATATATTTGAGTAAGTTTGCATCTAACTTTGTCAGATATTATCGAATAACATGCATTGAAGCTCATTGAGGTCAACTATCACTTTGTGTTGAATGAAAATTTTCAAAGTCTATCTTCCTAATTTGAAGTCGAATTTCAACATTTCTTATATATTTGAGTAAGTTTGCATCTAACTTTGTCAGATATTATCGAATAACATCCATTGAAGCTCATTGAGGTCAACTATCACTTTGTGTTGAATGAAAATTTTCAAAGTCTATCTTCCTAAGTTGAAGTCGAATTTCAACATTTCTTATATATTTGAGTGAGTTTGCATCTAACTTTGTCAGATATCATCGAATAACATCCATTGAAGCTCATTGAGGTCAACTATCACTTTGTGTTAATTGAAAATTTTCAAAGTCTATCTTCCTAATTTGAAGTCGAATTTCAACATTTCTTATATATTTGAGTAAGTTTGCATCTAACTTTGTCAGATATTATCGAATAACATCCATTGAAGCTCATTGAGGTCAACTATCACTTTGTGTTGAATGAAAATTTTCAAAGTCTATCTTCCTAATTTGAAGTCGAATTTCAACATTTCTTATATATTTGAGTTAGTTTGCATCTAACTTTGTCAGATATCATCGAATAACATCCATTGAAGCTCATTGAGGTCAACTATCACTTTGTGTTGAATGAAAATTTTCAAAGTCCATCTTCCTAATTTGAAGTCGAATTTCAACATTTCTTATATATTTGAGTGAGTTTGCTTCTAACTTTGTCAGATATCATCGAATAACATCCATTGAAGCTCATTGAGGTCAACTGTCACTTTGTGTTGAATGAAAATTTTCAAAGTCTATCTTCCTAATTTGAAGTCGAATTTCAACATTTCTTATATATTTGAGTGAGTTTGCATCTAACTTTGTCAGATATCATCGAATAACATCCATTGAGGCTCATTGAGGTCAACTGTCACTTTTTGTTGAATGAAAATTTTCAAAGTCTAACTTCCTAATTTGAAGTCGAATTTCAACATTTCTTATATATTTGAGTGAGTTTGCATCTAACTTTGTCAGATATCATCGAATAACATCCATTGAAGCTCATTGAGGTCAACTATCACTTTGTGTTGAATGAAAATTTTCAAAGTCTATCTTCCTAATTTGAAGTCGAATTTCAACATTTCTTATATATTTGAGTGAGTTTGCATCTAACTTTGTCAGATATCATCGAATAACATCCATTTAGCTCATTGAGGTCAACTGTCACTTTGTGTTGAATGAAAATTTTCAAAGTCTATCTTCCTAATTTGAAGTCGAATTTCAACATTTCTTATATATTTGAGTGAGTTTGCATCTAACTTTGTCAGATATCATCGAATAACATTTATTGAAGCTCATTGAGGTCAACTGTCACTTTGTGTTAATTGAAAATTTTCAAAGTCTATCTTCCTAATTTGAAGTCGAATTTCAACATTCCTTATATATTTGAGTAAGTTTGCATCTAACTTTGTCAGATATTATCGAATAACATCCATTGAAGCTCATTGAGGTCAACTATCACTTTGTGTTGAATGAAAATTTTCAAAGTCTATCTTCCTAAGTTGAAGTCGAATTTCAACATTTCTTATATATTTGAGTGAGTTTGCATCTAACTTTGTCAGATATCATCGAATAACATCCATTGAAGCTTATTGAGGTCAACTGTCACTTTTTGTTGAATGAAAATTTTCAAAGTCTATCTTCTTAATTTGAAGTCGAATTTCAACATTTCTTATATATTTGAGTGAGTTTGCATCTAACTTTGTCAGATATCATCGAATAACATCCATTGAAGCTCATTGAGGTCAACTATCACTTTGTGTTGAATGAAAATTTTCAAAGTCTATCTTCCTAATTTGAAGTCGAATTTCAACATTTCTTATATATTTGAGTGAGTTTGCATCTAACTTTGTCAGATATCATCGAATAACATCCATTGAAGCTCATTGAGGTCAACTGTCACTTTGTGTTGAATGAAAATTTTCAAAGTCTATCTTCCTAATTTGAAGTCGAATTTCAACATTTCTTATATATTTGAGTGAGTTTGCATCTAACTTTGTCAGATATCATCGAATAACATCCATTGAAGCTCATTGAGGTCAACTGTCACTTTGTGTTGAATGAAAATTTTCAAAGTCTATCTTCCTAATTTGAAGTCGAATTTCAACATTTCTTATATATTTGAGTGAGTTTGCATCTAACTTTGTCAGATATCATCGAATAACATTTATTGAAGCTCATTGAGGTCAACTGTCACTTTGTGTTAATTGAAAATTTTCAAAGTCTATCTTCCTAATTTGAAGTCGAATTTCAACATTTCTTATATATTTGAGTAAGTTTGCATCTAACTTTGTCAGATATTATCGAATAACATCCATTGAAGCTCATTGAGGTCAACTATCACTTTGTGTTGAATGAAAATTTTCAAAGTCTATCTTCCTAAGTTGAAGTCGAATTTCAACATTTCTTATATATTTGAGTGAGTTTGCATCTAACTTTGTCAGATATCATCGAATAACATCCATTGAAGCTTATTGAGGTCAACTGTCACTTTTTGTTGAATGAAAATTTTCAAAGTCTATCTTCCTAATTTGAAGTCGAATTTCAACATTTCTTATATATTTGAGTGAGTTTGCATCTAACTTTGTCAGATATCATCGAATAACATTTATTGAAGCTCATTGAGGTCAACTGTCACTTTGTGTTAATTGAAAATTTTCAAAGTCTATCTTCCTAATTTGAAGTCGAATTTCAACATTTCTTATATATTTGAGTAAGTTTGCATCTAACTTTGTCAGATATTATCGAATAACATCCATTGAAGCTCATTGAGGTCAACTATCACTTTGTGTTGAATGAAAATTTTCAAAGTCTATCTTCCTAAGTTGAAGTCGAATTTCAACATTTCTTATATATTTGAGTGAGTTTGCATCTAACTTTGTCAGATATCATCGAATAACATCCATTGAAGCTTATTGAGGTCAACTGTCACTTTTTGTTGAATGAAAATTTTCAAAGTCTATCTTCCTAATTTGAAGTCGAATTTCAACATTTCTTATATATTTGAGTGAGTTTGCATCTAACTTTGTCAGATATCATCGAATAACATTTATTGAAGCTCATTGAGGTCAACTGTCATTTTGTGTTAATTGAAAATTTTCAAAGTCTATCTTCCTAATTTGAAGTCGAATTTCAACATTTCTTATATATTTGAGTAAGTTTGCATCTAACTTTGTCAGATATTATCGAATAACATCCATTGAAGCTCATTGAGGTCAACTATCACTTTGTGTTGAATGAAAATTTTCAAAGTCTATCTTCCTAAGTTGAAGTCGAATTTCAACATTTCTTATATATTTGAGTGAGTTTGCATCTAACTTTGTCAGATATCATCGAATAACATCCATTGAAGCTTATTGAGGTCAACTGTCACTTTTTGTTGAATGAAAATTTTCAAAGTCTATCTTCTTAATTTGAAGTCGAATTTCAACATTTCTTATATATTTGAGTGAGTTTGCATCTAACTTTGTCAGATATCATCGAATAACATCCATTGAAGCTCATTGAGGTCAACTGTCACTTTGTGTTGAATGAAAATTTTCAAAGTCTATCTTCCTAAGTTGAAGTCGAATTTCAACATTTCTTATATATTTGAGTGAGTTTGCATCTAACTTTGTCAGATATCATCGAATAACATCCATTGAAGCTCATTGAGGTCAACTATCACTTTGTGTTGAATGAAAATTTTCAAAGTCTATCTTCCTAAGTTGAAGTCGAATTTCAACATTTCTTATATATTTGAGTGAGTTTGCATCTAACTTTGTCAGATATCATCGAATAACATCCATTGAAGCTCATTGAGGTCAACTGTCACTTTGTGTTGAATGAAAATTTTCAAAGTCTATCTTCTTAATTTGAAGTCGAATTTCAACATTTCTTATATATTTGAGTGAGTTTGCATCTAACTTTGTCAGATATTATCGAATAACATCCATTGAAGCTCATTGAGGTCAACTATCACTTTGTGTTGAATGAAAATTTTCAAAGTCTATCTTCCTAAGTTGAAGTCGAATTTCAACATTTCTTATATATTTGAGTGAGTTTGCATCTAACTTTGTCAGATATCATCGAATAACATCCATTGAAGCTTATTGAGGTCAACTGTCACTTTTTGTTGAATGAAAATTTTCAAAGTCTATCTTCCTAATTTGAAGTCGAATTTCAACATTTCTTATATATTTGAGTAAGTTTGCATCTAACTTTGTCAGATATTATCGAATAACATCCATTGAAGCTCATTGAGGTCAACTGTCACTTTGTGTTGAATGAAAATTTTCAAAGTCTATCTTCCTAATTTGAAGTCGAATTTCAACATTTCTTATATATTTGAGTGAGTTTGCATCTAACTTTGTCAGATATCATCGAATAACATCCATTGAAGCTCATTGAGGTCAACTATCACTTTGTGTTGAATGAAAATTTTCAAAGTCCATCTTCCTAATTTGAAGTCGAATTTCAACATTTCTTATATATTTGAGTGAGTTTGCTTCTAACTTTGTCAGATATCATCGAATAACATCCATTGAAGCTCATTGAGGTCAACTGTCACTTTGTGTTGAATGAAAATTTTCAAAGTCTATCTTCCTAATTTGAAGTCGAATTTCAACATTTCTTATATATTTGAGTGAGTTTGCATCTAACTTTGTCAGATATCATCGAATAACATCCATTGAGGCTCATTGAGGTCAACTGTCACTTTTTGTTGAATGAAAATTTTCAAAGTCTAACTTCCTAATTTGAAGTCGAATTTCAACATTTCTTATATATTTGAGTGAGTTTGCATCTAACTTTGTCAGATATCATCGAATAACATCCATTGAAGCTCATTGAGGTCAACTATCACTTTGTGTTGAATGAAAATTTTCAAAGTCTATCTTCCTAATTTGAAGTCGAATTTCAACATTTCTTATATATTTGAGTGAGTTTGCATCTAACTTTGTCAGATATCATCGAATAACATCCATTTAGCTCATTGAGGTCAACTGTCACTTTGTGTTGAATGAAAATTTTCAAAGTCTATCTTCCTAATTTGAAGTCGAATTTCAACATTTCTTATATATTTGAGTGAGTTTGCATCTAACTTTGTCAGATATCATCGAATAACATTTATTGAAGCTCATTGAGGTCAACTGTCACTTTGTGTTAATTGAAAATTTTCAAAGTCTATCTTCCTAATTTGAAGTCGAATTTCAACATTCCTTATATATTTGAGTAAGTTTGCATCTAACTTTGTCAGATATTATCGAATAACATCCATTGAAGCTCATTGAGGTCAACTATCACTTTGTGTTGAATGAAAATTTTCAAAGTCTATCTTCCTAAGTTGAAGTCGAATTTCAACATTTCTTATATATTTGAGTGAGTTTGCATCTAACTTTGTCAGATATCATCGAATAACATCCATTGAAGCTTATTGAGGTCAACTGTCACTTTTTGTTGAATGAAAATTTTCAAAGTCTATCTTCTTAATTTGAAGTCGAATTTCAACATTTCTTATATATTTGAGTGAGTTTGCATCTAACTTTGTCAGATATCATCGAATAACATCCATTGAAGCTCATTGAGGTCAACTATCACTTTGTGTTGAATGAAAATTTTCAAAGTCTATCTTCCTAATTTGAAGTCGAATTTCAACATTTCTTATATATTTGAGTGAGTTTGCATCTAACTTTGTCAGATATCATCGAATAACATCCATTGAAGCTCATTGAGGTCAACTGTCACTTTGTGTTGAATGAAAATTTTCAAAGTCTATCTTCCTAATTTGAAGTCGAATTTCAACATTTCTTATATATTTGAGTGAGTTTGCATCTAACTTTGTCAGATATCATCGAATAACATCCATTGAAGCTCATTGAGGTCAACTGTCACTTTGTGTTGAATGAAAATTTTCAAAGTCTATCTTCCTAATTTGAAGTCGAATTTCAACATTTCTTATATATTTGAGTGAGTTTGCATCTAACTTTGTCAGATATCATCGAATAACATTTATTGAAGCTCATTGAGGTCAACTGTCACTTTGTGTTAATTGAAAATTTTCAAAGTCTATCTTCCTAATTTGAAGTCGAATTTCAACATTTCTTATATATTTGAGTAAGTTTGCATCTAACTTTGTCAGATATTATCGAATAACATCCATTGAAGCTCATTGAGGTCAACTATCACTTTGTGTTGAATGAAAATTTTCAAAGTCTATCTTCCTAAGTTGAAGTCGAATTTCAACATTTCTTATATATTTGAGTGAGTTTGCATCTAACTTTGTCAGATATCATCGAATAACATCCATTGAAGCTTATTGAGGTCAACTGTCACTTTTTGTTGAATGAAAATTTTCAAAGTCTATCTTCCTAATTTGAAGTCGAATTTCAACATTTCTTATATATTTGAGTGAGTTTGCATCTAACTTTGTCAGATATCATCGAATAACATTTATTGAAGCTCATTGAGGTCAACTGTCACTTTGTGTTAATTGAAAATTTTCAAAGTCTATCTTCCTAATTTGAAGTCGAATTTCAACATTTCTTATATATTTGAGTAAGTTTGCATCTAACTTTGTCAGATATTATCGAATAACATCCATTGAAGCTCATTGAGGTCAACTATCACTTTGTGTTGAATGAAAATTTTCAAAGTCTATCTTCCTAAGTTGAAGTCGAATTTCAACATTTCTTATATATTTGAGTGAGTTTGCATCTAACTTTGTCAGATATCATCGAATAACATCCATTGAAGCTTATTGAGGTCAACTGTCACTTTTTGTTGAATGAAAATTTTCAAAGTCTATCTTCCTAATTTGAAGTCGAATTTCAACATTTCTTATATATTTGAGTGAGTTTGCATCTAACTTTGTCAGATATCATCGAATAACATTTATTGAAGCTCATTGAGGTCAACTGTCATTTTGTGTTAATTGAAAATTTTCAAAGTCTATCTTCCTAATTTGAAGTCGAATTTCAACATTTCTTATATATTTGAGTAAGTTTGCATCTAACTTTGTCAGATATTATCGAATAACATCCATTGAAGCTCATTGAGGTCAACTATCACTTTGTGTTGAATGAAAATTTTCAAAGTCTATCTTCCTAAGTTGAAGTCGAATTTCAACATTTCTTATATATTTGAGTGAGTTTGCATCTAACTTTGTCAGATATCATCGAATAACATCCATTGAAGCTTATTGAGGTCAACTGTCACTTTTTGTTGAATGAAAATTTTCAAAGTCTATCTTCTTAATTTGAAGTCGAATTTCAACATTTCTTATATATTTGAGTGAGTTTGCATCTAACTTTGTCAGATATCATCGAATAACATCCATTGAAGCTCATTGAGGTCAACTGTCACTTTGTGTTGAATGAAAATTTTCAAAGTCTATCTTCCTAAGTTGAAGTCGAATTTCAACATTTCTTATATATTTGAGTGAGTTTGCATCTAACTTTGTCAGATATCATCGAATAACATCCATTGAAGCTCATTGAGGTCAACTATCACTTTGTGTTGAATGAAAATTTTCAAAGTCTATCTTCCTAAGTTGAAGTCGAATTTCAACATTTCTTATATATTTGAGAGAGTTTGCATCTAACTTTGTCAGATATCATCGAATAACATCCATTGAAGCTCATTGAGGTCAACTGTCACTTTGTGTTGAATGAAAATTTTCAAAGTCTATCTTCTTAATTTGAAGTCGAATTTCAACATTTCTTATATATTTGAGTGAGTTTGCATCTAACTTTGTCAGATATTATCGAATAACATCCATTGAAGCTCATTGAGGTCAACTATCACTTTGTGTTGAATGAAAATTTTCAAAGTCTATCTTCCTAAGTTGAAGTCGAATTTCAACATTTCTTATATATTTGAGTGAGTTTGCATCTAACTTTGTCAGATATCATCGAATAACATCCATTGAAGCTTATTGAGGTCAACTGTCACTTTTTGTTGAATGAAAATTTTCAAAGTCTATCTTCCTAATTTGAAGTCGAATTTCAACATTTCTTATATATTTGAGTAAGTTTGCATCTAACTTTGTCAGATATTATCGAATAACATCCATTGAAGCTCATTGAGGTCAACTGTCACTTTGTGTTGAATGAAAATTTTCAAAGTCTATCTTCCTAATTTGAAGTCGAATTTCAACATTTCTTATATATTTGAGTGAGTTTGCATCTAACTTTGTCAGATATCATCGAATAACATCCATTGAAGCTCATTGAGGTCAACTATCACTTTGTGTTGAATGAAAATTTTCAAAGTCCATCTTCCTAATTTGAAGTCGAATTTCAACATTTCTTATATATTTGAGTGAGTTTGCTTCTAACTTTGTCAGATATCATCGAATAACATCCATTGAAGCTCATTGAGGTCAACTGTCACTTTGTGTTGAATGAAAATTTTCAAAGTCTATCTTCCTAATTTGAAGTCGAATTTCAACATTTCTTATATATTTGAGTGAGTTTGCATCTAACTTTGTCAGATATCATCGAATAACATCCATTGAGGCTCATTGAGGTCAACTGTCACTTTTTGTTGAATGAAAATTTTCAAAGTCTAACTTCCTAATTTGAAGTCGAATTTCAACATTTCTTATATATTTGAGTGAGTTTGCATCTAACTTTGTCAGATATCATCGAATAACATCCATTGAAGCTCATTGAGGTCAACTATCACTTTGTGTTGAATGAAAATTTTCAAAGTCTATCTTCCTAATTTGAAGTCGAATTTCAACATTTCTTATATATTTGAGTGAGTTTGCATCTAACTTTGTCAGATATCATCGAATAACATCCATTTAGCTCATTGAGGTCAACTGTCACTTTGTGTTGAATGAAAATTTTCAAAGTCTATCTTCCTAATTTGAAGTCGAATTTCAACATTTCTTATATATTTGAGTGAGTTTGCATCTAACTTTGTCAGATATCATCGAATAACATTTATTGAAGCTCATTGAGGTCAACTGTCACTTTGTGTTAATTGAAAATTTTCAAAGTCTATCTTCCTAATTTGAAGTCGAATTTCAACATTCCTTATATATTTGAGTAAGTTTGCATCTAACTTTGTCAGATATTATCGAATAACATCCATTGAAGCTCATTGAGGTCAACTATCACTTTGTGTTGAATGAAAATTTTCAAAGTCTATCTTCCTAAGTTGAAGTCGAATTTCAACATTTCTTATATATTTGAGTGAGTTTGCATCTAACTTTGTCAGATATCATCGAATAACATCCATTGAAGCTTATTGAGGTCAACTGTCACTTTTTGTTGAATGAAAATTTTCAAAGTCTATCTTCTTAATTTGAAGTCGAATTTCAACATTTCTTATATATTTGAGTGAGTTTGCATCTAACTTTGTCAGATATCATCGAATAACATCCATTGAAGCTCATTGAGGTCAACTATCACTTTGTGTTGAATGAAAATTTTCAAAGTCTATCTTCCTAATTTGAAGTCGAATTTCAACATTTCTTATATATTTGAGTGAGTTTGCATCTAACTTTGTCAGATATCATCGAATAACATCCATTGAAGCTCATTGAGGTCAACTGTCACTTTGTGTTGAATGAAAATTTTCAAAGTCTATCTTCCTAATTTGAAGTCGAATTTCAACATTTCTTATATATTTGAGTGAGTTTGCATCTAACTTTGTCAGATATCATCGAATAACATCCATTGAAGCTCATTGAGGTCAACTGTCACTTTGTGTTGAATGAAAATTTTCAAAGTCTATCTTCCTAATTTGAAGTCGAATTTCAACATTTCTTATATATTTGAGTGAGTTTGCATCTAACTTTGTCAGATATCATCGAATAACATTTATTGAAGCTCATTGAGGTCAACTGTCACTTTGTGTTAATTGAAAATTTTCAAAGTCTATCTTCCTAATTTGAAGTCGAATTTCAACATTTCTTATATATTTGAGTAAGTTTGCATCTAACTTTGTCAGATATTATCGAATAACATCCATTGAAGCTCATTGAGGTCAACTATCACTTTGTGTTGAATGAAAATTTTCAAAGTCTATCTTCCTAAGTTGAAGTCGAATTTCAACATTTCTTATATATTTGAGTGAGTTTGCATCTAACTTTGTCAGATATCATCGAATAACATCCATTGAAGCTTATTGAGGTCAACTGTCACTTTTTGTTGAATGAAAATTTTCAAAGTCTATCTTCCTAATTTGAAGTCGAATTTCAACATTTCTTATATATTTGAGTGAGTTTGCATCTAACTTTGTCAGATATCATCGAATAACATTTATTGAAGCTCATTGAGGTCAACTGTCACTTTGTGTTAATTGAAAATTTTCAAAGTCTATCTTCCTAATTTGAAGTCGAATTTCAACATTTCTTATATATTTGAGTAAGTTTGCATCTAACTTTGTCAGATATTATCGAATAACATCCATTGAAGCTCATTGAGGTCAACTATCACTTTGTGTTGAATGAAAATTTTCAAAGTCTATCTTCCTAAGTTGAAGTCGAATTTCAACATTTCTTATATATTTGAGTGAGTTTGCATCTAACTTTGTCAGATATCATCGAATAACATCCATTGAAGCTTATTGAGGTCAACTGTCACTTTTTGTTGAATGAAAATTTTCAAAGTCTATCTTCCTAATTTGAAGTCGAATTTCAACATTTCTTATATATTTGAGTGAGTTTGCATCTAACTTTGTCAGATATCATCGAATAACATTTATTGAAGCTCATTGAGGTCAACTGTCATTTTGTGTTAATTGAAAATTTTCAAAGTCTATCTTCCTAATTTGAAGTCGAATTTCAACATTTCTTATATATTTGAGTAAGTTTGCATCTAACTTTGTCAGATATTATCGAATAACATCCATTGAAGCTCATTGAGGTCAACTATCACTTTGTGTTGAATGAAAATTTTCAAAGTCTATCTTCCTAAGTTGAAGTCGAATTTCAACATTTCTTATATATTTGAGTGAGTTTGCATCTAACTTTGTCAGATATCATCGAATAACATCCATTGAAGCTTATTGAGGTCAACTGTCACTTTTTGTTGAATGAAAATTTTCAAAGTCTATCTTCTTAATTTGAAGTCGAATTTCAACATTTCTTATATATTTGAGTGAGTTTGCATCTAACTTTGTCAGATATCATCGAATAACATCCATTGAAGCTCATTGAGGTCAACTGTCACTTTGTGTTGAATGAAAATTTTCAAAGTCTATCTTCCTAAGTTGAAGTCGAATTTCAACATTTCTTATATATTTGAGTGAGTTTGCATCTAACTTTGTCAGATATCATCGAATAACATCCATTGAAGCTCATTGAGGTCAACTATCACTTTGTGTTGAATGAAAATTTTCAAAGTCTATCTTCCTAAGTTGAAGTCGAATTTCAACATTTCTTATATATTTGAGTGAGTTTGCATCTAACTTTGTCAGATATCATCGAATAACATCCATTGAAGCTCATTGAGGTCAACTGTCACTTTGTGTTGAATGAAAATTTTCAAAGTCTATCTTCTTAATTTGAAGTCGAATTTCAACATTTCTTATATATTTGAGTGAGTTTGCATCTAACTTTGTCAGATATTATCGAATAACATCCATTGAAGCTCATTGAGGTCAACTATCACTTTGTGTTGAATGAAAATTTTCAAAGTCTATCTTCCTAAGTTGAAGTCGAATTTCAACATTTCTTATATATTTGAGTGAGTTTGCATCTAACTTTGTCAGATATCATCGAATAACATCCATTGAAGCTTATTGAGGTCAACTGTCACTTTTTGTTGAATGAAAATTTTCAAAGTCTATCTTCCTAATTTGAAGTCGAATTTCAACATTTCTTATATATTTGAGTAAGTTTGCATCTAACTTTGTCAGATATTATCGAATAACATCCATTGAAGCTCATTGAGGTCAACTGTCACTTTGTGTTGAATGAAAATTTTCAAAGTCTATCTTCCTAATTTGAAGTCGAATTTCAACATTTCTTATATATTTGAGTGAGTTTGCATCTAACTTTGTCAGATATCATCGAATAACATCCATTGAAGCTCATTGAGGTCAACTATCACTTTGTGTTGAATGAAAATTTTCAAAGTCTATCTTCCTAATTTGAAGTCGAATTTCAACATTTCTTATATATTTGAGTGAGTTTGCATCTAACTTTGTCAGATATCATCGAATAACATCCATTGAAGCTCATTGAGGTCAACTGTCACTTTGTGTTGAATGAAAATTTTCAAAGTCTATCTTCCTAATTTGAAGTCGAATTTCAACATTTCTTATATATTTGAGTGAGTTTGCATCTAACTTTGTCAGATATCATCGAATAACATCCATTGAAGCTCATTGAGGTCAACTGTCACTTTGTGTTGAATGAAAATTTTCAAAGTCTATCTTCCTAAATTGAAGTCGAATTTCAACATTTCTTATATATTTGAGTGAGTTTGCATCTAACTTTGTCAGATATCATCGAATAACATCCATTGAGGCTCATTGAGGTCAACTATCACTTTGTGTTGAATGAAAATTTTCAAAGTCTATCTTCCTAATTTGAAGTCGAATTTCAACATTTCTTATATATTTGAGTGAGTTTGCATCTAACTTTGTCAGATATCATCGAATAACATTTATTGAAGCTCATTGAGGTCAACTGTCACTTTGTGTTAATTGAAAATTTTCAAAGTCTATCTTCCTAATTTGAAGTCGAATTTCAACATTTCTTATATATTTGAGTAAGTTTGCATCTAACTTTGTCAGATATTATCGAATAACATCCATTGAAGCTCATTGAGGTCAACTATCACTTTTTGTTGAATGAAAATTTTCAAAGTCTATCTTCTTAATTTGAAGTCGAATTTCAACATTTCTTATATATTTGAGTGAGTTTGCATCTAACTTTGTCAGATATCATCGAATAACATCCATTGAAGCTCATTGAGGTCAACTGTCACTTTGTGTTGAATGAAAATTTTCAAAGTCTATCTTCCTAAATTGAAGTCGAATTTCAACATTTCTTATATATTTGAGTGAGTTTGCATCTAACTTTGTCAGATATCATCGAATAACATCCATTGAGGCTCATTGAGGTCAACTATCACTTTGTGTTGAATGAAAATTTTCAAAGTCTATCTTCCTAATTTGAAGTCGAATTTCAACATTTCTTATATATTTGAGTGAGTTTGCATCTAACTTTGTCAGATATCATCGAATAACATTTATTGAAGCTCATTGAGGTCAACTGTCACTTTGTGTTAATTGAAAATTTTCAAAGTCTATCTTCCTAAGTTGAAGTCGAATTTCAACATTTCTTATATATTTGAGTGAGTTTGCATCTAACTTTGTCAGATATCATCGAATAACATCCATTGAAGCTTATTGAGGTCAACTGTCACTTTTTGTTGAATGAAAATTTTCAAAGTCTATCTTCTTAATTTGAAGTCGAATTTCAACATTTCTTATATATTTGAGTGAGTTTGCATCTAACTTTGTCAGATATCATCGAATAACATCCATTGAAGCTCATTGAGGTCAACTGTCACTTTGTGTTGAATGAAAATTTTCAAAGTCTATCTTCCTAATTTGAAGTCGAATTTCAACATTTCTTATATATTTGAGTAAGTTTGCATCTAACTTTGTCAGATATTATCGAATAACATCCATTGAAGCTCATTGAGGTCAACTGTCACTTTGTGTTAATTGAAAATTTTCAAAGTCTATCTTCCTAATTTGAAGTCGAATTTCAACATTTCTTATATATTTAAGTGAGTTTGCATCTAACTTTGTCAGATATCATCGAATAACATCCATTGAAGCTCATTGAGGTCAACTGTCACTTTGTGTTGAATGAAAATTTTCAAAGTCTATCTTCCTAATTTGAAGTCGAATTTCAACATTTCTTATATATTTGAGTAAGTTTGCATCTAACTTTGTCAGATATCATCGAATAACATCCATTGAAGCTCATTGAGGTCAACTATCACTTTGTGTTAATTGAAAATTTTCAAAGTCTATCTTCCTAAGTTGAAGTCGAATTTCAACATTTCTTATATATTTGAGTGAGTTTGCATCTAACTTTGTCAGATATCATCGAATAACATCCATTGAAGCTTATTGAGGTCAACTGTCACTTTTTGTTGAATGAAAATTTTCAAAGTCTATCTTCTTAATTTGAAGTCGAATTTCAACATTTCTTATATATTTGAGTGAGTTTGCATCTAACTTTGTCAGATATTATCGAATAACATCCATTGAAGCTCATTGAGGTCAACTATCACTTTGTGTTGAATGAAAATTTTCAAAGTCTATCTTCCTAAGTTGAAGTCGAATTTCAACATTTCTTATATATTTGAGTGAGTTTGCATCTAACTTTGTCAGATATCATCGAATAACATCCATTGAAGCTCATTGAGGTCAACTATCACTTTGTGTTAATTGAAAATTTTCAAAGTCTATCTTCCTAATTTGAAGTCGAATTTCAACATTTCGTATATATTTGAGTAAGTTTGCATCTAACTTTGTCAGATATTATCGAATAACATCCATTGAAGCTCATTGAGGTCAACTATCACTTTGTGTTGAATGAAAATTTTCAAAGTCTATCTTCCTAATTTGAAGTCGAATTTCAACATTTCTTATATATTTGAGTAAGTTTGCATCTAACTTTGTCAGATATTATCGAATAACATCCATTGAAGCTCATTGAGGTCAACTATCACTTTGTGTTGAATGAAAATTTTCAAAGTCTATCTTCCTAAGTTGAAGTCGAATTTCAACATTTCTTATATATTTGAGTGAGTTTGCATCTAACTTTGTCAGATATCATCGAATAACATCCATTGAAGCTCATTGAGGTCAACTATCACTTTGTGTTAATTGAAAATTTTCAAAGTCTATCTTCCTAATTTGAAGTCGAATTTCAACATTTCTTATATATTTGAGTAAGTTTGCATCTAACTTTGTCAGATATTATCGAATAACATCCATTGAAGCTCATTGAGGTCAACTATCACTTTGTGTTGAATGAAAATTTTCAAAGTCTATCTTCCTAATTTGAAGTCGAATTTCAACATTTCTTATATATTTGAGTTAGTTTGCATCTAACTTTGTCAGATATCATCGAATAACATCCAGTGAAGCTCATTGAGGTCAACTATCACTTTGTGTTGAATGAAAATTTTCAAAGTCCATCTTCCTAATTTGAAGTCGAATTTCAACATTTCTTATATATTTGAGTGAGTTTGCTTCTAACTTTGTCAGATATCATCGAATAACATCCATTGAAGCTCATTGAGGTCAACTGTCACTTTGTGTTGAATGAAAATTTTCAAAGTCTATCTTCCTAATTTGAAGTCGAATTTCAACATTTCTTATATATTTGAGTGAGTTTGCATCTAACTTTGTCAGATATCATCGAATAACATCCATTGAAGCTCATTGAGGTCAACTATCACTTTGTGTTGAATGAAAATTTTCAAAGTCTATCTTCCTAATTTGAAGTCGAATTTCAACATTTCTTATATATTTGAGTGAGTTTGCATCTAACTTTGTCAGATATCATCGAATAACATCCATTTAGCTCATTGAGGTCAACTGTCACTTTGTGTTGAATGAAAATTTTCAAAGTCTATATTCCTAATTTGAAGTCGAATTTCAACATTTCTTATATATTTGAGTGAGTTTGCATCTAACTTTGTCAGATATCATCGAATAACATTTATTGAAGCTCATTGAGGTCAACTGTCACTTTGTGTTAATTGAAAATTTTCAAAGTCTATCTTCCTAATTTGAAGTCGAATTTCAACATTCCTTATATATTTGAGTAAGTTTGCATCTAACTTTGTCAGATATTATCGAATAACATCCATTGAAGCTCATTGAGGTCAACTATCACTTTGTGTTGAATGAAAATTTTCAAAGTCTATCTTCCTAAGTTGAAGTCGAATTTCAACATTTCTTATATATTTGAGTGAGTTTGCATCTAACTTTGTCAGATATCATCGAATAACATCCATTGAAGCTTATTGAGGTCAACTGTCACTTTTTGTTGAATGAAAATTTTCAAAGTCTATCTTCTTAATTTGAAGTCGAATTTCAACATTTCTTATATATTTGAGTGAGTTTGCATCTAACTTTGTCAGATATCATCGAATAACATCCATTGAAGCTCATTGAGGTCAACTATCACTTTGTGTTGAATGAAAATTTTCAAAGTCTATCTTCCTAATTTGAAGTCGAATTTCAACATTTCTTATATATTTGAGTGAGTTTGCATCTAACTTTGTCAGATATCATCGAATAACATCCATTGAAGCTCATTGAGGTCAACTGTCACTTTGTGTTGAATGAAAATTTTCAAAGTCTATCTTCCTAATTTGAAGTCGAATTTCAACATTTCTTATATATTTGAGTGAGTTTGCATCTAACTTTGTCAGATATCATCGAATAACATCCATTGAAGCTCATTGAGGTCAACTGTCACTTTGTGTTGAATGAAAATTTTCAAAGTCTATCTTCCTAATTTGAAGTCGAATTTCAACATTTCTTATATATTTGAGTGAGTTTGCATCTAACTTTGTCAGATATCATCGAATAACATTTATTGAAGCTCATTGAGGTCAACTGTCACTTTGTGTTAATTGAAAATTTTCAAAGTCTATCTTCCTAATTTGAAGTCGAATTTCAACATTTCTTATATATTTGAGTAAGTTTGCATCTAACTTTGTCAGATATTATCGAATAACATCCATTGAAGCTCATTGAGGTCAACTATCACTTTGTGTTGAATGAAAATTTTCAAAGTCTATCTTCCTAAGTTGAAGTCGAATTTCAACATTTCTTATATATTTGAGTGAGTTTGCATCTAACTTTGTCAGATATCATCGAATAACATCCATTGAAGCTTATTGAGGTCAACTGTCACTTTTTGTTGAATGAAAATTTTCAAAGTCTATCTTCCTAATTTGAAGTCGAATTTCAACATTTCTTATATATTTGAGTGAGTTTGCATCTAACTTTGTCAGATATCATCGAATAACATTTATTGAAGCTCATTGAGGTCAACTGTCACTTTGTGTTAATTGAAAATTTTCAAAGTCTATCTTCCTAATTTGAAGTCGAATTTCAACATTTCTTATATATTTGAGTAAGTTTGCATCTAACTTTGTCAGATATTATCGAATAACATCCATTGAAGCTCATTGAGGTCAACTATCACTTTGTGTTGAATGAAAATTTTCAAAGTCTATCTTCCTAAGTTGAAGTCGAATTTCAACATTTCTTATATATTTGAGTGAGTTTGCATCAAACTTTGTCAGATATCATCGAATAACATCCATTGAAGCTTATTGAGGTCAACTGTCACTTTTTGTTGAATGAAAATTTTCAAAGTCTATCTTCTTAATTTGAAGTCGAATTTCAACATTTCTTATATATTTGAGTGAGTTTGCATCTAACTTTGTCAGATATCATCGAATAACATCCATTGAAGCTCATTGAGGTCAACTGTCACTTTGTGTTAATTGAAAATTTTCAAAGTCTATCTTCCTAATTTGAAGTCGAATTTCAACATTTCTTATATATTTAAGTGAGTTTGCATCTAACTTTGTCAGATATCATCGAATAACATCCATTGAAGCTCATTGAGGTCAACTGTCACTTTGTGTTGAATGAAAATTTTCAAAGTCTATCTTCCTAAGTTGAAGTCGAATTTCAACATTTCTTATATATTTGAGTGAGTTTGCATCTAACTTTGTCAGATATCATCGAATAACATCCATTGAAGCTCATTGAGGTCAACTATCACTTTGTGTTAATTGAAAATTTTCAAAGTCTATCTTCCTAAGTTGAAGTCGAATTTCAACATTTCTTATATATTTGAGTGAGTTTGCATCTAACTTTGTCAGATATCATCGAATAACATCCATTGAAGCTTATTGAGGTCAACTGTCACTTTGTGTTGAATGAAAATTTTCAAAGTCTATCTTCCTAATTTGAAGTCGAATTTCAACATTTCTTATATATTTGAGTGAGTTTGCATCTAACTTTGTCAGATATCATCGAATAACATTTATTGAAGCTCATTGAGGTCAACTGTCACTTTGTGTTAATTGAAAATTTTCAAAGTCTATCTTCCTAATTTGAAGTCGAATTTCAACATTTCTTATATATTTGAGTAAGTTTGCATCTAACTTTGTCAGATATTATCGAATAACATCCATTGAAGCTCATTGAGGTCAACTATCACTTTGTGTTGAATGAAAATTTTCAAAGTCTATCTTCCTAAGTTGAAGTCGAATTTCAACATTTCTTATATATTTGAGTGAGTTTGCATCTAACTTTGTCAGATATCATCGAATAACATCCATTGAAGCTTATTGAGGTCAACTGTCACTTTTTGTTGAATGAAAATTTTCAAAGTCTATCTTCTTAATTTGAAGTCGAATTTCAACATTTCTTATATATTTGAGTGAGTTTGCATCTAACTTTGTCAGATATCATCGAATAACATCCATTGAAGCTCATTGAGGTCAACTGTCACTTTGTGTTGAATGAAAATTTTCAAAGTCTATCTTCCTAATTTGAAGTCGAATTTCAACATTTCTTATATATTTGAGTAAGTTTGCATCTAACTTTGTCAGATATTATCGAATAACATCCATTGAAGCTCATTGAGGTCAACTGTCACTTTGTGTTAATTGAAAATTTTCAAAGTCTATCTTCCTAATTTGAAGTCGAATTTCAACATTTCTTATATATTTGAGTGAGTTTGCATCTAACTTTGTCAGATATCATCGAATAACATCCATTGAAGCTCATTGAGGTCAACTATCACTTTGTGTTGAATGAAAATTTTCAAAGTCTATCTTCCTAATTTGAAGTCGAATTTCAACATTTCTTATATATTTGAGTGAGTTTGCATCTAACTTTGTCAGATATCATCGAATAACATCCATTGAAGCTCATTGAGGTCAACTGTCACTTTGTGTTGAATGAAAATTTTCAAAGTCTATCTTCCTAATTTGAAGTCGAATTTCAACATTTCTTATATATTTGAGTAAGTTTGCATCTAACTTTGTCAGATATTATCGAATAACATCCATTGAGGCTCATTGAGGTCAACTATCACTTTGTGTTGAATGAAAATTTTCAAAGTCTATCTTCCTAATTTGAAGTCGAATTTCAACATTTCTTATATATTTGAGTGAGTTTGCATCTAACTTTGTCAGATATCATCGAATAACATTTATTGAAGCTCATTGAGGTCAACTGTCACTTTGTGTTAATTGAAAATTTTCAAAGTCTATCTTCCTAATTTGAAGTCGAATTTCAACATTTCTTATATATTTGAGTAAGTTTGCATCTAACTTTGTCAGATATTATCGAATAACATCCATTGAAGCTCATTGAGGTCAACTATCACTTTGTGTTGAATGAAAATTTTCAAAGTCTATCTTCCTAAGTTGAAGTCGAATTTCAACATTTCTTATATATTTGAGTGAGTTTGCATCTAACTTTGTCAGATATCATCGAATAACATCCATTGAAGCTTATTGAGGTCAACTGTCACTTTTTGTTGAATGAAAATTTTCAAAGTCTATCTTCTTAATTTGAAGTCGAATTTCAACATTTCTTATATATTTGAGTGAGTTTGCATCTAACTTTGTCAGATATCATCGAATAACATCCATTGAAGCTCATTGAGGTCAACTGTCACTTTGTGTTGAATGAAAATTTTCAAAGTCTATCTTCCTAAGTTGAAGTCGAATTTCAACATTTCTTATATATTTGAGTGAGTTTGCATCTAACTTTGTCAGATATCATCGAATAACATCCATTGAAGCTCATTGAGGTCAACTATCACTTTGTGTTGAATGAAAATTTTCAAAGTCTATCTTCCTAAGTTGAAGTCGAATTTCAACATTTCTTATATATTTGAGTGAGTTTGCATCTAACTTTGTCAGATATCATCGAATAACATCCATTGAAGCTCATTGAGGTCAACTGTCACTTTGTGTTGAATGAAAATTTTCAAAGTCTATCTTCTTAATTTGAAGTCGAATTTCAACATTTCTTATATATTTGAGTGAGTTTGCATCTAACTTTGTCAGATATTATCGAATAACATCCATTGAAGCTCATTGAGGTCAACTATCACTTTGTGTTGAATGAAAATTTTCAAAGTCTATCTTCCTAAGTTGAAGTCGAATTTCAACATTTCTTATATATTTGAGTGAGTTTGCATCTAACTTTGTCAGATATCATCGAATAACATCCATTGAAGCTTATTGAGGTCAACTGTCACTTTTTGTTGAATGAAAATTTTCAAAGTCTATCTTCCTAATTTGAAGTCGAATTTCAACATTTCTTATATATTTGAGTAAGTTTGCATCTAACTTTGTCAGATATTATCGAATAACATCCATTGAAGCTCATTGAGGTCAACTGTCACTTTGTGTTGAATGAAAATTTTCAAAGTCTATCTTCCTAATTTGAAGTCGAATTTCAACATTTCTTATATATTTGAGTGAGTTTGCATCTAACTTTGTCAGATATCATCGAATAACATCCATTGAAGCTCATTGAGGTCAACTATCACTTTGTGTTGAATGAAAATTTTCAAAGTCTATCTTCCTAATTTGAAGTCGAATTTCAACATTTCTTATATATTTGAGTGAGTTTGCATCTAACTTTGTCAGATATCATCGAATAACATCCATTGAAGCTCATTGAGGTCAACTGTCACTTTGTGTTGAATGAAAATTTTCAAAGTCTATCTTCCTAATTTGAAGTCGAATTTCAACATTTCTTATATATTTGAGTGAGTTTGCATCTAACTTTGTCAGATATCATCGAATAACATCCATTGAAGCTCATTGAGGTCAACTGTCACTTTGTGTTGAATGAAAATTTTCAAAGTCTATCTTCCTAAATTGAAGTCGAATTTCAACATTTCTTATATATTTGAGTGAGTTTGCATCTAACTTTGTCAGATATCATCGAATAACATCCATTGAGGCTCATTGAGGTCAACTATCACTTTGTGTTGAATGAAAATTTTCAAAGTCTATCTTCCTAATTTGAAGTCGAATTTCAACATTTCTTATATATTTGAGTGAGTTTGCATCTAACTTTGTCAGATATCATCGAATAACATTTATTGAAGCTCATTGAGGTCAACTGTCACTTTGTGTTAATTGAAAATTTTCAAAGTCTATCTTCCTAATTTGAAGTCGAATTTCAACATTTCTTATATATTTGAGTAAGTTTGCATCTAACTTTGTCAGATATTATCGAATAACATCCATTGAAGCTCATTGAGGTCAACTATCACTTTGTGTTGAATGAAAATTTTCAAAGTCTATCTTCCTAAGTTGAAGTCGAATTTCAACATTTCTTATATATTTGAGTGAGTTTGCATCTAACTTTGTCAGATATCATCGAATAACATCCATTGAAGCTTATTGAGGTCAACTGTCACTTTTTGTTGAATGAAAATTTTCAAAGTCTATCTTCTTAATTTGAAGTCGAATTTCAACATTTCTTATATATTTGAGTGAGTTTGCATCTAACTTTGTCAGATATCATCGAATAACATCCATTGAAGCTCATTGAGGTCAACTGTCACTTTGTGTTGAATGAAAATTTTCAAAGTCTATCTTCCTAATTTGAAGTCGAATTTCAACATTTCTTATATATTTGAGTAAGTTTGCATCTAACTTTGTCAGATATTATCGAATAACATCCATTGAAGCTCATTGAGGTCAACTGTCACTTTGTGTTAATTGAAAATTTTCAAAGTCTATCTTCCTAATTTGAAGTCGAATTTCAACATTTCTTATATATTTAAGTGAGTTTGCATCTAACTTTGTCAGATATCATCGAATAACATCCATTGAAGCTCATTGAGGTCAACTGTCACTTTGTGTTGAATGAAAATTTTCAAAGTCTATCTTCCTAATTTGAAGTCGAATTTCAACATTTCTTATATATTTGAGTAAGTTTGCATCTAACTTTGTCAGATATCATCGAATAACATCCATTGAAGCTCATTGAGGTCAACTATCACTTTGTGTTAATTGAAAATTTTCAAAGTCTATCTTCCTAAGTTGAAGTCGAATTTCAACATTTCTTATATATTTGAGTGAGTTTGCATCTAACTTTGTCAGATATCATCGAATAACATCCATTGAAGCTTATTGAGGTCAACTGTCACTTTTTGTTGAATGAAAATTTTCAAAGTCTATCTTCTTAATTTGAAGTCGAATTTCAACATTTCTTATATATTTGAGTGAGTTTGCATCTAACTTTGTCAGATATTATCGAATAACATCCATTGAAGCTCATTGAGGTCAACTATCACTTTGTGTTGAATGAAAATTTTCAAAGTCTATCTTCCTAAGTTGAAGTCGAATTTCAACATTTCTTATATATTTGAGTGGGTTTGCATCTAACTTTGTCAGATATCATCGAATAACATCCATTGAAGCTCATTGAGGTCAACTATCACTTTGTGTTAATTGAAAATTTTCAAAGTCTATCTTCCTAATTTGAAGTCGAATTTCAACATTTCGTATATATTTGAGTAAGTTTGCATCTAACTTTGTCAGATATTATCGAATAACATCCATTGAAGCTCATTGAGGTCAACTATCACTTTGTGTTGAATGAAAATTTTCAAAGTCTATCTTCCTAATTTGAAGTCGAATTTCAACATTTCTTATATATTTGAGTAAGTTTGCATCTAACTTTGTCAGATATTATCGAATAACATCCATTGAAGCTCATTGAGGTCAACTATCACTTTGTGTTGAATGAAAATTTTCAAAGTCTATCTTCCTAAGTTGAAGTCGAATTTCAACATTTCTTATATATTTGAGTGAGTTTGCATCTAACTTTGTCAGATATCATCGAATAACATCCATTGAAGCTCATTGAGGTCAACTATCACTTTGTGTTAATTGAAAATTTTCAAAGTCTATCTTCCTAATTTGAAGTCGAATTTCAACATTTCTTATATATTTGAGTAAGTTTGCATCTAACTTTGTCAGATATTATCGAATAACATCCATTGAAGCTCATTGAGGTCAACTATCACTTTGTGTTGAATGAAAATTTTCAAAGTCTATCTTCCTAATTTGAAGTCGAATTTCAACATTTCTTATATATTTGAGTTAGTTTGCATCTAACTTTGTCAGATATCATCGAATAACATCCAGTGAAGCTCATTGAGGTCAACTATCACTTTGTGTTGAATGAAAATTTTCAAAGTCCATCTTCCTAATTTGAAGTCGAATTTCAACATTTCTTATATATTTGAGTGAGTTTGCTTCTAACTTTGTCAGATATCATCGAATAACATCCATTGAAGCTCATTGAGGTCAACTGTCACTTTGTGTTGAATGAAAATTTTCAAAGTCTATCTTCCTAATTTGAAGTCGAATTTCAACATTTCTTATATATTTGAGTGAGTTTGCATCTAACTTTGTCAGATATCATCGAATAACATCCATTGAAGCTCATTGAGGTCAACTATCACTTTGTGTTGAATGAAAATTTTCAAAGTCTATCTTCCTAATTTGAAGTCGAATTTCAACATTTCTTATATATTTGAGTGAGTTTGCATCTAACTTTGTCAGATATCATCGAATAACATCCATTTAGCTCATTGAGGTCAACTGTCACTTTGTGTTGAATGAAAATTTTCAAAGTCTATCTTCCTAATTTGAAGTCGAATTTCAACATTTCTTATATATTTGAGTGAGTTTGCATCTAACTTTGTCAGATATCATCGAATAACATTTATTGAAGCTCATTGAGGTCAACTGTCACTTTGTGTTAATTGAAAATTTTCAAAGTCTATCTTCCTAATTTGAAGTCGAATTTCAACATTCCTTATATATTTGAGTAAGTTTGCATCTAACTTTGTCAGATATTATCGAATAACATCCATTGAAGCTCATTGAGGTCAACTATCACTTTGTGTTGAATGAAAATTTTCAAAGTCTATCTTCCTAAGTTGAAGTCGAATTTCAACATTTCTTATATATTTGAGTGAGTTTGCATCTAACTTTGTCAGATATCATCGAATAACATCCATTGAAGCTTATTGAGGTCAACTGTCACTTTTTGTTGAATGAAAATTTTCAAAGTCTATCTTCTTAATTTGAAGTCGAATTTCAACATTTCTTATATATTTGAGTGAGTTTGCATCTAACTTTGTCAGATATCATCGAATAACATCCATTGAAGCTCATTGAGGTCAACTATCACTTTGTGTTGAATGAAAATTTTCAAAGTCTATCTTCCTAATTTGAAGTCGAATTTCAACATTTCTTATATATTTGAGTGAGTTTGCATCTAACTTTGTCAGATATCATCGAATAACATCCATTGAAGCTCATTGAGGTCAACTGTCACTTTGTGTTGAATGAAAATTTTCAAAGTCTATCTTCCTAATTTGAAGTCGAATTTCAACATTTCTTATATATTTGAGTGAGTTTGCATCTAACTTTGTCAGATATCATCGAATAACATCCATTGAAGCTCATTGAGGTCAACTGTCACTTTGTGTTGAATGAAAATTTTCAAAGTCTATCTTCCTAATTTGAAGTCGAATTTCAACATTTCTTATATATTTGAGTGAGTTTGCATCTAACTTTGTCAGATATCATCGAATAACATTTATTGAAGCTCATTGAGGTCAACTGTCACTTTGTGTTAATTGAAAATTTTCAAAGTCTATCTTCCTAATTTGAAGTCGAATTTCAACATTTCTTATATATTTGAGTAAGTTTGCATCTAACTTTGTCAGATATTATCGAATAACATCCATTGAAGCTCATTGAGGTCAACTATCACTTTGTGTTGAATGAAAATTTTCAAAGTCTATCTTCCTAAGTTGAAGTCGAATTTCAACATTTCTTATATATTTGAGTGAGTTTGCATCTAACTTTGTCAGATATCATCGAATAACATCCATTGAAGCTTATTGAGGTCAACTGTCACTTTTTGTTGAATGAAAATTTTCAAAGTCTATCTTCCTAATTTGAAGTCGAATTTCAACATTTCTTATATATTTGAGTGAGTTTGCATCTAACTTTGTCAGATATCATCGAATAACATTTATTGAAGCTCATTGAGGTCAACTGTCACTTTGTGTTAATTGAAAATTTTCAAAGTCTATCTTCCTAATTTGAAGTCGAATTTCAACATTTCTTATATATTTGAGTAAGTTTGCATCTAACTTTGTCAGATATTATCGAATAACATCCATTGAAGCTCATTGAGGTCAACTATCACTTTGTGTTGAATGAAAATTTTCAAAGTCTATCTTCCTAAGTTGAAGTCGAATTTCAACATTTCTTATATATTTGAGTGAGTTTGCATCTAACTTTGTCAGATATCATCGAATAACATCCATTGAAGCTTATTGAGGTCAACTGTCACTTTTTGTTGAATGAAAATTTTCAAAGTCTATCTTCCTAATTTGAAGTCGAATTTCAACATTTCTTATATATTTAAGTGAGTTTGCATCTAACTTTGTCAGATATCATCGAATAACATCCATTGAAGCTCATTGAGGTCAACTGTCACTTTGTGTTGAATGAAAATTTTCAAAGTCTATCTTCCTAAGTTGAAGTCGAATTTCAACATTTCTTATATATTTGAGTGAGTTTGCATCTAACTTTGTCAGATATCATCGAATAACATCCATTGAAGCTCATTGAGGTCAACTATCACTTTGTGTTAATTGAAAATTTTCAAAGTCTATCTTCCTAAGTTGAAGTCGAATTTCAACATTTCTTATATATTTGAGTGAGTTTGCATCTAACTTTGTCAGATATCATCGAATAACATCCATTGAAGCTTATTGAGGTCAACTGTCACTTTGTGTTGAATGAAAATTTTCAAAGTCTATCTTCCTAATTTGAAGTCGAATTTCAACATTTCTTATATATTTGAGTGAGTTTGCATCTAACTTTGTCAGATATCATCGAATAACATTTATTGAAGCTCATTGAGGTCAACTGTCACTTTGTGTTAATTGAAAATTTTCAAAGTCTATCTTCCTAATTTGAAGTCGAATTTCAACATTTCTTATATATTTGAGTAAGTTTGCATCTAACTTTGTCAGATATTATCGAATAACATCCATTGAAGCTCATTGAGGTCAACTATCACTTTGTGTTGAATGAAAATTTTCAAAGTCTATCTTCCTAAGTTGAAGTCGAATTTCAACATTTCTTATATATTTGAGTGAGTTTGCATCTAACTTTGTCAGATATCATCGAATAACATCCATTGAAGCTTATTGAGGTCAACTGTCACTTTTTGTTGAATGAAAATTTTCAAAGTCTATCTTCTTAATTTGAAGTCGAATTTCAACATTTCTTATATATTTGAGTGAGTTTGCATCTAACTTTGTCAGATATCATCGAATAACATCCATTGAAGCTCATTGAGGTCAACTGTCACTTTGTGTTGAATGAAAATTTTCAAAGTCTATCTTCCTAATTTGAAGTCGAATTTCAACATTTCTTATATATTTGAGTAAGTTTGCATCTAACTTTGTCAGATATTATCGAATAACATCCATTGAAGCTCATTGAGGTCAACTGTCACTTTGTGTTAATTGAAAATTTTCAAAGTCTATCTTCCTAATTTGAAGTCGAATTTCAACATTTCTTATATATTTGAGTGAGTTTGCATCTAACTTTGTCAGATATCATCGAATAACATCCATTGAAGCTCATTGAGGTCAACTATCACTTTGTGTTGAATGAAAATTTTCAAAGTCTATCTTCCTAATTTGAAGTCGAATTTCAACATTTCTTATATATTTGAGTGAGTTTGCATCTAACTTTGTCAGATATCATCGAATAACATCCATTGAAGCTCATTGAGGTCAACTGTCACTTTGTGTTGAATGAAAATTTTCAAAGTCTATCTTCCTAATTTGAAGTCGAATTTCAACATTTCTTATATATTTGAGTGAGTTTGCATCTAACTTTGTCAGATATCATCGAATAACATCCATTGAAGCTCATTGAGGTCAACTGTCACTTTGTGTTGAATGAAAATTTTCAAAGTCTATCTTCCTAAATTGAAGTCGAATTTCAACATTTCTTATATATTTGAGTGAGTTTGCATCTAACTTTGTCAGATATCATCGAATAACATCCATTGAGGCTCATTGAGGTCAACTATCACTTTGTGTTGAATGAAAATTTTCAAAGTCTATCTTCCTAATTTGAAGTCGAATTTCAACATTTCTTATATATTTGAGTGAGTTTGCATCTAACTTTGTCAGATATCATCGAATAACATTTATTGAAGCTCATTGAGGTCAACTGTCACTTTGTGTTAATTGAAAATTTTCAAAGTCTATCTTCCTAATTTGAAGTCGAATTTCAACATTTCTTATATATTTGAGTAAGTTTGCATCTAACTTTGTCAGATATTATCGAATAACATCCATTGAAGCTCATTGAGGTCAACTATCACTTTGAGTTGAATGAAAATTTTCAAAGTCTATCTTCCTAAGTTGAAGTCGAATTTCAACATTTCTTATATATTTGAGTGAGTTTGCATCTAACTTTGTCAGATATCATCGAATAACATCCATTGAAGCTTATTGAGGTCAACTGTCACTTTTTGTTGAATGAAAATTTTCAAAGTCTATCTTCTTAATTTGAAGTCGAATTTCAACATTTCTTATATATTTGAGTGAGTTTGCATCTAACTTTGTCAGATATCATCGAATAACATCCATTGAAGCTCATTGAGGTCAACTGTCACTTTGTGTTGAATGAAAATTTTCAAAGTCTATCTTCCTAATTTGAAGTCGAATTTCAACATTTCTTATATATTTGAGTAAGTTTGCATCTAACTTTGTCAGATATTATCGAATAACATCCATTGAAGCTCATTGAGGTCAACTGTCACTTTGTGTTAATTGAAAATTTTCAAAGTCTATCTTCCTAATTTGAAGTCGAATTTCAACATTTCTTATATATTTAAGTGAGTTTGCATCTAACTTTGTCAGATATCATCGAATAACATCCATTGAAGCTCATTGAGGTCAACTGTCACTTTGTGTTGAATGAAAATTTTCAAAGTCTATCTTCCTAATTTGAAGTCGAATTTCAACATTTCTTATATATTTGAGTAAGTTTGCATCTAACTTTGTCAGATATCATCGAATAACATCCATTGAAGCTCATTGAGGTCAACTATCACTTTGTGTTAATTGAAAATTTTCAAAGTCTATCTTCCTAAGTTGAAGTCGAATTTCAACATTTCTTATATATTTGAGTGAGTTTGCATCTAACTTTGTCAGATATCATCGAATAACATCCATTGAAGCTTATTGAGGTCAACTGTCACTTTTTGTTGAATGAAAATTTTCAAAGTCTATCTTCTTAATTTGAAGTCGAATTTCAACATTTCTTATATATTTGAGTGAGTTTGCATCGAACTTTGTCAGATATTATCGAATAACATCCATTGAAGCTCATTGAGGTCAACTATCACTTTGTGTTGAATGAAAATTTTCAAAGTCTATCTTCCTAAGTTGAAGTCGAATTTCAACATTTCTTATATATTTGAGTAAGTTTGCATCTAACTTTGTCAGATATTATCGAATAACATCCAATGAAGCTCATTGAGGTCAACTATCACTTTGTGTTGAATGAAAATTTTCAAAGTCTATCTTCCTAAGTTGAAGTCGAATTTCAACATTTCTTATATATTTGAGTGAGTTTGCATCTAACTTTGTCAGATATCATCGAATAACATCCATTGAAGCTCATTGAGGTCAACTATCACTTTGTGTTAATTGAAAATTTTCAAAGTCTATCTTCCTAATTTGAAGTCGAATTTCAACATTTCGTATATATTTGAGTAAGTTTGCATCTAACTTTGTCAGATATTATCGAATAACATCCATTGAAGCTCATTGAGGTCAACTATCACTTTGTGTTGAATGAAAATTTTCAAAGTCTATCTTCCTAAGTTGAAGTCGAATTTCAACATTTCTTATATATTTGAGTGAGTTTGCATCTAACTTTGTCAGATATCATCGAATAACATCCATTGAAGCTCATTGAGGTCAACTATCACTTTGTGTTAATTGAAAATTTTCAAAGTCTATCTTCCTAATTTGAAGTCGAATTTCAACATTTCTTATATATTTGAGTAAGTTTGCATCTAACTTTGTCAGATATTATCGAATAACATCCATTGAAGCTCATTGAGGTCAACTATCACTTTGTGTTGAATGAAAATTTTCAAAGTCTATCTTCCTAATTTGAAGTCGAATTTCAACATTTCTTATATATTTGAGTTAGTTTGCATCTAACTTTGTCAGATATCATCGAATAACATCCATTGAAGCTCATTGAGGTCAACTATCACTTTGTGTTGAATGAAAATTTTCAAAGTCCATCTTCCTAATTTGAAGTCGAATTTCAACATTTCTTATATATTTGAGTGAGTTTGCTTCTAACTTTGTCAGATATCATCGAATAACATCCATTGAAGCTCATTGAGGTCAACTGTCACTTTGTGTTGAATGAAAATTTTCAAAGTCTATCTTCCTAATTTGAAGTCGAATTTCAACATTTCTTATATATTTGAGTGAGTTTGCATCTAACTTTGTCAGATATCATCGAATAACATCCATTGAGGCTCATTGAGGTCAACTGTCACTTTTTGTTGAATGAAAATTTTCAAAGTCTAACTTCCTAATTTGAAGTCGAATTTCAACATTTCTTATATATTTGAGTGAGTTTGCATCTAACTTTGTCAGATATCATCGAATAACATCCATTGAAGCTCATTGAGGTCAACTATCACTTTGTGTTGAATGAAAATTTTCAAAGTCTATCTTCCTAATTTGAAGTCGAATTTCAACATTTCTTATATATTTGAGTGAGTTTGCATCTAACTTTGTCAGATATCATCGAATAACATCCATTGAAGCTCATTGAGGTCAACTGTCACTTTGTGTTGAATGAAAATTTTCAAAGTCTATCTTCCTAATTTGAAGTCGAATTTCAACATTTCTTATATATTTGAGTGAGTTTGCATCTAACTTTGTCAGATATCATCGAATAACATTTATTGAAGCTCATTGAGGTCAACTGTCACTTTGTGTTAATTGAAAATTTTCAAAGTCTATCTTCCTAATTTGAAGTCGAATTTCAACATTCCTTATATATTTGAGTAAGTTTGCATCTAACTTTGTCAGATATTATCGAATAACATCCATTGAAGCTCATTGAGGTCAACTATCACTTTGTGTTGAATGAAAATTTTCAAAGTCTATCTTCCTAAGTTGAAGTCGAATTTCAACATTTCTTATATATTTGAGTGAGTTTGCATCTAACTTTGTCAGATATCATCGAATAACATCCATTGAAGCTTATTGAGGTCAACTGTCACTTTTTGTTGAATGAAAATTTTCAAAGTCTATCTTTTTAATTTGAAGTCGAATTTCAACATTTCTTATATATTTGAGTGAGTTTGCATCTAACTTTGTCAGATATCATCGAATAACATCCATTGAAGCTCATTGAGGTCAACTATCACTTTGTGTTGAATGAAAATTTTCAAAGTCTATCTTCCTAATTTGAAGTCGAATTTCAACATTTCTTATATATTTGAGTGAGTTTGCATCTAACTTTGTCAGATATCATCGAATAACATCCATTGAAGCTCATTGAGGTCAACTGTCACTTTGTGTTGAATGAAAATTTTCAAAGTCTATCTTCCTAATTTGAAGTCGAATTTCAACATTTCTTATATATTTGAGTGAGTTTGCATCTAACTTTGTCAGATATCATCGAATAACATCCATTGAAGCTCATTGAGGTCAACTGTCACTTTGTGTTGAATGAAATCTTTCAAAGTCTATCTTCCTAATTTGAAGTCGAATTTCAACATTTCTTATATATTTGAGTGAGTTTGCATCTAACTTTGTCAGATATCATCGAATAACATTTATTGAAGCTCATTGAGGTCAACTGTCACTTTGTGTTAATTGAAAATTTTCAAAGTCTATCTTCCTAATTTGAAGTCGAATTTCAACATTTCTTATATATTTGAGTAAGTTTGCATCTAACTTTGTCAGATATTATCGAATAACATCCATTGAAGCTCATTGAGGTCAACTATCACTTTGTGTTGAATGAAAATTTTCAAAGTCTATCTTCCTAAGTTGAAGTCGAATTTCAACATTTCTTATATATTTGAGTGAGTTTGCATCTAACTTTGTCAGATATCATCGAATAACATCCATTGAAGCTTATTGAGGTCAACTGTCACTTTTTGTTGAATGAAAATTTTCAAAGTCTATCTTCCTAATTTGAAGTCGAATTTCAACATTTCTTATATATTTGAGTGAGTTTGCATCTAACTTTGTCAGATATCATCGAATAACATTTATTGAAGCTCATTGAGGTCAACTGTCACTTTGTGTTAATTGAAAATTTTCAAAGTCTATCTTCCTAATTTGAAGTCGAATTTCAACATTTCTTATATATTTGAGTAAGTTTGCATCTAACTTTGTCAGATATTATCGAATAACATCCATTGAAGCTCATTGAGGTCAACTATCACTTTGTGTTGAATGAAAATTTTCAAAGTCTATCTTCCTAAGTTGAAGTCGAATTTCAACATTTCTTATATATTTGAGTGAGTTTGCATCTAACTTTGTCAGATATCATCGAATAACATCCATTGAAGCTTATTGAGGTCAACTGTCACTTTTTGTTGAATGAAAATTTTCAAAGTCTATCTTCTTAATTTGAAGTCGAATTTCAACATTTCTTATATATTTGAGTGAGTTTGCATCTAACTTTGTCAGATATCATCGAATAACATCCATTGAAGCTCATTGAGGTCAACTATCACTTTGTGTTGAATGAAAATTTTCAAAGTCTATCTTCCTAATTTGAAGTCGAATTTCAACATTTCTTATATATTTGAGTGAGTTTGCATCTAACTTTGTCAGATATCATCGAATAACATCCATTGAAGCTCATTGAGGTCAACTGTCACTTTGTGTTGAATGAAAATTTTCAAAGTCTATCTTCCTAATTTGAAGTCGAATTTCAACATTTCTTATATATTTGAGTGAGTTTGCATCTAACTTTGTCAGATATCATCGAATAACATCCATTGAAGCTCATTGAGGTCAACTGTCACTTTGTGTTGAATGAAAATTTTCAAAGTCTATCTTCCTAATTTGAAGTCGAATTTCAACATTTCTTATATATTTGAGTGAGTTTGCATCTAACTTTGTCAGATATCATCGAATAACATTTATTGAAGCTCATTGAGGTCAACTGTCACTTTGTGTTAATTGAAAATTTTCAAAGTCTATCTTCCTAATTTGAAGTCGAATTTCAACATTTCTTATATATTTGAGTAAGTTTGCATCTAACTTTGTCAGATATTATCGAATAACATCCATTGAAGCTCATTGAGGTCAACTATCACTTTGTGTTGAATGGAAATTTTCAAAGTCTATCTTCCTAAGTTGAAGTCGAATTTCAACATTTCTTATATATTTGAGTGAGTTTGCATCTAACTTTGTCAGATATCATCGAATAACATCCATTGAAGCTTATTGAGGTCAACTGTCACTTTTTGTTGAATGAAAATTTTCAAAGTCTATCTTCCTAATTTGAAGTCGAATTTCAACATTTCTTATATATTTGAGTGAGTTTGCATCTAACTTTGTCAGATATCATCGAATAACATTTATTGAAGCTCATTGAGGTCAACTGTCACTTTGTGTTAATTGAAAATTTTCAAAGTCTATCTTCCTAATTTGAAGTCGAATTTCAACATTTCTTATATATTTGAGTAAGTTTGCATCTAACTTTGTCAGATATTATCGAATAACATCCATTGAAGCTCATTGAGGTCAACTATCACTTTGTGTTGAATGAAAATTTTCAAAGTCTATCTTCCTAAGTTGAAGTCGAATTTCAACATTTCTTATATATTTGAGTGAGTTTGCATCTAACTTTGTCAGATATCATCGAATAACATCCATTGAAGCTTATTGAGGTCAACTGTCACTTTTTGTTGAATGAAAATTTTCAAAGTCTATCTTCTTAATTTGAAGTCGAATTTCAACATTTCTTATATATTTGAGTGAGTTTGCATCTAACTTTGTCAGATATCATCGAATAACATCCATTGAAGCTCATTGAGGTCAACTGTCACTTTGTGTTAATTGAAAATTTTCAAAGTCTATCTTCCTAATTTGAAGTCGAATTTCAACATTTCTTATATATTTAAGTGAGTTTGCATCTAACTTTGTCAGATATCATCGAATAACATCCATTGAAGCTCATTGAGGTCAACTGTCACTTTGTGTTGAATGAAAATTTTCAAAGTCTATCTTCCTAAGTTGAAGTCGAATTTCAACATTTCTTATATATTTGAGTGAGTTTGCATCTAACTTTGTCAGATATCATCGAATAACATCCATTGAAGCTCATTGAGGTCAACTATCACTTTGTGTTAATTGAAAATTTTCAAAGTCTATCTTCCTAAGTTGAAGTCGAATTTCAACATTTCTTATATATTTGAGTGAGTTTGCATCTAACTTTGTCAGATATCATCGAATAACATCCATTGAAGCTTATTGAGGTCAACTGTCACTTTGTGTTGAATGAAAATTTTCAAAGTCTATCTTCCTAATTTGAAGTCGAATTTCAACATTTCTTATATATTTGAGTGAGTTTGCATCTAACTTTGTCAGATATCATCGAATAACATTTATTGAAGCTCATTGAGGTCAACTGTCACTTTGTGTTAATTGAAAATTTTCAAAGTCTATCTTCCTAATTTGAAGTCGAATTTCAACATTTCTTATATATTTGAGTAAGTTTGCATCTAACTTTGTCAGATATTATCGAATAACATCCATTGAAGCTCATTGAGGTCAACTATCACTTTGTGTTGAATGAAAATTTTCAAAGTCTATCTTCCTAAGTTGAAGTCGAATTTCAACATTTCTTATATATTTGAGTGAGTTTGCATCTAACTTTGTCAGATATCATCGAATAACATCCATTGAAGCTTATTGAGGTCAACTGTCACTTTTTGTTGAATGAAAATTTTCAAAGTCTATCTTCTTAATTTGAAGTCGAATTTCAACATTTCTTATATATTTGAGTGAGTTTGCATCTAACTTTGTCAGATATCATCGAATAACATCCATTGAAGCTCATTGAGGTCAACTGTCACTTTGTGTTGAATGAAAATTTTCAAAGTCTATCTTCCTAATTTGAAGTCGAATTTCAACATTTCTTATATATTTGAGTAAGTTTGCATCTAACTTTGTCAGATATTATCGAATAACATCCATTGAAGCTCATTGAGGTCAACTGTCACTTTGTGTTAATTGAAAATTTTCAAAGTCTATCTTCCTAATTTGAAGTCGAATTTCAACATTTCTTATATATTTGAGTGAGTTTGCATCTAACTTTGTCAGATATCATCGAATAACATCCATTGAAGCTCATTGAGGTCAACTATCACTTTGTGTTGAATGAAAATTTTCAAAGTCTATCTTCCTAATTTGAAGTCGAATTTCAACATTTCTTATATATTTGAGTGAGTTTGCATCTAACTTTGTCAGATATCATCGAATAACATCCATTGAAGCTCATTGAGGTCAACTGTCACTTTGTGTTGAATGAAAATTTTCAAAGTCTATCTTCCTAATTTGAAGTCGAATTTCAACATTTCTTATATATTTGAGTGAGTTTGCATCTAACTTTGTCAGATATCATCGAATAACATCCATTGAAGCTCATTGAGGTCAACTGTCACTTTGTGTTGAATGAAAATTTTCAAAGTCTATCTTCCTAAATTGAAGTCGAATTTCAACATTTCTTATATATTTGAGTGAGTTTGCATCTAACTTTGTCAGATATCATCGAATAACATCCATTGAGGCTCATTGAGGTCAACTATCACTTTGTGTTGAATGAAAATTTTCAAAGTCTATCTTCCTAATTTGAAGTCGAATTTCAACATTTCTTATATATTTGAGTGAGTTTGCATCTAACTTTGTCAGATATCATCGAATAACATTTATTGAAGCTCATTGAGGTCAACTGTCACTTTGTGTTAATTGAAAATTTTCAAAGTCTATCTTCCTAATTTGAAGTCGAATTTCAACATTTCTTATATATTTGAGTAAGTTTGCATCTAACTTTGTCAGATATTATCGAATAACATCCATTGAAGCTCATTGAGGTCAACTATCACTTTGTGTTGAATGAAAATTTTCAAAGTCTATCTTCCTAAGTTGAAGTCGAATTTCAACATTTCTTATATATTTGAGTGAGTTTGCATCTAACTTTGTCAGATATCATCGAATAACATCCATTGAAGCTTATTGAGGTCAACTGTCACTTTTTGTTGAATGAAAATTTTCAAAGTCTATCTTCCTAATTTGAAGTCGAATTTCAACATTTCTTATATATTTGAGTAAGTTTGCATCTAACTTTGTCAGATATTATCGAATAACATCCATTGAAGCTCATTGAGGTCAACTGTCACTTTGTGTTAATTGAAAATTTTCAAAGTCTATCTTCCTAATTTGAAGTCGAATTTCAACATTTCTTATATATTTAAGTGAGTTTGCATCTAACTTTGTCAGATATCATCGAATAACATCCATTGAAGCTCATTGAGGTCAACTGTCACTTTGTGTTGAATGAAAATTTTCAAAGTCTATCTTCCTAATTTGAAGTCGAATTTCAACATTTCTTATATATTTGAGTAAGTTTGCATCTAACTTTGTCAGATATCATCGAATAACATCCATTGAAGCTCATTGAGGTCAACTATCACTTTGTGTTAATTGAAAATTTTCAAAGTCTATCTTCCTAAGTTGAAGTCGAATTTCAACATTTCTTATATATTTGAGTGAGTTTGCATCTAACTTTGTCAGATATCATCGAATAACATCCATTGAAGCTTATTGAGGTCAACTGTCACTTTTTGTTGAATGAAAATTTTCAAAGTCTATCTTCTTAATTTGAAGTCGAATTTCAACATTTCTTATATATTTGAGTGAGTTTGCATCTAACTTTGTCAGATATTATCGAATAACATCCATTGAAGCTCATTGAGGTCAACTATCACTTTGTGTTGAATGAAAATTTTCAAAGTCTATCTTCCTAAGTTGAAGTCGAATTTCAACATTTCTTATATATTTGAGTAAGTTTGCATCTAACTTTGTCAGATATTATCGAATAACATCCATTGAAGCTCATTGAGGTCAACTATCACTTTGTGTTGAATGAAAATTTTCAAAGTCTATCTTCCTAAGTTGAAGTCGAATTTCAACATTTCTTATATATTTGAGTGAGTTTGCATCTAACTTTGTCAGATATCATCGAATAACATCCATTGAAGCTCATTGAGGTCAACTATCACTTTGTGTTAATTGAAAATTTTCAAAGTCTATCTTCCTAATTTGAAGTCGAATTTCAACATTTCGTATATATTTGAGTAAGTTTGCATCTAACTTTGTCAGATATTATCGAATAACATCCATTGAAGCTCATTGAGGTCAACTATCACTTTGTGTTGAATGAAAATTTTCAAAGTCTATCTTCCTAAGTTGAAGTCGAATTTCAACATTTCTTATATATTTGAGTGAGTTTGCATCTAACTTTGTCAGATATCATCGAATAACATCCATTGAAGCTCATTGAGGTCAACTATCACTTTGTGTTAATTGAAAATTTTCAAAGTCTATCTTCCTAATTTGAAGTCGAATTTCAACATTTCTTATATATTTGAGTAAGTTTGCATCTAACTTTGTCAGATATTATCGAATAACATCCATTGAAGCTCATTGAGGTCTATCACTTTGTGTTGAATGAAAATTTTCAAAGTCTATCTTCCTAATTTGAAGTCGAATTTCAACATTTCTTATATATTTGAGTTAGTTTGCATCTAACTTTGTCAGATATCATCGAATAACATCCATTGAAGCTCATTGAGGTCAACTATCACTTTGTGTTGAATGAAAATTTTCAAAGTCCATCTTCCTAATTTGAAGTCGAATTTCAACATTTCTTATATATTTGAGTGAGTTTGCTTCTAACTTTGTCAGATATCATCGAATAACATCCATTGAAGCTCATTGAGGTCAACTGTCACTTTGTGTTGAATGAAAATTTTCAAAGTCTATCTTCCTAATTTGAAGTCGAATTTCAACATTTCTTATATATTTGAGTGAGTTTGCATCTAACTTTGTCAGATATCATCGAATAACATCCATTGAGGCTCATTGAGGTCAACTGTCACTTTTTGTTGAATGAAAATTTTCAAAGTCTAACTTCCTAATTTGAAGTCGAATTTCAACATTTCTTATATATTTGAGTGAGTTTGCATCTAACTTTGTCAGATATCATCGAATAACATCCATTGAAGCTCATTGAGGTCAACTATCACTTTGTGTTGAATGAAAATTTTCAAAGTCTATCTTCCTAATTTGAAGTCGAATTTCAACATTTCTTATATATTTGAGTGAGTTTGCATCTAACTTTGTCAGATATCATCGAATAACATCCATTGAAGCTCATTGAGGTCAACTGTCACTTTGTGTTGAATGAAAATTTTCAAAGTCTATCTTCCTAATTTGAAGTCGAATTTCAACATTTCTTATATATTTGAGTGAGTTTGCATCTAACTTTGTCAGATATCATCGAATAACATTTATTGAAGCTCATTGAGGTCAACTGTCACTTTGTGTTAATTGAAAATTTTCAAAGTCTATCTTCCTAATTTGAAGTCGAATTTCAACATTCCTTATATATTTGAGTAAGTTTGCATCTAACTTTGTCAGATATTATCGAATAACATCCATTGAAGCTCATTGAGGTCAACTATCACTTTGTGTTGAATGAAAATTTTCAAAGTCTATCTTCCTAAGTTGAAGTCGAATTTCAACATTTCTTATATATTTGAGTGAGTTTGCATCTAACTTTGTCAGATATCATCGAATAACATCCATTGAAGCTTATTGAGGTCAACTGTCACTTTTTGTTGAATGAAAATTTTCAAAGTATATCTTCTTAATTTGAAGTCGAATTTCAACATTTCTTATATATTTGAGTGAGTTTGCATCTAACTTTGTCAGATATCATCGAATAACATCCATTGAAGCTCATTGAGGTCAACTATCACTTTGTGTTGAATGAAAATTTTCAAAGTCTATCTTCCTAATTTGAAGTCGAATTTCAACATTTCTTATATATTTGAGTGAGTTTGCATCTAACTTTGTCAGATATCATCGAATAACATCCATTGAAGCTCATTGAGGTCAACTGTCACTTTGTGTTGAATGAAAATTTTCAAAGTCTATCTTCCTAATTTGAAGTCGAATTTCAACATTTCTTATATATTTGAGTGAGTTTGCATCTAACTTTGTCAGATATCATCGAATAACATCCATTGAAGCTCATTGAGGTCAACTGTCACTTTGTGTTGAATGAAATCTTTCAAAGTCTATCTTCCTAATTTGAAGTCGAATTTCAACATTTCTTATATATTTGAGTAAGTTTGCATCTAACTTTGTCAGATATTATCGAATAACATCCATTGAAGCTCATTGAGGTCAACTATCACTTTGTGTTGAATGAAAATTTTCAAAGTCTATCTTCCTAAGTTGAAGTCGAATTTCAACATTTCTTATATATTTGAGTGAGTTTGCATCTAACTTTGTCAGATATCATCGAATAACATCCATTGAAGCTTATTGAGGTCAACTGTCACTTTTTGTTGAATGAAAATTTTCAAAGTCTATCTTCCTAATTTGAAGTCGAATTTCAACATTTCTTATATATTTGAGTGAGTTTGCATCTAACTTTGTCAGATATCATCGAATAACATTTATTGAAGCTCATTGAGGTCAACTGTCACTTTGTGTTAATTGAAAATTTTCAAAGTCTATCTTCCTAATTTGAAGTCGAATTTCAACATTTCTTATATATTTGAGTAAGTTTGCATCTAACTTTGTCAGATATTATCGAATAACATCCATTGAAGCTCATTGAGGTCAACTATCACTTTGTGTTGAATGAAAATTTTCAAAGTCTATCTTCCTAAGTTGAAGTCGAATTTCAACATTTCTTATATATTTGAGTGAGTTTGCATCTAACTTTGTCAGATATCATCGAATAACATCCATTGAAGCTTATTGAGGTCAACTGTCACTTTTTGTTGAATGAAAATTTTCAAAGTCTATCTTCTTAATTTGAAGTCGAATTTCAACATTTCTTATATATTTGAGTGAGTTTGCATCTAACTTTGTCAGATATCATCGAATAACATCCATTGAAGCTCATTGAGGTCAACTGTCACTTTGTGTTAATTGAAAATTTTCAAAGTCTATCTTCCTAATTTGAAGTCGAATTTCAACATTTCTTATATATTTAAGTGAGTTTGCATCTAACTTTGTCAGATATCATCGAATAACATCCATTGAAGCTCATTGAGGTCAACTGTCACTTTGTGTTGAATGAAAATTTTCAAAGTCTATCTTCCTAATTTGAAGTCGAATTTCAACATTTCTTATATATTTGAGTAAGTTTGCATCTAACTTTGTCAGATATCATCGAATAACATCCATTGAAGCTCATTGAGGTCAACTATCACTTTGTGTTAATTGAAAATTTTCAAAGTCTATCTTCCTAAGTTGAAGTCGAATTTCAACATTTCTTATATATTTGAGTGAGTTTGCATCTAACTTTGTCAGATATCATCGAATAACATCCATTGAAGCTTATTGAGGTCAACTGTCACTTTTTGTTGAATGAAAATTTTCAAAGTCTATCTTCTTAATTTGAAGTCGAATTTCAACATTTCATATATATTTGAGTGAGTTTGCATCTAACTTTGTCAGATATCATCGAATAACATCCATTGAAGCTCATTGAGGTCAACTGTCACTTTGTGTTGAATGAAAATTTTCAAAGTCTATCTTCCTAATTTGAAGTCGAATTTCAACATTTCTTATATATTTGAGTAAGTTTGCATCTAACTTTGTCAGATATTATCGAATAACATCCATTAAAGCTCATTGAGGTCAACTGTCACTTTGTGTTAATTGAAAATTTTCAAAGTCTATCTTCCTAATTTGAAGTCGAATTTCAACATTTCTTATATATTTAAGTGAGTTTGCATCTAACTTTGTCAGATATCATCGAATAACATCCATTGAAGCTCATTGAGGTCAACTGTCACTTTGTGTTGAATGAAAATTTTCAAAGTCTATCTTCCTAATTTGAAGTCGAATTTCAACATTTCTTATATATTTGAGTGAGTTTGCATCTAACTTTGTCAGATATCATCGAATAACATCCATTGAAGCTTATTGAGGTCAACTGTCACTTTTTGTTGAATGAAAATTTTCAAAGTCTATCTTCCTAATTTGAAGTCGAATTTCAACATTTCTTATATATTTAAGTGAGTTTGCATCTAACTTTGTCAGATATCATCGAATAACATCCATTGAAGCTCATTGAGGTCAACTATCACTTTGTGTTAATTGAAAATTTTCAAAGTCTATCTTCCTAAGTTGAAGTCGAATTTCAACATTTCTTATATATTTGAGTGAGTTTGCATCTAACTTTGTCAGATATCATCGAATAACATCCATTGAAGCTTATTGAGGTCAACTGTCACTTTTTGTTGAATGAAAATTTTCAAAGTCTATCTTCTTAATTTGAAGTCGAATTTCAACATTTCTTATATATTTGAGTGAGTTTGCATCTAACTTTGTCAGATATCATCGAATAACATCCATTGAAGCTCATTGAGGTCAACTGTCACTTTGTGTTGAATGAAAATTTTCAAAGTCTATCTTCCTAATTTGAAGTCGAATTTCAACATTTCTTATATATTTGAGTAAGTTTGCATCTAACTTTGTCAGATATTATCGAATAACATCCATTGAAGCTCATTGAGGTCAACTGTCACTTTGTGTTAATTGAAAATTTTCAAAGTCTATCTTCCTAATTTGAAGTCGAATTTCAACATTTCTTATATATTTAAGTGAGTTTGCATCTAACTTTGTCAGATATCATCGAATAACATCCATTGAAGCTCATTGAGGTCAACTGTCACTTTGTGTTGAATGAAAATTTTCAAAGTCTATCTTCCTAATTTGAAGTCGAATTTCAACATTTCTTATATATTTGAGTAAGTTTGCATCTAACTTTGTCAGATATCATCGAATAACATCCATTGAAGCTCATTGAGGTCAACTATCACTTTGTGTTAATTGAAAATTTTCAAAGTCTATCTTCCTAAGTTGAAGTCGAATTTCAACATTTCTTATATATTTGAGTGAGTTTGCATCTAACTTTGTCAGATATCATCGAATAACATCCATTGAAGCTTATTGAGGTCAACTGTCACTTTTTGTTGAATGAAAATTTTCAAAGTCTATCTTCTTAATTTGAAGTCGAATTTCAACATTTCTTATATATTTGAGTGAGTTTGCATCTAACTTTGTCAGATATTATCGAATAACATCCATTGAAGCTCATTGAGGTCAACTATCACTTTGTGTTGAATGAAAATTTTCAAAGTCTATCTTCCTAAGTTGAAGTCGAATTTCAACATTTCTTATATATTTGAGTAAGTTTGCATCTAACTTTGTCAGATATTATCGAATAACATCCAATGAAGCTCATTGAGGTCAACTATCACTTTGTGTTGAATGAAAATTTTCAAAGTCTATCTTCCTAAGTTGAAGTCGAATTTCAACATTTCTTATATATTTGAGTGAGTTTGCATCTAACTTTGTCAGATATCATCGAATAACATCCATTGAAGCTCATTGAGGTCAACTATCACTTTGTGTTAATTGAAAATTTTCAAAGTCTATCTTCCTAATTTGAAGTCGAATTTCAACATTTCGTATATATTTGAGTAAGTTTGCATCTAACTTTGTCAGATATTATCGAATAACATCCATTGAAGCTCATTGAGGTCAACTATCACTTTGTGTTGAATGAAAATTTTCAAAGTCTATCTTCCTAAGTTGAAGTCGAATTTCAACATTTCTTATATATTTGAGTGAGTTTGCATCTAACTTTGTCAGATATCATCGAATAACATCCATTGAAGCTCATTGAGGTCAACTATCACTTTGTGTTAATTGAAAATTTTCAAAGTCTATCTTCCTAATTTGAAGTCGAATTTCAACATTTCTTATATATTTGAGTAAGTTTGCATCTAACTTTGTCAGATATTATCGAATAACATCCATTGAAGCTCATTGAGGTCAACTATCACTTTGTGTTGAATGAAAATTTTCAAAGTCTATCTTCCTAATTTGAAGTCGAATTTCAACATTTCTTATATATTTGAGTTAGTTTGCATCTAACTTTGTCAGATATCATCGAATAACATCCATTGAAGCTCATTGAGGTCAACTATCACTTTGTGTTGAATGAAAATTTTCAAAGTCCATCTTCCTAATTTGAAGTCGAATTTCAACATTTCTTATATATTTGAGTGAGTTTGCTTCTAACTTTGTCAGATATCATCGAATAACATCCATTGAAGCTCATTGAGGTCAACTGTCACTTTGTGTTGAATGAAAATTTTCAAAGTCTATCTTCCTAATTTGAAGTCGAATTTCAACATTTCTTATATATTTGAGTGAGTTTGCATCTAACTTTGTCAGATATCATCGAATAACATCCATTGAGGCTCATTGAGGTCAACTGTCACTTTTTGTTGAATGAAAATTTTCAAAGTCTAACTTCCTAATTTGAAGTCGAATTTCAACATTTCTTATATATTTGAGTGAGTTTGCATCTAACTTTGTCAGATATCATCGAATAACATCCATTGAAGCTCATTGAGGTCAACTATCACTTTGTGTTGAATGAAAATTTTCAAAGTCTATCTTCCTAATTTGAAGTCGAATTTCAACATTTCTTATATATTTGAGTGAGTTTGCATCTAACTTTGTCAGATATCATCGAATAACATCCATTGAAGCTCATTGAGGTCAACTGTCACTTTGTGTTGAATGAAAATTTTCAAAGTCTATCTTCCTAATTTGAAGTCGAATTTCAACATTTCTTATATATTTGAGTGAGTTTGCATCTAACTTTGTCAGATATCATCGAATAACATTTATTGAAGCTCATTGAGGTCAACTGTCACTTTGTGTTAATTGAAAATTTTCAAAGTCTATCTTCCTAATTTGAAGTCGAATTTCAACATTCCTTATATATTTGAGTAAGTTTGCATCTAACTTTGTCAGATATTATCGAATAACATCCATTGAAGCTCATTGAGGTCAACTATCACTTTGTGTTGAATGAAAATTTTCAAAGTCTATCTTCCTAAGTTGAAGTCGAATTTCAACATTTCTTATATATTTGAGTGAGTTTGCATCTAACTTTGTCAGATATCATCGAATAACATCCATTGAAGCTTATTGAGGTCAACTGTCACTTTTTGTTGAATGAAAATTTTCAAAGTCTATCTTTTTAATTTGAAGTCGAATTTCAACATTTCTTATATATTTGAGTGAGTTTGCATCTAACTTTGTCAGATATCATCGAATAACATCCATTGAAGCTCATTGAGGTCAACTATCACTTTGTGTTGAATGAAAATTTTCAAAGTCTATCTTCCTAATTTGAAGTCGAATTTCAACATTTCTTATATATTTGAGTGAGTTTGCATCTAACTTTGTCAGATATCATCGAATAACATCCATTGAAGCTCATTGAGGTCAACTGTCACTTTGTGTTGAATGAAAATTTTCAAAGTCTATCTTCCTAATTTGAAGTCGAATTTCAACATTTCTTATATATTTGAGTGAGTTTGCATCTAACTTTGTCAGATATCATCGAATAACATCCATTGAAGCTCATTGAGGTCAACTGTCACTTTGTGTTGAATGAAATCTTTCAAAGTCTATCTTCCTAATTTGAAGTCGAATTTCAACATTTCTTATATATTTGAGTGAGTTTGCATCTAACTTTGTCAGATATCATCGAATAACATTTATTGAAGCTCATTGAGGTCAACTGTCACTTTGTGTTAATTGAAAATTTTCAAAGTCTATCTTCCTAATTTGAAGTCGAATTTCAACATTTCTTATATATTTGAGTAAGTTTGCATCTAACTTTGTCAGATATTATCGAATAACATCCATTGAAGCTCATTGAGGTCAACTATCACTTTGTGTTGAATGAAAATTTTCAAAGTCTATCTTCCTAAGTTGAAGTCGAATTTCAACATTTCTTATATATTTGAGTGAGTTTGCATCTAACTTTGTCAGATATCATCGAATAACATCCATTGAAGCTTATTGAGGTCAACTGTCACTTTTTGTTGAATGAAAATTTTCAAAGTCTATCTTCCTAATTTGAAGTCGAATTTCAACATTTCTTATATATTTGAGTGAGTTTGCATCTAACTTTGTCAGATATCATCGAATAACATTTATTGAAGCTCATTGAGGTCAACTGTCACTTTGTGTTAATTGAAAATTTTCAAAGTCTATCTTCCTAATTTGAAGTCGAATTTCAACATTTCTTATATATTTGAGTAAGTTTGCATCTAACTTTGTCAGATATTATCGAATAACATCCATTGAAGCTCATTGAGGTCAACTATCACTTTGTGTTGAATGAAAATTTTCAAAGTCTATCTTCCTAAGTTGAAGTCGAATTTCAACATTTCTTATATATTTGAGTGAGTTTGCATCTAACTTTGTCAGATATCATCGAATAACATCCATTGAAGCTTATTGAGGTCAACTGTCACTTTTTGTTGAATGAAAATTTTCAAAGTCTATCTTCTTAATTTGAAGTCGAATTTCAACATTTCTTATATATTTGAGTGAGTTTGCATCTAACTTTGTCAGATATCATCGAATAACATCCATTGAAGCTCATTGAGGTCAACTATCACTTTGTGTTGAATGAAAATTTTCAAAGTCTATCTTCCTAATTTGAAGTCGAATTTCAACATTTCTTATATATTTGAGTGAGTTTGCATCTAACTTTGTCAGATATCATCGAATAACATCCATTGAAGCTCATTGAGGTCAACTGTCACTTTGTGTTGAATGAAAATTTTCAAAGTCTATCTTCCTAATTTGAAGTCGAATTTCAACATTTCTTATATATTTGAGTGAGTTTGCATCTAACTTTGTCAGATATCATCGAATAACATCCATTGAAGCTCATTGAGGTCAACTGTCACTTTGTGTTGAATGAAAATTTTCAAAGTCTATCTTCCTAATTTGAAGTCGAATTTCAACATTTCTTATATATTTGAGTGAGTTTGCATCTAACTTTGTCAGATATCATCGAATAACATTTATTGAAGCTCATTGAGGTCAACTGTCACTTTGTGTTAATTGAAAATTTTCAAAGTCTATCTTCCTAATTTGAAGTCGAATTTCAACATTTCTTATATATTTGAGTAAGTTTGCATCTAACTTTGTCAGATATTATCGAATAACATCCATTGAAGCTCATTGAGGTCAACTATCACTTTGTGTTGAATGGAAATTTTCAAAGTCTATCTTCCTAAGTTGAAGTCGAATTTCAACATTTCTTATATATTTGAGTGAGTTTGCATCTAACTTTGTCAGATATCATCGAATAACATCCATTGAAGCTTATTGAGGTCAACTGTCACTTTTTGTTGAATGAAAATTTTCAAAGTCTATCTTCCTAATTTGAAGTCGAATTTCAACATTTCTTATATATTTGAGTGAGTTTGCATCTAACTTTGTCAGATATCATCGAATAACATTTATTGAAGCTCATTGAGGTCAACTGTCACTTTGTGTTAATTGAAAATTTTCAAAGTCTATCTTCCTAATTTGAAGTCGAATTTCAACATTTCTTATATATTTGAGTAAGTTTGCATCTAACTTTGTCAGATATTATCGAATAACATCCATTGAAGCTCATTGAGGTCAACTATCACTTTGTGTTGAATGAAAATTTTCAAAGTCTATCTTCCTAAGTTGAAGTCGAATTTCAACATTTCTTATATATTTGAGTGAGTTTGCATCTAACTTTGTCAGATATCATCGAATAACATCCATTGAAGCTTATTGAGGTCAACTGTCACTTTTTGTTGAATGAAAATTTTCAAAGTCTATCTTCTTAATTTGAAGTCGAATTTCAACATTTCTTATATATTTGAGTGAGTTTGCATCTAACTTTGTCAGATATCATCGAATAACATCCATTGAAGCTCATTGAGGTCAACTGTCACTTTGTGTTAATTGAAAATTTTCAAAGTCTATCTTCCTAATTTGAAGTCGAATTTCAACATTTCTTATATATTTAAGTGAGTTTGCATCTAACTTTGTCAGATATCATCGAATAACATCCATTGAAGCTCATTGAGGTCAACTGTCACTTTGTGTTGAATGAAAATTTTCAAAGTCTATCTTCCTAAGTTGAAGTCGAATTTCAACATTTCTTATATATTTGAGTGAGTTTGCATCTAACTTTGTCAGATATCATCGAATAACATCCATTGAAGCTCATTGAGGTCAACTATCACTTTGTGTTAATTGAAAATTTTCAAAGTCTATCTTCCTAAGTTGAAGTCGAATTTCAACATTTCTTATATATTTGAGTGAGTTTGCATCTAACTTTGTCAGATATCATCGAATAACATCCATTGAAGCTTATTGAGGTCAACTGTCACTTTGTGTTGAATGAAAATTTTCAAAGTCTATCTTCCTAATTTGAAGTCGAATTTCAACATTTCTTATATATTTGAGTGAGTTTGCATCTAACTTTGTCAGATATCATCGAATAACATTTATTGAAGCTCATTGAGGTCAACTGTCACTTTGTGTTAATTGAAAATTTTCAAAGTCTATCTTCCTAATTTGAAGTCGAATTTCAACATTTCTTATATATTTGAGTAAGTTTGCATCTAACTTTGTCAGATATTATCGAATAACATCCATTGAAGCTCATTGAGGTCAACTATCACTTTGTGTTGAATGAAAATTTTCAAAGTCTATCTTCCTAAGTTGAAGTCGAATTTCAACATTTCTTATATATTTGAGTGAGTTTGCATCTAACTTTGTCAGATATCATCGAATAACATCCATTGAAGCTTATTGAGGTCAACTGTCACTTTTTGTTGAATGAAAATTTTCAAAGTCTATCTTCTTAATTTGAAGTCGAATTTCAACATTTCTTATATATTTGAGTGAGTTTGCATCTAACTTTGTCAGATATCATCGAATAACATCCATTGAAGCTCATTGAGGTCAACTGTCACTTTGTGTTGAATGAAAATTTTCAAAGTCTATCTTCCTAATTTGAAGTCGAATTTCAACATTTCTTATATATTTGAGTAAGTTTGCATCTAACTTTGTCAGATATTATCGAATAACATCCATTGAAGCTCATTGAGGTCAACTGTCACTTTGTGTTAATTGAAAATTTTCAAAGTCTATCTTCCTAATTTGAAGTCGAATTTCAACATTTCTTATATATTTGAGTGAGTTTGCATCTAACTTTGTCAGATATCATCGAATAACATCCATTGAAGCTCATTGAGGTCAACTATCACTTTGTGTTGAATGAAAATTTTCAAAGTCTATCTTCCTAATTTGAAGTCGAATTTCAACATTTCTTATATATTTGAGTGAGTTTGCATCTAACTTTGTCAGATATCATCGAATAACATCCATTGAAGCTCATTGAGGTCAACTGTCACTTTGTGTTGAATGAAAATTTTCAAAGTCTATCTTCCTAATTTGAAGTCGAATTTCAACATTTCTTATATATTTGAGTGAGTTTGCATCTAACTTTGTCAGATATCATCGAATAACATCCATTGAAGCTCATTGAGGTCAACTGTCACTTTGTGTTGAATGAAAATTTTCAAAGTCTATCTTCCTAAATTGAAGTCGAATTTCAACATTTCTTATATATTTGAGTGAGTTTGCATCTAACTTTGTCAGATATCATCGAATAACATCCATTGAGGCTCATTGAGGTCAACTATCACTTTGTGTTGAATGAAAATTTTCAAAGTCTATCTTCCTAATTTGAAGTCGAATTTCAACATTTCTTATATATTTGAGTGAGTTTGCATCTAACTTTGTCAGATATCATCGAATAACATTTATTGAAGCTCATTGAGGTCAACTGTCACTTTGTGTTAATTGAAAATTTTCAAAGTCTATCTTCCTAATTTGAAGTCGAATTTCAACATTTCTTATATATTTGAGTAAGTTTGCATCTAACTTTGTCAGATATTATCGAATAACATCCATTGAAGCTCATTGAGGTCAACTATCACTTTGTGTTGAATGAAAATTTTCAAAGTCTATCTTCCTAAGTTGAAGTCGAATTTCAACATTTCTTATATATTTGAGTGAGTTTGCATCTAACTTTGTCAGATATCATCGAATAACATCCATTGAAGCTTATTGAGGTCAACTGTCACTTTTTGTTGAATGAAAATTTTCAAAGTCTATCTTCCTAATTTGAAGTCGAATTTCAACATTTCTTATATATTTGAGTAAGTTTGCATCTAACTTTGTCAGATATTATCGAATAACATCCATTGAAGCTCATTGAGGTCAACTGTCACTTTGTGTTAATTGAAAATTTTCAAAGTCTATCTTCCTAATTTGAAGTCGAATTTCAACATTTCTTATATATTTAAGTGAGTTTGCATCTAACTTTGTCAGATATCATCGAATAACATCCATTGAAGCTCATTGAGGTCAACTGTCACTTTGTGTTGAATGAAAATTTTCAAAGTCTATCTTCCTAATTTGAAGTCGAATTTCAACATTTCTTATATATTTGAGTAAGTTTGCATCTAACTTTGTCAGATATCATCGAATAACATCCATTGAAGCTCATTGAGGTCAACTATCACTTTGTGTTAATTGAAAATTTTCAAAGTCTATCTTCCTAAGTTGAAGTCGAATTTCAACATTTCTTATATATTTGAGTGAGTTTGCATCTAACTTTGTCAGATATCATCGAATAACATCCATTGAAGCTTATTGAGGTCAACTGTCACTTTTTGTTGAATGAAAATTTTCAAAGTCTATCTTCTTAATTTGAAGTCGAATTTCAACATTTCTTATATATTTGAGTGAGTTTGCATCTAACTTTGTCAGATATTATCGAATAACATCCATTGAAGCTCATTGAGGTCAACTATCACTTTGTGTTGAATGAAAATTTTCAAAGTCTATCTTCCTAAGTTGAAGTCGAATTTCAACATTTCTTATATATTTGAGTAAGTTTGCATCTAACTTTGTCAGATATTATCGAATAACATCCATTGAAGCTCATTGAGGTCAACTATCACTTTGTGTTGAATGAAAATTTTCAAAGTCTATCTTCCTAAGTTGAAGTCGAATTTCAACATTTCTTATATATTTGAGTGAGTTTGCATCTAACTTTGTCAGATATCATCGAATAACATCCATTGAAGCTCATTGAGGTCAACTATCACTTTGTGTTAATTGAAAATTTTCAAAGTCTATCTTCCTAATTTGAAGTCGAATTTCAACATTTCGTATATATTTGAGTAAGTTTGCATCTAACTTTGTCAGATATTATCGAATAACATCCATTGAAGCTCATTGAGGTCAACTATCACTTTGTGTTGAATGAAAATTTTCAAAGTCTATCTTCCTAAGTTGAAGTCGAATTTCAACATTTCTTATATATTTGAGTGAGTTTGCATCTAACTTTGTCAGATATCATCGAATAACATCCATTGAAGCTCATTGAGGTCAACTATCACTTTGTGTTAATTGAAAATTTTCAAAGTCTATCTTCCTAATTTGAAGTCGAATTTCAACATTTCTTATATATTTGAGTAAGTTTGCATCTAACTTTGTCAGATATTATCGAATAACATCCATTGAAGCTCATTGAGGTCTATCACTTTGTGTTGAATGAAAATTTTCAAAGTCTATCTTCCTAATTTGAAGTCGAATTTCAACATTTCTTATATATTTGAGTTAGTTTGCATCTAACTTTGTCAGATATCATCGAATAACATCCATTGAAGCTCATTGAGGTCAACTATCACTTTGTGTTGAATGAAAATTTTCAAAGTCCATCTTCCTAATTTGAAGTCGAATTTCAACATTTCTTATATATTTGAGTGAGTTTGCTTCTAACTTTGTCAGATATCATCGAATAACATCCATTGAAGCTCATTGAGGTCAACTGTCACTTTGTGTTGAATGAAAATTTTCAAAGTCTATCTTCCTAATTTGAAGTCGAATTTCAACATTTCTTATATATTTGAGTGAGTTTGCATCTAACTTTGTCAGATATCATCGAATAACATCCATTGAGGCTCATTGAGGTCAACTGTCACTTTTTGTTGAATGAAAATTTTCAAAGTCTAACTTCCTAATTTGAAGTCGAATTTCAACATTTCTTATATATTTGAGTGAGTTTGCATCTAACTTTGTCAGATATCATCGAATAACATCCATTGAAGCTCATTGAGGTCAACTATCACTTTGTGTTGAATGAAAATTTTCAAAGTCTATCTTCCTAATTTGAAGTCGAATTTCAACATTTCTTATATATTTGAGTGAGTTTGCATCTAACTTTGTCAGATATCATCGAATAACATCCATTGAAGCTCATTGAGGTCAACTGTCACTTTGTGTTGAATGAAAATTTTCAAAGTCTATCTTCCTAATTTGAAGTCGAATTTCAACATTTCTTATATATTTGAGTGAGTTTGCATCTAACTTTGTCAGATATCATCGAATAACATTTATTGAAGCTCATTGAGGTCAACTGTCACTTTGTGTTAATTGAAAATTTTCAAAGTCTATCTTCCTAATTTGAAGTCGAATTTCAACATTCCTTATATATTTGAGTAAGTTTGCATCTAACTTTGTCAGATATTATCGAATAACATCCATTGAAGCTCATTGAGGTCAACTATCACTTTGTGTTGAATGAAAATTTTCAAAGTCTATCTTCCTAAGTTGAAGTCGAATTTCAACATTTCTTATATATTTGAGTGAGTTTGCATCTAACTTTGTCAGATATCATCGAATAACATCCATTGAAGCTTATTGAGGTCAACTGTCACTTTTTGTTGAATGAAAATTTTCAAAGTATATCTTCTTAATTTGAAGTCGAATTTCAACATTTCTTATATATTTGAGTGAGTTTGCATCTAACTTTGTCAGATATCATCGAATAACATCCATTGAAGCTCATTGAGGTCAACTATCACTTTGTGTTGAATGAAAATTTTCAAAGTCTATCTTCCTAATTTGAAGTCGAATTTCAACATTTCTTATATATTTGAGTGAGTTTGCATCTAACTTTGTCAGATATCATCGAATAACATCCATTGAAGCTCATTGAGGTCAACTGTCACTTTGTGTTGAATGAAAATTTTCAAAGTCTATCTTCCTAATTTGAAGTCGAATTTCAACATTTCTTATATATTTGAGTGAGTTTGCATCTAACTTTGTCAGATATCATCGAATAACATCCATTGAAGCTCATTGAGGTCAACTGTCACTTTGTGTTGAATGAAATCTTTCAAAGTCTATCTTCCTAATTTGAAGTCGAATTTCAACATTTCTTATATATTTGAGTAAGTTTGCATCTAACTTTGTCAGATATTATCGAATAACATCCATTGAAGCTCATTGAGGTCAACTATCACTTTGTGTTGAATGAAAATTTTCAAAGTCTATCTTCCTAAGTTGAAGTCGAATTTCAACATTTCTTATATATTTGAGTGAGTTTGCATCTAACTTTGTCAGATATCATCGAATAACATCCATTGAAGCTTATTGAGGTCAACTGTCACTTTTTGTTGAATGAAAATTTTCAAAGTCTATCTTCCTAATTTGAAGTCGAATTTCAACATTTCTTATATATTTGAGTGAGTTTGCATCTAACTTTGTCAGATATCATCGAATAACATTTATTGAAGCTCATTGAGGTCAACTGTCACTTTGTGTTAATTGAAAATTTTCAAAGTCTATCTTCCTAATTTGAAGTCGAATTTCAACATTTCTTATATATTTGAGTAAGTTTGCATCTAACTTTGTCAGATATTATCGAATAACATCCATTGAAGCTCATTGAGGTCAACTATCACTTTGTGTTGAATGAAAATTTTCAAAGTCTATCTTCCTAAGTTGAAGTCGAATTTCAACATTTCTTATATATTTGAGTGAGTTTGCATCTAACTTTGTCAGATATCATCGAATAACATCCATTGAAGCTTATTGAGGTCAACTGTCACTTTTTGTTGAATGAAAATTTTCAAAGTCTATCTTCTTAATTTGAAGTCGAATTTCAACATTTCTTATATATTTGAGTGAGTTTGCATCTAACTTTGTCAGATATCATCGAATAACATCCATTGAAGCTCATTGAGGTCAACTGTCACTTTGTGTTAATTGAAAATTTTCAAAGTCTATCTTCCTAATTTGAAGTCGAATTTCAACATTTCTTATATATTTAAGTGAGTTTGCATCTAACTTTGTCAGATATCATCGAATAACATCCATTGAAGCTCATTGAGGTCAACTGTCACTTTGTGTTGAATGAAAATTTTCAAAGTCTATCTTCCTAATTTGAAGTCGAATTTCAACATTTCTTATATATTTGAGTAAGTTTGCATCTAACTTTGTCAGATATCATCGAATAACATCCATTGAAGCTCATTGAGGTCAACTATCACTTTGTGTTAATTGAAAATTTTCAAAGTCTATCTTCCTAAGTTGAAGTCGAATTTCAACATTTCTTATATATTTGAGTGAGTTTGCATCTAACTTTGTCAGATATCATCGAATAACATCCATTGAAGCTTATTGAGGTCAACTGTCACTTTTTGTTGAATGAAAATTTTCAAAGTCTATCTTCTTAATTTGAAGTCGAATTTCAACATTTCATATATATTTGAGTGAGTTTGCATCTAACTTTGTCAGATATCATCGAATAACATCCATTGAAGCTCATTGAGGTCAACTGTCACTTTGTGTTGAATGAAAATTTTCAAAGTCTATCTTCCTAATTTGAAGTCGAATTTCAACATTTCTTATATATTTGAGTAAGTTTGCATCTAACTTTGTCAGATATTATCGAATAACATCCATTAAAGCTCATTGAGGTCAACTGTCACTTTGTGTTAATTGAAAATTTTCAAAGTCTATCTTCCTAATTTGAAGTCGAATTTCAACATTTCTTATATATTTAAGTGAGTTTGCATCTAACTTTGTCAGATATCATCGAATAACATCCATTGAAGCTCATTGAGGTCAACTGTCACTTTGTGTTGAATGAAAATTTTCAAAGTCTATCTTCCTAATTTGAAGTCGAATTTCAACATTTCTTATATATTTGAGTGAGTTTGCATCTAACTTTGTCAGATATCATCGAATAACATCCATTGAAGCTTATTGAGGTCAACTGTCACTTTTTGTTGAATGAAAATTTTCAAAGTCTATCTTCCTAATTTGAAGTCGAATTTCAACATTTCTTATATATTTAAGTGAGTTTGCATCTAACTTTGTCAGATATCATCGAATAACATCCATTGAAGCTCATTGAGGTCAACTATCACTTTGTGTTAATTGAAAATTTTCAAAGTCTATCTTCCTAAGTTGAAGTCGAATTTCAACATTTCTTATATATTTGAGTGAGTTTGCATCTAACTTTGTCAGATATCATCGAATAACATCCATTGAAGCTTATTGAGGTCAACTGTCACTTTTTGTTGAATGAAAATTTTCAAAGTCTATCTTCCTAATTTGAAGTCGAATTTCAACATTTCTTATATATTTGAGTGAGTTTGCATCTAACTTTGTCAGATATTATCGAATAACATCCATTGAAGCTCATTGAGGTCAACTATCACTTTGTGTTGAATGAAAATTTTCAAAGTCTATCTTCCTAAGTTGAAGTCGAATTTCAACATTTCTTATATATTTGAGTGAGTTTGCATCTAACTTTGTCAGATATCATCGAATAACATCCATTGAAGCTTATTGAGGTCAACTGTCACTTTTTGTTGAATGAAAATTTTCAAAGTCTATCTTCTTAATTTGAAGTCGAATTTCAACATTTCTTATATATTTGAGTGAGTTTGCATCTAACTTTGTCAGATATCATCGAATAACATCCATTGAAGCTCATTGAGGTCAACTGTCACTTTGTGTTGAATGAAAATTTTCAAAGTCTATCTTCCTAAGTTGAAGTCGAATTTCAACATTTCTTATATATTTGAGTGAGTTTGCATCTAACTTTGTCAGATATCATCGAATAACATCCATTGAAGCTTATTGAGGTCAACTGTCACTTTTTGTTGAATGAAAATTTTCAAAGTCTATCTTCTTAATTTGAAGTCGAATTTCAACATTTCTTATATATTTGAGTGAGTTTGCATCTAACTTTGTCAGATATCATCGAATAACATCCATTGAAGCTTATTGAGGTCAACTGTCACTTTTTGTTGAATGAAAATTTTCAAAGTCTATCTTCTTAATTTGAAGTCGAATTTCAACATTTCTTATATATTTGAGTGAGTTTGCATCTAACTTTGTCAGATATCATCGAATAACATTTATTGAAGCTCATTGAGGTCAACTGTCACTTTGTGTTAATTGAAAATTTTCAAAGTCTATCTTCCTAATTTGAAGTCGAATTTCAACATTTCTTATATATTTGAGTAAGTTTGCATCTAACTTTGTCAGATATTATCGAATAACATCCATTGAAGCTCATTGAGGTCAACTATCACTTTGTGTTGAATGAAAATTTTCAAAGTCTATCTTCCTAATTTGAAGTCGAATTTCAACATTTCTTATATATTTGAGTGAGTTTGCATCTAACTTTGTCAGATATCATCGAATAACATTTATTGAAGCTCATTGAGGTCAACTGTCACTTTGTGTTAATTGAAAATTTTCAAAGTCTATCTTCCTAATTTGAAGTCGAATTTCAACATTTCTTATATATTTGAGTAAGTTTGCATCTAACTTTGTCAGATATTATCGAATAACATCCATTGAAGCTCATTGAGGTCAACTATCACTTTGTGTTGAATGAAAATTTTCAAAGTCTATCTTCCTAAGTTGAAGTCGAATTTCAACATTTCTTATATATTTGAGTGAGTTTGCATCTAACTTTGTCAGATATCATCGAATAACATTTATTGAAGCTCATTGAGGTCAACTGTCACTTTTTGTTGAATGAAAATTTTCAAAGTCTATCTTCTTAATTTGAAGTCGAATTTCAACATTTCTTATATATTTGAGTGAGTTTGCATCTAACTTTGTCAGATATCATCGAATAACATCCATTGAAGCTCATTGAGGTCAACTATCACTTTGTGTTGAATGAAAATTTTCAAAGTCTATCTTCCTAAGTTGAAGTCGAATTTCAACATTTCTTATATATTTGAGTGAGTTTGCATCTAACTTTGTCAGATATCATCGAATAACATCCATTGAAGCTTATTGAGGTCAACTGTCACTTTTTGTTGAATGAAAATTTTCAAAGTCTATCTTCTTAATTTGAAGTCGAATTTCAACATTTCTTATATATTTGAGTGAGTTTGCATCTAACTTTGTCAGATATCATCGAATAACATCCATTGAAGCTCATTGAGGTCAACTGTCACTTTGTGTTGAATGAAAATTTTCAAAGTCTATCTTCCTAAGTTGAAGTCGAATTTCAACATTTCTTATATATTTGAGTGAGTTTGCATCTAACTTTGTCAGATATCATCGAATAACATCCATTGAAGCTTATTGAGGTCAACTGTCACTTTTTGTTGAATGAAAATTTTCAAAGTCTATCTTCTTAATTTGAAGTCGAATTTCAACATTTCTTATATATTTGAGTGAGTTTGCATCTAACTTTGTCAGATATCATCGAATAACATTTATTGAAGCTCATTGAGGTCAACTGTCACTTTGTGTTAATTGAAAATTTTCAAAGTCTATCTTCCTAATTTGAAGTCGAATTTCAACATTTCTTATATATTTGAGTAAGTTTGCATCTAACTTTGTCAGATATCATCGAATAACATCCATTGAAGCTTATTGAGGTCAACTGTCACTTTTTGTTGAATGAAAATTTTCAAAGTCTATCTTCTTAATTTGAAGTCGAATTTCAACATTTCTTATATATTTGAGTGAGTTTGCATCTAACTTTGTCAGATATCATCGAATAACATTTATTGAAGCTCATTGAGGTCAACTGTCACTTTGTGTTAATTGAAAATTTTCAAAGTCTATCTTCCTAATTTGAAGTCGAATTTCAACATTTCTTATATATTTGAGTAAGTTTGCATCTAACTTTGTCAGATATTATCGAATAACATCCATTGAAGCTCATTGAGGTCAACTATCACTTTGTGTTGAATGAAAATTTTCAAAGTCTATCTTCCTAAGTTGAAGTCGAATTTCAACATTTCTTATATATTTGAGTGAGTTTGCATCTAACTTTGTCAGATATCATCGAATAACATCCATTGAAGCTTATTGAGGTCAACTGTCACTTTTTGTTGAATGAAAATTTTCAAAGTCTATCTTCTTAATTTGAAGTCGAATTTCAACATTTCTTATATATTTGAGTGAGTTTGCATCTAACTTTGTCAGATATCATCGAATAACATCCATTGAAGCTCATTGAGGTCAACTGTCACTTTGTGTTAATTGAAAATTTTCAAAGTCTATCTTACTAATTTGGAGTCGAATTTCAACATTTCTTATATATTTGAGTGAGTTTGCATCTAACTTTGTCAGATATCATCGAATAACATCCATTGAAGCTCATTGAGGTCAACTGTCACTTTGTGTTGAATGAAAATTTTCAAAGTCTATCTTCCTAATTTGAAGTCGAATTTCAACATTTCTTATATATTTGAGTGAGTTTGCATCTAACTTTGTCAGATATCATCGAATAACATTTATTGAAGCTCATTGAGGTCAACTGTCACTTTGTGTTAATTGAAAATTTTCAAAGTCTATCTTCCTAATTTGAAGTCGAATTTCAACATTTCTTATATATTTGAGTAAGTTTGCATCTAACTTTGTCAGATATTATCGAATAACATCCATTGAAGCTCATTGAGGTCAACTATCACTTTGTGTTGAATGAAAATTTTCAAAGTCTATCTTCTTAATTTGAAGTCGAATTTCAACATTTCTTATATATTTGAGTGAGTTTGCATCTAACTTTGTCAGATATCATCGAATAACATCCATTGAAGCTCATTGAGGTCAACTGTCACTTTGTGTTAATTGAAAATTTTCAAAGTCTATCTTCCTAATTTGAAGTCGAATTTCAACATTTCTTATATATTTAAGTGAGTTTGCATCTAACTTTGTCAGATATTATCGAATAACATCCATTGAAGCTCATTGAGGTCAACTGTCACTTTGTGTTGAATGAAAATTTTCAAAGTCTATCTTCCTAATTTGAAGTCGAATTTCAACTTTTCTTATATATTTGAGTAAGTTTGCATCTAACTTTGTCAGATATTATCGAATAACATCCATTGAAGCTCATTGAGGTCAACTGTCACTTTGTGTTAATTGAAAATTTTCAAAGTCTATCTTCCTAATTTGAAGTCGAATTTCAACATTTCTTATATATTTAAGTGAGTTTGCATCTAACTTTGTCAGATATCATCGAATAACATCCATTGAAGCTCATTGAGGTCAACTTTCACTTTGTGTTGAATGAAAATTTTCAAAGTCTATCTTCCTAATTTGAAGTCGAATTTCAACATTTCTTATATATTTGAGTAAGTTTGCATCTAACTTTGTCAGATATCATCGAATAACATCCATTGAAGCTCATTGAGGTCAACTATCACTTTGTGTTAATTGAAAATTTTCAAAGTCTATCTTCCTAAGTTGAAGTCGAATTTCAACATTTCTTATATATTTGAGTGAGTTTGCATCTAACTTTGTCAGATATCATCGAATAACATCCATTGAAGCTTATTGAGGTCAACTGTCACTTTTTGTTGAATGAAAATTTTCAAAGTCTATCTTCTTAATTTGAAGTCGAATTTCAACATTTCATATATATTTGAGTGAGTTTGCATCTAACTTTGTCAGATATTATCGAATAACATCCATTGAAGCTCATTGAGGTCAACTATCACTTTGTGTTGAATGAAAATTTTCAAAGTCTATCTTCCTAAGTTGAAGTCGAATTTCAACATTTCTTATATATTTGAGTGAGTTTGCATCTAACTTTGTCAGATATCATCGAATAACATCCATTGAAGCTTATTGAGGTCAACTGTCACTTTTTGTTGAATGAAAATTTTCAAAGTCTATCTTCTTAATTTGAAGTCGAATTTCAACATTTCTTATATATTTGAGTGAGTTTGCATCTAACTTTGTCAGATATCATCGAATAACATCCATTGAAGCTCATTGAGGTCAACTGTCACTTTGTGTTAATTGAAAATTTTCAAAGTCTATCTTACTAATTTGGAGTCGAATTTCAACATTTCTTATATATTTGAGTGAGTTTGCATCTAACTTTGTCAGATATCATCGAATAACATCCATTGAAGCTCATTGAGGTCAACTGTCACTTTGTGTTGAATGAAAATTTTCAAAGTCTATCTTCCTAATTTGAAGTCGAATTTCAACATTTCTTATATATTTGAGTGAGTTTGCATCTAACTTTGTCAGATATCATCGAATAACATCCATTGAAGCTTATTGAGGTCAACTGTCACTTTGTGTTGAATGAAAATTTTCAAAGTCTATCTTCCTAAGTTGAAGTCGAATTTCAACATTTCTTATATATTTGAGTGAGTTTGCATCTAACTTTGTCAGATATCATCGAATAACATCCATTGAAGCTCATTGAGGTCAACTATCACTTTGTGTTGAATGAAAATTTTCAAAGTCTATCTTCCTAAGTTGAAGTCGAATTTCAACATTTCTTATATATTTGAGTGAGTTTGCATCTAACTTTGTCAGATATCATCGAATAACATCCATTGAAGCTTATTGAGGTCAACTGTCACTTTTTGTTGAATGAAAATTTTCAAAGTCTATCTTCCTAAGTTGAAGTCGAATTTCAACATTTCTTATATATTTGAGTGAGTTTACATCTAACTTTGTCAGATATCATCGAATAACATTTATTGAAGCTCATTGAGGTCAACTGTCACTTTGTGTTAATTGAAAATTTTCAAAGTCTATCTTCCTAATTTGAAGTCGAATTTCAACATTTCTTATATATTTGAGTAAGTTTGCATCTAACTTTGTCAGATATTATCGAATAACATCCATTGAAGCTCATTGAGGTCAACTATCACTTTGTGTTGAATGAAAATTTTCAAAGTCTATCTTCCTAAGTTGAAGTCGAATTTCAACATTTCTTATATATTTGAGTGAGTTTGCATCTAACTTTGTCAGATATCATCGAATAACATTTATTGAAGCTCATTGAGGTCAACTGTCACTTTTTGTTGAATGAAAATTTTCAAAGTCTATCTTCTTAATTTGAAGTCGAATTTCAACATTTCTTATATATTTGAGTGAGTTTGCATCTAACTTTGTCAGATATCATCGAATAACATCCATTGAAGCTCATTGAGGTCAACTATCACTTTGTGTTGAATGAAAATTTTCAAAGTCTATCTTCTTAATTTGAAGTCGAATTTCAACATTTCTTATATATTTGAGTGAGTTTGCATCTAACTTTGTCAGATATCATCGAATAACATCCATTGAAGCTCATTGAGGTCAACTGTCACTTTGTGTTGAATGAAAATTTTCAAAGTCTATCTTCCTAAGTTGAAGTCGAATTTCAACATTTCTTATATATTTGAGTGAGTTTGCATCTAACTTTGTCAGATATCATCGAATAACATCCATTGAAGCTTATTGAGGTCAACTGTCACTTTTTGTTGAATGAAAATTTTCAAAGTCTATCTTCTTAATTTGAAGTCGAATTTCAACATTTCTTATATATTTGAGTGAGTTTGCATCTAACTTTGTCAGATATCATCGAATAACATTTATTGAAGCTCATTGAGGTCAACTGTCACTTTGTGTTAATTGAAAATTTTCAAAGTCTATCTTCCTAATTTGAAGTCGAATTTCAACATTTCTTATATATTTGAGTAAGTTTGCATCTAACTTTGTCAGATATCATCGAATAACATCCATTGAAGCTTATTGAGGTCAACTGTCACTTTTTGTTGAATGAAAATTTTCAAAGTCTATCTTCTTAATTTGAAGTCGAATTTCAACATTTCTTATATATTTGAGTGAGTTTGCATCTAACTTTGTCAGATATCATCGAATAACATTTATTGAAGCTCATTGAGGTCAACTGTCACTTTGTGTTAATTGAAAATTTTCAAAGTCTATCTTCCTAATTTGAAGTCGAATTTCAACATTTCTTATATATTTGAGTAAGTTTGCATCTAACTTTGTCAGATATTATCGAATAACATCCATTGAAGCTCATTGAGGTCAACTATCACTTTGTGTTGAATGAAAATTTTCAAAGTCTATCTTCCTAAGTTGAAGTCGAATTTCAACATTTCTTATATATTTGAGTGAGTTTGCATCTAACTTTGTCAGATATCATCGAATAACATCCATTGAAGCTTATTGAGGTCAACTGTCACTTTTTGTTGAATGAAAATTTTCAAAGTCTATCTTCTTAATTTGAAGTCGAATTTCAACATTTCTTATATATTTGAGTGAGTTTGCATCTAACTTTGTCAGATATCATCGAATAACATCCATTGAAGCTCATTGAGGTCAACTGTCACTTTGTGTTAATTGAAAATTTTCAAAGTCTATCTTACTAATTTGGAGTCGAATTTCAACATTTCTTATATATTTGAGTGAGTTTGCATCTAACTTTGTCAGATATCATCGAATAACATCCATTGAAGCTCATTGAGGTCAACTGTCACTTTGTGTTGAATGAAAATTTTCAAAGTCTATCTTCCTAATTTGAAGTCGAATTTCAACATTTCTTATATATTTGAGTGAGTTTGCATCTAACTTTGTCAGATATCATCGAATAACATTTATTGAAGCTCATTGAGGTCAACTGTCACTTTGTGTTAATTGAAAATTTTCAAAGTCTATCTTCCTAATTTGAAGTCGAATTTCAACATTTCTTATATATTTGAGTAAGTTTGCATCTAACTTTGTCAGATATTATCGAATAACATCCATTGAAGCTCATTGAGGTCAACTATCACTTTGTGTTGAATGAAAATTTTCAAAGTCTATCTTCTTAATTTGAAGTCGAATTTCAACATTTCTTATATATTTGAGTGAGTTTGCATCTAACTTTGTCAGATATCATCGAATAACATCCATTGAAGCTCATTGAGGTCAACTGTCACTTTGTGTTAATTGAAAATTTTCAAAGTCTATCTTCCTAATTTGAAGTCGAATTTCAACATTTCTTATATATTTAAGTGAGTTTGCATCTAACTTTGTCAGATATTATCGAATAACATCCATTGAAGCTCATTGAGGTCAACTGTCACTTTGTGTTGAATGAAAATTTTCAAAGTCTATCTTCCTAATTTGAAGTCGAATTTCAACTTTTCTTATATATTTGAGTAAGTTTGCATCTAACTTTGTCAGATATTATCGAATAACATCCATTGAAGCTCATTGAGGTCAACTGTCACTTTGTGTTAATTGAAAATTTTCAAAGTCTATCTTCCTAATTTGAAGTCGAATTTCAACATTTCTTATATATTTAAGTGAGTTTGCATCTAACTTTGTCAGATATCATCGAATAACATCCATTGAAGCTCATTGATGTCAACTTTCACTTTGTGTTGAATGAAAATTTTCAAAGTCTATCTTCCTAATTTGAAGTCGAATTTCAACATTTCTTATATATTTGAGTAAGTTTGCATCTAACTTTGTCAGATATCATCGAATAACATCCATTGAAGCTCATTGAGGTCAACTATCACTTTGTGTTAATTGAAAATTTTCAAAGTCTATCTTCCTAAGTTGAAGTCGAATTTCAACATTTCTTATATATTTGAGTGAGTTTGCATCTAACTTTGTCAGATATCATCGAATAACATCCATTGAAGCTTATTGAGGTCAACTGTCACTTTTTGTTGAATGAAAATTTTCAAAGTCTATCTTCTTAATTTGAAGTCGAATTTCAACATTTCATATATATTTGAGTGAGTTTGCATCTAACTTTGTCAGATATTATCGAATAACATCCATTGAAGCTCATTGAGGTCAACTATCACTTTGTGTTGAATGAAAATTTTCAAAGTCTATCTTCCTAAGTTGAAGTCGAATTTCAACATTTCTTATATATTTGAGTGAGTTTGCATCTAACTTTGTCAGATATCATCGAATAACATCCATTGAAGCTTATTGAGGTCAACTGTCACTTTTTGTTGAATGAAAATTTTCAAAGTCTATCTTCTTAATTTGAAGTCGAATTTCAACATTTCTTATATATTTGAGTGAGTTTGCATCTAACTTTGTCAGATATCATCGAATAACATCCATTGAAGCTCATTGAGGTCAACTGTCACTTTGTGTTAATTGAAAATTTTCAAAGTCTATCTTACTAATTTGGAGTCGAATTTCAACATTTCTTATATATTTGAGTGAGTTTGCATCTAACTTTGTCAGATATCATCGAATAACATCCATTGAAGCTCATTGAGGTCAACTGTCACTTTGTGTTGAATGAAAATTTTCAAAGTCTATCTTCCTAATTTGAAGTCGAATTTCAACATTTCTTATATATTTGAGTGAGTTTGCATCTAACTTTGTCAGATATCATCGAATAACATCCATTGAAGCTCATTGAGGTCAACTATCACTTTGTGTTGAATGAAAATTTTCAAAGTCTATCTTCCTAAGTTGAAGTCGAATTTCAACATTTCTTATATATTTGAGTGAGTTTGCATCTAACTTTGTCAGATATCATCGAATAACATCCATTGAAGCTCATTGAGGTCAACTATCACTTTGTGTTGAATGAAAATTTTCAAAGTCTATCTTCCTAAGTTGAAGTCGAATTTCAACATTTCTTATATATTTGAGTGAGTTTGCATCTAACTTTGTCAGATATCATCGAATAACATCCATTGAAGCTTATTGAGGTCAACTGTCACTTTTTGTTGAATGAAAATTTTCAAAGTCTATCTTCCTAAGTTGAAGTCGAATTTCAACATTTCTTATATATTTGAGTGAGTTTACATCTAACTTTGTCAGATATCATCGAATAACATTTATTGAAGCTCATTGAGGTCAACTGTCACTTTGTGTTAATTGAAAATTTTCAAAGTCTATCTTCCTAATTTGAAGTCGAATTTCAACATTTCTTATATATTTGAGTAAGTTTGCATCTAACTTTGTCAGATATTATCGAATAACATCCATTGAAGCTCATTGAGGTCAACTATCACTTTGTGTTGAATGAAAATTTTCAAAGTCTATCTTCCTAAGTTGAAGTCGAATTTCAACATTTCTTATATATTTGAGTGAACTTGCATCTAACTTTGTCAGATATCATCGAATAACATCCATTGAAGCTTATTGAGGTCAACTGTCACTTTTTGTTGAATGAAAATTTTCAAAGTCTATCTTCTTAATTTGAAGTCGAATTTCAACATTTCTTATATATTTGAGTGAGTTTGCATTTAACTTTGTCAGATATCATCGAATAACATCCATTGAAGCTCATTGAGGTCAACTGTCACTTTGTGTTAATTGAAAATTTTCAAAGTCTATCTTACTAATTTGAAGTCGAATTTCAACATTTCTTATATATTTAAGTGAGTTTGCATCTAACTTTGTCAGATATCATCGAATAACATCCATTGAAGCTCATTGAGGTCAACTGTCACTTTGTGTTGAATGAAAATTTTCAAAGTCTATCTTCCTAATTTGAAGTCGAATTTCAACATTTCTTATATATTTGAGTAAGTTTGCATCTAACTTTGTCAGATATTATCGAATAACATCCATTGAAGCTCATTGAGGTCAACTGTCACTTTGTGTTAATTGAAAATTCTCAAAGTCTATCTTCCTAATTTGAAGTCGAATTTCAACATTTCTTATATATTTAAGTGAGTTTGCATCTAACTTTGTCAGATATCATCGAATAACATCCATTGAAGCTCATTGAGGTCAACTGTCACTTTGTGTTGAATGAAAATTTTCAAAGTCTATCTTCCTAATTTGAAGTCGAATTTCAACATTTCTTATATATTTGAGTAAGTTTGCATCTAACTTTGTCAGATATTATCGAATAACATCCATTGAAGCTCATTGAGGTCAACTATCACTTTGTGTTGAATGAAAATTTTCAAAGTCTATCTTCCTAATTTGAAGTCGAATTTCAACATTTCTTATATATTTGAGTAAGTTTGCATCTAACTTTGTCAGATATTATCGAATAACATCCATTGAAGCTCATTGAGGTCAACTGTCACTTTGTGTTAATTGAAAATTTTCAAAGTCTATCTTCCTAATTTGAAGTCGAATTTCAACATTTCTTATATATTTAAGTGAGTTTGCATCTAACTTTGTCAGATATCATCGAATAACATCCATTGAAGCTTATTGAGGTCAACTGTCACTTTTTGTTGAATGAAAATTTTCAAAGTCTATCTTCTTAATTTGAAGTCGAATTTCAACATTTCTTATATATTTGAGTGAGTTTGCATCTAACTTTGTCAGATATCATCGAATAACATCCATTGAAGCTTATTGAGGTCAACTGTCACTTTTTGTTGAATGAAAATTTTCAAAGTCTATCTTCCTAAGTTGAAGTCGAATTTCAACATTTCTTATATATTTAAGTGAGTTTGCATCTAACTTTGTCAGATATCATCGAATAACATCCATTGAAGCTCATTGAGGTCAACTGTCACTTTGTGTTGAATGAAAATTTTCAAAGTCTATCTTCCTAATTTGAAGTCGAATTTCAACATTTCTTATATATTTGAGTAAGTTTGCATCTAACTTTGTCAGATATCATCGAATAACATCCATTGAAGCTCATTGAGGTCAACTGTCACTTTGTGTTGAATGAAAATTTTCAAAGTCTATCTTCCTAATTTGAAGTCGAATTTCAACATTTCTTATATATTTGAGTAAGTTTGCATCTAACTTTGTCAGATATCATCGAATAACATCCATTGAAGCTCATTGAGGTCAACTATCACTTTGTGTTAATTGAAAATTTTCAAAGTCTATCTTCCTAAGTTGAAGTCGAATTTCAACATTTCTTATATATTTGAGTGAGTTTGCATCTAACTTTGTCAGATATCATCGAATAACATCCATTGAAGCTTATTGAGGTCAACTGTCACTTTTTGTAGAATGAAAATTTTAAAAGTCTATCTTCTTAATTTGAAGTCGAATTTCAACATTTCTTATATATTTGAGTGAGTTTGCATCTAACTTTGTCAGATATTATCGAATAACATCCATTGAAGCTCATTGAGGTCAACTATCACTTTGTGTTGAATGAAAATTTTCAAAGTCTATCTTCCTAAGTTGAAGTCGAATTTCAACATTTCTTATATATTTGAGTGAGTTTGCATCTAACTTTGTCAGATATCATCGAATAACATCCATTGAAGCTTATTGAGGTCAACTGTCACTTTTTGTTGAATGAAAATTTTCAAAGTCTATCTTCTTAATTTGAAGTCGAATTTCAACATTTCTTATATATTTGAGTGAGTTTGCATCTAACTTTGTCAGATATCATCGAATAACATTTATTGAAGCTCATTGAGGTCAACTGTCACTTTGTGTTAATTGAAAATTTTCAAAGTCTATCTTCCTAATTTGAAGTCGAATTTCAACATTTCTTATATATTTGAGTAAGTTTGCATCTAACTTTGTCAGATATCATCGAATAACATCCATTGAAGCTCATTGAGGTCAACTATCACTTTGTGTTGAATGAAAATTTTCAAAGTCTATATTCCTAAGTTGAAGTCGAATTTCAACATTTCTTATATATTTGAGTGAGTTTGCATCTAACTTTGTCAGATATCATCGAATAACATCCATTGAAGCTTATTGAGGTCAACTGTCACTTTTTGTTGAATGAAAATTTTCAAAGTCTATCTTCCTAAGTTGAAGTCGAATTTCAACATTTCTTATATATTTAAGTGAGTTTGCATCTAACTTTGTCAGATATCATCGAATAACATCCATTGAAGCTCATTGAGGTCAACTGTCACTTTGTGTTGAATGAAAATTTTCAAAGTCTATCTTCCTAATTTGAAGTCGAATTTCAACATTTCTTATATATTTGAGTAAGTTTGCATCTAACTTTGTCAGATATCATCGAATAACATCCATTGAAGCTCATTGAGGTCAACTGTCACTTTGTGTTGAATGAAAATTTTCAAAGTCTATCTTCCTAATTTGAAGTCGAATTTCAACATTTCTTATATATTTGAGTAAGTTTGCATCTAACTTTGTCAGATATCATCGAATAACATCCATTGAAGCTCATTGAGGTCAACTATCACTTTGTGTTAATTGAAAATTTTCAAAGTCTATCTTCCTAAGTTGAAGTCGAATTTCAACATTTCTTATATATTTGAGTGAGTTTGCATCTAACTTTGTCAGATATCATCGAATAACATCCATTGAAGCTTATTGAGGTCAACTGTCACTTTTTGTAGAATGAAAATTTTAAAAGTCTATCTTCTTAATTTGAAGTCGAATTTCAACATTTCTTATATATTTGAGTGAGTTTGCATCTAACTTTGTCAGATATTATCGAATAACATCCATTGAAGCTCATTGAGGTCAACTATCACTTTGTGTTGAATGAAAATTTTCAAAGTCTATCTTCCTAAGTTGAAGTCGAATTTCAACATTTCTTATATATTTGAGTGAGTTTGCATCTAACTTTGTCAGATATCATCGAATAACATCCATTGAAGCTTATTGAGGTCAACTGTCACTTTTTGTTGAATGAAAATTTTCAAAGTCTATCTTCTTAATTTGAAGTCGAATTTCAACATTTCTTATATATTTGAGTGAGTTTGCATCTAACTTTGTCAGATATCATCGAATAACATTTATTGAAGCTCATTGAGGTCAACTGTCACTTTGTGTTAATTGAAAATTTTCAAAGTCTATCTTCCTAATTTGAAGTCGAATTTCAACATTTCTTATATATTTGAGTAAGTTTGCATCTAACTTTGTCAGATATCATCGAATAACATCCATTGAAGCTCATTGAGGTCAACTGTCACTTTGTGTTGAATGAAAATTTTCAAAGTCTATCTTCCTAATTTGAAGTCGAATTTCAACATTTCTTATATATTTGAGTAAGTTTACATCTAACTTTGTCAGATATCATCGAATAACATCCATTGAAGCTCATTGAGGTCAACTATCACTTTGTGTTAATTGAAAATTTTCAAAGTCTATCTTCCTAAGTTGAAGTCGAATTTCAACATTTCTTATATATTTGAGTGAGTTTGCATCTAACTTTGTCAGATATCATCGAATAACATCCATTGAAGCTTATTGAGGTCAACTGTCACTTTTTGTTGAATGAAAATTTTCAAAGTCTATCTTCTTAATTTGAAGTCGAATTTCAACATTTCTTATATATTTGAGTGAGTTTGCATCTAACTTTGTCAGATATCATCGAATAACATCCATTGAAGCTCATTGAGGTCAACTGTCACTTTGTGTTGAATGAAAATTTTCAAAGTCTATCTTCCTAAGTTGAAGTCGAATTTCAACATTTCTTATATATTTGAGTGAGTTTGCATCTAACTTTGTCAGATATCATCGAATAACATCCATTGAAGCTCATTGAGGTCAACTGTCACTTTGTGTTGAATGAAAATTTTCAAAGTCTATCTTCCTAATTTGAAGTCGAATTTCAACATTTCTTATATATTTGAGTGAGTTTGCATCTAACTTTGTCAGATATCATCGAATAACATCCATTGAGGCTCATTGAGGTCAACTATCACTTTGTGTTGAATGAAAATTTTCAAAGTCTATCTTCCTAATTTGAAGTCGAATTTCAACATTTCTTATATATTTGAGTGAGTTTGCATCTAACTTTGTCAGATATCATCGAATAACATTTATTGAAGCTCATTGAGGTCAACTGTCACTTTGTGTTAATTGAAAATTTTCAAAGTCTATCTTCCTAATTTGAAGTCGAATTTCAACATTTCTTATATATTTGAGTAAGTTTGCATCTAACTTTGTCAGATATTATCGAATAACGTCCATTGAAGCTCATTGAGGTCAACTATCACTTTGTGTTGAATGAAAATTTTCAAAGTCTATCTTCCTAAGTTGAAGTCGAATTTCAACATTTCTTATATATTTGAGTGAGTTTGCATCTAACTTTGTCAGATATCATCGAATAACATCCATTGAAGCTTATTGAGGTCAACTGTCACTTTTTGTTGAATGAAAATTTTCAAAGTCTATCTTCTTAATTTGAAGTCGAATTTCAACATTTCTTATATATTTGAGTGAGTTTGCATCTAACTTTGTCAGATATCATCGAATAACATCCATTGAAGCTCATTGAGGTCAACTGTCACTTTGTGTTAATTGAAAATTTTCAAAGTCTATCTTCCTAATTTGAAGTCGAATTTCAACATTTCTTATATATTTAAGTGAGTTTGCATCTAACTTTGTCAGATATCATCGAATAACATCCATTGAAGCTCATTGAGGTCAACTGTCACTTTGTGTTGAATGAAAATTTTCAAAGTCTATCTTCCTAATTTGAAGTCGAATTTCAACATTTCTTATATATTTGAGTAAGTTTGCATCTAACTTTGTCAGATATTATCGAATAACATCCATTGAAGCTCATTGAGGTCAACTGTCACTTTGTGTTAATTGAAAATTTTCAAAGTCTATCTTCCTAATTTGAAGTCGAATTTCAACATTTCTTATATATTTAAGTGAGTTTGCATCTAACTTTGTCAGATATCATCGAATAACATCCATTGAAGCTCATTGAGGTCAACTGTCACTTTGTGTTGAATGAAAATTTTCAAAGTCCATCTTCCTAATTTGAAGTCGAATTTCAACATTTCTTATATATTTGAGTAAGTTTGCATCTAACTTTGTCAGATATCATCGAATAACATCCATTGAAGCTCATTGAGGTCAACTATCACTTTGTGTTGATTGAAAATTTTCAAAGTCTATCTTCCTAAGTTGAAGTCGAATTTCAACATTTCTTATATATTTGAGTGAGTTTGCATCTAACTTTGTCAGATATCATCGAATAACATCCATTGAAGCTTATTGAGGTCAACTGTCACTTTTTGTTGAATGAAAATTTTCAAAGTCTATCTTCTTAATTTGAAGTCGAATTTCAACATTTCTTATATATTTGAGTGAGTTTGCATCTAACTTTGTCAGATATCATCGAATAACATCCATTGAAGCTCATTGAGGTCAACTGTCACTTTGTGTTAATTGAAAATTTTCAAAGTCTATCTTCCTAATTTGAAGTCGAATTTCAACATTTCTTATATATTTGAGTAAGTTTGCATCTAACTTTGTCAGATATTATCGAATAACATCCATTGAAGCTCATTGAGGTCAACTGTCACTTTGTGTTAATTGAAAATTTTCAAAGTCTATCTTCCTAAGTTGAAGTCGAATTTCAACATTTCTTATATATTTGAGTGAGTTTACATCTAACTTTGTCAGATATCATCGAATAACATTTATTGAAGCTCATTGAGGTCAACTGTCACTTTGTGTTAATTGAAAATTTTCAAAGTCTATCTTCCTAAGTTGAAGTCGAATTTCAACATTTCTTATATATTTGAGTGAGTTTACATCTAACTTTGTCAGATATCATCGAATAACATCCATTGAAGCTCATTGAGGTCAACTGTCACTTTGTGTTAATTGAAAATTTTCAAAGTCTATCTTCCTAATTTGAAGTCGAATTTCAACATTTCTTATATATTTGAGTAAGTTTGCATCTAACTTTGTCAGATATTATCGAATAACATCCATTGAAGCTCATTGAGGTCAACTGTCACTTTGTGTTAATTGAAAATTTTCAAAGTCTATCTTCCTAAGTTGAAGTCGAATTTCAACATTTCTTATATATTTGAGTGAGTTTACATCTAACTTTGTCAGATATCATCGAATAACATCCATTGAAGCTCATTGAGGTCAACTGTCACTTTGTGTTAATTGAAAATTTTCAAAGTCTATCTTCCTAAGTTGAAGTCGAATTTCAACATTTCTTATATATTTGAGTGAGTTTACATCTAACTTTGTCAGATATCATCGAATAACATTTATTGAAGCTCATTGAGGTCAACTGTCACTTTGTGTTAATTGAAAATTTTCAAAGTCTATCTTCCTAATTTGAAGTCGAATTTCAACATTTCTTATATATTTGAGTAAGTTTGCATCTAACTTTGTCAGATATTATCGAATAACATCCATTGAAGCTCATTGAGGTCAACTATCACTTTGTGTTGAATGAAAATTTTCAAAGTCTATCTTCCTAAGTTGAAGTCGAATTTCAACATTTCTTATATATTTGAGTGAACTTGCATCTAACTTTGTCAGATATCATCGAATAACATCCATTGAAGCTTATTGAGGTCAACTGTCACTTTTTGTTGAATGAAAATTTTCAAAGTCTATCTTCTTAATTTGAAGTCGAATTTCAACATTTCTTATATATTTGAGTGAGTTTGCATTTAACTTTGTCAGATATCATCGAATAACATCCATTGAAGCTCATTGAGGTCAACTGTCACTTTGTGTTAATTGAAAATTTTCAAAGTCTATCTTACTAATTTGAAGTCGAATTTCAACATTTCTTATATATTTAAGTGAGTTTGCATCTAACTTTGTCAGATATCATCGAATAACATCCATTGAAGCTCATTGAGGTCAACTGTCACTTTGTGTTGAATGAAAATTTTCAAAGTCTATCTTCCTAATTTGAAGTCGAATTTCAACATTTCTTATATATTTGAGTAAGTTTGCATCTAACTTTGTCAGATATTATCGAATAACATCCATTGAAGCTCATTGAGGTCAACTGTCACTTTGTGTTAATTGAAAATTCTCAAAGTCTATCTTCCTAATTTGAAGTCGAATTTCAACATTTCTTATATATTTAAGTGAGTTTGCATCTAACTTTGTCAGATATCATCGAATAACATCCATTGAAGCTCATTGAGGTCAACTGTCACTTTGTGTTGAATGAAAATTTTCAAAGTCTATCTTCCTAATTTGAAGTCGAATTTCAACATTTCTTATATATTTGAGTAAGTTTGCATCTAACTTTGTCAGATATTATCGAATAACATCCATTGAAGCTCATTGAGGTCAACTATCACTTTGTGTTGAATGAAAATTTTCAAAGTCTATCTTCCTAATTTGAAGTCGAATTTCAACATTTCTTATATATTTGAGTAAGTTTGCATCTAACTTTGTCAGATATTATCGAATAACATCCATTGAAGCTCATTGAGGTCAACTGTCACTTTGTGTTAATTGAAAATTTTCAAAGTCTATCTTCCTAATTTGAAGTCGAATTTCAACATTTCTTATATATTTAAGTGAGTTTGCATCTAACTTTGTCAGATATCATCGAATAACATCCATTGAAGCTTATTGAGGTCAACTGTCACTTTTTGTTGAATGAAAATTTTCAAAGTCTATCTTCTTAATTTGAAGTCGAATTTCAACATTTCTTATATATTTGAGTGAGTTTGCATCTAACTTTGTCAGATATCATCGAATAACATCCATTGAAGCTCATTGAGGTCAACTATCACTTTGTGTTGAATGAAAATTTTCAAAGTCTATATTCCTAAGTTGAAGTCGAATTTCAACATTTCTTATATATTTGAGTGAGTTTGCATCTAACTTTGTCAGATATCATCGAATAACATCCATTGAAGCTTATTGAGGTCAACTGTCACTTTTTGTTGAATGAAAATTTTCAAAGTCTATCTTCCTAAGTTGAAGTCGAATTTCAACATTTCTTATATATTTAAGTGAGTTTGCATCTAACTTTGTCAGATATCATCGAATAACATCCATTGAAGCTCATTGAGGTCAACTGTCACTTTGTGTTGAATGAAAATTTTCAAAGTCTATCTTCCTAATTTGAAGTCGAATTTCAACATTTCTTATATATTTGAGTAAGTTTGCATCTAACTTTGTCAGATATCATCGAATAACATCCATTGAAGCTCATTGAGGTCAACTGTCACTTTGTGTTGAATGAAAATTTTCAAAGTCTATCTTCCTAATTTGAAGTCGAATTTCAACATTTCTTATATATTTGAGTAAGTTTGCATCTAACTTTGTCAGATATCATCGAATAACATCCATTGAAGCTCATTGAGGTCAACTATCACTTTGTGTTAATTGAAAATTTTCAAAGTCTATCTTCCTAAGTTGAAGTCGAATTTCAACATTTCTTATATATTTGAGTGAGTTTGCATCTAACTTTGTCAGATATCATCGAATAACATCCATTGAAGCTTATTGAGGTCAACTGTCACTTTTTGTAGAATGAAAATTTTAAAAGTCTATCTTCTTAATTTGAAGTCGAATTTCAACATTTCTTATATATTTGAGTGAGTTTGCATCTAACTTTGTCAGATATTATCGAATAACATCCATTGAAGCTCATTGAGGTCAACTATCACTTTGTGTTGAATGAAAATTTTCAAAGTCTATCTTCCTAAGTTGAAGTCGAATTTCAACATTTCTTATATATTTGAGTGAGTTTGCATCTAACTTTGTCAGATATCATCGAATAACATCCATTGAAGCTTATTGAGGTCAACTGTCACTTTTTGTTGAATGAAAATTTTCAAAGTCTATCTTCTTAATTTGAAGTCGAATTTCAACATTTCTTATATATTTGAGTGAGTTTGCATCTAACTTTGTCAGATATCATCGAATAACATTTATTGAAGCTCATTGAGGTCAACTGTCACTTTGTGTTAATTGAAAATTTTCAAAGTCTATCTTCCTAATTTGAAGTCGAATTTCAACATTTCTTATATATTTGAGTAAGTTTGCATCTAACTTTGTCAGATATCATCGAATAACATCCATTGAAGCTCATTGAGGTCAACTGTCACTTTGTGTTGAATGAAAATTTTCAAAGTCTATCTTCCTAATTTGAAGTCGAATTTCAACATTTCTTATATATTTGAGTAAGTTTACATCTAACTTTGTCAGATATCATCGAATAACATCCATTGAAGCTCATTGAGGTCAACTATCACTTTGTGTTAATTGAAAATTTTCAAAGTCTATCTTCCTAAGTTGAAGTCGAATTTCAACATTTCTTATATATTTGAGTGAGTTTGCATCTAACTTTGTCAGATATCATCGAATAACATCCATTGAAGCTTATTGAGGTCAACTGTCACTTTTTGTTGAATGAAAATTTTCAAAGTCTATCTTCTTAATTTGAAGTCGAATTTCAACATTTCTTATATATTTGAGTGAGTTTGCATCTAACTTTGTCAGATATCATCGAATAACATCCATTGAAGCTCATTGAGGTCAACTGTCACTTTGTGTTGAATGAAAATTTTCAAAGTCTATCTTCCTAAGTTGAAGTCGAATTTCAACATTTCTTATATATTTGAGTGAGTTTGCATCTAACTTTGTCAGATATCATCGAATAACATCCATTGAAGCTCATTGAGGTCAACTGTCACTTTGTGTTGAATGAAAATTTTCAAAGTCTATCTTCCTAATTTGAAGTCGAATTTCAACATTTCTTATATATTTGAGTGAGTTTGCATCTAACTTTGTCAGATATCATCGAATAACATCCATTGAGGCTCATTGAGGTCAACTATCACTTTGTGTTGAATGAAAATTTTCAAAGTCTATCTTCCTAATTTGAAGTCGAATTTCAACATTTCTTATATATTTGAGTGAGTTTGCATCTAACTTTGTCAGATATCATCGAATAACATTTATTGAAGCTCATTGAGGTCAACTGTCACTTTGTGTTAATTGAAAATTTTCAAAGTCTATCTTCATAATTTGAAGTCGAATTTCAACATTTCTTATATATTTGAGTAAGTTTGCATCTAACTTTGTCAGATATTATCGAATAACGTCCATTGAAGCTCATTGAGGTCAACTATCACTTTGTGTTGAATGAAAATTTTCAAAGTCTATCTTCCTAAGTTGAAGTCGAATTTCAACATTTCTTATATATTTGAGTGAGTTTGCATCTAACTTTGTCAGATATCATCGAATAACATCCATTGAAGCTTATTGAGGTCAACTGTCACTTTTTGTTGAATGAAAATTTTCAAAGTCTATCTTCTTAATTTGAAGTCGAATTTCAACATTTCTTATATATTTGAGTGAGTTTGCATCTAACTTTGTCAGATATCATCGAATAACATCCATTGAAGCTCATTGAGGTCAACTGTCACTTTGTGTTAATTGAAAATTTTCAAAGTCTATCTTCCTAATTTGAAGTCGAATTTCAACATTTCTTATATATTTAAGTGAGTTTGCATCTAACTTTGTCAGATATCATCGAATAACATCCATTGAAGCTCATTGAGGTCAACTGTCACTTTGTGTTGAATGAAAATTTTCAAAGTCTATCTTCCTAATTTGAAGTCGAATTTCAACATTTCTTATATATTTGAGTAAGTTTGCATCTAACTTTGTCAGATATTATCGAATAACATCCATTGAAGCTCATTGAGGTCAACTGTCACTTTGTGTTAATTGAAAATTTTCAAAGTCTATCTTCCTAATTTGAAGTCGAATTTCAACATTTCTTATATATTTAAGTGAGTTTGCATCTAACTTTGTCAGATATCATCGAATAACATCCATTGAAGCTCATTGAGGTCAACTGTCACTTTGTGTTGAATGAAAATTTTCAAAGTCCATCTTCCTAATTTGAAGTCGAATTTCAACATTTCTTATATATTTGAGTAAGTTTGCATCTAACTTTGTCAGATATCATCGAATAACATCCATTGAAGCTCATTGAGGTCAACTATCACTTTGTGTTGATTGAAAATTTTCAAAGTCTATCTTCCTAAGTTGAAGTCGAATTTCAACATTTCTTATATATTTGAGTGAGTTTGCATCTAACTTTGTCAGATATCATCGAATAACATCCATTGAAGCTTATTGAGGTCAACTGTCACTTTTTGTTGAATGAAAATTTTCAAAGTCTATCTTCTTAATTTGAAGTCGAATTTCAACATTTCTTATATATTTGAGTGAGTTTGCATCTAACTTTGTCAGATATCATCGAATAACATCCATTGAAGCTCATTGAGGTCAACTGTCACTTTGTGTTAATTGAAAATTTTCAAAGTCTATCTTCCTAATTTGAAGTCGAATTTCAACATTTCTTATATATTTAAGTGAGTTTGCATCTAACTTTGTCAGATATCATCGAATAACATCCATTGAAGCTCATTGAGGTCAACTGTCACTTTGTGTTGAATGAAAATTTTCAAAGTCTATCTTCCTAAGTTGAAGTCGAATTTCAACATTTCTTATATATTTGAGTGAGTTTGCATCTAACTTTGTCAGATATCATCGAATAACATTTATTGAAGCTCATTGAGGTCAACTGTCACTTTGTGTTAATTGAAAATTTTCAAAGTCTATCTTCCTAATTTGAAGTCGAATTTCAACATTTCTTATATATTTGAGTAAGTTTGCATCTAATTTTGTCAGATATTATCGAATAACATCCATTGAAGCTCATTGAGGTCAACTATCACTTTGTGTTGAATGAAAATTTTCAAAGTCTATCTTCCTAAGTTGAAGTCGAATTTCAACATTTCTTATATATTTGAGTGAGTTTGCATCTAACTTTGTCAGATATCATCGAATAACATCCATTGAAGCTTATTGAGGTCAACTGTCACTTTTTGTTGAATGAAAATTTTCAAAGTCTATCTTCTTAATTTGAAGTCGAATTTCAACATTTCTTATATATTTGAGTGAGTTTGCATCTAACTTTGTCAGATATCATCGAATAACATCCATTGAAGCTCATTGAGGTCAACTGTCACTTTGTGTTAATTGAAAATTTTCAAAGTCTATCTTCCTAATTTGAAGTCGAATTTCAACATTTCTTATATATTTAAGTGAGTTTGCATCTAACTTTGTCAGATATCATCGAATAACATCCATTGAAGCTCATTGAGGTCAACTGTCACTTTGTGTTGAATGAAAATTTTCAAAGTCTATCTTCCTAATTTGAAGTCGAATTTCAACATTTCTTATATATTTGAGTAAGTTTGCATCTAACTTTGTCAGATATTATCGAATAACATCCATTGAAGCTCATTGAGGTCAACTGTCACTTTGTGTTAATTGAAAATTTTCAAAGTCTATCTTCCTAATTTGAAGTCGAATTTCAACATTTCTTATATATTTAAGTGAGTTTGCATCTAACTTTGTCAGATATCATCGAATAACATCCATTGAAGCTCATTGAGGTCAACTGTCACTTTGTGTTGAATGAAAATTTTCAAAGTCTATCTTCTTAATTTGAAGTCGAATTTCAACATTTCTTATATATTTGAGTGAGTTTGCATCTAACTTTGTCAGATATCATCGAATAACATCCATTGAAGCTCATTGAGGTCAACTGTCACTTTGTGTTAATTGAAAATTTTCAAAGTCTATCTTCCTAATTTGAAGTCGAATTTCAACATTTCTTATATATTTAAGTGAGTTTGCATCTAACTTTGTCAGATATCATCGAATAACATCCATTGAAGCTCATTGAGGTCAACTGTCACTTTGTGTTGAATGAAAATTTTCAAAGTCTATCTTCCTAAGTTGAAGTCGAATTTCAACATTTCTTATATATTTGAGTGAGTTTGCATCTAACTTTGTCAGATATCATCGAATAACATCCATTGAAGCTTATTGAGGTCAACTGTCACTTTTTGTTGAATGAAAATTTTCAAAGTCTATCTTCTTAATTTGAAGTCGAATTTCAACATTTCTTATATATTTGAGTGAGTTTGCATCTAACTTTGTCAGATATCATCGAATAACATCCATTGAAGCTCATTGAGGTCAACTGTCACTTTTTGTTGAATGAAAATTTTCAAAGTCTATCTTCTTAATTTGAAGTCGAATTTCAACATTTCTTATATATTTGAGTGAGTTTGCATCTAACTTTGTCAGATATCATCGAATAACATTTATTGAAGCTCATTGAGGTCAACTGTCACTTTGTGTTAATTGAAAATTTTCAAAGTCTATCTTCCTAATTTGAAGTCGAATTTCAACATTTCTTATATATTTGAGTAAGTTTGCATCTAATTTTGTCAGATATTATCGAATAACATCCATTGAAGCTCATTGAGGTCAACTATCACTTTGTGTTGAATGAAAATTTTCAAAGTCTATCTTCCTAAGTTGAAGTCGAATTTCAACATTTCTTATATATTTGAGTGAGTTTGCATCTAACTTTGTCAGATATCATCGAATAACATCCATTGAAGCTTATTGAGGTCAACTGTCACTTTTTGTTGAATGAAAATTTTCAAAGTCTATCTTCTTAATTTGAAGTCGAATTTCAACATTTCTTATATATTTGAGTGAGTTTGCATCTAACTTTGTCAGATATCATCGAATAACATCCATTGAAGCTCATTGAGGTCAACTGTCACTTTGTGTTAATTGAAAATTTTCAAAGTCTATCTTCCTAATTTGAAGTCGAATTTCAACATTTCTTATATATTTAAGTGAGTTTGCATCTAACTTTGTCAGATATCATCGAATAACATCCATTGAAGCTCATTGAGGTCAACTGTCACTTTGTGTTGAATGAAAATTTTCAAAGTCTATCTTCCTAAGTTGAAGTCGAATTTCAACATTTCTTATATATTTGAGTGAGTTTGCATCTAACTTTGTCAGATATCATCGAATAACATCCATTGAAGCTTATTGAGGTCAACTGTCACTTTTTGTTGAATGAAAATTTTCAAAGTCTATCTTCTTAATTTGAAGTCGAATTTCAACATTTCTTATATATTTGAGTGAGTTTGCATCTAACTTTGTCAGATATCATCGAATAACATCCATTGAAGCTCATTGAGGTCAACTGTCACTTTGTGTTAATTGAAAATTTTCAAAGTCTATCTTCCTAATTTGAAGTCGAATTTCAACATTTCTTATATATTTAAGTGAGTTTGCATCTAACTTTGTCAGATATCATCGAATAACATCCATTGAAGCTCATTGAGGTCAACTGTCACTTTGTGTTGAATGAAAATTTTCAAAGTCTATCTTCCTAATTTGAAGTCGAATTTCAACATTTCTTATATATTTGAGTAAGTTTGCATCTAACTTTGTCAGATATTATCGAATAACATCCATTGAAGCTCATTGAGGTCAACTGTCACTTTGTGTTAATTGAAAATTTTCAAAGTCTATCTTCCTAATTTGAAGTCGAATTTCAACATTTCTTATATATTTAAGTGAGTTTGCATCTAACTTTGTCAGATATCATCGAATAACATCCATTGAAGCTCATTGAGGTCAACTGTCACTTTGTGTTAATTGAAAATTTTCAAAGTCTATCTTCCTAATTTGAAGTCGAATTTCAACATTTCTTATATATTTAAGTGAGTTTGCATCTAACTTTGTCAGATATCATCGAATAACATCCATTGAAGCTCATTGAGGTCAACTGTCACTTTGTGTTGAATGAAAATTTTCAAAGTCTATCTTCCTAATTTGAAGTCGAATTTCAACATTTCTTATATATTTGAGTAAGTTTGCATCTAACTTTGTCAGATATTATCGAATAACATCCATTGAAGCTCATTGAGGTCAACTGTCACTTTGTGTTAATTGAAAATTTTCAAAGTCTATCTTCCTAATTTGAAGTCGAATTTCAACATTTCTTATATATTTAAGTGAGTTTGCATCTAACTTTGTCAGATATCATCGAATAACATCCATTGAAGCTCATTGAGGTCAACTGTCACTTTGTGTTGAATGAAAATTTTCAAAGTCTATCTTCCTAATTTGAAGTCGAATTTCAACATTTCTTATATATTTGAGTAAGTTTGCATCTAACTTTGTCAGATATCATCGAATAACATCCATTGAAGCTCATTGAGGTCAACTATCACTTTGTGTTAATTGAAAATTTTCAAAGTCTATCTTCCTAAGTTGAAGTCGAATTTCAACATTTCTTATATATTTGAGTGAGTTTGCATCTAACTTTGTCAGATATCATCGAATAACATCCATTGAAGCTTATTGAGGTCAACTGTCACTTTTTGTTGAATGAAAATTTTCAAAGTCTATCTTCTTAATTTGAAGTCGAATTTCAACATTTCTTATATATTTGAGTGAGTTTGCATCTAACTTTGTCAGATATCATCGAATAACATCCATTGAAGCTCATTGAGGTCAACTGTCACTTTGTGTTAATTGAAAATTTTCAAAGTCTATCTTCCTAATTTGAAGTCGAATTTCAACATTTCTTATATATTTAAGTGAGTTTGCATCTAACTTTGTCAGATATCATCGAATAACATCCATTGAAGCTCATTGAGGTCAACTGTCACTTTGTGTTGAATGAAAATTTTCAAAGTCTATCTTCCTAATTTGAAGTCGAATTTCAACATTTCTTATATATTTGAGTAAGTTTGCATCTAACTTTGTCAGATATTATCGAATAACATCCATTGAAGCTCATTGAGGTCAACTGTCACTTTGTGTTAATTGAAAATTTTCAAAGTCTATCTTCCTAATTTGAAGTCGAATTTCAACATTTCTTATATATTTAAGTGAGTTTGCATCTAACTTTGTCAGATATCATCGAATAACATCCATTGAAGCTCATTGAGGTCAACTGTCACTTTGTGTTGAATGAAAATTTTCAAAGTCTATCTTCCTAATTTGAAGTCGAATTTCAACATTTCTTATATATTTGAGTAAGTTTGCATCTAACTTTGTCAGATATCATCGAATAACATCCATTGAAGCTCATTGAGGTCAACTGTCACTTTGTGTTAATTGAAAATTTTCAAAGTCTATCTTCCTAATTTGAAGTCGAATTTCAACATTTCTTATATATTTAAGTGAGTTTGCATCTAACTTTGTCAGATATCATCGAATAACATCCATTGAAGCTCATTGAGGTCAACTGTCACTTTGTGTTAATTGAAAATTTTCAAAGTCTATCTTCCTAATTTGAAGTCGAATTTCAACATTTCTTATATATATGAGTGAGTTTGCATCTAACTTTGTCAGATATCATCGAATAACATCCATTGAAGCTCATTGAGGTCAACTATCACTTTGTGTTAATTGAAAATTTTCAAAGTCTATCTTCCTAAGTTGAAGTGGAATTTCAACATTTCTTATATATTTGAGTGAGTTTGCATCTAACTTTGTCAGATATCATCGAATAACATCCATTGAAGCTTATTGAGGTCAACTGTCACTTTTTGTTGAATGAAAATTTTCAAAGTCTATCTTCTTAATTTGAAGTCGAATTTCAACATTTCTTATATATTTGAGTGAGTTTGCATCTAACTTTGTCAGATATCATCGAATAACATCCATTGAAGCTCATTGAGGTCAACTGTCACTTTGTGTTAATTGAAAATTTTCAAAGTCTATCTTCCCAATTTGAAGTCGAATTTCAACATTTCTTATATATTTAAGTGAGTTTGCATCTAACTTTGTCAGATATCATCGAATAACATCCATTGAAGCTCATTGAGGTCAACTGTCACTTTGTGTTGAATGAAAATTTTCAAAGTCTATCTTCCTAATTTGAAGTCGAATTTCAACATTTCTTATATATTTGAGTGAGTTTGCATCTAACTTTGTCAGATATCATCGAATAACATCCATTGAAGCTCATTGAGGTCAACTATCACTTTGTGTTGAATGAAAATTTTCAAAGTCTATCTTTCTAATTTGAAGTCGAATTTCAACATTTCTTATATATTTGAGTGAGGTTGCATCTAACTTTGTCAGATATTATCGAATAACATCCATTGAAGCTCATTGAGGTTAACTGTCACTTTGTGTTAATTGAAAATTTTCAAAGTCTATCTTCCTAATTTGAAGTGGAATTTCAACATTTCTTATATATTTGAGTGAGTTTGCATCAACTTTGTCAGATATCATCGAATAACATCCATTGAAGCCCATTGAGGTCAACTGTCACTTTGTGTTAATTGAAAATTTTCAAAGTCTATCTTCCTAATTTGAAGTGGAATTTCAACATTTCTTATATATTTGAGTGAGGTTGCATCTAACTTTGTCAGATATTATCGAATAACATCCATTGGAGCTCATTGAGGTCAACTATCACTTTGTGTTAATTGAAAATTTTCAAAGTCTATCTTCCTAATTTGGAGTCGAATTTCAACATTTCTTATATATTTGAGTGAGTTTGCATCTAACTTTGTCAGATATCATCGAATAACATCCATTGAAGCTCATTGAGGTCAACTGTCACTTTGTGTTAATTGAAAATTTTCAAAGTCTATCTTCCTAATTTGAAGTGGAATTTCAACATTTCTTATATATTTGAGTGAGGTTGCATCTAACTTTGTCAGATATTATCGAATAACATCCATTGGAGCTCATTGAGGTCAACTATCACTTTGTGTTGAATGAAAATTTTCAAAGTCTATCTTCCTAATTTGAAGTCGAATTTCAACATTTCTTATATATTTGAGTGAGTTTGCATCTAACTTTGTCAGATATTATCGAATAACATCCATTGAAGCTCATTGAGGTCAACTATCAGTTTGTGTTGAATGAAAATTTTCAAAGTCTATCTTCCTAATTTGAAGTCGAATTTCAACATTTCTTATATATTTGAGTGAGTTTGCATCTAACTTTGTCAGATATCATCGAATAACATCCATTGAAGCTCATTGAGGTCAACTGTCACTTTGTGTTGATTGAAAATTTTCAAAGTCTATCTTCCTAATTTGAAGTCGAATTTCAACATTTCTTATATATTTGAGTGAGTTTGCATCTAACTTTGTCAGATATCATCGAATAACATCCATTGAAGCGCATTGAGGTCAACTGTCACTTTGTGTTAATTGAAAATTTTCAAAGTCTATCTTCCTAATTTGAAGTCGAATTTGAACATTTCTTATATATTTGAGTGAGTTTGCATCTAACTTTGTCAGATATCATCGAATAACATCCATTGAAGCTCATTGAGGTCAACTGTCACTTTGTGTTGAATGAAAATTTTCAAAGTCTATCTTCCTAATTTGAAGTCGAATTTCAACATTTCTTATATATATGAGTGAGTTTGCATCTAACTTTGTCAGATATCATCGAATAACATCCATTGAAGCTCATTGAGGTCAACTATCACTTTGTGTTAATTGAAAATTTTCAAAGTCTATCTTCCTAAGTTGAAGTGGAATTTCAACATTTCTTATATATTTGAGTGAGTTTGCATCTAACTTTGTCAGATATCATCGAATAACATCCATTGAAGCTTATTGAGGTCAACTGTCACTTTTTGTTGAATGAAAATTTTCAAAGTCTATCTTCTTAATTTGAAGTCGAATTTCAACATTTCTTATATATTTGAGTGAGTTTGCATCTAACTTTGTCAGATATCATCGAATAACATCCATTGAAGCTCATTGAGGTCAACTGTCACTTTGTGTTAATTGAAAATTTTCAAAGTCTATCTTCCCAATTTGAAGTCGAATTTCAACATTTCTTATATATTTAAGTGAGTTTGCATCTAACTTTGTCAGATATCATCGAATAACATCCATTGAAGCTCATTGAGGTCAACTGTCACTTTGTGTTGAATGAAAATTTTCAAAGTCTATCTTCCTAATTTGAAGTCGAATTTCAACATTTCTTATATATTTGAGTAAGTTTGCATCTAACTTTGTCAGATATTATCGAATAACATCCATTGAAGCTCATTGAGGTCAACTGTCACTTTGTGTTAATTGAAAATTTTCAAAGTCTATCTTCCTAATTTGAAGTCGAATTTCAACATTTCTTATATATTTGAGTGAGTTTGCATCTAACTTTGTCAGATATCATCGAATAACATCCATTGAAGCTCATTGAGGTCAACTGTCACTTTGTGTTGATTGAAAATTTTCAAAGTCTATCTTCCTAATTTGAAGTCGAATTTCAACATTTCTTATATATTTGAGTGAGTTTGCATCTAACTTTGTCAGATATCATCGAATAACATCCATTGAAGCGCATTGAGGTCAACTGTCACTTTGTGTTAATTGAAAATTTTCAAAGTCTATCTTCCTAATTTGAAGTCGAATTTGAACATTTCTTATATATTTGAGTGAGTTTGCATCTAACTTTGTCAGATATCATCGAATAACATCCATTGAAGCTCATTGAGGTCAACTGTCACTTTGTGTTGAATGAAAATTTTCAAAGTCTATCTTCCTAATTTGAAGTCGAATTTCAACATTTCTTATATATATGAGTGAGTTTGCATCTAACTTTGTCAGATATCATCGAATAACATCCATTGAAGCTCATTGAGGTCAACTATCACTTTGTGTTAATTGAAAATTTTCAAAGTCTATCTTCCTAAGTTGAAGTGGAATTTCAACATTTCTTATATATTTGAGTGAGTTTGCATCTAACTTTGTCAGATATCATCGAATAACATCCATTGAAGCTTATTGAGGTCAACTGTCACTTTTTGTTGAATGAAAATTTTCAAAGTCTATCTTCTTAATTTGAAGTCGAATTTCAACATTTCTTATATATTTGAGTGAGTTTGCATCTAACTTTGTCAGATATCATCGAATAACATCCATTGAAGCTCATTGAGGTCAACTGTCACTTTGTGTTAATTGAAAATTTTCAAAGTCTATCTTCCCAATTTGAAGTCGAATTTCAACATTTCTTATATATTTAAGTGAGTTTGCATCTAACTTTGTCAGATATCATCGAATAACATCCATTGAAGCTCATTGAGGTCAACTGTCACTTTGTGTTGAATGAAAATTTTCAAAGTCTATCTTCCTAATTTGAAGTCGAATTTCAACATTTCTTATATATTTGAGTGAGTTTGCATCTAACTTTGTCAGATATCATCGAATAACATCCATTGAAGCTCATTGAGGGCAACTGTCACTTTGTGTTAATTGAAAATTTTCAAAGTCTATCTTCCTAAGTTGAAGTCGAATTTCAACATTTCTTATATATTTAAGTGAGTTTGCATCTAACTTTGTCAGATATCATCGAATAACATCCATTGAAGCTCATTGAGGTCAACTGTCACTTTGTGTTGAATGAAAATTTTCAAAGTCTATCTTCCTAATTTGGAGTCGAATTTCAACATTTCTTATATATTTGAGTAAGTTTGCATCTAACTTTGTCAGATATTATCGAATAACATCCATTGGAGCTCATTGAGGTCAACTATCACTTTGTGTTGAATGAAAATTTTCAAAGTCTATCTTCCTAATTTGAAGTCGAATTTCAACATTTCTTATATATTTGAGTGAGTTTGCATCTAACTTTGTCAGATATTATCGAATAACATCCATTGAAGCTCATTGAGGTCAACTATCAGTTTGTGTTGAATGAAAATTTTCAAAGTCTATCTTCCTAATTTGAAGTCGAATTTCAACATTTCTTATATATTTGAGTGAGTTTGCATCTAACTTTGTCAGATATCATCGAATAACATCCATTGAAGCTCATTGAGGTCAACTGTCACTTTGTGTTGATTGAAAATTTTCAAAGTCTATCTTCCTAATTTGAAGTCGAATTTCAACATTTCTTATATATTTGAGTGAGTTTGCATCTAACTTTGTCAGATATCATCGAATAACATCCATTGAAGCGCATTGAGGTCAACTGTCACTTTGTGTTAATTGAAAATTTTCAAAGTCTATCTTCCTAATTTGAAGTCGAATTTGAACATTTCTTATATATTTGAGTGAGTTTGCATCTAACTTTGTCAGATATCATCGAATAACATCCATTGAAGCTCATTGAGGTCAACTGTCACTTTGTGTTGAATGAAAATTTTCAAAGTCTATCTTCCTAATTTGAAGTCGAATTTCAACATTTCTTATATATATGAGTGAGTTTGCATCTAACTTTGTCAGATATCATCGAATAACATCCATTGAAGCTCATTGAGGTCAACTATCACTTTGTGTTAATTGAAAATTTTCAAAGTCTATCTTCCTAAGTTGAAGTGGAATTTCAACATTTCTTATATATTTGAGTGAGTTTGCATCTAACTTTGTCAGATATCATCGAATAACATCCATTGAAGCTTATTGAGGTCAACTGTCACTTTTTGTTGAATGAAAATTTTCAAAGTCTATCTTCTTAATTTGAAGTCGAATTTCAACATTTCTTATATATTTGAGTGAGTTTGCATCTAACTTTGTCAGATATCATCGAATAACATCCATTGAAGCTCATTGAGGTCAACTGTCACTTTGTGTTAATTGAAAATTTTCAAAGTCTATCTTCCCAATTTGAAGTCGAATTTCAACATTTCTTATATATTTAAGTGAGTTTGCATCTAACTTTGTCAGATATCATCGAATAACATCCATTGAAGCTCATTGAGGTCAACTGTCACTTTGTGTTGAATGAAAATTTTCAAAGTCTATCTTCCTAATTTGAAGTCGAATTTCAACATTTCTTATATATTTGAGTAAGTTTGCATCTAACTTTGTCAGATATTATCGAATAACATCCATTGAAGCTCATTGAGGTCAACTGTCACTTTGTGTTAATTGAAAATTTTCAAAGTCTATCTTCCTAATTTGAAGTGGAATTTCAACATTTCTTATATATTTGAGTGAGGTTGCATCTAACTTTGTCAGATATTATCGAATAACATCCATTGGAGCTCATTGAGGTCAACTATCACTTTGTGTTGAATGAAAATTTTCAAAGTCTATCTTCCTAATTTGAAGTCGAATTTCAACATTTCTTATATATTTGAGTGAGTTTGCATCTAACTTTGTCAGATATTATCGAATAACATCCATTGAAGCTCATTGAGGTCAACTGTCACTTTGTGTTAATTGAAAATTTTCAAAGTCTATCTTCCTAATTTGAAGTCGAATTTCAACATTTCTTATATATTTGAGTGAGTTTGCATCTAACTTTGTCAGATATCATCGAATAACATCCATTGAAGCTCATTGAGGTCAACTGTCACTTTGTGTTGTTTGAAAATTTTCAAAGTCTATCTTCCTAATTTGAAGTCGAATTTCAACATTTCTTATATATTTGAGTGAGTTTGCATCTAACTTTGTCAGATATCATCGAATAACATCCATTGAAGCGCATTGAGGTCAACTGTCACTTTGTGTTAATTGAAAATTTTCAAAGTCTATCTTCCTAATTTGAAGTCGAATTTGAACATTTCTTATATATTTGAGTGAGTTTGCATCTAACTTTGTCAGATATCATCGAATAACATCCATTGAAGCGCATTGAGGTCAACTGTCACTTTGTGTTAATTGAAAATTTTCAAAGTCTATCTTCCTAATTTGAAGTCGAATTTGAACATTTCTTATATATTTGAGTGAGTTTGCATCTAACTTTGTCAGATATCATCGAATAACATCCATTGAAGCTCATTGAGGTCAACTGTCACTTTGTGTTAATTGAAAATTTCCAAAGTCTATCTTCCTAATTTGAAGTCGAATTTCAAAATTTCTTATATATTTGAGTGAGTTTGCATCTAACTTTGTCAGATATCATCGAATAACATCCATTGAAGCTTATTGAGGTCAACTGTCACTTTTTGTTGAATGAAAATTTTCAAAGTCTATCTTCCTAATTTGAAGTCGAATTTCAACATTTCTTATATATATGAGTGAGTTTGCATCTAACTTTGTCAGATATCATCGAATAACATCCATTGAAGCTCATTGAGGTCAACTATCACTTTGTGTTAATTGAAAATTTTCAAAGTCTATCTTCCTAAGTTGAAGTGGAATTTCAACATTTCTTATATATTTGAGTGAGTTTGCATCTAACTTTGTCAGATATCATCGAATAACATCCATTGAAGCTCATTGAGGTCAACTGTCACTTTGTGTTAATTGAAAATTTTCAAAGTCTATCTTCCCAATTTGAAGTCGAATTTCAACATTTCTTATATATTTAAGTGAGTTTGCATCTAACTTTGTCAGATATCATCGAATAACATCCATTGAAGCTTATTGAGGTCAACTGTCACTTTTTGTTGAATGAAAATTTTCAAAGTCTATCTTCTTAATTTGAAGTCGAATTTCAACATTTCTTATATATTTGAGTGAGTTTGCATCTAACTTTGTCAGATATCATCGAATAACATCCATTGAAGCTCATTGAGGTCAACTGTCACTTTGTGTTAAAAGAAAATTTTCAAAGTCTATCTTCCCAATTTGAAGTCGAATTTCAACATTTCTTATATATTTAAGTGAGTTTGCATCTAACTTTGTCAGATATCATCGAATAACATCCATTGAAGCTCATTGAGGTCAACTGTCACTTTGTGTTGAATGAAAATTTTCAAAGTCTATCTTCCTAATTTGAAGTCGAATTTCAACATTTCTTATATATTTGAGTAAGTTTGCATCTAACTTTGTCAGATATTATCGAATAACATCCATTGAAGCTCATTGAGGTCAACTGTCACTTTGTGTTAATTGAAAATTTTCAAAGTCTATCTTCCTAAGTTGAAGTCGAATTTCAACATTTCTTATATATTTAAGTGAGTTTGCATCTAACTTTGTCAGATATCATCGAATAACATCCATTGAAGCTCATTGAGGTCAACTGTCACTTTGTGTTGAATGAAAATTTTCAAAGTCTATCTTCCTAATTTGAAGTCGAATTTCAACATTTCTTATATATTTGAGTAAGTTTGCATCTAACTTTGTCAGATATCATCGAATAACATCCATTGAAGCTCATTGAGGTCAACTGTCACTTTGTGTTAATTGAAAATTTTCAAAGTCTATCTTCCTAATTTGAAGTCGAATTTCAACATTTCTTATATATTTAAGTGAGTTTGCATCTAACTTTGTCAGATATCATCGAATAACATCCATTGAAGCTCATTGAGGTCAACTGTCACTTTGTGTTAATTGAAAATTTTCAAAGTCTATCTTCCTAAGTTGAAGTCGAATTTCAACATTTCTTATATATTTGAGTGAGTTTGCATCTAACTTTGTCAGATATCATCGAATAACATCCATTGAAGCTCATTGAGGTCAACTGTCACTTTTTGTTGAATGAAAATTTTCAAAGTCTATCTTCCTAATTTGAAGTCGAATTTCAACATTTCTTATATATTTGAGTGAGTTTGCATCAACTTTGTCAGATATCATCGAATAACATCCATTGAAGCCCATTGAGGTCAACTGTCACTTTGTGTTAATTGAAAATTTCCAAAGTCTATCTTCCTAATTTGAAGTCGAATTTCAACATTTCTTATATATTTGAGTGAGTTTGCATCTAACTTTGTCAGATATCATCGAATAACATCCATTGAAGCTCATTGAGGTCAACTATCACTTTGTGTTGAATGAAAATTTCCAAAGTCTATCTTCCTAATTTGAAGTCGAATTTCAAAATTTCTTATATATTTGAGTGAGTTTGCATCTAACTTTGTCAGATATCATCGAATAACATCCATTGAAGCTTATTGAGGTCAACTGTCACTTTTTGTTGAATGAAAATTTTCAAAGTCTATCTTCCTAATTTGAAGTCGAATTTCAACATTTCTTATATATATGAGTGAGTTTGCATCTAACTTTGTCAGATATCATCGAATAACATCCATTGAAGCTCATTGAGGTCAACTATCACTTTGTGTTAATTGAAAATTTTCAAAGTCTATCTTCCTAAGTTGAAGTGGAATTTCAACATTTCTTATATATTTGAGTGAGTTTGCATCTAACTTTGTCAGATATCATCGAATAACATCCATTGAAGCTCATTGAGGTCAACTGTCACTTTGTGTTAATTGAAAATTTTCAAAGTCTATCTTCCCAATTTGAAGTCGAATTTCAACATTTCTTATATATTTAAGTGAGTTTGCATCTAACTTTGTCAGATATCATCGAATAACATCCATTGAAGCTTATTGAGGTCAACTGTCACTTTTTGTTGAATGAAAATTTTCAAAGTCTATCTTCTTAATTTGAAGTCGAATTTCAACATTTCTTATATATTTGAGTGAGTTTGCATCTAACTTTGTCAGATATCATCGAATAACATCCATTGAAGCTCATTGAGGTCAACTGTCACTTTGTGTTAAAAGAAAATTTTCAAAGTCTATCTTCCCAATTTGAAGTCGAATTTCAACATTTCTTATATATTTAAGTGAGTTTGCATCTAACTTTGTCAGATATCATCGAATAACATCCATTGAAGCTCATTGAGGTCAACTGTCACTTTGTGTTGAATGAAAATTTTCAAAGTCTATCTTCCTAATTTGAAGTCGAATTTCAACATTTCTTATATATTTGAGTAAGTTTGCATCTAACTTTGTCAGATATTATCGAATAACATCCATTGAAGCTCATTGAGGTCAACTGTCACTTTGTGTTAATTGAAAATTTTCAAAGTCTATCTTCCTAAGTTGAAGTCGAATTTCAACATTTCTTATATATTTAAGTGAGTTTGCATCTAACTTTGTCAGATATCATCGAATAACATCCATTGAAGCTCATTGAGGTCAACTGTCACTTTGTGTTGAATGAAAATTTTCAAAGTCTATCTTCCTAATTTGAAGTCGAATTTCAACATTTCTTATATATTTGAGTAAGTTTGCATCTAACTTTGTCAGATATCATCGAATAACATCCATTGAAGCTCATTGAGGTCAACTGTCACTTTGTGTTAATTGAAAATTTTCAAAGTCTATCTTCCTAATTTGAAGTCGAATTTCAACATTTCTTATATATTTAAGTGAGTTTGCATCTAACTTTGTCAGATATCATCGAATAACATCCATTGAAGCTCATTGAGGTCAACTGTCACTTTGTGTTAATTGAAAATTTTCAAAGTCTATCTTCCTAAGTTGAAGTCGAATTTCAACATTTCTTATATATTTGAGTGAGTTTGCATCTAACTTTGTCAGATATCATCGAATAACATCCATTGAAGCTCATTGAGGTCAACTGTCACTTTTTGTTGAATGAAAATTTTCAAAGTCTATCTTCCTAATTTGAAGTCGAATTTCAACATTTCTTATATATTTGAGTGAGTTTGCATCAACTTTGTCAGATATCATCGAATAACATCCATTGAAGCCCATTGAGGTCAACTGTCACTTTGTGTTAATTGAAAATTTCCAAAGTCTATCTTCCTAATTTGAAGTCGAATTTCAACATTTCTTATATATTTGAGTGAGTTTGCATCTAACTTTGTCAGATATCATCGAATAACATCCATTGAAGCTCATTGAGGTCAACTATCACTTTGTGTTGAATGAAAATTTTCAAAGTCTATCTTTCTAATTTGAAGTCGAATTTCAACATTTCTTATATATTTGAGTGAGGTTGCATCTAACTTTGTCAGATATTATCGAATAACATCCATTGAAGCTCATTGAGGTCAACTATCACTTTGTGTTAATTGAAAATTTTCAAAGTCTATCTTCCTAAGTTGAAGTCGAATTTCAACATTTCTTATATATTTGAGTGAGTTTGCATCTAACTTTGTCAGATATCATCGAATAACATCCATTGAAGCTTATTGAGGTCAACTGTCACTTTTTGTTGAATGAAAATTTTCAAAGTCTATCTTCTTAATTTGAAGTCGAATTTCAACATTTCTTATATATTTGAGTGAGTTTGCATCTAACTTTGTCAGATATCATCGAATAACATCCATTGAAGCTCATTGAGGTCAACTGTCACTTTGTGTTAATTGAAAATTTTCAAAGTCTATCTTCCCAATTTGAAGTCGAATTTCAACATTTCTTATATATTTAAGTGAGTTTGCATCTAACTTTGTCAGATATCATCGAATAACATCCATTGAAGCTCATTGAGGTCAACTGTCACTTTGTGTTGAATGAAAATTTTCAAAGTCTATCTTCCTAATTTGAAGTCGAATTTCAACATTTCTTATATATTTGAGTAAGTTTGCATCTAACTTTGTCAGATATTATCGAATAACATCCATTGAAGCTCATTGAGGTCAACTGTCACTTTGTGTTAATTGAAAATTTTCAAAGTCTATCTTCCTAAGTTGAAGTCAAATTTCAACATTTCTTATATATTTAAGTGAGTTTGCATCTAACTTTGTCAGATATCATCGAATAACATCCATTGAAGCTCATTGAGGTCAACTGTCACTTTGTGTTGAATGAAAATTTTCAAAGTCTATCTTCCTAATTTGAAGTCGAATTTCAACATTTCTTATATATTTGAGTAAGTTTGCATCTAACTTTGTCAGATATCATCGAATAACATCCATTGAAGCTCATTGAGGTCAACTGTCACTTTGTGTTAATTGAAAATTTTCAAAGTCTATCTTCCTAATTTGAAGTCGAATTTCAACATTTCTTATATATTTAAGTGAGTTTGCATCTAACTTTGTCAGATATCATCGAATAACATCCATTGAAGCTCATTGAGGTCAACTGTCACTTTGTGTTAATTGAAAATTTTCAAAGTCTATCTTCATAATTTGAAGTCGAATTTCAACATTTCTTATATATTTAAGTGAGTTTGCATCTAACTTTGTCAGATATCATCGAATAACATCCATTGAAGCTCATTGAGGTCAACTGTCACTTTGTGTTGAATGAAAATTTTCAAAGTCTATCTTCCTAAGTTGAAGTCGAATTTCAACATTTCTTATATATTTGAGTGAGTTTGCATCTAACTTTGTCAGATATCATCGAATAACATCCATTGAAGCTCATTGAGGTCAACTGTCACTTTGTGTTGATTGAAAATTTTCAAAGTCTATCTTCCTAAGTTGAAGTCGAATTTCAACATTTCTTATATATTTGAGTGAGTTTGCATCTAACTTTGTCAGATATCATCGAATAACATCCATTGAAGCTCATTGAGGTCAACTGTCACTTTTTGTTGAATGAAAATTTTCAAAGTCTATCTTCCTAATTTGAAGTCGAATTTCAACATTTCTTATATATTTGAGTGAGTTTGCATCAACTTTGTCAGATATCATCGAATAACATCCATTGAAGCCCATTGAGGTCAACTGTCACTTTGTGTTAATTGAAAATTTCCAAAGTCTATCTTCCTAATTTGAAGTCGAATTTCAAAATTTCTTATATATTTGAGTGAGTTTGCATCTAACTTTGTCAGATATCATCGAATAACATCCATTGAAGCTTATTGAGGTCAACTGTCACTTTTTGTTGAATGAAAATTTTCAAAGTCTATCTTCCTAATTTGAAGTCGAATTTCAACATTTCTTATATATTTGAGTGAGTTTGCATCTAACTTTGTCAGATATCATCGAATAACATCCATTGAAGCTCATTGAGGTCAACTATCACTTTGTGTTGAATGAAAATTTTCAAAGTCTATCTTTCTAATTTGAAGTCGAATTTCAACATTTCTTATATATTTGAGTGAGGTTGCATCTAACTTTGTCAGATATTATCGAATAACATCCATTGAAGCTCATTGAGGTTAACTGTCACTTTGTGTTAATTGAAAATTTTCAAAGTCTATCTTCCTAATTTGAAGTGGAATTTCAACATTTCTTATATATTTGAGTGAGTTTGCATCAACTTTGTCAGATATCATCGAATAACATCCATTGAAGCCCATTGAGGTCAACTCAACTGTCACTTTGTGTTAATTGAAAATTTTCAAAGTCTATCTTCCTAATTTGAAGTGGAATTTCAACATTTCTTATATATTTGAGTGAGGTTGCATCTAACTTTGTCAGATATTATCGAATAACATCCATTGGAGCTCATTGAGGTCAACTATCACTTTGTGTTAATTGAAAATTTTCAAAGTCTATCTTCCTAATTTGGAGTCGAATTTCAACATTTCTTATATATTTGAGTGAGTTTGCATCTAACTTTGTCAGATATCATCGAATAACATCCATTGAAGCTCATTGAGGTCAACTGTCACTTTGTGTTAATTGAAAATTTTCAAAGTCTATCTTCCTAATTTGAAGTGGAATTTCAACATTTCTTATATATTTGAGTGAGGTTGCATCTAACTTTGTCAGATATTATCGAATAACATCCATTGGAGCTCATTGAGGTCAACTATCACTTTGTGTTGAATGAAAATTTTCAAAGTCTATCTTCCTAATTTGAAGTCGAATTTCAACATTTCTTATATATTTGAGTGAGTTTGCATCTAACTTTGTCAGATATCATCGAATAACATCCATTGAAGCTCATTGAGGTCAACTGTCACTTTGTGTTGATTGAAAATTTTCAAAGTCTATCTTCCTAAGTTGAAGTCGAATTTCAACATTTCTTATATATTTGAGTGAGTTTGCATCTAACTTTGTCAGATATCATCGAATAACATCCATTGAAGCTCATTGAGGTCAACTGTCACTTTTTGTTGAATGAAAATTTTCAAAGTCTATCTTCCTAATTTGAAGTCGAATTTCAACATTTCTTATATATTTGAGTGAGTTTGCATCAACTTTGTCAGATATCATCGAATAACATCCATTGAAGCCCATTGAGGTCAACTGTCACTTTGTGTTAATTGAAAATTTCCAAAGTCTATCTTCCTAATTTGAAGTCGAATTTCAAAATTTCTTATATATTTGAGTGAGTTTGCATCTAACTTTGTCAGATATCATCGAATAACATCCATTGAAGCTTATTGAGGTCAACTGTCACTTTTTGTTGAATGAAAATTTTCAAAGTCTATCTTCCTAATTTGAAGTCGAATTTCAACATTTCTTATATATTTGAGTGAGTTTGCATCTAACTTTGTCAGATATCATCGAATAACATCCATTGAAGCTCATTGAGGTCAACTATCACTTTGTGTTGAATGAAAATTTTCAAAGTCTATCTTTCTAATTTGAAGTCGAATTTCAACATTTCTTATATATTTGAGTGAGGTTGCATCTAACTTTGTCAGATATTATCGAATAACATCCATTGAAGCTCATTGAGGTTAACTGTCACTTTGTGTTAATTGAAAATTTTCAAAGTCTATCTTCCTAATTTGAAGTGGAATTTCAACATTTCTTATATATTTGAGTGAGTTTGCATCAACTTTGTCAGATATCATCGAATAACATCCATTGAAGCCCATTGAGGTCAACTCAACTGTCACTTTGTGTTAATTGAAAATTTTCAAAGTCTATCTTCCTAATTTGAAGTGGAATTTCAACATTTCTTATATATTTGAGTGAGGTTGCATCTAACTTTGTCAGATATTATCGAATAACATCCATTGGAGCTCATTGAGGTCAACTATCACTTTGTGTTAATTGAAAATTTTCAAAGTCTATCTTCCTAATTTGGAGTCGAATTTCAACATTTCTTATATATTTGAGTGAGTTTGCATCTAACTTTGTCAGATATCATCGAATAACATCCATTGAAGCTCATTGAGGTCAACTGTCACTTTGTGTTAATTGAAAATTTTCAAAGTCTATCTTCCTAATTTGAAGTGGAATTTCAACATTTCTTATATATTTGAGTGAGGTTGCATCTAACTTTGTCAGATATTATCGAATAACATCCATTGGAGCTCATTGAGGTCAACTATCACTTTGTGTTGAATGAAAATTTTCAAAGTCTATCTTCCTAATTTGAAGTCGAATTTCAACATTTCTTATATATTTGAGTGAGTTTGCATCTAACTTTGTCAGATATCATCGAATAACATCCATTGAAGCGCATTGAGGTCAACTGTCACTTTGTGTTAATTGAAAATTTTCAAAGTCTATCTTCCTAATTTGAAGTCGAATTTCAACATTTCTTATATATTTGAGTGAGTTTGCATCTAACTTTGTCAGATATCATCGAATAACATCCATTGAAGCTCATTGAGGTCAACTGTCACTTTGTGTTGAATGAAAATTTTCAAAGTCTATCTTCCGAATTTGAAGTCGAATTTCAACATTTCTTATATATTTGAGTGAGTTTGCATCTAACTTTGTCAGATATCATCGAATAACATCCATTGAAGCTCATTGAGGTCAACTGTCACTTTGTGTTAATTGAAAATTTTCAAAGTCTATCTTCCCAATTTGAAGTCGAATTTCAACATTTCTTATATATTTAAGTGAGTTTGCATCTAACTTTGTCAGATATCATCGAATAACATCCATTGAAGCTCATTGAGGTCAACTGTCACTTTGTGTTGAATGAAAATTTTCAAAGTCTATCTTCTTAATTTGAAGTCGAATTTCAACATTTCTTATATATTTGAGTGAGTTTGCATCTAACTTTGTCAGATATCATCGAATAACATCCATTGAAGCTCATTTGATGTCGAAATTCATCAATTCTTATATATTTGAGTGAGTTTGCAACTAACTTTGTCAGCAAACTCCGATTTACTTCCATTGAAGCCCATTGAGGTCGATTGTCACTTTGTATTGATTGAAAATTTTCAAAGTCTATATTCCTAATTTGATGTCGAATCTCATCAATTCTTATATATTTGAGTGAGTTTGCTACTAACTTTGTCAGCAATCTTCGATTTACTTCCATTGTAGCCCATTGAGGTCGATTGTCACTTTGTATTGAATGAAAATTTTCAAAGTCCATCTCCCTAATTTGATGTACGAATCTCATCAATTCTTATATATTTGAGTGAGTTTGCAACTAACTTTGTCAGCAATCTTCGATTTACTTCCATTGTAGCCCATTGAGGTCGATTGTCACTTTGTATTGAATGAAAATTTTCAAAGTCCATCTCCCTAATTTGATGTCGAATCTCATCAATTCTTATATATTTGAGTGAGTTTGCAACTAATTCTAACAGAAATCTTCGATTTACTTCCATTGAAGCCCATTGAGGTCGATTGTCACTTCGTATTGATTGAAAATTTTTAAAGTCTATCTTCCTAATTTGATGTCGGAACTCATCAATTCTTATATATTTGAGTGAGTTTGCAACTAACTTTGTCAGCAAACTCCGATTTACTTCCATTGAAGCCCATTGAGGTCGATTGTTACTTTGTATTGATTGAAAATTTTCAAAGTCTATCTTCCTAATTTGATGTCGAATCTCATCAATTCTTATATATTTCAGTGAGTTTGCAACTAACTTTGTCAGCAATCTTCGATTTACTTCCATTGTAGCCCATTGAGGTCGATTGTCACTTTGTATTGATTGAAAATTTTCAAAGTCTATCTTCCTAATTTGATGTCGAATCTCATCAATTCTTATATATTCGAGTGAGTTTGTAACTAACTTTGTCAGCAATCGTCGATTTATTTCTATTGAAGCGCATTGAGGTCGATTGTCACTTTGTATTGATTGAAAATTTTCAAAGTCTATCTTCCTAATTTGATGTCGAATCTCATCAATTCTTATATATTTCAGTGAGTTTGCAACTAACTTTGTCAGCAATCTTCGATTTACTTCCATTGAAGCCCATTGAGGTCGATTGTCACTTTGTATTGATTGAAAATTTTCAAAGTCTATCTTCCTAATTTGATGTCGAATCTCATCAATTCTTATATATTCGAGTGAGTTTGTAACTAACTTTGTCAGCAATCGTCGATTTATTTCTATTGAAGCGCATTGAGGTCGATTGTCACTTTGTATTGATTGAAAATTTTCAAAGTCTATCTTCCTAATTTGATGTCGAATCTCATCAATTCTTATATATTTCAGTGAGTTTGCAACTAACTTTGTCAGCAATCTTCGATTAACTTCCATTGTAGCCTATTGAGGTCGATTGTCACTTTGTATTGAATGAAAATTTTCAAAGTCTATCTTCCTAATTTGATGTCGAATCTCATCAATTCTTATATATTTCAGTGAGTTTGCAACTAACTTTGTCAGCAATCTTCGATTTACTTCCATTGAAGCCCATTGAGGTCGATTGTCACTTTGTATTGATTGAAAATTTTCAAAGTCTATCTTCCTAATTTGATGTCGAATCTCATCAATTCTTATATATTCGAGTGAGTTTGTAACTAACTTTGTCAGCAATCGTCGATTTATTTCTATTGAAGCGCATTGAGGTCGATTGTTACTTTGTATTGATTGAAAATTTTCAAAGTCTATCTTCCTAATTTGATGTCGAATCTCATCAATTCTTATATATTTCAGTGAGTTTGCAACTAACTTTGTCAGCAATCTTCGATTTACTTCCATTGTAGCCCATTGAGGTCGATTGTCACTTTGTATTGAATGAAAATTTTCAAAGTCTATCTTCCTAATTTGATGTCGAAACTCATCAATTCTTATATATTTGAGTGAGTTTGCAACTAACTCTAACAGAAATCTTCGATTTACTTCCATTGAAGCCCATTGAGGTCGATTGTCACTTTGTATTGATTGAAAATTTTCAAAGTCTATCTTCCTAATTTGATGTCGAATCTCATCAATTCTTATATATTCGAGTGAGTTTGTAACTAACTTTGTCAGCAATCGTCGATTTATTTCTATTGAAGCGCATTGAGGTCGATTGTCACTTTGTATTGATTGAAAATTTTCAAAGTCTATCTTCCTAATTTGATGACGAATCTCATCAATTCTTATATATTTTAGTGAGTTTGCAACTAACTTTGTCAGCAATCGTCGAATTACTTCCATTGAAGCCCATTGAGGTCGATTAACACTTTGTATTGATTGAAAATTTTCAAAGTCTATCTTCCGAATTTGAAGTCGAATCTTATCAATTTTTATATGTTTGAGAGAGTTTGCAACTGACTTTGTCAGATATCGTCGATATACTTCCATTGAAGTCCATTGAGGTCGATTGTCACTTTGTATTGATTGAAAATTTTCAAAGTCTATCTTCCGAATTTGAAGTCGAATCTCATCAATTCTTATATGTTTGAGTGAGTTTGCAACTGACTTTGTCAGATATCGTCGATTTACATCCATTGTATCCCATTGAGGACGATTGTCAATTTGTATTGATTCAAAATTTTCAAAGTCTATCTTCCGAATTTGAAGTCGAATCTTATCAATTCTTATATGTTTGAGAGAGTTTGCAACTGACTTTGTCAGATATCGTCGATATACTTCCATTGAAGTCCATTGAGGTCGATTGTCACTTTGTATTGATTCAAAATTTTCAAAGTCTATCTTCCGAATTTGATGACGAAACTCATCAATTCTTATATATTTTAGTGAGTTTGCAACTAACTTTGTCAGCAATCGTCGAATTACTTCCATTGAAGTCCATTGAGGTCGATTGTCACTTTGTATTGATTCAAAATTTTCAAAGTCTATCTTCCGAATTTGATGACGAAACTCATCAATTCTTATATATTTGAGTGAGTTTGCAACTGACTTTCTCAGATATCGTCGATTTACATCCATTTTAGCCCATTGAGGACGATTGTCACTTTGTATTGATTGAAAATTTTCAAAGTCTATCTTCCGAATTTGAAGTCGAATCTTATCAATTCTTATATGTTTGAGAGAGTTTGCAACTGACTTTGTCAGATATCGTCGATATACTTCCATTGAAATCCATTGAGGTCGATTGTCACTTTGTATTGATTGAAAATTTTCAAAGTCTATCTTCCTAATTTGATGTCGAATCTCATCAATTCTTATATATTTCAGTGAGTTTGCAACTAACTTTGTCAGCAATCTTCGATTTACTTCCATTGTAGCCCATTGAGGTCGATTGTCACTTTGTATTGAATGAAAATTTTCAAAGTCTATCTTCCGAATTTGAAGTCGAATCTCATCAATTCTTATATATTTGAGTGAGTTTGTAACTAACTCTGTCAGAAATCTTCGATTTACTTCCATTGAAGCCCATTGAGGTCGATTGTCACTTTGTATTGATTGAAAATTTTTAAAGTCCATCTCCCTAATTTGATGTCAAATCTCATCAATTCTTATATATTTTAGTGAGTTTGCAACTAACTCTAACAGAAATCTTCGATTTACTTCCATTGAAGCCCATTGAGGTCGATTGTCACTTTGTATTGATTGAAAATGTTCAAAGTCTATCTTCCGAATTTGAAGTCGAATCTCATCAATTCTTATATGTTTGAGTGAGTTTGCAACTGACTTTGTCAGATATCGTCGATTTACATCCATTGTATCCCATTGAGGACGATTGTCAATTTGTATTGATTCAAAATTTTCAAAGTCTATCTTCCGAATTTGAAGTCGAATCTTATTAATTCTTATATGTTTGAGAGAGTTTGCAACTGACTTTGTCAGATATCGTCGATATACTTCCATTGAAGTCCATTGAGGTCGATTGTCACTTTGTATTGATTGAAAATTTTCGAAGTCTATTTTCCGAATTTGAAGTCGAATCTCATCAATTCTTATATATTTGAGTGAGTTTGCAACTGACTTTCTCAGATATCGTCGATTTACATCCATTTTAGCCCATTGAGGACGATTGTCACTTTGTATTGATTGAAAATTTTCAAAGTCTATCTTCCGAATTTGAAGTCGAATCTTATCAATTCTTATATGTTTGAGAGAGTTTGCAACTGACTTTGTCAGATATCGTCGATATACTTCCATTGAAGTCCATTGAGGTCGATTGTCACTTTGTATTGATTGAAAATTTTCAAAGTCTATCTTCCTAATTTGATGTCGAATCTCATCAATTCTTATATATTTCAGTGAGTTTGCAACTAACTTTGTCAGCAATCTTCGATTTACTTCCATTGTAGCCCATTGAGGTCGATTGTCACTTTGTATTGAATGAAAATTTTCAAAGTCTATCTTCCGAATTTGAAGTCGAATCTCATCAATTCTTATATATTTGAGTGAGTTTGTAACTAACTCTGTCAGAAATCTTCGATTTACTTCCATTGAAGCCCATTGAGGTCGATTGTCACTTTGTATTGATTGAAAATTTTTAAAGTCCATCTCCCTAATTTGATGTCAAATCTCATCAATTCTTATATATTTGAGTGAGTTTGCAACTAACTCTAACAGAAATCTTCGATTTACTTCCATTGAAGCCCATTGAGGTCGATTGTCACTTTGTATTGATTGAAAATGTTCAAAGTCTATCTTCCGAATTTGAAGTCGAATCTCATCAATTCTTATATGTTTGAGTGAGTTTGCAACTGACTTTGTCAGATATCGTCGATTTACATCCATTGTATCCCATTGAGGACGATTGTCAATTTGTATTGATTCAAAATTTTCAAAGTCTATCTTCCGAATTTGATGACGAAACTCATCAATTCTTATATATTTTAGTGAGTTTGCAACTAACTTTGTCAGCAATCGTCGAATTACTTCCATTGAAGTCCATTGAGGTCGATTGTCACTTTGTATTGATTCAAAATTTTCAAAGTCTATCTTCCGAATTTGATGACGAAACTCATCAATTCTTATATATTTGAGTGAGTTTGCAACTGACTTTTTCAGATATCGTCGATTTACATCCATTTTAGCCCATTGAGGACGATTGTCACTTTGTATTGATTGAAAATTTTCAAAGTCTATCTTCCGAATTTGAAGTCGAATCTTATCAATTCTTATATGTTTGAGAGAGTTTGCAACTGACTTTGTCAGATATCGTCGATATACTTCCATTGAAGTCCATTGAGGTCGATTGTCACTTTGTATTGATTCAAAATTTTCAAAGTCTATCTTCCGAATTTGATGACGAAACTCATCAATTCTTATATATTTTAGTGAGTTTGCAACTAACTTTGTCAGCAATCGTCGAATTACTTCCATTGAAGTCCATTGAGGTCGATTGTCACTTTGTATTGATTCAAAATTTTCAAAGTCTATCTTCCGAATTTGATGACGAAACTCATCAATTCTTATATATTTGAGTGAGTTTGCAACTGACTTTCTCAGATATCGTCGATTTACATCCATTTTAGCCCATTGAGGACGATTGTCACTTTGTATTGATTGAAAATTTTCAAAGTCTATCTTCCGAATTTGAAGTCGAATCTTATCAATTCTTATATGTTTGAGAGAGTTTGCAACTGACTTTGTCAGATATCGTCGATATACTTCCATTGAACTCCATTGAGGTCGATTGTCACATTGTATTGATTGAAAATTTTCGAAGTCTATTTTCCGAATTTGAAGTCGAATCTCATCAATTCTTATATATTTGAGTGAGTTTGCAACTGACTTTCTCAGATATCGTCGATTTACATCCATTTTAGCCCATTGAGGACGATTTTCACTTTGTATTGATTGAAAATTTTCAAAGTCTATCTTCCGAATTTGAAGTCGAATCTTATCAATTCTTATATGTTTGAGAGAGTTTGCAACTGACTTTGTCAGATATCGTCGATATACTTCCATTGAAGTCCATTGAGGTCGATTGTCACTTTGTATTGATTGAAAATTTTCAAAGTCTATCTTCCTAATTTGATGTCGAATCTCATCAATTCTTATATATTTCAGTGAGTTTGCAACTAACTTTGTCAGCAATCTTCGATTTACTTCCATTGTAGCCCATTGAGGTCGATTGTCACTTTGTATTGAATGAAAATTTTCAAAGTCTATCTTCCGAATTTGAAGTCGAATCTCATCAATTCTTATATATTTGAGTGAGTTTGTAACTAACTCTGTCAGAAATCTTCGATTTACTTCCATTGAAGCCCATTGAGGTCGATTGTCACTTTGTATTGATTGAAAATTTTTAAAGTCCATCTCCCTAATTTGATGTCAAATCTCATCAATTCTTATATATTTGAGTGAGTTTGCAACTAACTCTAACAGAAATCTTCGATTTACTTCCATTGAAGCCCATTGAGGTCGATTGTCACTTTGTATTGATTGAAAATGTTCAAAGTCTATCTTCCGAATTTGAAGTCGAATCTCATCAATTCTTATATGTTTGAGTGAGTTTGCAACTGACTTTGTCAGATATCGTCGATTTACATCCATTGTATCCCATTGAGGACGATTGTCAATTTGTATTGATTCAAAATTTTCAAAGTCTATCTTCCGAATTTGAAGTCGAATCTTATCAATTCTTATATGTTTGAGAGAGTTTGCAACTGACTTTGTCAGATATCGTCGATATACTTCCATTGAAGTCCATTGAGGTCGATTGTCACTTTGTATTGATTCAAAATTTTCAAAGTCTATCTTCCGAATTTGATGACGAAACTCATCAATTCTTATATATTTTAGTGAGTTTGCAACTAACTTTGTCAGCAATCGTCGAATTACTTCCATTGAAGCCCATTGAGGTCGATTAACACTTCGTATTGATTGAAAATTTTCAAAGTCTATCTTCCGAATTTGAAGTCGAATCTTATCAATTCTTATATGTTTGAGAGAGTTTGCAACTGACTTTGTCAGATATCGTCGATTTACTTCCATTGAAGCCCATTGAGGTCAATTGTCACTTTGTATTTGTTGAAAATTTTCAAAGTCTATCTTCCGAATTTGAAGTCGAATCTTATCAATTCTTATATGTTTGAGAGAATTTGCAACTGACTTTGTCAGATATCGTCGATATACTTCCATTGAAGTCCATTGAGGTCGATTGTCACTTTATATTGATTGAAAATTTTCGAAGTCTATTTTCCGAATTTGAAGTCGAATCTCATCAATTCTTATATATTTAAGTGAGTTTGCAACTGACTTTCTCAGATATCGTCGATTTACATCCATTGTAGCCCATTGAGGACGATTGTCACTTTGTATTGATTGAAAATTTTCAAAGTCTATCTTCCGAATTTGAATTTGAATCTTATCAATTCTTATATGTTTGAGAGAGTTTGCAACTGATTTTGTCAGCAATCTTCGATTTACTTCCATTGAAGCCCATTGAGGTCGATTGTCACTTTGTATTGATTGGAAATTTTTAAAGTCCATCTCCCTAATTTGATGTCGAATCTCATCAATTCTTATATATTTGAGTGAGTTTGCAACTAACTCTAACAGAAATATTCGATTCACTTCCATTGAAGCCCATTGAGGTCGATTGTCACTTTGTATTGATTGAAAATGTTCAAAGTCTATCTTCCTAATTTGATGACGAATCTCATCAATTCTTATATATTTTAGTGAGTTTGCAACTAACTTTGTCAGCAATCGTCGAATTACTTCCATTGAAGCCCATTGAGGTCGATTAACACTTTGTATTGATTGAAAATTTTCCAAGTCTATTTTCCGAATTTGAAGTCGAATCTCATTAATTCTTATATATTTGAGTGAGTTTGCAACTGACTTTGTCAGCAATCTCCGACTTACTTCCATTGAAGCCCATTGAGGTCGATTATCACTTTGTATTGATTGAAAATTTCCAAAGTCTATCTTCCTAATTTGATGTCGAATCTCATCAATTCTTATATATTTCAGTGAGTTTGCAACTAACTTTGTCAGCAATCTTCGATTTACTTCCATTGTAGCCCATTGAGGTCGATTGTCACTTTGTATTGAATGAAAATTTTCAAAGTCTATCTTCCGAATTTGAAGTCGAATCTCATCAACTCTTATATATTTGATTGAGTTTGCAACTGACTTTCTCAGATATCGTCGATTTACATCCATTTTAGCCCATTGAGGACGATTGTCACTTTGTATTGATTGAAAATTTTCAAAGTCTATCTTCCGAATTTGAAGTCGAATCTTATCAATTCTTATATGTTTGAGAGAGTTTGCAACTGACTTTGTCAGATATCGTCGATATACTTCCATTGAAGTCCATTGAGGTCGATTGTCACTTTGTATTGATTGAAAATTTTCGAAGTCTATTTTCCGAATTTGAAGTCGAATCTCATCAATTCTTATATATTTAAGTGAGTTTGCAACTGACTTTCTCAGATATCGTCGATTTACATCCATTGTAGCCCATTGAGGACGATTGTCACTTTGTATTGATTGAAAATTTTCAAAGTCTATCTTCCGAATTTGAATTTGAATCTTATCAATTCTTATATGTTTGAGAGAGTTTGCAACTGACTTTGTCAGATATCGTCGATTTACTTCCATTGAAGCCCATTGAGGTCGATTATCACTTTGTATTGATTGAAAATTTTCTAAGTCTATCTTCCTAATTTGATGTCGAATCTCATCAATTCTTATATATTTCAGTGAGTTTGCAACTAACTTTGTCAGCAATCTTCGATTTACTTCCATTGTAGCCCATTGAGGTCGATTGTCACTTTGTATTGAATGAAAATTTTCAAAGTCTATTTTCCGAATTTGAAGTCGAATCTCATTAATTCTTATATATTTGTGTGAGTTTGCAACTGACTTTGTCAGTAATCTCCGACTTACTTCCATTGAAGCCCATTGAGGTCGATTAACACTTTGTATTGATTGAAAATTTCCCAAGTCTATTTTCCGAATTTGAAGTCGAATCTCATTAATTCTTATATATTTGTGTGAGTTTGCAACTGACTTTGTCAGCAATCGTCGAATTACTTCCATTGAAGCCCATTGAGGTCGATTAACACTTTGTATTGATTGAAAATTTTCCAAGTCTATCTTCCAAATTTGAAGTCGAATCTCATCAATTCTTATATGTTTGAGTGAGTTTGCAACTGACTTTGTCAGCAATCTCTGATTTACTTCCATTGAAGCCTATTGAGGTCGATTGTTACTTAGTATTGAATGAAAATTTTCAAAGTCTATCTTCCAAATTTGAAGTCGAATCTTATCAATTCTTATATGTTTGAGAGAGTTTGCAACTGACTTTGTCAGATATCGTCGATTTACATCCATTTTAGCCCATTGAGGACGATTGTCACTTTGTATTGATTGAAAATTTTCAAAGTCTATATTCCTAATTTGATGTCGAATCTCATCAATTCTTATATATTTGAGTGAGTTTGTAACTAACTTTGTCAGCAATCGTCGATTTACTTCCATTGAAGCCCATTGAGGTCGATTATCACTTTGTATTGATTGAAAATTTTCAAAGTCTATCTTCCTAATTTGATGTCGAATCTCATCAATTCTTATATATTTCAGTGAGTTTGCAATTAACTTTGTCAGCAATCTTCGATTTACTTCCATTGTAGACCATTGAGGTCGATTGTCACTTTGTATTGAATGAAAATTTTCAAAGTCCACCCCCCTAATTTGATGTCGACTCTTATCAATTCTTATATATTTGAGTGAGTTTGCAACTAACTCTAACAGAAATCTTCGATTTACTTCCATTGAAACCCATTGAGGTCGATTGTCACTTTGTATTGATTGAAAATTTTCAAAGTCTATCTTCCTAATTTGATGTCGAAACTCATCAATTCTTATATATTTGAGTGAGTTTGCAACTAACTTTGTCAGCAAACTCCGATTTACTTCCATTGAAGCCCATTGAAGTCGATTGTCACTTTGTATTGAATGAAAATTTTCAAAGTCTATCTTCCTAATTTGATGTCGAATCTCATCAATTCTTATATATTCGAGTGAGTTTGTAACTAACTTTGTCAGCAATCGTCGATTTATTTCTATTGAAGCGCATTGAGGTCGATTGTCACTTTGTATTGATTGAAAATTTTCAAAGTCTATCTTCCTAATTTGATGACGAATCTCATCAATTCTTATATATTTTAGTGAGTTTGCAACTGACTTTGTCAGATATCGTCGATTTACTTCCATTGAAGCCCATTGAGGTCGATTATCACTTTGTATTGATTGAAAATTTTCAAAGTCTATCTTCCTAATTTGATGTCGAATCTCATCAATTCTTATATATTTCAGTGAGTTTGCAACTAACTTTGTCAGCAATCTTCGATTTACTTCCATTGTAGCCCATTGAGGTCGATTGTCACTTTGTATTGAATGAAAATTTTCAAAATCTATCTTCCGAATTTGAAGTCGAATCTCATCAATTCTTATATATTTGAGTGAGTTTGTAACTAACTCTGTCAGAAATCTTCGATTTACTTCCATTGAAGCCCATTGAGGTCGATTGTCACTTTGTATTGATTGAAAATTTTTAAAGTCCATCTCCCTAATTTGATGTCGAATCTCATCAATTCTTATATATTTGAGTGAGTTTGCAACTAACTCTAACAGAAATCTTCGATTCACTTCCATTGAAGCCCATTGAGGTCGATTGTCACTTTGTATTGATTGAAAATGTTCAAAGTCTATCTTCCTAATTTGATGACGAATCTCATCAATTCTTATATATTTTAGTGAGTTTGCAACTAACTTTGTCAGCAATCGTCGAATTACTGCCATTGAAGCCCATTGAGGTCGATTAACACTTTGTATTGATTGAAAATTTTCCAAGTCTATCTTCCAAATTTGAAGTCGAATCTCATCAATTCTTATATGTTTGAGTGAGTTTGCAACTGACTTTGTCAGCAATCTCTGATTTACTTCCATTGAAGCCTATTGAGGTCGATTGTTACTTAGTATTGAATGAAAATTTTCAAAGTCTATCTTCCGAATTTGAAGTCGAATCTCATCAATTCTTATATGTTTGAGTGAGTTTGCAACTGACTTTGTCAGATATCGTCGATTTACATCCATTGTAGCCCATTGAGGACGATTGTCACTTTGTATTGATTCAAAATTTTCAAAGTCTATCTTCCGAATTTGAAGTCGAATCTTATCAATTCTTATATGTTTGAGAGAGTTTGCAACTGACTTTGTCAGATATCGTCGATTTACATCCATTGTAGCCCATTGAGGACGATTGTCACTTTGTATTGATTCAAAATTTTCAAAGTCTATCTTCCGAATTTGAAGTCGAATCTTATCAATTCTTATATGTTTGAGAGAGTTTGCAACTGACTTTGTCAGATATCGTCGATTTACATCCATTTTAGCCCATTGAGGACGATTGTCACTTTGTATCGATTGAAAATTTTTAAAGTCTATATTCCTAATATGATGTCGAATCTCATCAATTCTTATATATTTGAGTGAGTTTGCAACTGACTTTGTCAGTAATCTCCGACTTACTTCCATTGAAGCCCATTGAGGTCGATTAACACTTTGTATTGATTGAAAATTTCCCAAGTCTATTTTCCGAATTTGAAGTCGAATCTCATTAATTCTTATATATTTGTGTGAGTTTGCAACTGACTTTGTCAGCAATCGTCGAATTACTTCCATTGAAGCCCATTGAGGTCGATTAACACTTTGTATTGATTGAAAATTTTCCAAGTCTATCTTCCAAATTTGAAGTCGAATCTCATCAATTCTTATATGTTTGAGTGAGTTTGCAACTGACTTTGTCAGCAATCTCTGATTTACTTCCATTGAAGCCTATTGAGGTCGATTGTTACTTAGTATTGAATGAAAATTTTCAAAGTCTATCTTCCAAATTTGAAGTCGAATCTTATCAATTCTTATATGTTTGAGAGAGTTTGCAACTGACTTTGTCAGATATCGTCGATTTACATCCATTTTAGCCCATTGAGGACGATTGTCACTTTGTATTGATTGAAAATTTTCAAAGTCTATATTCCTAATTTGATGTCGAATCTCATCAATTCTTATATATTTGAGTGAGTTTGTAACTAACTTTGTCAGCAATCGTCGATTTACTTCCATTGAAGCCCATTGAGGTCGATTATCACTTTGTATTGATTGAAAATTTTCAAAGTCTATCTTCCTAATTTGATGTCGAATCTCATCAATTCTTATATATTTCAGTGAGTTTGCAATTAACTTTGTCAGCAATCTTCGATTTACTTCCATTGTAGACCATTGAGGTCGATTGTCACTTTGTATTGAATGAAAATTTTCAAAGTCCACCTCCCTAATTTGATGTCGACTCTCATCAATTCTTATATATTTGAGTGAGTTTGCAACTAACTCTAACAGAAATCTTCGATTTACTTCCATTGAAACCCATTGAGGTCGATTGTCACTTTGTATTGATTGAAAATTTTCAAAGTCTATCTTCCTAATTTGATGTCGAAACTCATCAATTCTTATATATTTGAGTGAGTTTGCAACTAACTTTGTCAGCAAACTCCGATTTACTTCCATTGAAGCCCATTGAAGTCGATTGTCACTTTGTATTGAATGAAAATTTTCAAAGTCTATCTTCCTAATTTGATGTCGAATCTCATCAATTCTTATATATTCGAGTGAGTTTGTAACTAACTTTGTCAGCAATCGTCGATTTATTTCTATTGAAGCGCATTGAGGTCGATTGTCACTTTGTATTGATTGAAAATTTTCAAAGTCTATCTTCCTAATTTGATGACGAATCTCATCAATTCTTATATATTTTAGTGAGTTTGCAACTGACTTTGTCAGATATCGTCGATTTACTTCCATTGAAGCCCATTGAGGTCGATTATCACTTTGTATTGATTGAAAATTTTCAAAGTCTATCTTCCTAATTTGATGTCGAATCTCATCAATTCTTATATATTTGAGTGAGTTTGCAACTAACTCTAACAGAAATCTTCGATTCACTTCCATTGAAGCCCATTGAGGTCGATTGTCACTTTGTATTGATTGAAAATGTTCAAAGTCTATCTTCCTAATTTGATGACGAATCTCATCAATTCTTATATATTTTAGTGAGTTTGCAACTAACTTTGTCAGCAATCGTCGAATTACTTCCATTGAAGCCCATTGAGGTCGATTAACACTTTGTATTGATTGAAAATTTTCCAAGTCTATCTTCCAAATTTGAAGTCGAATCTCATCAATTCTTATATGTTTGAGTGAGTTTGCAACTGACTTTGTCAGCAATCTCTGATTTACTTCCATTGAAGCCTATTGAGGTCGATTGTTACTTAGTATTGAATGAAAATTTTCAAAGTCTATCTTCCGAATTTGAAGTCGAATCTCATCAATTCTTATATGTTTGAGTGAGTTTGCAACTGACTTTGTCAGATATCGTCGATTTACATCCATTGTAGCCCATTGAGGACGATTGTCACTTTGTATTGATTCAAAATTTTCAAAGTCTATCTTCCGAATTTGAAGTCGAATCTTATCAATTCTTATATGTTTGAGAGAGTTTGCAACTGACTTTGTCAGATATCGTCGATTTACATCCATTTTAGCCCATTGAGGACGATTGTCACTTTGTATCGATTGAAAATTTTCAAAGTCTATATTCCTAATATGATGTCGAATCTCATCAATTCTTATATATTTGAGTGAGTTTGTAACTAACTTTGTCAGCAATCGTCGATTTACTTCCATTGAAGCCCATTGAGGTCGATTAACACTTTGTATTGATTGAAAATTTTCCAAGTCTATCTTCCAAATTTGAAGTCGAATCTCATCAATTCTTATATGTTTGAGTGAGTTTGCAACTGACTTTGTCAGCAATCTCTGATTTACTTCCATTGAAGCCTATTGAGGTCGATTGTTACTTAGTATTGAATGAAAATTTTCAAAGTCTATCTTCCAAATTTGAAGTCGAATCTTATCAATTCTTATATGTTTGAGAGAGTTTGCAACTGACTTTGTCAGATATCGTCGATTTACATCCATTTTAGCCCATTGAGGACGATTGTCACTTTGTATTGATTGAAAATTTTCAAAGTCTATATTCCTAATTTGATGTCGAATCTCATCAATTCTTATATATTTGAGTGAGTTTGTAACTAACTTTGTCAGCAATCGTCGATTTACTTCCATTGAAGCCCATTGAGGTCGATTATCACTTTGTATTGATTGAAAATTTTCAAAGTCTATCTTCCTAATTTGATGTCGAATCTCATCAATTCTTATATATTTCAGTGAGTTTGCAATTAACTTTGTCAGCAATCTTCGATTTACTTCCATTGTAGACCATTGAGGTCGATTGTCACTTTGTATTGAATGAAAATTTTCAAAGTCCACCCCCCTAATTTGATGTCGACTCTTATCAATTCTTATATATTTGAGTGAGTTTGCAACTAACTCTAACAGAAATCTTCGATTTACTTCCATTGAAACCCATTGAGGTCGATTGTCACTTTGTATTGATTGAAAATTTTCAAAGTCTATCTTCCTAATTTGATGTCGAAACTCATCAATTCTTATATATTTGAGTGAGTTTGCAACTAACTTTGTCAGCAAACTCCGATTTACTTCCATTGAAGCCCATTGAAGTCGATTGTCACTTTGTATTGAATGAAAATTTTCAAAGTCTATCTTCCTAATTTGATGTCGAATCTCATCAATTCTTATATATTCGAGTGAGTTTGTAACTAACTTTGTCAGCAATCGTCGATTTATTTCTATTGAAGCGCATTGAGGTCGATTGTCACTTTGTATTGATTGAAAATTTTCAAAGTCTATCTTCCTAATTTGATGACGAATCTCATCAATTCTTATATATTTTAGTGAGTTTGCAACTGACTTTGTCAGATATCGTCGATTTACTTCCATTGAAGCCCATTGAGGTCGATTATCACTTTGTATTGATTGAAAATTTTCAAAGTCTATCTTCCTAATTTGATGTCGAATCTCATCAATTCTTATATATTTCAGTGAGTTTGCAACTAACTTTGTCAGCAATCTTCGATTTACTTCCATTGAAGCCCATTGAGGTCGATTGTCACTTTGTATTGATTGAAAATGTTCAAAGTCTATCTTCCTAATTTGATGACGAATCTCATCAATTCTTATATATTTGAGTGAGTTTGCAACTAACTCTGTCAGAAATCTTCGATTTACTTCCATTGAAGCCCATTGAGGTCGATTATCACTTTGTATTGATTGAAAATTTTCAAAGTCTATCTTCCTAATTTGATGTCGAATCTCATCAATTCTTATATATTTCAGTGAGTTTGCAACTAACTTTGTCAGCAATCTTCGATTTACTTCCATTGTAGCCCATTGAGGTCGATTGTCACTTTGTATTGAATGAAAATTTTCAAAGTCCATCTCCCTAATTTGATGTCGAATCTCATCAATTCTTATATATTTGAGTGAGTTTGCAACTAACTCTAACAGAAATCTTCGATTCACTTCCATTGAAGCCCATTGAGGTCGATTGTCACTTTGTATTGATCGAAAATGTTCAAAGTCTATCTTCCTAATTTGATGACGAATCTCATCAATTCTTATATATTTTAGTGAGTTTGCAACTAACTTTGTCAGCAATCGTCGAATTACTTCCATTGAAGCCCATTGAGGTCGATTAACACTTTGTATTGATTGAAAATTTTCCAAGTCTATCTTCCAAATTTGAAGTCGAATCTCATCAATTCTTATATGTTTGAGTGAGTTTGCAACTGACTTTGTCAGCAATCTCTGATTTACTTCCATTGAAGCCTATTGAGGTCGATTGTTACTTAGTATTGAATGAAAATTTTCAAAGTCTATCTTCCGAATTTGAAGTCGAATCTCATCAATTCTTATATGTTTGAGTGAGTTTGCAACTGACTTTGTCAGATATCGTCGATTTACATCCATTGTAGCCCATTGAGGACGATTGTCACTTTGTATTGATTCAAAATTTTCAAAGTCTATCTTCCGAATTTGAAGTCGAATCTTATCAATTCTTATATGTTTGAGAGAGTTTGCAACTGACTTTGTCAGATATCGTCGATTTACATCCATTTTAGCCCATTGAGGACGATTGTCACTTTGTATCGATTGAAAATTTTTAAAGTCTATATTCCTAATATGATGTCGAATCTCATCAATTCTTATATATTTGAGTGAGTTTGTAACTAACTTTGTCAGCAATCGTCAATTTACTTCCATTGAAGCCCATTGAGGTCGATTAACACTTTGTATTGATTGAAAATTTTCCAAGTCTATTTTCCGAATTTGAAGTCGAATCTCATTAATTCTTATATATTTGTGTGAGTTTGCAACTGACTTTGTCAGTAATCTCCGACTTACTTCCATTGAAGCCCATTGAGGTCGATTAACACTTTGTATTGATTGAAAATTTCCCAAGTCTATTTTCCGAATTTGAAGTCGAATCTCATTAATTCTTATATATTTGTGTGAGTTTGCAACTGACTTTGTCAGCAATCGTCGAATTACTTCCATTGAAGCCCATTGAGGTCGATTAACACTTTGTATTGATTGAAAATTTTCCAAGTCTATCTTCCAAATTTGAAGTCGAATCTCATCAATTCTTATATGTTTGAGTGAGTTTGCAACTGACTTTGTCAGCAATCTCTGATTTACTTCCATTGAAGCCTATTGAGGTCGATTGTTACTTAGTATTGAATGAAAATTTTCAAAGTCTATCTTCCAAATTTGAAGTCGAATCTTATCAATTCTTATATGTTTGAGAGAGTTTGCAACTGACTTTGTCAGATATCGTCGATTTACATCCATTTTAGCCCATTGAGGACGATTGTCACTTTGTATTGATTGAAAATTTTCAAAGTCTATATTCCTAATTTGATGTCGAATCTCATCAATTCTTATATATTTGAGTGAGTTTGTAACTAACTTTGTCAGCAATCGTCGATTTACTTCCATTGAAGCCCATTGAGGTCGATTATCACTTTGTATTGATTGAAAATTTTCAAAGTCTATCTTCCTAATTTGATGTCGAATCTCATCAATTCTTATATATTTCAGTGAGTTTGCAATTAACTTTGTCAGCAATCTTCGATTTACTTCCATTGTAGACCATTGAGGTCGATTGTCACTTTGTATTGAATGAAAATTTTCAAAGTCCACCTCCCTAATTTGATGTCGACTCTCATCAATTCTTATATATTTGAGTGAGTTTGCAACTAACTCTAACAGAAATCTTCGATTTACTTCCATTGAAACCCATTGAGGTCGATTGTCACTTTGTATTGATTGAAAATTTTCAAAGTCTATCTTCCTAATTTGATGTCGAAACTCATCAATTCTTATATATTTGAGTGAGTTTGCAACTAACTTTGTCAGCAAACTCCGATTTACTTCCATTGAAGCCTATTGAAGTCGATTGTCACTTTGTATTGAATGAAAATTTTCAAAGTCTATCTTCCTAATTTGATGTCGAATCTCATCAATTCTTATATATTCGAGTGAGTTTGTAACTAACTTTGTCAGCAATCGTCGATTTATTTCTATTGAAGCGCATTGAGGTCGATTGTCACTTTGTATTGATTGAAAATTTTCAAAGTCTATCTTCCTAATTTGATGACGAATCTCATCAATTCTTATATATTTTAGTGAGTTTGCAACTGACTTTGTCAGATATCGTCGATTTACTTCCATTGAAGCCCATTGAGGTCGATTATCACTTTGTATTGATTGAAAATTTTCAAAGTCTATCTTCCTAATTTGATGTCGAATCTCATCAATTCTTATATATTTCAGTGAGTTTGCAACTAACTTTGTCAGCAATCTTCGATTTACTTCCATTGTAGCCCATTGAGGTCGATTGTCACTTTGTATTGAATGAAAATTTTCAAAGTCTATCTTCCGAATTTGAAGTCGAATCTCATCAATTCTTATATATTTGAGTGAGTTTGTAACTAACTCTGTCAGAAATCTTCGATTTACTTCCATTGAAGCCCATTGAGGTCGATTGTCACTTTGTATTGATTGAAAATTTTTAAAGTCCATCTCCCTAATTTGATGTCGAATCTCATCAATTCTTATATATTTGAGTGAGTTTGCAACTAACTCTAACAGAAATCTTCGATTCACTTCCATTGAAGCCCATTGAGGTCGATTGTCACTTTGTATTGATTGAAAATGTTCAAAGTCTATCTTCCTAATTTGATGACGAATCTCATCAATTCTTATATATTTTAGTGAGTTTGCAACTAACTTTGTCAGCAATCGTCGAATTACTTCCATTGAAGCCCATTGAGGTCGATTAACACTTTGTATTGATTGAAAATTTTCCAAGTCTATCTTCCAAATTTGAAGTCGAATCTCATCAATTCTTATATGTTTGAGTGAGTTTGCAACTGACTTTGTCAGCAATCTCTGATTTACTTCCATTGAAGCCTATTGAGGTCGATTGTTACTTAGTATTGAATGAAAATTTTCAAAGTCTATCTTCCGAATTTGAAGTCGAATCTCATCAATTCTTATATGTTTGAGTGAGTTTGCAACTGACTTTGTCAGATATCGTCGATTTACATCCATTGTAGCCCATTGAGGACGATTGTCACTTTGTATTGATTCAAAATTTTCAAAGTCTATCTTCCGAATTTGAAGTCGAATCTTATCAATTCTTATATGTTTGAGAGAGTTTGCAACTGACTTTGTCAGATATCGTCGATTTACATCCATTTTAGCCCATTGAGGACGATTGTCACTTTGTATCGATTGAAAATTTTCAAAGTCTATATTCCTAATATGATGTCGAATCTCATCAATTCTTATATATTTGAGTGAGTTTGTAACTAACTTTGTCAGCAATCGTCGATTTACTTCCATTGAAGCCCATTGAGGTCGATTATCACTTTGTATTGATTGAAAATTTTCAAAGTCTATCTTCCTAATTTGATGTCGAATCTCATCAATTCTTATATATTTCAGTGAGTTTGCAATTAACTTTGTCAGCAAACTTCGATTTACTTCCATTGTAGACCATTGAGGTCGATTGTCACTTTGTATTGAATGAAAATTTTCAAAGTCTATCTTCCGAATTTGAAGTCGAATCTCATCAATTCTTATATATTTGAGTGAGTTTGTAACTAACTCTGTCAGAAATCTTCGATTTACTTCCATTGAAGCCCATTGACGTCGATTGTCACTTTGTATTGATTGAAAATTTTCAAAGTCTATCTTCCTAATTTGATGTCGAAACTCATCAATTCTTATATATTTGAGTGAGTTTGCAACTAACTTTGTCAGCAAACTCCGATTTACTTCCATTGAAGCCCATTGAGGTCGATTGTCACTTTGTATTGAATGAAAATTTTCAAAGTCTATCTTCCTAATTTGATGTCGAATCTCATCCAATCTTATATATTCGAGTGAGTTTGTAACTAACTTTGTCAGCAATCGTCGATTTATTTCTATTGAAGCGCATTGAGGTCGATTGTCACTTTGTATTGATTGAAAATTTTCAAAGTCTATCTTCCTAATTCGATGACGAATCTCATCAATTCTTATATATTTTAGTGAGTTTGCAACTAACTTTGTCAGCAATCGTCGAATTACTTCCATTGAAGCCCATTGAGGTCGATTAACACTTTGTATTGATTGAAAATTTTCGAAGTCTATTTTCCGAATTTGAAGTCGAATCTCATCAATTCTTATATATTTGAGTGAGTTTGCAACTGACTATCTCAGATATCGTCGATTTACATCCATTGTAGCCCATTGAGGACGATTGTCACTTTATATTGATTGAAAATTTTCAAAGTCTATCTTCCAAATTTGAAGTCGAATCTCATCAATTCTTATATGTTTGAGTGAGTTTGCAACTGACTTTGTCAGATATCGTCGATTTACATCCATTGTAGCCCATTGAGGACGATTGTCACTTTGTATTGATTAAAAATTTTCAAAGTCTATCTTCCGAATTTGAAGTCGAATCTTATCAATTCTTATATGTTTGAGAGAGTTTGCAACTGACTTTGTCAGATATCGTCGATTTACATCCATTTTAGCCCATTGAGGACGATTGTCACTTTGTATCGATTGAAAATTTTCAAAGTCTATATTCCTAATTTGATGCCGAATCTCATCAATTCTTATATATTTGAGTGAGTTTGTAACTAACTTTGTCAGCAATCGTCGATTTACTTCCATTGAAGCCCATTGAGGTCGATTATCACTTTGTATTGATTGAAAATTTTCAAAGTCTATCTTCCTAATTTGATGTCGAATCTCATCAATTCTTATATATTTCAGTGAGTTTGCAATTAACTTTGTCAGCAATCTTCGATTTACTTCCATTGTAGACCATTGAGGTCGATTGTCACTTTGTATTGAATGAAAATTTTCAAAGTCTATCTTCCGAATTTGAAGTCGAATCTCATCAATTCTTATATATTTGAGTGAGTTTGTAACTAACTCTGTCAGAAATCTTCGATTTACTTCCATTGAAGCCCATTGACGTCGATTGTCACTTTGTATTGATTGAAAATTTTTAAAGTCCACCTCCCTAATTTGATGTCGAATCTCATCAATTCTTATATATTTGAGTGAGTTTGCAACTAACTCTAACAGAAATCTTCGATTTACTTCCATTGAAGCCCATTGAGGTCGATTGTCACTTTGTATTGATTGAAAATTTTCAAAGTCTATCTTCCTAATTTGATGTCGAATCTCATCAATTCTTATATATTTCAGTGAGTTTGCAACTAACTTTGTCAGCAATCTTCGATTTACTTCCATTGTAGCCCATTGAGGTCGATTGTCACTTTGTATTGAATGAAAATTTTCAAAGTCTATCTTCCGAATTTGAAGTCGAATCTCATCAATTCTTATATATTTGAGTGAGTTTGTAACTAACTCTGTCAGAAATCTTCGATTTACTTCCATTGAAGCCCATTGAGGTCGATTGTCACTTTGTATTGATTGAAAATTTTTAAAGTCCATCTCCCTAATTTGATGTCGAATCTCATCAATTCTTATATATTTGAGTGAGTTTGCAACTAACTCTAACAGAAATCTTCGATTCACTTCCATTGAAGCCCATTGAGGTCGATTGTCACTTTGTATTGATTGAAAATGTTCAAAGTCTATCTTCCTAATTTGATGACGAATCTCATCAATTCTTATATATTTTAGTGAGTTTGCAACTAACTTTGTCAGCAATCGTCGAATTACTTCCATTGAAGCCCATTGAGGTCGATTAACACTTTGTATTGATTGAAAATTTTCCAAGTCTATCTTCCAAATTTGAAGTCGAATCTCATCAATTCTTATATGTTTGAGTGAGTTTGCAACTGACTTTGTCAGCAATCTCTGATTTACTTCCATTGAAGCCTATTGAGGTCGATTGTTACTTAGTATTGAATGAAAATTTTCAAAGTCTATCTTCCGAATTTGAAGTCGAATCTCATCAATTCTTATATGTTTGAGTGAGTTTGCAACTGACTTTGTCAGATATCGTCGATTTACATCCATTGTAGCCCATTGAGGACGATTGTCACTTTGTATTGATTCAAAATTTTCAAAGTCTATCTTCCGAATTTGAAGTCGAATCTTATCAATTCTTATATGTTTGAGAGAGTTTGCAACTGACTTTGTCAGATATCGTCGATTTACATCCATTTTAGCCCATTGAGGACGATTGTCACTTTGTATCGATTGAAAATTTTCAAAGTCTATATTCCTAATATGATGTCGAATCTCATCAATTCTTATATATTTGAGTGAGTTTGTAACTAACTTTGTCAGCAATCGTCGATTTACTTCCTTTGAAGCCCATTGAGGTAGATTATCACTTTGTATTGATTGAAAATTTTCAAAGTCTATCTTCCTAATTTGATGTCGAATCTCATCAATTCTTATATATTTCAGTGAGTTTGCAGTTAACTTTGTCAGCAAACTTCGATTTACTTCCATTGTAGACCATTGAGGTCGATTGTCACTTTGTATTGAATGAAAATTTTCAAAGTCTATCTTCCGAATTTGAAGTCGAATCTCATCAATTCTTATATATTTGAGTGAGTTTGTAACTAACTCTGTCAGAAATCTTCGATTTACTTCCATTGAAGCCCATTGACGTCGATTGTCACTTTGTATTGATTGAAAATTTTCAAAGTCTATCTTCCTAATTTGATGTCGAATCTCATCCAATCTTATATATTCGAGTGAGTTTGTAACTAACTTTGTCAGCAATCGTCGATTTATTTCTATTGAAGCGCATTGAGGTCGATTGTCACTTTGTATTGATTGAAAATTTTCAAAGTCTATCTTCCTAATTTGATGACGAATCTCATCAATTCTTATATATTTTAGTGAGTTTGCAACTAACTTTGTCAGCAATCGTCGAATTACTTCCATTGAAGCCCATTGAGGTCGATTAACACTTTGTATTGATTGAAAATTTTCGAAGTCTATTTTCCGAATTTGAAGTCGAATCTCATCAATTCTTATATATTTGAGTGAGTTTGCAACTAACTCTAACAGAAATCTTCGATTTACTTCCATTGAAGCCCATTGAGGTCGATTGTCACTTTGTATTGATTGAAAATTTTCAAAGTCTATCTTCCTAATTTGATGTCGAAACTCATCAATTCTTATATATTTGAGTGAGTTTGCAACTAACTTTGTCAGCAAACTCCGATTTACTTCCATTGAAGCCCATTGAGGTCGATTGTCACTTTGTATTGAATGAAAATTTTCAAAGTCTATCTTCCTAATTTGATGTCGAATCTCATCCAATCTTATATATTCGAGTGAGTTTGTAACTAACTTTGTCAGCAATCGTCGATTTATTTCTATTGAAGCGCATTGAGGTCGATTGTCACTTTGTATTGATTGAAAATTTTCAAAGTCTATCTTCCTAATTTGATGACGAATCTCATCAATTCTTATATATTTTAGTGAGTTTGCAACTAACTTTGTCAGCAATCGTCGAATTACTTCCATTGAAGCCCATTGAGGTCGATTAACACTTTGTATTGATTGAAAATTTTCGAAGTCTATTTTCCGAATTTGAAGTCGAATCTCATCAATTCTTATATATTTGAGTGAGTTTGCAACTGACTATCTCAGATATCGTCGATTTACATCCATTGTAGCCCATTGAGGACGATTGTCACTTTATATTGATTGAAAATTTTCAAAGTCTATCTTCCAAATTTGAAGTCGAATCTCATCAATTCTTATATGTTTGAGTGAGTTTGCAACTGACTTTGTCAGCAATCTCTGATTTACTTCCATTGAAGCCTATTGAGGTCGATTGTTACTTAGTATTGAATGAAAATTTTCAAAGTCTATCTTCCGAATTTGAAGTCGAATCTCATCAATTCTTATATGTTTGAGTGAGTTTGCAACTGACTTTGTCAGATATCGTCGATTTACATCCATTTTAGCCCATTGAGGACGATTGTCACTTTGTATCGATTGAAAATTTTCAAAGTCTATATTCCTAATTTGATGCCGAATCTCATCAATTCTTATATATTTGAGTGAGTTTGTAACTAACTTTGTCAGCAATCGTCGATTTACTTCCATTGAAGCCCATTGAGGTCGATTATCACTTTGTATTGATTGAAAATTTTCAAAGTCTATCTTCCTAATTTGATGTCGAATCTCATCAATTCTTATATATTTCAGTGAGTTTGCAATTAACTTTGTCAGCAATCTTCGATTTACTTCCATTGTAGACCATTGAGGTCGATTGTCACTTTGTATTGAATGAAAATTTTCAAAGTCTATCTTCCGAATTTGAAGTCGAATCTCATCAATTCTTATATATTTGAGTGAGTTTGTAACTAACTCTGTCAGAAATCTTCGATTTACTTCCATTGAAGCCCATTGACGTCGATTGTCACTTTGTATTGATTGAAAATTTTTAAAGTCCACCTCCCTAATTTGATGTCGAATCTCATCAATTCTTATATATTTGAGTGAGTTTGCAACTAACTCTAACAGAAATCTTCGATTTACTTCCATTGAAGTCCATTGAGGTCGATTGTCACTTTGTATTGATTGAAAATTTTCAAAGTCTATCTTCCTAATTTGATGACGAATCTCATCAATTCTTATATATTTTAGTGAGTTTGCAACTAACTTTGTCAGCAATCGTCGAATTACTTCCATTGAAGCCCATTGAGGTCGATTAACACTTTGTATTGATTGAAAATTTTCGAAGTCTATTTTCCGAATTTGAAGTCGAATCTCATCAATTCTTATATATTTGAGTGAGTTTGCAACTAACTCTAACAGAAATCTTCGATTTACTTCCATTGAAGCCCATTGAGGTCGATTGTCACTTTGTATTGATTGAAAATTTTCAAAGTCTATCTTCCTAATTTGATGTCGAAACTCATCAATTCTTATATATTTGAGTGAGTTTGCAACTAACTTTGTCAGCAAACTCCGATTTACTTCCATTGAAGCCCATTGAGGTCGATTGTCACTTTGTATTGAATGAAAATTTTCAAAGTCTATCTTCCTAATTTGATGTCGAATCTCATCCAATCTTATATATTCGAGTGAGTTTGTAACTAACTTTGTCAGCAATCGTCGATTTATTTCTATTGAAGCGCATTGAGGTCGATTGTCACTTTGTATTGATTGAAAATTTTCAAAGTCTATCTTCCTAATTTGATGACGAATCTCATCAATTCTTATATATTTTAGTGAGTTTGCAACTAACTTTGTCAGCAATCGTCGAATTACTTCCATTGAAGCCCATTGAGGTCGATTAACACTTTGTATTGATTGAAAATTTTCGAAGTCTATTTTCCGAATTTGAAGTCGAATCTCATCAATTCTTATATATTTGAGTGAGTTTGCAACTGACTATCTCAGATATCGTCGATTTACATCCATTGTAGCCCATTGAGGACGATTGTCACTTTATATTGATTGAAAATTTTCAAAGTCTATCTTCCAAATTTGAAGTCGAATCTCATCAATTCTTATATGTTTGAGTGAGTTTGCAACTGACTTTGTCAGCAATCTCTGATTTACTTCCATTGAAGCCTATTGAGGTCGATTGTTACTTAGTATTGAATGAAAATTTTCAAAGTCTATCTTCCGAATTTGAAGTCGAATCTCATCAATTCTTATATGTTTGAGTGAGTTTGCAACTGACTTTGTCAGATATCGTCGATTTACATCCATTGTAGCCCATTGAGGACGATTGTCACTTTGTATTGATTAAAAATTTTCAAAGTCTATCTTCCGAATTTGAAGTCGAATCTTATCAATTCTTATATGTTTGAGAGAGTTTGCAACTGACTTTGTCAGATATCGTCGATTTACATCCATTTTAGCCCATTGAGGACGATTGTCACTTTGTATCGATTGAAAATTTTCAAAGTCTATATTCCTAATTTGATGCCGAATCTCATCAATTCTTATATATTTGAGTGAGTTTGTAACTAACTTTGTCAGCAATCGTCGATTTACTTCCATTGAAGCCCATTGAGGTCGATTATCACTTTGTATTGATTGAAAATTTTCAAAGTCTATCTTCCTAATTTGATGTCGAATCTCATCAATTCTTATATATTTCAGTGAGTTTGCAATTAACTTTGTCAGCAATCTTCGATTTACTTCCATTGTAGACCATTGAGGTCGATTGTCACTTTGTATTGAATGAAAATTTTCAAAGTCTATCTTCCGAATTTGAAGTCGAATCTCATCAATTCTTATATATTTGAGTGAGTTTGTAACTAACTCTGTCAGAAATCTTCGATTTACTTCCATTGAAGCCCATTGACGTCGATTGTCACTTTGTATTGATTGAAAATTTTTAAAGTCCACCTCCCTAATTTGATGTCGAATCTCATCAATTCTTATATATTTGAGTGAGTTTGCAACTAACTCTAACAGAAATCTTCGATTTACTTCCATTGAAGTCCATTGAGGTCGATTGTCACTTTGTATTGATTGAAAATTTTCAAAGTCTATCTTCCTAATTTGATGTCGAAACTCATCAATTCTTATATATTTGAGTGAGTTCTTCCGAATTTGAAGTCGAATCTTATCAATTCTTATATGTTTGAGAGAGTTTGCAACTGACTTTGTCAGATATCGTCGATATACTTCCATTGAAGTCCATTGAGGTCGATTGTCACTTTGTATTGATTGAAAATTTTCGAAGTCTATTTTCCGAATTTGAAGTCGAATCTCATCAATTCTTATATATTTGAGTGAGTTTGCAACTGACTTTCTCAGATATCGTCGATTTACATCCATTTTAGCCCATTGAGGACGATTGTCACTTTGTATTGATTGAAAATTTTCAAAGTCTATCTTCCGAATTTGAAGTCGAATCTTATCAATTCTTATATGTTTGAGAGAGTTTGCAACTGACTTTGTCAGATATCGTCGATATACTTCCATTGAAGTCCATTGAGGTCGATTGTCACTTTGTATTGATTGAAAATTTTCGAAGTCTATTTTCCGAATTTGAAGTCGAATCTCATCAATTCTTATATATTTGAGTGAGTTTGCAACTGACTTTCTCAGATATCGTCGATTTACATCCATTGTAGCCCATAGAGGACGATTGTCACTTTATATTGATTGAAAATTTTCAAAGTCTATCTTCCGAATTTGAATTCGAATCTTATCAATTCTTATATGTTTGAGAGAGTTTGCAACTGACTTTGTCAGATATCGTCGATTTACTTCCATTGAAGCTCATTGAGGTCGATTATCACTTTGTATTGATTGAAAATTTTCAAAGTCTATCTTCCTAATTTGATGACGAATCTCATCAATTCTTATATATTTTAGTGAGTTTGCAACTGACTTTGTCAGATATCGTCGATTTACTTCCATTGAAGCCCATTGAGGTCGATTATCACTTTGTATTGATTGAAAATTTTCAAAGTCTATCTTCCTAATTTGATGTCGAATCTCATCAATTCTTATATATTTCAGTGAGTTTGCAACTAACTTTGTCAGCAATCTTCGATTTACTTCCATTGTAGCCCATTGAGGTCGATTGTCACTTTGTATTGAATGAAAATTTTCAAAGTCTATCTTCCGAATTTGAAGTCGAATCTCATCAATTCTTATATATTTGAGTGAGTTTGTAACTAACTCTGTCAGAAATCTTCGATTTACTTCCATTGAAGCCCATTGAGGTCGATTGTCACTTTGTATTGATTGAAAATTTTTAAAGTCCATCTCCCTAATTTGATGTCGAATCTCATCAATTCTTATATATTTGAGTGAGTTTGCAACTAACTCTAACAGAAATCTTCGATTCACTTCCATTGAAGCCCATTGAGGTCGATTGTCACTTTGTATTGATTGAAAATGTTCAAAGTCTATCTTCCTAATTTGATGACGAATCTCATCAATTCTTATATATTTTAGTGAGTTTGCAACTAACTTTGTCAGCAATCGTCGAATTACTTCCATTGAAGCCCATTGAGGTCGATTAACACTTTGTATTGATTGAAAATTTTCCAAGTCTATCTTCCAAATTTGAAGTCGAATCTCATCAATTCTTATATGTTTGAGTGAGTTTGCAACTGACTTTGTCAGCAATCTCTGATTTACTTCCATTGAAGCCTATTGAGGTCGATTGTTACTTAGTATTGAATGAAAATTTTCAAAGTCTATCTTCCGAATTTGAAGTCGAATCTCATCAATTCTTATATGTTTGAGTGAGTTTGCAACTGACTTTGTCAGATATCGTCGATTTACATCCATTGTAGCCCATTGAGGACGATTGTCACTTTGTATTGATTCAAAATTTTCAAAGTCTATCTTCCGAATTTGAAGTCGAATCTTATCAATTCTTATATGTTTGAGAGAGTTTGCAACTGACTTTGTCAGATATCGTCGATTTACATCCATTTTAGCCCATTGAGGACGATTGTCACTTTGTATCGATTGAAAATTTTCAAAGTCTATATTCCTAATATGATGTCGAATCTCATCAATTCTTATATATTTGAGTGAGTTTGTAACTAACTTTGTCAGCAATCGTCGATTTACTTCCATTGAAGCCCATTGAGGTCGATTATCACTTTGTATTGATTGAAAATTTTCAAAGTCTATCTTCCTAATTTGATGTCGAATCTCATCAATTCTTATATATTTCAGTGAGTTTGCAATTAACTTTGTCAGCAAACTTCGATTTACTTCCATTGTAGACCATTGAGGTCGATTGTCACTTTGTATTGAATGAAAATTTTCAAAGTCTATCTTCCGAATTTGAAGTCGAATCTCATCAATTCTTATATATTTGAGTGAGTTTGTAACTAACTCTGTCAGAAATCTTCGATTTACTTCCATTGAAGCCCATTGACGTCGATTGTCACTTTGTATTGATTGAAAATTTTTAAAGTCCACCTCCCTAATTTGATGTCGAATCTCATCAATTCTTATATATTTGAGTGAGTTTGCAACTAACTCTAACAGAAATCTTCGATTTACTTCCATTGAAGCCCATTGAGGTCGATTGTCACTTTGTATTGATTGAAAATTTTCAAAGTCTATCTTCCTAATTTGATGTCGAATCTCATCAATTCTTATATGTTTGAGTGAGTTTGCAACTGACTTTGTCAGATATCGTCGATTTACATCCATTGTAGCCCATTGAGGACGATTGTCACTTTGTATTGATTAAAAATTTTCAAAGTCTATCTTCCGAATTTGAAGTCGAATCTTATCAATTCTTATATGTTTGAGAGAGTTTGCAACTGACTTTGTCAGATATCGTCGATTTACATCCATTTTAGCCCATTGAGGACGATTGTCACTTTGTATCGATTGAAAATTTTCAAAGTCTATATTCCTAATTTGATGCCGAATCTCATCAATTCTTATATATTTGAGTGAGTTTGTAACTAACTTTGTCAGCAATCGTCGATTTACTTCCATTGAAGCCCATTGAGGTCGATTATCACTTTGTATTGATTGAAAATTTTCAATGTCTATCTTCCTAATTTGATGTCGAATCTCATCAATTCTTATATATTTCAGTGAGTTTGCAATTAACTTTGTCAGCAATCTTCGATTTACTTCCATTGTAGACCATTGAGGTCGATTGTCACTTTGTATTGAATGAAAATTTTCAAAGTCTATCTTCCGAATTTGAAGTCGAATCTCATCAATTCTTATATATTTGAGTGAGTTTGTAACTAACTCTGTCAGAAATCTTCGATTTACTTCCATTGAAGCCCATTGACGTCGATTGTCACTTTGTATTGATTGAAAATTTTTAAAGTCCACCTCCCTAATTTGATGTCGAATCTCATCAATTCTTATATATTTGAGTGAGTTTGCAACTAACTCTAACAGAAATCTTCGATTTACTTCCATTGAAGCCCATTGAGGTCGATTGTCACTTTGTATTGATTGAAAATTTTCAAAGTCTATCTTCCTAATTTGATGTCGAAACTCATCAATTCTTATATATTTGAGTGAGTTCTTCCGAATTTGAAGTCGAATCTTATCAATTCTTATATGTTTGAGAGAGTTTGCAACTGACTTTGTCAGATATCGTCGATATACTTCCATTGAAGTCCATTGAGGTCGATTGTCACTTTGTATTGATTGAAAATTTTCGAAGTCTATTTTCCGAATTTGAAGTCGAATCTCATCAATTCTTATATATTTGAGTGAGTTTGCAACTGACTTTCTCAGATATCGTCGATTTACATCCATTTTAGCCCATTGAGGACGATTGTCACTTTGTATTGATTGAAAATTTTCAAAGTCTATCTTCCGAATTTGAAGTCGAATCTTATCAATTCTTATATGTTTGAGAGAGTTTGCAACTGACTTTGTCAGATATCGTCGATATACTTCCATTGAAGTCCATTGAGGTCGATTGTCACTTTGTATTGATTGAAAATTTTCGAAGTCTATTTTCCGAATTTGAAGTCGAATCTCATCAATTCTTATATATTTGAGTGAGTTTGCAACTGACTTTCTCAGATATCGTCGATTTACATCCATTGTAGCCCATTGAGGACGATTGTCACTTTATATTGATTGAAAATTTTCAAAGTCTATCTTCCGAATTTGAATTCGAATCTTATCAATTCTTATATGTTTGAGAGAGTTTGCAACTGACTTTGTCAGATATCGTCGATTTACTTCCATTGAAGCCCATTGAGGTCGATTATCACTTTGTATTGATTGAAAATTTTCAAAGTCCACCTTCCTAATTTGATGTCGAATCTCATCAATTCTTATATATTTGAGTGAGTTTGCAACTAACTCTAACAGAAATCTTCGATTTACTTCCATTGAAGCCCATTGACGTCGATTGTCACTTTGTATTGATTGAAAATTTTTAGAGCCCACCTCCCTAATTTGATGTCGAATCTCATCAATTCTTATATATTTGAGTGAGTTTGCAACTAACTCTAACAGAAATCTTCGATTTACTTCCATTGAAGCCCATTGAGGTCGATTGTCACTTTGTATTGATTGAAAATTTTCAAAGTCTATCTTCCTAATTTGATGTCGAAACTCATCAATTCTTATATATTTGAGTGAGTTTGCAACTAACTTTGTCAGCAAACTCCGATTTACTTCCATTGAAGCCCATTGAGGTCGATTGTCACTTTGTATTGAATGAAAATTTTCAAAGTCTATCTTCCTAATTTGATGTCGAATCTCATCAATTCTTATATATTCGAGTGAGTTTGTAACTAACTTTGTCAGCAATCGTCGATTTATTTCTATTGAAGCGCATTGAGGTCGATTGTCACTTTGTATTGATTGAAAATTTTAAAAGTCTATCTTCCTAATTTGATGACGAATCTCATCAATTCTTATATATTTTAGTGAGTTTGCAACTAACTTTGTCAGCAATCGTCGAATTACTTCCATTGAAGCCCATTGAGGTCGATTAACACTTTGTATTGATTGAAAATTTTCAAAGTCTATCTTCCGAATTTGAAGTTGAATCTTATCAATTCTTATATGTTTGAGAGAGTTTGCAACTGACTTTGTCAGATATCGTCGATATACTTCCATTGAAGTCCATTGAGGTCGATTGTCACTTTGTATTGATTGAAAATTTTCGAAGTCTATTTTCCGAATTTGAAGTCGAATCTCATCAATTCTTATATATTTTAGTGAGTTTGCAATTAACTTTGTCAGCAATCTTCGATTTACTTCCATTGTAGACCATTGAGGTCGATTGTCACTTTGTATTGAATGAAAATTTTCAAAGTCTATCTTCCGAATTTGAAGTCGAATCTCATCAATTCTTATATATTTGAGTGAGTTTGTAACTAACTCTGACAGAAATCTTCGATTTACTTCCATTGAAGCCCATTGACGTCGATTGTCACTTTGTATTGATTGAAAATTTTTAAAGTCCACCTCCCTAATTTGATGTCGAATCTCATCAATTCTTATATATTTGAGTGAGTTTGCAACTAACTCTAACAGAAATTTTCGATTTACTTCCATTGAAGCCCATTGAGGTCGATTGTCACTTTGTATTGATTGAAAATTTTCAAAGTCTATCTTCCTAATTTGATGTCGAATCTCATCAATTCTTATATATTTCAGTGAGTTTGCAACTAACTTTGTCAGCAATCTTCGATTTACTTCCATTGTAGCCCATTGAGGTCGATTGTCACTTTGTATTGAATGAAAATTTTCAAAGTCTATCTTCCGAATTTGAAGTCGAATCTCATCAATTCTTATATATTTGAGTGAGTTTGTAACTAACTCTGACAGAAATCTTCGATTTACTTCCATTGAAGCCCATTGACGTCGATTGTCACTTTGTATTGATTGAAAATTTTTAAAGTCCACCTCCCTAATTTGATGTCGAATCTCATCAATTCTTATATATTTGAGTGAGTTTGCAACTAACTTTGTCAGCAAACTCCGATTTACTTCCATTGAAGCCCATTGAGGTCGATTGTCACTTTGTATTGATTGAAAATTTTCAAAGTCTATCTTCCTAATTTGATGTCGAAACTCATCAATTCTTATATATTTGAGTGAGTTTGCAACTAACTTTGTCAGCAAACTCCGATTTACTTCCATTGAAGCCCATTGAGGTCGATTGTCACTTTGTATTGAATGAAAATTTTCAAAGTCTATCTTCCTAATTTGATGTCGAATCTCATCAATTCTTATATATTCGAGTGAGTTTGTAACTAACTTTGTCAGCAATCGTCGATTTATTTCTATTGAAGCGCATTGAGGTCGATTAACACTTTGTATTGATTGAAAATTTTCAAAGTCTATCTTCCGAATTTGAAGTCGAATCTTATCAATTCTTATATGTTTGAGAGAGTTTGCAACTGACTTTGTCAGATATCGTCGATATACTTCCATTGAATTCCATTGAGGTCGATTGTCACTTTGTATTGATTGAAAATTTTCGAAGTCTATTTTCCGAATTTGAAGTCGAATCTCATCAATTCTTATATATTTGAGTGAGTTTGCAACTGACTTTCTCAGATATCGTCGATTTACATCCATTGTAGCCCATTGAGGACGATTGTCACTTTATATTGATTGAAAATTTTCAAAGTCTATCCTCCGAATTTGAATTCGAATCTTATCAATTCTTATATGTTTGAGAGAGTTTGCAACTGACTTTGTCAGATATCGTCGATATACTTCCATTGAAGTCCATTGAGGTCGATTGTCACTTTGTATTGATTGAAAATTTTCGAAGTCTATTTTCCGAATTTGAAGTCGAATCTCATCAATTCTTATATATTTGAGTGAGTTTGCAACTGACTTTGTCAGATATCGTCGATTTACATCTATTGTAGCCCATTGAGGACGATTGTCAATTTGTATTGATTCAAAATTTTCAAAGTCTATCTTCCGAATTTGAAGTCGAATCTTATCAATTCTTATATGTTTGAGAGAGTTTGCAACTGACTTTGTCAGATATCGTCGATATACTTCCATTGAAGTCCATTGAGGTCGATTGTCACTTTGTATTGATTGAAAATTTTCAAAGTCTATCTTCCGAATTTGATGACGAATCTCATCAATTCTTATATATTTTAGTGAGTTTGCAACTGACTTTGTCAGCAATCTCTGATTTACTTCCATTGAAGCCTATTGAGGTCGATTGTCACTTAGTATTGAATGAAAATTTTCAAAGTCTATCTTCCGAATTTGAAGTCGAATCTTATCAATTCTTATATGTTTGAGAGAGTTTGCAACTGACTTTGTCAGATATCGTCGATATACTTCCATTGAAGTCCATTGAGGTCGATTGTCACTTTGTATTGATTGAAAATTTTCGAAGTCAATTTTCCGAATTTGAAGTCGAATCTCATCAATTCTTATATATTTGAGTGAGTTTGCAACTGACTTTCTCAGATATCGTCGATTTACATCCATTGTAGCCCATTAAGGACGATTGTCACTTTATATTGATTGAAAATTTTCAAAGTCTATCTTCCGAATTTGAAGTCGAATCTCATCAATTCTTATATGTTTGAGTGAGTTTGCAACTGACTTTGTCAGCAATCGTCGAATTACTTCCATTGAAGCCCATTGAGGTCGATTAACACTTTTTACTGATTGAAAATTTTCAAAGTCTATCTTCCGAATTTGAAGTCGAATCTTATCAATTCTTATATGTTTGAGAGAGTTTGCAACTGACTTTGTCAGATATCGTCGATATACTTCCATTGAAGTCCATTGAGGTCGATTGTCACTTTGTATTGATTGAAAATTTTCGAAGTCTATTTTCCGAATTTGAAGTCGAATCTCATCAATTCTTATATATTTGAGTGAGTTTGCAACTGACTTTGTCAGATATCGTCGATTTACATCCATTGTAGCCCATTGAGGACGATTGTCAATTTGTATTAATTCAAAATTTTCAAAGTCTATCTTCCGAATTTGAAGTCGAATCTTATCAATTCTTATATGTTTGAGAGAGTTTGCAACTGACTTTGTCAGATATCGTCGATATACTTCCATTGAAGTCCATTGAGGTCGATTGTCACTTTGTATTGATTGAAAATTTTCAAAGTCTATCTTCCGAATTTGATGACGAATCTCATCAATTCTTATATGTTTGAGAGAGTTTGCAACTGACTTTGTCAGATATCGTCGATATACTTCCATTGAAGTCCATTGAGGTCGATTGTCACTTTGTATTGATTGAAAATTTTCAAAGTCTATCTTCCGAATTTGAAGTCGAATCTTATCAATTCTTATATGTTTGAGAGAGTTTGCAACTGACTTTGTCAGATATCGTCGATATACTTCCATTGAAGTCCATTGAGGTCGATTGTCACTTTGTATTGATTGAAAATTTTCAAAGTCTATCTTCCGAATTTGATGACGAATCTCATCAATTCTTATATATTTTAGTGAGTTTGCAACTGACTTTGTCAGCAATCTCTGATTTACTTCCATTGAAGCCTATTGAGGTCGATTGTCACTTAGTATTGAATGAAAATTTTCAAAGTCTATCTTCCGAATTTGAAGTCGAATCTCATCAATTCTTATATGTTTGAGTGAGTTTGCAACTGACTTTGTCAGATATCGTCGATTTACATCCATTTTAGCCCATTGAGGACGATTGTCAATTTGTATTGATTCAAAATTTTCAAAGTCTATCTTCCGAATTTGAAGTCGAATCTTATCAATTCTTATATGTTTGAGAGAGTTTGCAACTGACTTTGTCAGATATCGTCGATATACTTCCATTGAAGCCCATTGAGGTCGATTAACACTTTGTATTGATTGAAAATTTTCAAAGTCTATCTTCCGAATTTGAAGTCGAATCTTATCAATTCTTATATGTTTGAGAGAGTTTGCAACTGACTTTGTCAGATATCGTCGATATACTTCCATTGAATTCCATTGAGGTCGATTGTCACTTTGTATTGATTGAAAATTTTCGAAGTCTATTTTCCGAATTTGAAGTCGAATCTCATCAATTCTTATATATTTGAGTGAGTTTGCAACTGACTTTCTCAGATATCGTCGATTTACATCCATTGTAGCCCATTGAGGACGATTGTCACTTTATATTGATTGAAAATTTTCAAAGTCTATCTTCCGAATTTGATGACGAATCTCATCAATTCTTATATATTTTAGTGAGTTTGCAACTGACTTTGTCAGCAATCTCTGATTTACTTCCATTGAAGCCTATTGAGGTCGATTGTCACTTAGTATTGAATGAAAATTTTCAAAGTCTATCTTCCGAATTTGAAGTCGAATCTTATCAATTCTTATATGTTTGAGAGAGTTTGCAACTGACTTTGTCAGATATCGTCGATATACTTCCATTGAAGTCCATTGAGGTCGATTGTCACTTTGTATTGATTGAAAATTTTCGAAGTCAATTTTCCGAATTTGAAGTCGAATCTCATCAATTCTTATATATTTGAGTGAGTTTGCAACTGACTTTCTCAGATATCGTCGATTTACATCCATTGTAGCCCATTAAGGACGATTGTCACTTTATATTGATTGAAAATTTTCAAAGTCTATCTTCCGAATTTGAAGTCGAATCTCATCAATTCTTATATGTTTGAGTGAGTTTGCAACTGACTTTGTCAGCAATCGTCGAATTACTTCCATTGAAGCCCATTGAGGTCGATTAACACTTTTTACTGATTGAAAATTTTCAAAGTCTATCTTCCGAATTTGAAGTCGAATCTTATCAATTCTTATATGTTTGAGAGAGTTTGCAACTGACTTTGTCAGATATCGTCGATATACTTCCATTGAAGTCCATTGAGGTCGATTGTCACTTTGTATTGATTGAAAATTTTCGAAGTCTATTTTCCGAATTTGAAGTCGAATCTCATCAATTCTTATATATTTGAGTGAGTTTGCAACTGACTTTGTCAGATATCGTCGATTTACATCCATTGTAGCCCATTGAGGACGATTGTCAATTTGTATTAATTCAAAATTTTCAAAGTCTATCTTCCGAATTTGAAGTCGAATCTTATCAATTCTTATATGTTTGAGAGAGTTTGCAACTGACTTTGTCAGATATCGTCGATATACTTCCATTGAAGTCCATTGAGGTCGATTGTCACTTTGTATTGATTGAAAATTTTCAAAGTCTATCTTCCGAATTTGATGACGAATCTCATCAATTCTTATATGTTTGAGAGAGTTTGCAACTGACTTTGTCAGATATCGTCGATATACTTCCATTGAAGTCCATTGAGGTCGATTGTCACTTTGTATTGATTGAAAATTTTCAAAGTCTATCTTCCGAATTTGAAGTCGAATCTTATCAATTCTTATATGTTTGAGAGAGTTTGCAACTGACTTTGTCAGATATCGTCGATATACTTCCATTGAAGTCCATTGAGGTCGATTGTCACTTTGTATTGATTGAAAATTTTCAAAGTCTATCTTCCGAATTTGATGACGAATCTCATCAATTCTTATATGTTTGAGAGAGTTTGCAACTGACTTTGTCAGATATCGTCGATATACTTCCATTGAAGTCCATTGAGGTCGATTGTCACTTTGTATTGATTGAAAATTTTCAAAGTCTATCTTCCGAATTTGAAGTCGAATCTTATCAATTCTTATATATTTGAGTGAGTTTGCAACTAACTCTAACAGAAATCTTCGATTTACTTCCATTGAAGCCCATTGAGGTCGATTGTCACTTTGTATTGATTGAAAATTTTCAAAGTCTATCTTCCTAATTTGATGTCGAATCTCATCAATTCTTATATGTTTGAGTGAGTTTGCAACTGACTTTGTCAGATATCGTCGATTTACATCCATTGTAGCCCATTGAGGACGATTGTCACTTTGTATTGATTAAAAATTTTCAAAGTCTATCTTCCGAATTTGAAGTCGAATCTTATCAATTCTTATATGTTTGAGAGAGTTTGCAACTGACTTTGTCAGATATCGTCGATTTACATCCATTTTAGCCCATTGAGGACGATTGTCACTTTGTATCGATTGAAAATTTTCAAAGTCTATATTCCTAATTTGATGCCGAATCTCATCAATTCTTATATATTTGAGTGAGTTTGTAACTAACTTTGTCAGCAATCGTCGATTTACTTCCATTGAAGCCCATTGAGGTCGATTATCACTTTGTATTGATTGAAAATTTTCAATGTCTATCTTCCTAATTTGATGTCGAATCTCATCAATTCTTATATATTTCAGTGAGTTTGCAATTAACTTTGTCAGCAATCTTCGATTTACTTCCATTGTAGACCATTGAGGTCGATTGTCACTTTGTATTGAATGAAAATTTTCAAAGTCTATCTTCCGAATTTGAAGTCGAATCTCATCAATTCTTATATATTTGAGTGAGTTTGTAACTAACTCTGTCAGAAATCTTCGATTTACTTCCATTGAAGCCCATTGACGTCGATTGTCACTTTGTATTGATTGAAAATTTTTAAAGTCCACCTCCCTAATTTGATGTCGAATCTCATCAATTCTTATATATTTGAGTGAGTTTGCAACTAACTCTAACAGAAATCTTCGATTTACTTCCATTGAAGCCCATTGAGGTCGATTGTCACTTTGTATTGATTGAAAATTTTCAAAGTCTATCTTCCTAATTTGATGTCGAAACTCATCAATTCTTATATATTTGAGTGAGTTCTTCCGAATTTGAAGTCGAATCTTATCAATTCTTATATGTTTGAGAGAGTTTGCAACTGACTTTGTCAGATATCGTCGATATACTTCCATTGAAGTCCATTGAGGTCGATTGTCACTTTGTATTGATTGAAAATTTTCGAAGTCTATTTTCCGAATTTGAAGTCGAATCTCATCAATTCTTATATATTTGAGTGAGTTTGCAACTGACTTTCTCAGATATCGTCGATTTACATCCATTTTAGCCCATTGAGGACGATTGTCACTTTGTATTGATTGAAAATTTTCAAAGTCTATCTTCCGAATTTGAAGTCGAATCTTATCAATTCTTATATGTTTGAGAGAGTTTGCAACTGACTTTGTCAGATATCGTCGATATACTTCCATTGAAGTCCATTGAGGTCGATTGTCACTTTGTATTGATTGAAAATTTTCGAAGTCTATTTTCCGAATTTGAAGTCGAATCTCATCAATTCTTATATATTTGAGTGAGTTTGCAACTGACTTTCTCAGATATCGTCGATTTACATCCATTGTAGCCCATTGAGGACGATTGTCACTTTATATTGATTGAAAATTTTCAAAGTCTATCTTCCGAATTTGAATTCGAATCTTATCAATTCTTATATGTTTGAGAGAGTTTGCAACTGACTTTGTCAGATATCGTCGATTTACTTCCATTGAAGCCCATTGAGGTCGATTATCACTTTGTATTGATTGAAAATTTTCAAAGTCCACCTTCCTAATTTGATGTCGAATCTCATCAATTCTTATATATTTGAGTGAGTTTGCAACTAACTCTAACAGAAATCTTCGATTTACTTCCATTGAAGCCCATTGACGTCGATTGTCACTTTGTATTGATTGAAAATTTTTAGAGCCCACCTCCCTAATTTGATGTCGAATCTCATCAATTCTTATATATTTGAGTGAGTTTGCAACTAACTCTAACAGAAATCTTCGATTTACTTCCATTGAAGCCCATTGAGGTCGATTGTCACTTTGTATTGATTGAAAATTTTCAAAGTCTATCTTCCTAATTTGATGTCGAAACTCATCAATTCTTATATATTTGAGTGAGTTTGCAACTAACTTTGTCAGCAAACTCCGATTTACTTCCATTGAAGCCCATTGAGGTCGATTGTCACTTTGTATTGAATGAAAATTTTCAAAGTCTATCTTCCTAATTTGATGTCGAATCTCATCAATTCTTATATATTCGAGTGAGTTTGTAACTAACTTTGTCAGCAATCGTCGATTTATTTCTATTGAAGCGCATTGAGGTCGATTGTCACTTTGTATTGATTGAAAATTTTAAAAGTCTATCTTCCTAATTTGATGACGAATCTCATCAATTCTTATATATTTTAGTGAGTTTGCAACTAACTTTGTCAGCAATCGTCGAATTACTTCCATTGAAGCCCATTGAGGTCGATTAACACTTTGTATTGATTGAAAATTTTCAAAGTCTATCTTCCGAATTTGAAGTTGAATCTTATCAATTCTTATATGTTTGAGAGAGTTTGCAACTGACTTTGTCAGATATCGTCGATATACTTCCATTGAAGTCCATTGAGGTCGATTGTCACTTTGTATTGATTGAAAATTTTCGAAGTCTATTTTCCGAATTTGAAGTCGAATCTCATCAATTCTTATATATTTTAGTGAGTTTGCAATTAACTTTGTCAGCAATCTTCGATTTACTTCCATTGTAGACCATTGAGGTCGATTGTCACTTTGTATTGAATGAAAATTTTCAAAGTCTATCTTCCGAATTTGAAGTCGAATCTCATCAATTCTTATATATTTGAGTGAGTTTGTAACTAACTCTGACAGAAATCTTCGATTTACTTCCATTGAAGCCCATTGACGTCGATTGTCACTTTGTATTGATTGAAAATTTTTAAAGTCCACCTCCCTAATTTGATGTCGAATCTCATCAATTCTTATATATTTGAGTGAGTTTGCAACTAACTCTAACAGAAATTTTCGATTTACTTCCATTGAAGCCCATTGAGGTCGATTGTCACTTTGTATTGATTGAAAATTTTCAAAGTCTATCTTCCTAATTTGATGTCGAATCTCATCAATTCTTATATATTTCAGTGAGTTTGCAACTAACTTTGTCAGCAATCTTCGATTTACTTCCATTGTAGCCCATTGAGGTCGATTGTCACTTTGTATTGAATGAAAATTTTCAAAGTCTATCTTCCGAATTTGAAGTCGAATCTCATCAATTCTTATATATTTGAGTGAGTTTGTAACTAACTCTGACAGAAATCTTCGATTTACTTCCATTGAAGCCCATTGACGTCGATTGTCACTTTGTATTGATTGAAAATTTTTAAAGTCCACCTCCCTAATTTGATGTCGAATCTCATCAATTCTTATATATTTGAGTGAGTTTGCAACTAACTTTGTCAGCAAACTCCGATTTACTTCCATTGAAGCCCATTGAGGTCGATTGTCACTTTGTATTGATTGAAAATTTTCAAAGTCTATCTTCCTAATTTGATGTCGAAACTCATCAATTCTTATATATTTGAGTGAGTTTGCAACTAACTTTGTCAGCAAACTCCGATTTACTTCCATTGAAGCCCATTGAGGTCGATTGTCACTTTGTATTGAATGAAAATTTTCAAAGTCTATCTTCCTAATTTGATGTCGAATCTCATCAATTCTTATATATTCGAGTGAGTTTGTAACTAACTTTGTCAGCAATCGTCGATTTATTTCTATTGAAGCGCATTGAGGTCGATTAACACTTTGTATTGATTGAAAATTTTCAAAGTCTATCTTCCGAATTTGAAGTCGAATCTTATCAATTCTTATATGTTTGAGAGAGTTTGCAACTGACTTTGTCAGATATCGTCGATATACTTCCATTGAATTCCATTGAGGTCGATTGTCACTTTGTATTGATTGAAAATTTTCGAAGTCTATTTTCCGAATTTGAAGTCGAATCTCATCAATTCTTATATATTTGAGTGAGTTTGCAACTGACTTTCTCAGATATCGTCGATTTACATCCATTGTAGCCCATTGAGGACGATTGTCACTTTATATTGATTGAAAATTTTCAAAGTCTATCCTCCGAATTTGAATTCGAATCTTATCAATTCTTATATGTTTGAGAGAGTTTGCAACTGACTTTGTCAGATATCGTCGATATACTTCCATTGAAGTCCATTGAGGTCGATTGTCACTTTGTATTGATTGAAAATTTTCGAAGTCTATTTTCCGAATTTGAAGTCGAATCTCATCAATTCTTATATATTTGAGTGAGTTTGCAACTGACTTTGTCAGATATCGTCGATTTACATCTATTGTAGCCCATTGAGGACGATTGTCAATTTGTATTGATTCAAAATTTTCAAAGTCTATCTTCCGAATTTGAAGTCGAATCTTATCAATTCTTATATGTTTGAGAGAGTTTGCAACTGACTTTGTCAGATATCGTCGATATACTTCCATTGAAGTCCATTGAGGTCGATTGTCACTTTGTATTGATTGAAAATTTTCAAAGTCTATCTTCCGAATTTGATGACGAATCTCATCAATTCTTATATATTTTAGTGAGTTTGCAACTGACTTTGTCAGCAATCTCTGATTTACTTCCATTGAAGCCTATTGAGGTCGATTGTCACTTAGTATTGAATGAAAATTTTCAAAGTCTATCTTCCGAATTTGAAGTCGAATCTTATCAATTCTTATATGTTTGAGAGAGTTTGCAACTGACTTTGTCAGATATCGTCGATATACTTCCATTGAAGTCCATTGAGGTCGATTGTCACTTTGTATTGATTGAAAATTTTCGAAGTCAATTTTCCGAATTTGAAGTCGAATCTCATCAATTCTTATATATTTGAGTGAGTTTGCAACTGACTTTCTCAGATATCGTCGATTTACATCCATTGTAGCCCATTAAGGACGATTGTCACTTTATATTGATTGAAAATTTTCAAAGTCTATCTTCCGAATTTGAAGTCGAATCTCATCAATTCTTATATGTTTGAGTGAGTTTGCAACTGACTTTGTCAGCAATCGTCGAATTACTTCCATTGAAGCCCATTGAGGTCGATTAACACTTTTTACTGATTGAAAATTTTCAAAGTCTATCTTCCGAATTTGAAGTCGAATCTTATCAATTCTTATATGTTTGAGAGAGTTTGCAACTGACTTTGTCAGATATCGTCGATATACTTCCATTGAAGTCCATTGAGGTCGATTGTCACTTTGTATTGATTGAAAATTTTCGAAGTCTATTTTCCGAATTTGAAGTCGAATCTCATCAATTCTTATATATTTGAGTGAGTTTGCAACTGACTTTGTCAGATATCGTCGATTTACATCCATTGTAGCCCATTGAGGACGATTGTCAATTTGTATTAATTCAAAATTTTCAAAGTCTATCTTCCGAATTTGAAGTCGAATCTTATCAATTCTTATATGTTTGAGAGAGTTTGCAACTGACTTTGTCAGATATCGTCGATATACTTCCATTGAAGTCCATTGAGGTCGATTGTCACTTTGTATTGATTGAAAATTTTCAAAGTCTATCTTCCGAATTTGATGACGAATCTCATCAATTCTTATATGTTTGAGAGAGTTTGCAACTGACTTTGTCAGATATCGTCGATATACTTCCATTGAAGTCCATTGAGGTCGATTGTCACTTTGTATTGATTGAAAATTTTCAAAGTCTATCTTCCGAATTTGAAGTCGAATCTTATCAATTCTTATATGTTTGAGAGAGTTTGCAACTGACTTTGTCAGATATCGTCGATATACTTCCATTGAAGTCCATTGAGGTCGATTGTCACTTTGTATTGATTGAAAATTTTCAAAGTCTATCTTCCGAATTTGATGACGAATCTCATCAATTCTTATATATTTTAGTGAGTTTGCAACTGACTTTGTCAGCAATCTCTGATTTACTTCCATTGAAGCCTATTGAGGTCGATTGTCACTTAGTATTGAATGAAAATTTTCAAAGTCTATCTTCCGAATTTGAAGTCGAATCTCATCAATTCTTATATGTTTGAGTGAGTTTGCAACTGACTTTGTCAGATATCGTCGATTTACATCCATTTTAGCCCATTGAGGACGATTGTCAATTTGTATTGATTCAAAATTTTCAAAGTCTATCTTCCGAATTTGAAGTCGAATCTTATCAATTCTTATATGTTTGAGAGAGTTTGCAACTGACTTTGTCAGATATCGTCGATATACTTCCATTGAAGCCCATTGAGGTCGATTAACACTTTGTATTGATTGAAAATTTTCAAAGTCTATCTTCCGAATTTGAAGTCGAATCTTATCAATTCTTATATGTTTGAGAGAGTTTGCAACTGACTTTGTCAGATATCGTCGATATACTTCCATTGAATTCCATTGAGGTCGATTGTCACTTTGTATTGATTGAAAATTTTCGAAGTCTATTTTCCGAATTTGAAGTCGAATCTCATCAATTCTTATATATTTGAGTGAGTTTGCAACTGACTTTCTCAGATATCGTCGATTTACATCCATTGTAGCCCATTGAGGACGATTGTCACTTTATATTGATTGAAAATTTTCAAAGTCTATCTTCCGAATTTGATGACGAATCTCATCAATTCTTATATATTTTAGTGAGTTTGCAACTGACTTTGTCAGCAATCTCTGATTTACTTCCATTGAAGCCTATTGAGGTCGATTGTCACTTAGTATTGAATGAAAATTTTCAAAGTCTATCTTCCGAATTTGAAGTCGAATCTTATCAATTCTTATATGTTTGAGAGAGTTTGCAACTGACTTTGTCAGATATCGTCGATATACTTCCATTGAAGTCCATTGAGGTCGATTGTCACTTTGTATTGATTGAAAATTTTCGAAGTCAATTTTCCGAATTTGAAGTCGAATCTCATCAATTCTTATATATTTGAGTGAGTTTGCAACTGACTTTCTCAGATATCGTCGATTTACATCCATTGTAGCCCATTAAGGACGATTGTCACTTTATATTGATTGAAAATTTTCAAAGTCTATCTTCCGAATTTGAAGTCGAATCTCATCAATTCTTATATGTTTGAGTGAGTTTGCAACTGACTTTGTCAGCAATCGTCGAATTACTTCCATTGAAGCCCATTGAGGTCGATTAACACTTTTTACTGATTGAAAATTTTCAAAGTCTATCTTCCGAATTTGAAGTCGAATCTTATCAATTCTTATATGTTTGAGAGAGTTTGCAACTGACTTTGTCAGATATCGTCGATATACTTCCATTGAAGTCCATTGAGGTCGATTGTCACTTTGTATTGATTGAAAATTTTCGAAGTCTATTTTCCGAATTTGAAGTCGAATCTCATCAATTCTTATATATTTGAGTGAGTTTGCAACTGACTTTGTCAGATATCGTCGATTTACATCCATTGTAGCCCATTGAGGACGATTGTCAATTTGTATTAATTCAAAATTTTCAAAGTCTATCTTCCGAATTTGAAGTCGAATCTTATCAATTCTTATATGTTTGAGAGAGTTTGCAACTGACTTTGTCAGATATCGTCGATATACTTCCATTGAAGTCCATTGAGGTCGATTGTCACTTTGTATTGATTGAAAATTTTCAAAGTCTATCTTCCGAATTTGATGACGAATCTCATCAATTCTTATATGTTTGAGAGAGTTTGCAACTGACTTTGTCAGATATCGTCGATATACTTCCATTGAAGTCCATTGAGGTCGATTGTCACTTTGTATTGATTGAAAATTTTCAAAGTCTATCTTCCGAATTTGAAGTCGAATCTTATCAATTCTTATATGTTTGAGAGAGTTTGCAACTGACTTTGTCAGATATCGTCGATATACTTCCATTGAAGTCCATTGAGGTCGATTGTCACTTTGTATTGATTGAAAATTTTCAATGTCTATCTTCCGAATTTGATGACGAATCTCATCAATTCTTATATATTTTAGTGAGTTTGCAACTGACTTTGTCAGCAATCTCTGATTTACTTCCATTGAAGCCTATTGAGGTCGATTGTCACTTAGTATTGAATGAAAATTTTCAAAGTCTATCTTCCGAATTTGAAGTCGAATCTCATCAATTCTTATATGTTTGAGTGAGTTTGCAACTGACTTTGTCAGATATCGTCGATTTACATCCATTGTAGCCCATTGAGGACGATTGTCAATTTGTATTGATTCAAAATTTTCAAAGTCTATCTTCCGAATTTGAAGTCGAATCTTATCAATTCTTATATGTTTGAGAGAGTTTGCAACTGACTTTGTCAGATATCGTCGATATACTTCCATTGAAGTCCATTGAGGTCGATTGTCACTTTGTATTGATTGAAAATTTTCAAAGTCTATCTTCCGAATTTGAAGTCGAATCTTATCAATTCTTATATGTTTGAGAGAGTTTGCAACTGACTTTGTCAGATATCGTCGATATACTTCCATTGAAGTCCATTGAGGTCGATTGTCACTTTGTATTGATTGAAAAATTTCGAAGTCTATTTTCTGAATTTGAAGTCGAATCTCATCAATTCTTATATATTTGAGTGAGTTTGCAACTGACTTTCTCAGATATCGTCGATTTACATCCATTTTAGCCCATTGAGGACGATTGTCACTTTGTATTGATTGAAAATTTTCAAAGTCTATCTTCCGAATTTGAAGTCGAATCTTATCAATTCTTATATGTTTGAGAGAGTTTGCAACTGACTTTGTCAGATATCGTCGATATACTTCCATTGAAGTCCATTGAGGTCGATTGTCACTTTGTATTGATTGAAAATTTTCGAAGTCTATTTTCCGAATTTGAAGTCGAATCTCATCAATTCTTATATATTTGAGAGAGTTTGCAACTGACTTTGTCAGATATCGTCGATTTACTTCCATTGAAGCCCATTGAGGTCGATTATCACTTTGTATTGATTGAAAATTTTCAAAATCTATCTTCCTAATTTGATGTCGAATCTCATCAATTCTTATATATTTCAGTGAGTTTGCAACTTACTTTGTCAGCAATCTTCGATTTACTTCCATTGTAGCCCATTGAGGTCGATTGTCACTTTGTATTGAATGAAAATTTTCAAAGTCTATCTTCCGAATTTGAAGTCGAATCTCATCAATTCTTATATATTTTAGTGAGTTTGCAACTGACTTTGTCAGCAATCTCTGATTTACTTCCATTGAAGCCTATTGAGGTCGATTGTCACTTTGTATTGATTGAAAAATTTCGAAGTCTATTTTCTGAATTTGAAGTCGAATCTCATCAATTCTTATATATTTGAGTGAGTTTGCAACTGACTTTCTCAGATATCGTCGATTTACATCCATTTTAGCCCATTGAGGACGATTGTCACTTTGTATTGATTGAAAATTTTCAAAGTCTATCTTCCGAATTTGAAGTCGAATCTTATCAATTCTTATATGTTTGAGAGAGTTTGCAACTGACTTTGTCAGATATCGTCGATATACTTCCATTGAAGTCCATTGAGGTCGATTGTCACTTTGTATTGATTGAAAATTTTCGAAGTCTATTTTCCGAATTAGAAGTCGAATCTCATCAATTCTTATATATTTGAGAGAGTTTGCAACTGACTTTGTCAGATATCGTCGATTTACTTCCATTGAAGCCCATTGAGGTCGATTATCACTTTGTATTGATTGAAAATTTTCAAAATCTATCTTCCTAATTTGATGTCGAATCTCATCAATTCTTATATATTTCAGTGAGTTTGCAACTTACTTTGTCAGCAATCTTCGATTTACTTCCATTGTAGCCCATTGAGGTCGATTGTCACTTTGTATTGAATGAAAATTTTCAAAGTCTATCTTCCGAATTTGAAGTCGAATCTCATCAATTCTTATATATTTGAGTGAGTTTGTAACTAACTCTGTCAGAAATCTTCGATTTACTTCCATTGAAGCCCATTGAGGTCGATTGTCACTTTGTATTGATTGAAAATGTTCAAAGTCTATCTTCCTAATTTGATGACGAATCTCATCAATTCTTATATATTTTAGTGAGTTTGCAACTAACTTTGTCAGCAAACGTCGAATTTCTTCCATTGAAGCCCATTGAGGTCGATTAACACTTTGTATTGATTGAAAATTTTCCAAGTCTATTTTCCGAATTTGAAGTCGAATCTCATTAATTCTTATATATTTGAGTGAGTTTGCAACTGACTTTGTCAGCAATCTCCTACTTACTTCCATTGAAGCCTATTGAGGTCGATTGTCACTTAGTATTGAATGAAAATTTTCAAAGTCTATCTTCCAAATTTGAAGTCGAATCTCATCAATTCTTATATGTTTGATTGAGTTTCCAACTGACTTTGTCAGCAATCTCTGATTTACTTCCATTGAAGCCTATTGAGGTCGATTGTTACTTAGTATTGAATGAAAATTTTCAAAGTCTATCTTCCGAATTTGAAGTCGAATCTCATCAATTCTTATATGTTTGAATGAGTTTGCAACTGACTTTGTCAGATATCGTCGATTTACATCCATTGTAGCCCATTGAGGACGATTGTCACTTTGTATTGATTCAAAATTTTCAAAGTCTATCTTCCGAATTTGAAGTCGAATCTTATCAATTCTTATATGTTTGAGAGAGTTTGCAACTGACTTTGTCAGATATCGTCGATTTACATCCATTTTAGCCCATTGAAGACGATTGTCACTTTGTATTGATTGAAAATTTTCAAAGTCTATCTTCCGAATTTGAAGTCGAATCTTATCAATTCTTATATATTTGAGTGAGTTTGCAACTAACTTTGTCAGCAAACTCCGATTTACTTCCATTGAAGCCCATTGAGGTCGATTGTCACTTTGTATTGATTGAAAATTTTCAAAGTCTATATTCCTAATTTGATATCGAATTTCATCAATTCTTATATATTTGAGTGAGTTTGTAACTAACTTTGTCAGCAATCGTCGATTTACTTCCATTGAAGCCCATTGAGGTCGATTATCACTTTGTTTTGATTGAAAATTTTCAAAGTCTATCTTCCTAATTTGATGTCGAATCTCATCAATTCTTATATATTTCAGTGAGATGGCAATTAACTTTGTCAGCAATCTTCGATTTACTTCCATTGTAGACCATTGAGGTCGATTGTCACTTTGTATTGAATGAAAATTTTCAAAGTGTATCTTCCGAATTTGAAGTCGAATCTCATCAATTCTTATATATTTGAGTGAGTTTGTAACTAACTCTGTCAGAAATCTTCGATTTACTTCCATTGAAGCCCATTGACGTCGATTGTCACTTTGTATTGATTGAAAATTTTTAAAGTCCACCTCCCTAATTTGATGTCGAATCTCATCAATTCTTATATATTTGAGTGAGTTTGCAACTAACTCTAACAGAAATCTTCGATTTACTTCCATTGAAGCCCATTGAGGTCGATTGTCACTTTGTATTGATTGAAAATTTTCAAAGTCTATCTTCCTAATTTGATGTCGAAACTCATCAATTCTTATATATTTGAGTGAGTTTGCAACTAACTTTGTCAGCAAACTCCGATTTACTTCCATTGAAGCCCATTGAGGTCGATTGTCACTTTGTATTGAATGAAAATTTTCAAAGTCTATCTTCCTAATTTGATGACGAATCTCATCAATTCTTATATATTTGAGTGAGTTTGCAACTAACTTTGTCAGCAATCGTCGATTTATTTCTATTGAAGCGCATTGAGGTCGATTGTCACTTTGTATTGATTGAAAATTTTCAAAGTCTATCTTCCTAATTTGATGACGAATCTCATCAATTCTTATATATTTTAGTGAGTTTGCAACTAACTTTGTTAGCAATCGTCGAATTACTTCCATTGAAGCCCATTGAGGTCGATTAACACTTTGTATTGATTGAAAATTTTCCAAGTCTATTTTCCGAATTTGAAGTCGAATCTCATTAATTCTTATATATTTGAGTGAGTTTGCAACTGACTTTGTCAGCAATCTCCGACTTACTTCCATTGAAGCCCATTGAGGTCGATTGTCACTTTGTATTGATTGAAAATTTTCAAAGTCTATCTTCCGAATTTGATGACGAATCTCATCAATTCTTATATATTTTAGTGAGTTTGCAACTGACTTTGTCAGCAATCTCTGATTTACTTCCATTGAAGCCTATTGAGGTCGATTGTCACTTTGTATTGATTGAAAATTTTCAAAGTCTATTCTCCGAATTTGATGACGAATCTCATCAATTCTTATATATTTTAGTGAGTTTGCAACTAACTTTGTCAGCAATCGTCGAATCACTTCCATTGAAGCCCATTGAGGTCGATTAACACTTTGTATTGATTGAAAATTTTCAAAGTCTATCTTCCGAATTTGAAGTCGAATCTTATCAATTCTTATATGTTTGAGAGAGTTTGCAACTGACTTTGTCAGATATCGTCGATATACTTCCATTGAAGTCCATTGAGGTCGATTGTCACTTTGTATTGATTGAAAATTTTCGAAGTCTATTTTCCGAATTTGAAGTCGAATCTCATCAATTCTTATATATTTGAGAGAGTTTGCAACTGACTTTGTCAGATATCGTCGATTTACTTCCATTGAAGCCCATTGAGGTCGATTATCACTTTGTATTGATTGAAAATTTTCAAAATCTATCTTCCTAATTTGATGTCGAATCTCATCAATTCTTATATATTTCAGTGAGTTTGCAACTTACTTTGTCAGCAATCTTCGATTTACTTCCATTGTAGCCCATTGAGGTCGATTGTCACTTTGTATTGAATGAAAATTTTCAAAGTCTATCTTCCGAATTTGAAGTCGAATCTCATCAATTCTTATATATTTGAGTGAGTTTGTAACTAACTCTGTCAGAAATCTTCGATTTACTTCCATTGAAGCCCATTGAGGTCGATTGTCACTTTGTATTGATTGAAAATGTTCAAAGTCTATCTTCCTAATTTGATGACGAATCTCATCAATTCTTATATATTTTAGTGAGTTTGCAACTAACTTTGTCAGCAAACGTCGAATTTCTTCCATTGAAGCCCATTGAGGTCGATTAACACTTTGTATTGATTGAAAATTTTCCAAGTCTATTTTCCGAATTTGAAGTCGAATCTCATTAATTCTTATATATTTGAGTGAGTTTGCAACTGACTTTGTCAGCAATCTCCGACTTACTTCCATTGAAGCCTATTGAGGTCGATTGTCACTTAGTATTGAATGAAAATTTTCAAAGTCTATCTTCCAAATTTGAAGTCGAATCTCATCAATTCTTATATGTTTGATTGAGTTTCCAACTGACTTTGTCAGCAATCTCTGATTTACTTCCATTGAAGCCTATTGAGGTCGATTGTTACTTAGTATTGAATGAAAATTTTCAAAGTCTATCTTCCGAATTTGAAGTCGAATCTCATCAATTCTTATATGTTTGAATGAGTTTGCAACTGACTTTGTCAGATATCGTCGATTTACATCCATTGTAGCCCATTGAGGACGATTGTCACTTTGTATTGATTCAAAATTTTCAAAGTCTATCTTCCGAATTTGAAGTCGAATCTTATCAATTCTTATATGTTTGAGAGAGTTTGCAACTGACTTTGTCAGATATCGTCGATTTACATCCATTTTAGCCCATTGAAGACGATTGTCACTTTGTATTGATTGAAAATTTTCAAAGTCTATCTTCCGAATTTGAAGTCGAATCTTATCAATTCTTATATATTTGAGTGAGTTTGCAACTAACTTTGTCAGCAAACTCCGATTTACTTCCATTGAAGCCCATTGAGGTCGATTGTCACTTTGTATTGATTGAAAATTTTCAAAGTCTATATTCCTAATTTGATATCGAATCTCATCAATTCTTATATATTTGAGTGAGTTTGTAACTAACTTTGTCAGCAATCGTCGATTTACTTCCATTGAAGCCCATTGAGGTCGATTATCACTTTGTTTTGATTGAAAATTTTCAAAGTCTATCTTCCTAATTTGATGTCGAATCTCATCAATTCTTATATATTTCAGTGAGATGGCAATTAACTTTGTCAGCAATCTTCGATTTACTTCCATTGTAGACCATTGAGGTCGATTGTCACTTTGTATTGAATGAAAATTTTCAAAGTGTATCTTCCGAATTTGAAGTCGAATCTCATCAATTCTTATATATTTGAGTGAGTTTGTAACTAACTCTGTCAGAAATCTTCGATTTACTTCCATTGAAGCCCATTGACGTCGATTGTCACTTTGTATTGATTGAAAATTTTTAAAGTCCACCTCCCTAATTTGATGTCGAATCTCATCAATTCTTATATATTTGAGTGAGTTTGCAACTAACTCTAACAGAAATCTTCGATTTACTTCCATTGAAGCCCATTGAGGTCGATTGTCACTTTGTATTGATTGAAAATTTTCAAAGTCTATCTTCCTAATTTGATGTCGAAACTCATCAATTCTTATATATTTGAGTGAGTTTGCAACTAACTTTGTCAGCAAACTCCGATTTACTTCCATTGAAGCCCATTGAGGTCGATTGTCACTTTGTATTGAATGAAAATTTTCAAAGTCTATCTTCCTAATTTGATGACGAATCTCATCAATTCTTATATATTTGAGTGAGTTTGCAACTAACTTTGTCAGCAATCGTCGATTTATTTCTATTGAAGCGCATTGAGGTCGATTGTCACTTTGTATTGATTGAAAATTTTCAAAGTCTATCTTCCTAATTTGATGACGAATCTCATCAATTCTTATATATTTTAGTGAGTTTGCAACTAACTTTGTTAGCAATCGTCGAATTACTTCCATTGAAGCCCATTGAGGTCGATTAACACTTTGTATTGATTGAAAATTTTCCAAGTCTATTTTCCGAATTTGAAGTCGAATCTCATTAATTCTTATATATTTGAGTGAGTTTGCAACTGACTTTGTCAGCAATCTCCGACTTACTTCCATTGAAGCCCATTGAGGTCGATTGTCACTTTGTATTGATTGAAAATTTTCAAAGTCTATCTTCCGAATTTGATGACGAATCTCATCAATTCTTATATATTTTAGTGAGTTTGCAACTGACTTTGTCAGCAATCTCTGATTTACTTCAATTGAAGCCTATTGAGGTCGATTGTCACTTTGTATTGATTGAAAATTTTCAAAGTCTATTCTCCGAATTTGATGACGAATCTCATCAATTCTTATATATTTTAGTGAGTTTGCAACTAACTTTGTCAGCAATCGTCGAATCACTTCCATTGAAGCCCATTGAGGTCGATTAACACTTTGTATTGATTGAAAATTTTCAAAGTCTATCTTCCGAATTTGAAGTCGAATCTTATCAATTCTTATATGTTTGAGAGAGTTTGCAACTGACTTTGTCAGATATCGTCGATATACTTCCATTGAAGTCCATTGAGGTCGATTGTCACTTTGTATTGATTGAAAATTTTCGAAGTCTATTTTCCGAATTTGAAGTCGAATCTCATCAATTCTTATATATTTGAGTGAGTTTGCAACTGACTTTCTCAGATATCGTCGATTTACATCCATTTTAGCCCATTGAGGACGATTGTCACTTTGTATTGATTGAAAATTTTCTAAGTCTATCTTCCGAATTTGAAGTCGAATTTCAACATTTCTCAAATATTTGAGTAAGTTTGCATCTAACTTTGTCAGATATCATCGAATAACATCCATTGAAGCTCATTGAGGTCAACTGTCACTTTGTGTTGAATGAAAATTTTCAAAGTCTATCTTCCTAATTTGAAGTCGAATTTCAACATTTCTCAAATATTTGCGTAAGTTTGCATCTAACTTTGTCAGATATCATCGAATAACATCCATTGAAGCTCATTGAGGTCAACTGTCACTTTGTGTTAATTGAAAATTTTCAAAGTCTATCTTCCTAATTTGAAGTCGAATTTCAACATTTCTTATATATTTGAGTGAGTTTGCATCTAACTTTGTCAGATATCATCGAATAACATCCATTGAAGCTCATTGAGGTCAACTGTCACTTTGTGTTAATTGAAAATTTTCAAAGTCTATCTTCCTAATTTGAAGTCGAATTTCAACATTCCTCATATATTTAAGTGAGTTTGCATCTTACTTTGTCAGATATCATCGAATAACATCCATTGAAGCTCATTGAGGTCAACTGTTACTTTGTGTTGAATGAAAATTTTCAAAGTCTATCTTCCTAAGTTGAAGTCGAATTTCAACATTTCTTATATATTTGAGTAAGTTTGCATCTAACTTTGTCAGATATCATCGAATAACATCCATTGAAGCTCATTGAGGTCGATTGTCACTTTGTATTGATTGAAAATTTTCGAAGTCTATTTTCCGAATTTGAAGTCGAATCTCATCAATTCTTATATATTTGAGTGAGTTTGCAACTGACTTTCTCAGATATCGTCGATTTACATCCATTTTAGCCCATTGAGGACGATTGTCACTTTGTATTGATTGAAAATTTTCTAAGTCTATCTTCCGAATTTGAAGTCGAATTTCAACATTTCTCAAATATTTGAGTAAGTTTGCATCTAACTTTGTCAGATATCATCGAATAACATCCATTGAAGCTCATTGAGGTCAACTGTCACTTTGTGTTGAATGAAAATTTTCAAAGTCTATCTTCCTAATTTGAAGTCGAATTTCAACATTTCTCAAATATTTGCGTAAGTTTGCATCTAACTTTGTCAGATATCATCGAATAACATCCATTGAAGCTCATTGAGGTCAACTGTCACTTTGTGTTAATTGAAAATTTTCAAAGTCTATCTTCCTAATTTGAAGTCGAATTTCAACATTTCTTATATATTTGAGTGAGTTTGCATCTAACTTTGTCAGATATCATCGAATAACATCCATTGAAGCTCATTGAGGTCAACTGTCACTTTGTGTTAATTGAAAATTTTCAAAGTCTATCTTCCTAATTTGAAGTCGAATTTCAACATTCCTCATATATTTAAGTGAGTTTGCATCTTACTTTGTCAGATATCATCGAATAACATCCATTGAAGCTCATTGAGGTCAACTGTTACTTTGTGTTGAATGAAAATTTTCAAAGTCTATCTTCCTAAGTTGAAGTCGAATTTCAACATTTCTTATATATTTGAGTAAGTTTGCATCTAACTTTGTCAGATATCATCGAATAACATCCATTGAAGCTCATTGAGGTCAACTGTCACTTTGTGTTAATTGAAAATTTTCAAAGTCTATCTTCCTAATTTGAAGTCGAATTTCAACATTTCTTATATATTTAAGTGAGTTTGCATCTAACTTTCTCAGATATCATCGAATAACATCCATTGAAGCTCATTGAGGTCAACTGTCACTTTGTGTTGAATGAAAATTTTCAAAGTCTATCTTCCTAATTTGAAGTCGAATTTCAACATTTCTCAAATATTTGAGTAAGTTTGCATCTAACTTTGTCAGATATCATCGAATAACATCCATTGAAGCTCATGAGGTCAACTGTCACTTTTTGTTGAATGAAAATTTTCAAAGTCTATCTTCCTAATTTGAAGTCGAATTTCAACATTTCTTACATATTTGAGTGAGTTTGCATCTAACTTTGTCAGATATCATCGAATAACATCCATTGAAGCTCATTGAGGTCAACTGTCACTTTGTGTTGAATGAAAATTTTCAAAGTCTATCTTCCTAATTTGAAGTCGAATTTCAACATTTCTCAAATATTTGAGTAAGTTTGCATCTAACTTTGTCAGATATCATCGAATAACATCCATTGAAGCTCATGAGGTCAACTGTCACTTTTTGTTGAATGAAAATTTTCAAAGTCTATCTTCCTAATTTGAAGTCGAATTTCAACATTTCTTACATATTTGAGTGAGTTTGCATCTAACTTTGTCAGATATCATCGAATAACATCCATTGAAGCTCATTGAGGTCAACTGTCACTTTGTGTTAATTGAAAATTTTCAAAGTCTATCTTCCTAATTTGAAGTCGAATTTCAACATTCCTTATATATTTAGGTGAGTTTGCATCTTACTTTGTCAGATATCATCGAATAACATCCATTGAAGCTCATTGAGGTCAACTGTTACTTTGTGTTGAATGAAAATTTTCAAAGTCTATCTTCCTAAGTTGAAGTCGAATTTCAACATTTCTTATATATTTGAGTAAGTTTGCATCTAACTTTGTCAGATATCATCGAATAACATCCATTGAAGCTCATTGAGGTCAACTGTCACTTTGTGTTAATTGAAAATTTTCAAAGTCTATCTTCCTAATTTGAAGTCGAATTTCAACATTCCTCATATATTTAAGTGAGTTTGCATCTTACTTTGTCAGATATCATCGAATAACATCCATTGAAGCTCATTGAGGTCAACTGTTACTTTGTGTTGAATGAAAATTTTCAAAGTCTATCTTCCTAAGTTGAAGTCGAATTTCAACATTTCTTATATATTTGAGTAAGTTTGCATCTAACTTTGTCAGATATCATCGAATAACATCCATTGAAGCTCATTGAGGTCAACTGTCACTTTGTGTTAATTGAAAATTTTCAAAGTCTATCTTCCTAATTTGAAGTCGAATTTCAACATTTCTTATATATTTAAGTGAGTTTGCATCTAACTTTCTCAGATATCATCGAATAACATCCATTGAAGCTCATTGAGGTCAACTGTCACTTTGTGTTGAATGAAAATTTTCAAAGTCTATCTTCCTAATTTGAAGTCGAATTTCAACATTTCTCAAATATTTGAGTAAGTTTGCATCTAACTTTGTCAGATATCATCGAATAACATCCATTGAAGCTCATGAGGTCAACTGTCACTTTTTGTTGAATGAAAATTTTCAAAGTCTATCTTCCTAATTTGAAGTCGAATTTCAACATTTCTTACATATTTGAGTGAGTTTGCATCTAACTTTGTCAGATATCATCGAATAACATCCATTGAAGCTCATTGAGGTCAACTGTCACTTTGTGTTGAATGAAAATTTTCAAAGTCTATCTTCCTAATTTGAAGTCGAATTTCAACATTTCTCAAATATTTGAGTAAGTTTGCATCTAACTTTGTCAGATATCATCGAATAACATCCATTGAAGCTCATGAGGTCAACTGTCACTTTTTGTTGAATGAAAATTTTCAAAGTCTATCTTCCTAATTTGAAGTCGAATTTCAACATTTCTTACATATTTGAGTGAGTTTGCATCTAACTTTGTCAGATATCATCGAATAACATCCATTGAAGCTCATTGAGGTCAACTGTCACTTTGTGTTAATTGAAAATTTTCAAAGTCTATCTTCCTAATTTGAAGTCGAATTTCAACATTCCTTATATATTTAAGTGAGTTTGCATCTTACTTTGTCAGATATCATCGAATAACATCCATTGAAGCTCATTGAGGTCAACTGTTACTTTGTGTTGAATGAAAATTTTCAAAGTCTATCTTCCTAAGTTGAAGTCGAATTTCAACATTTCTTATATATTTGAGTAAGTTTGCATCTAACTTTGTCAGATATCATCGAATAACATCCATTGAAGCTCATTGAGGTCAACTGTCACTTTGTGTTAATTGAAAATTTTCAAAGTCTATCTTCCTAATTTGAAGTCGAATTTCAACATTTCTTATATATTTAAGTGAGTTTGCATCTAACTTTCTCAGATATCATCGAATAACATCCATTGAAGCTCATTGAGGTCAACTGTCACTTTGTGTTGAATGAAAATTTTCAAAGTCTATCTTCCTAATTTGAAGTCGAATTTCAACATTTCTCAAATATTTGAGTAAGTTTGCATCTAACTTTGTCAGATATCATCGAATAACATCCATTGAAGCTCATGAGGTCAACTGTCACTTTTTGTTGAATGAAAATTTTCAAAGTCTATCTTCCTAATTTGAAGTCGAATTTCAACATTTCTTACATATTTGAGTGAGTTTGCATCTAACTTTGTCAGATATCATCGAATAACATCCATTGAAGCTCATTGAGGTCAACTATCACTTTGTGTTGAATGAAAATTTTCAAAGTCTATCTTCCTAATTTGAAGTCGAATTTCAACATTTCTTATATATTTGAGAAGTTTGCATCTAACTTTGTCAGATATCATCGAATAACATCCATTGAAGCTCATTGAGGTCAACTGTCACTTTGTGTTAATTGAAAATTTTCAAAGTCTATCTTCCTAATTTGAAGTCGAATTTCAACATTTCTCAAATATTTGAGTAAGTTTGCATCTAACTTTGTCAGATATCATAGAATAACATCCATTGAAGCTCATGAGGTCAACTGTCACTTTGTGTTGAATGAAAATTTTCAAAGTCTATCTTCCTAATTTGAAGTCGAATTTCAACATTTCTTATATATTTGAGTGAGTTTGCATCTAACTTTGTCAGATATCATCGAATAACATCCATTGAAGCTCATTGAGGTCAACTGTCACTTTGTGTTAATTGAAAATTTTCAAAGTCTATCTTCCTAATTTGAAGTCGAATTTCAACATTTCTTATATATTTAAGTGAGTTTGCATCTAACTTTGTCAGATATCATCGAATAACATCCATTGAAGCTCATTGAGGTCAACTGTCACTTTGTGTTGAATGAAAATTTTCAAAGTCTATCTTCCTAATTTGAAGTCGAATTTCAACATTTCTTATATATTTGAGTAAGTTTGCATTTAACTTTGTCAGATATCATCGAATAACATCCATTGAAGCTCATTGAGGTCAACTGTCACTTTGTGTTAATTGAAAATTTTCTAAGTCTATCTTCCTAATTTGAAGTCGAATTTCAACATTTCTTATATATTTAAGTGAGTTTGCATCTAACTTTGTCAGATATCATCGAATAACATCCATTGAAGCTCATTGAGGTCAACTGTCACTTTGTGTTGAATGAAAATTTTCAAAGTCTATCTTCCTAAGTTGAAGTCTAATTTCAACATTTCTTATATATTTGAGTGAGTTTGCATCTAACTTTGTCAGATATCATCGAATAACATCCATTGAAGCTCATTGAGGTCAACTGTCACTTTGTGTTAATTGAAAATTTTCAAAGTCTATCTTCCTAATTTGAAGTCGAATTTCAACATTTCTTATATATTTAAGTGAGTTTGCATCTAACTTTGTCAGATATCATCGAATAACATCCATTGAAGCTCATTGAGGTCAACTGTCACTTTGTGTTGAATGAAAATTTTCAAAGTCTATCTTCCTAATTTGAAGTCGAATTTCAACATTTCTTAAATATTTGAGTAAGTTTGCATCTAACTTTGTCAGATATCATCGAATAACATCCATTGAAGCTCATGAGGTCAACTGTCACTTTTTGTTGAATGAAAATTTTCAAAGTCTATCTTCCTAATTTGAAGTCGAATTTCAACATTTCTTATATATTTGAGTGAGTTTGCATCTAACTTTGTCAGATATCATCGAATAACATCCATTGAGGCTCATTGAGGTCAACTGTCACTTTTTGTTGAATGAAAATTTTCAAAGTCTAACTTCCTAATTTGAAGTCGAATTTCAACATTTCTTATATATTTGAGTGAGTTTGCATCTAACTTTGTCAGATATCATCGAATAACATCCATTGAAGCTCATTGAGGTCAACTATCACTTTGTGTTGAATGAAAATTTTCAAAGTCTATTTTCCTAATTTGAAGTCGAATTTCAACATTTCTTATATATTTGAGTGAGTTTGCATCTAACTTTGTCAGATATCATCGAATAACATCCATTGAAGCTCATTGAGGTCAACTGTCACTTTGTGTTGAATGAAAATTTTCAAAGTCTATCTTCCTAATTTGAAGTCGAATTTCAACATTTCTTATATATTTGAGTGAGTTTGCATCTAACTTTGTCAGATATCATCGAATAACATCCATTGAAGCTCATTGAGGTCAACTGTCACTTTTTGTTGAATGAAAATTTTCAAAGTCTATCTTCCTAATTTGAAGTCGAATTTCAAGATTTCTTATATATTTGAGTGAGTTTGCATCTAACTTTGTCAGATATCATCGAATAACATCCATTGAAGCTCATTGAGGTCAACTATCACTTTTTGTTGAATGAAAATTTTCAAAGTCTATCTTCCTAATTTGAAGTCGAATTTCAACATTTCTTATATATTTGAGTGAGTTTGCATCTAACTTTGTCAGATATCATCGAATAACATCCATTGAAGCTCATTGAGGTCAACTATCAATTTGTGTTGAATGAAAATTTTCAAAGTCTATCTTCCTAATTTGAAGTCGAATTTCAACATTTCTTATATATTTGAGTGAGTTTGCATCTAACTTTGTCAGATATCATCGAATAACATCCATTGAAGCTCATTGAGGTCAACTATCACTTTGTGTTGAATGAAAATTTTCAAAGTCTATCTTCCTAATTTGAAGTCGAATTTCAACATTTCTTATATATTTGAGTGAGTTTGCATCTAACTTTGTCAGATATCATCGAATAACATTTATTGAAGCTCATTGAGGTCAACTATCACTTTGTGTTGAATGAAAATTTTCAAAGTCTATCTTCCTAAGTTGAAGTCGAATTTCAACATTTCTTATATATTTGAGTGAGTTTGCATCTAACTTTGTCAGATATCATCGAATAACATCCATTGAAGCTCATTGAGGTCAACTATCACTTTGTGTTGAATGAAAATTTTCAAAGTCTATCTTCCTAATTTGAAGTCGAATTTCAACATCTCTTATATATTTGAGTGAGTTTGCATCTAACTTTGTCAGATATCATCGAATAACATCCATTGAAGCTCATTGAGGTCAACTGTCACTTTGTGTTGAATGAAAATTTTCAAAGTCTATCTTCCTAATTTGAAGTCGAATTTCAACATTTCTTAAATATTTGAGTAAGTTTGCATCTAACTTTGTCAGATATCATCGAATAACATCCATTGAAGCTCATGAGGTCAACTGTCACTTTTTGTTGAATGAAAATTTTCAAAGTCTATCTTCCTAATTTGAAGTCGAATTTCAACATTTCTTATATATTTGAGTGAGTTTGCATCTAACTTTGTCAGATATCATCGAATAACATCCATTGAGGCTCATTGAGGTCAACTGTCACTTTTTGTTGAATGAAAATTTTCAAAGTCTAACTTCCTAATTTGAAGTCGAATTTCAACATTTCTTATATATTTGAGTGAGATTGCATCTAACTTTGTCAGATATCATCGAATAACATCCATTGAAGCTCATTGAGGTCAACTATCACTTTGTGTTGAATGAAAATTTTCAAAGTCTATCTTCCTAATTTGAAGTCGAATTTCAACATTTCTTATATATTTGAGTGAGTTTGCATCTAACTTTGTCAGATATCATCGAATAACATCCATTGAAGCTCATTGAGGTCAACTATCAATTTGTGTTGAATGAAAATTTTCAAAGTCTATCTTCCTAATTTGAAGTCGAATTTCAACATTTCTTATATATTTGAGTAAGTTTGCATCTAACTTTGTCAGATATTATCGAATAACATCCATTGAAGCTCATTGAGGTCAACTATCACTTTGTGTTGAATGAAAATTTTCAAAGTCTATCTTCCTAAGTTGAAGTCGAATTTCAACATTTCTTATATATTTGAGTGAGTTTGCATCTAACTTTGTCAGATATCATCGAATAACATCCATTGAAGCTTATTGAGGTCAACTGTCACTTTTTGTTGAATGAAAATTTTCAAAGTCTATCTTCTTAATTTGAAGTCGAATTTCAACATTTCTTATATATTTGAGTGAGTTTGCATCTAACTTTGTCAGATATCATCGAATAACATCCATTGAAGCTCATTGAGGTCAACTGTCACTTTGTGTTAATTGAAAATTTTCAAAGTCTATCTTCCTAATTTGAAGTCGAATTTCAACATTTCTTATATATTTGAGTAAGTTTGCATCTAACTTTGTCAGATATTATCGAATAACATCCATTGAAGCTCATTGAGGTCAACTATCACTTTGTGTTGAATGAAAATTTTCAAAGTCTATCTTCCTAATTTGAAGTCGAATTTCAACATTTCTTAAATATTTGAGTAAGTTTGCATCTAACTTTGTCAGATATCATCGAATAACATCCATTGAGGCTCATTGAGGTCAACTGTCACTTTTTGTTGAATGAAAATTTTCAAAGTCTAACTTCCTAATTTGAAGTCGAATTTCAACATTTCTTATATATTTGAGTGAGTTTGCATCTAACTTTGTCAGATATCATCGAATAACATCCATTGAAGCTCATTGAGGTCAACTGTCACTTTGTGTTGAATGAAAATTTTCAAAGTCTATCTTCCTAAGTTGAAGTCGAATTTCAACATTTCTTATATATTTGAGTGAGTTTGCATCTAACTTTGTCAGATATCATCGAATAACATCCATTGAAGCTCATTGAGGTCAACTGTCACTTTGTGTTGAATGAAAATTTTCAAAGTCTATCTTCCTAATTTGAAGTCGAATTTCAACATTTCTTATATATTTGAGTAAGTTTGCATTTAACTTTGTCAGATATCATCGAATAACATCCATTGAAGCTCATTGAGGTCAACTGTCACTTTGTGTTAATTGAAAATTTTCTAAGTCTATCTTCCTAATTTGAAGTCGAATTTCAACATTTCTTATATATTTAAGTGAGTTTGCATCTAACTTTGTCAGATATCATCGAATAACATCCATTGAAGCTCATTGAGGTCAACTGTCACTTTGTGTTGAATGAAAATTTTCAAAGTCTATCTTCCTAAGTTGAAGTCGAATTTCAACATTTCTTATATATTTGAGTGAGTTTGCATCTAACTTTGTCAGATATCATCGAATAACATCCATTGAAGCTCATTGAGGTCAACTGTCACTTTGTGTTAATTGAAAATTTTCAAAGTCTATCTTCCTAATTTGAAGTCGAATTTCAACATTTCTTATATATTTAAGTGAGTTTGCATCTAACTTTGTCAGATATCATCGAATAACATCCATTGAAGCTCATTGAGGTCAACTGTCACTTTGTGTTGAATGAAAATTTTCAAAGTCTATCTTCCTAATTTGAAGTCGAATTTCAACATTTCTTAAATATTTGAGTAAGTTTGCATCTAACTTTGTCAGATATCATCGAATAACATCCATTGAAGCTCATGAGGTCAACTGTCACTTTTTGTTGAATGAAAATTTTCAAAGTCTATCTTCCTAATTTGAAGTCGAATTTCAACATTTCTTATATATTTGAGTGAGTTTGCATCTAACTTTGTCAGATATCATCGAATAACATCCATTGAGGCTCATTGAGGTCAACTGTCACTTTTTGTTGAATGAAAATTTTCAAAGTCTAACTTCCTAATTTGAAGTCGAATTTCAACATTTCTTATATATTTGAGTGATTTTGCATCTAACTTTGTCAGATATCATCGAATAACATCCATTGAAGCTCATTGAGGTCAACTATCACTTTGTGTTGAATGAAAATTTTCAAAGTCTATCTTCCTAATTTGAAGTCGAATTTCAACATTTCTTATATATTTGAGTGAGTTTGCATCTAACTTTGTCAGATATCATCGAATAACATCCATTGAAGCTCATTGAGGTCAACTGTCACTTTGTGTTGAATGAAAATTTTCAAAGTCTATCTTCCTAATTTGAAGTCGAATTTCAACATTTCTTATATATTTGAGTGAGTTTGCATCTAACTTTGTCAGATATCATCGAATAACATCCATTGAAGCTCATTGAGGTCAACTGTCACTTTTTGTTGAATGAAAATTTTCAAAGTCTATCTTCCTAATTTGAAGTCGAATTTCAAGATTTCTTATATATTTGAGTGAGTTTGCATCTAACTTTGTCAGATATCATCGAATAACATCCATTGAAGCTCATTGAGGTCAACTATCACTTTTTGTTGAATGAAAATTTTCAAAGTCTATCTTCCTAATTTGAAGTCGAATTTCAACATTTCTTATATATTTGAGTGAGTTTGCATCTAACTTTGTCAGATATCATCGAATAACATCCATTGAAGCTCATTGAGGTCAACTATCAATTTGTGTTGAATGAAAATTTTCAAAGTCTATCTTCCTAATTTGAAGTCGAATTTCAACATTTCTTATATATTTGAGTGAGTTTGCATCTAACTTTGTCAGATATCATCGAATAACATCCATTGAAGCTCATTGAGGTCAACTATCACTTTGTGTTGAATGAAAATTTTCAAAGTCTATCTTCCTAATTTGAAGTCGAATTTCAACATTTCTTATATATTTGAGTGAGTTTGCATCTAACTTTGTCAGATATCATCGAATAACATTTATTGAAGCTCATTGAGGTCAACTATCACTTTGTGTTGAATGAAAATTTTCAAAGTCTATCTTCCTAAGTTGAAGTCGAATTTCAACATTTCTTATATATTTGAGTGAGTTTGCATCTAACTTTGTCAGATATCATCGAATAACATCCATTGAAGCTCATTGAGGTCAACTATCACTTTGTGTTGAATGAAAATTTTCAAAGTCTATCTTCCTAATTTGAAGTCGAATTTCAACATTTCTTATATATTTGAGTGAGTTTGCATCTAACTTTGTCAGATATCATCGAATAACATCCATTGAAGCTCATTGAGGTCAACTGTCACTTTGTGTTGAATGAAAATTTTCAAAGTCTATCTTCCTAATTTGAAGTCGAATTTCAACATTTCTTAAATATTTGAGTAAGTTTGCATCTAACTTTGTCAGATATCATCGAATAACATCCATTGAAGCTCATGAGGTCAACTGTCACTTTTTGTTGAATGAAAATTTTCAAAGTCTATCTTCCTAATTTGAAGTCGAATTTCAACATTTCTTATATATTTGAGTGAGTTTGCATCTAACTTTGTCAGATATCATCGAATAACATCCATTGAGGCTCATTGAGGTCAACTGTCACTTTTTGTTGAATGAAAATTTTCAAAGTCTAACTTCCTAATTTGAAGTCGAATTTCAACATTTCTTATATATTTGAGTGAGTTTGCATCTAACTTTGTCAGATATCATCGAATAACATCCATTGAAGCTCATTGAGGTCAACTATCACTTTGTGTTGAATGAAAATTTTCAAAGTCTATCTTCCTAATTTGAAGTCGAATTTCAACATTTCTTATATATTTGAGTGAGTTTGCATCTAACTTTGTCAGATATCATCGAATAACATCCATTGAAGCTCATTGAGGTCAACTATCAATTTGTGTTGAATGAAAATTTTCAAAGTCTATCTTCCTAATTTGAAGTCGAATTTCAACATTTCTTATATATTTGAGTGAGTTTGCATCTAACTTTGTCAGATATCATCGAATAACATCCATTGAGGCTCATTGAGGTCAACTGTCACTTTTTGTTGAATGAAAATTTTCAAAGTCTAACTTCCTAATTTGAAGTCGAATTTCAACATTTCTTATATATTTGAGTGAGTTTGCATCTAACTTTGTCAGATATCATCGAATAACATCCATTGAAGCTCATTGAGGTCAACTATCACTTTGTGTTGAATGAAAATTTTTAAAGTCTATCTTCCTAATTTGAAGTCGAATTTCAACATTTCTTATATATTTGAGTGAGTTTGCATCTAACTTTGTCAGATATCATCGAATAACATCCATTGAAGCTCATTGAGGTCAACTATCACTTTGTGTTGAATGAAAATTTTCAAAGTCTATCTTCCTAATTTGAAGTCGAATTTCAACATTTCTTATATATTTGAGTGAGTTTGCATCTAACTTTGTCAGATATCATCGAATAACATCCATTGAGGCTCATTGAGGTCAACTGTCACTTTTTGTTGAATGAAAATTTTCAAAGTCTAACTTCCTAATTTGAAGTCGAATTTCAACATTTCTTATATATTTGAGTGAGTTTGCATCTAACTTTGTCAGATATCATCGAATAACATCCATTGAAGCTCATTGAGGTCAACTATCACTTTGTGTTGAATGAAAATTTTTAAAGTCTATCTTCCTAATTTGAAGTCGAATTTCAACATTTCTTATATATTTGAGTGAGTTTGCATCTAACTTTGTCAGATATCATCGAATAACATCCATTGAAGCTCATTGAGGTCAACTATCACTTTGTGTTGAATGAAAATTTTCAAAGTCTATCTTCCTAATTTGAAGTCGAATTTCAACATTTCTTATATATTTGAGTGAGTTTGCATCTAACTTTGTCAGATATCATCGAATAACATTTATTGAAGCTCATTGAGGTCAACTGTCAATTTGTGTTAATTGAAAATTTTCAAAGTCTATCTTCCTAATTTGAAGTCGAATTTCAACATTTCTTATATATTTGAGTGAGTTTGCATCTAACTTTGTCAGATATCATCGAATAACATCCATTGAGGCTCATTGAGGTCAACTGTCACTTTTTGTTGAATGAAAATTTTCAAAGTCTAACTTCCTAATTTGAAGTCGAATTTCAACATTTCTTATATATTTGAGTGAGTTTGCATCTAACTTTGTCAGATATCATCGAATAACATCCATTGAAGCTCATTGAGGTCAACTATCACTTTGTGTTGAATGAAAATTTTTAAAGTCTATCTTCCTAATTTGAAGTCGAATTTCAACATTTCTTATATATTTGAGTGAGTTTGCATCTAACTTTGTCAGATATCATCGAATAACATCCATTGAAGCTCATTGAGGTCAACTATCACTTTGTGTTGAATGAAAATTTTCAAAGTCTATCTTCCTAATTTGAAGTCGAATTTCAACATTTCTTATATATTTGAGTGAGTTTGCATCTAACTTTGTCAGATATCATCGAATAACATTTATTGAAGCTCATTGAGGTCAACTGTCAATTTGTGTTAATTGAAAATTTTCAAAGTCTATCTTCCTAATTTGAAGTCGAATTTCAACATTTCTTATATATTTGAGTAAGTTTGCATCTAACTTTGTCAGATATTATCGAATAACATCCATTGAAGCTCATTGAGGTCAACTATCACTTTGTGTTGAATGAAAATTTTCAAAGTCTATCTTCCTAAGTTGAAGTCGAATTTCAACATTTCTTATATATTTGAGTGAGTTTGCATCTAACTTTGTCAGATATCATCGAATAACATCCATTGAAGCTTATTGAGGTCAACTGTCACTTTTTGTTGAATGAAAATTTTCAAAGTCTATCTTCTTAATTTGAAGTCGAATTTCAACATTTCTTATATATTTGAGTGAGTTTGCATCTAACTTTGTCAGATATCATCGAATAACATCCATTGAAGCTCATTGAGGTCAACTGTCACTTTGTGTTAATTGAAAATTTTCAAAGTCTATCTTCCTAATTTGAAGTCGAATTTCAACATTTCTTATATATTTAAGTGAGTTTGCATCTAACTTTGTCAGATATCATCGAATAACATCCATTGAAGCTCATTGAGGTCAACTGTCACTTTGTGTTGAATGAAAATTTTCAAAGTCTATCTTCCTAATTTGAAGTCGAATTTCAACATTTCTTATATATTTGAGTAAGTTTGCATCTAACTTTGTCAGATATTATCGAATAACATCCATTGAAGCTCATTGAGGTCAACTATCACTTTGTGTTGAATGAAAATTTTTAAAGTCTATCTTCCTAAGTTGAAGTCGAATTTCAACATTTCTTATATATTTGAGTGAGTTTGCATCTAACTTTGTCAGATATCATCGAATAACATCCATTGAAGCTCATTGAGGTCAACTATCACTTTGTGTTGAATGAAAATTTTCAAAGTCTATCTTCCTAATTTGAAGTCGAATTTCAACATTTCTTATATATTTGAGTGAGTTTGCATCTAACTTTGTCAGATATCATCGAATAACATTTATTGAAGCTCATTGAGGTCAACTGTCACTTTGTGTTAATTGAAAATTTTCAAAGTCTATCTTCCTAATTTGAAGTCGAATTTCAACATTTCTTATATATTTGAGTAAGTTTGCATCTAACTTTGTCAGATATTATCGAATAACATCCATTGAAGCTCATTGAGGTCAACTATCACTTTGTGTTGAATGAAAATTTTCAAAGTCTATCTTCCTAATTTGAAGTCGAATTTCAACATTTCTTAAATATTTGAGTAAGTTTGCATCTAACTTTGTCAGATATCATCGAATAACATCCATTGAAGCTCATTGAGGTCAACTATCACTTTGTGTTGAATGAAAATTTTCAAAGTCCATCTTCCTAATTTGAAGTCGAATTTCAACATTTCTTATATATTTGAGTGAGTTTGCTTCTAACTTTGTCAGATATCATCGAATAACATCCATTGAAGCTCATTGAGGTCAACTGTCACTTTGTGTTGAATGAAAATTTTCAAAGTCTATCTTCCTAATTTGAAGTCGAATTTCAACATTTCTTATATATTTGAGTGAGTTTGCATCTAACTTTGTCAGATATCATCGAATAACATTTATTGAAGCTCATTGAGGTCAACTGTCAATTTGTGTTAATTGAAAATTTTCAAAGTCTATCTTCCTAATTTGAAGTCGAATTTCAACATTTCTTATATATTTGAGTGAGTTTGCATCTAACTTTGTCAGATATCATCGAATAACATCCATTGAGGCTCATTGAGGTCAACTATCACTTTGTGTTGAATGAAAATTTTCAAAGTCTATCTTCCTAATTTGAAGTCGAATTTCAACATTTCTTATATATTTGAGTGAGTTTGCATCTAACTTTGTCAGATATCATCGAATAACATCCATTGAGGCTCATTGAGGTCAACTGTCACTTTTTGTTGAATGAAAATTTTCAAAGTCTAACTTCCTAATTTGAAGTCGAATTTCAACATTTCTTATATATTTGAGTGAGTTTGCATCTAACTTTGTCAGATATCATCGAATAACATCCATTGAAGCTCATTGAGGTCAACTATCACTTTGTGTTGAATGAAAATTTTTAAAGTCTATCTTCCTAATTTGAAGTCGAATTTCAACATTTCTTATATATTTGAGTGAGTTTGCATCTAACTTTGTCAGATATCATCGAATAACATCCATTGAAGCTCATTGAGGTCAACTATCACTTTGTGTTGAATGAAAATTTTCAAAGTCTATCTTCCTAATTTGAAGTCGAATTTCAACATTTCTTATATATTTGAGTGAGTTTGCATCTAACTTTGTCAGATATCATCGAATAACATTTATTGAAGCTCATTGAGGTCAACTGTCAATTTGTGTTAATTGAAAATTTTCAAAGTCTATCTTCCTAATTTGAAGTCGAATTTCAACATTTCTTATATATTTGAGTAAGTTTGCATCTAACTTTGTCAGATATTATCGAATAACATCCATTGAAGCTCATTGAGGTCAACTATCACTTTGTGTTGAATGAAAATTTTCAAAGTCTATCTTCCTAAGTTGAAGTCGAATTTCAACATTTCTTATATATTTGAGTGAGTTTGCATCTAACTTTGTCAGATATCATCGAATAACATCCATTGAAGCTTATTGAGGTCAACTGTCACTTTTTGTTGAATGAAAATTTTCAAAGTCTATCTTCTTAATTTGAAGTCGAATTTCAACATTTCTTATATATTTGAGTGAGTTTGCATCTAACTTTGTCAGATATCATCGAATAACATCCATTGAAGCTCATTGAGGTCAACTGTCACTTTGTGTTAATTGAAAATTTTCAAAGTCTATCTTCCTAATTTGAAGTCGAATTTCAACATTTCTTATATATTTAAGTGAGTTTGCATCTAACTTTGTCAGATATCATCGAATAACATCCATTGAAGCTCATTGAGGTCAACTGTCACTTTGTGTTGAATGAAAATTTTCAAAGTCTATCTTCCTAATTTGAAGTCGAATTTCAACATTTCTTATATATTTGAGTAAGTTTGCATCTAACTTTGTCAGATATTATCGAATAACATCCATTGAAGCTCATTGAGGTCAACTATCACTTTGTGTTGAATGAAAATTTTTAAAGTCTATCTTCCTAAGTTGAAGTCGAATTTCAACATTTCTTATATATTTGAGTGAGTTTGCATCTAACTTTGTCAGATATCATCGAATAACATCCATTGAAGCTCATTGAGGTCAACTATCACTTTGTGTTGAATGAAAATTTTCAAAGTCTATCTTCCTAATTTGAAGTCGAATTTCAACATTTCTTATATATTTGAGTGAGTTTGCATCTAACTTTGTCAGATATCATCGAATAACATTTATTGAAGCTCATTGAGGTCAACTGTCACTTTGTGTTAATTGAAAATTTTCAAAGTCTATCTTCCTAATTTGAAGTCGAATTTCAACATTTCTTATATATTTGAGTAAGTTTGCATCTAACTTTGTCAGATATTATCGAATAACATCCATTGAAGCTCATTGAGGTCAACTATCACTTTGTGTTGAATGAAAATTTTCAAAGTCTATCTTCCTAATTTGAAGTCGAATTTCAACATTTCTTAAATATTTGAGTAAGTTTGCATCTAACTTTGTCAGATATCATCGAATAACATCCATTGAAGCTCATTGAGGTCAACTATCACTTTGTGTTGAATGAAAATTTTCAAAGTCCATCTTCCTAATTTGAAGTCGAATTTCAACATTTCTTATATATTTGAGTGAGTTTGCTTCTAACTTTGTCAGATATCATCGAATAACATCCATTGAAGCTCATTGAGGTCAACTGTCACTTTGTGTTGAATGAAAATTTTCAAAGTCTATCTTCCTAATTTGAAGTCGAATTTCAACATTTCTTATATATTTGAGTGAGTTTGCATCTAACTTTGTCAGATATCATCGAATAACATTTATTGAAGCTCATTGAGGTCAACTGTCAATTTGTGTTAATTGAAAATTTTCAAAGTCTATCTTCCTAATTTGAAGTCGAATTTCAACATTTCTTATATATTTGAGTGAGTTTGCATCTAACTTTGTCAGATATCATCGAATAACATCCATTGAGGCTCATTGAGGTCAACTATCACTTTGTGTTGAATGAAAATTTTCAAAGTCTATCTTCCTAATTTGAAGTCGAATTTCAACATTTCTTATATATTTGAGTGAGTTTGCATCTAACTTTGTCAGATATCATCGAATAACATCCATTGAGGCTCATTGAGGTCAACTGTCACTTTTTGTTGAATGAAAATTTTCAAAGTCTAACTTCCTAATTTGAAGTCGAATTTCAACATTTCTTATATATTTGAGTGAGTTTGCATCTAACTTTGTCAGATATCATCGAATAACATCCATTGAAGCTCATTGAGGTCAACTATCACTTTGTGTTGAATGAAAATTTTTAAAGTCTATCTTCCTAATTTGAAGTCGAATTTCAACATTTCTTATATATTTGAGTGAGTTTGCATCTAACTTTGTCAGATATCATCGAATAACATCCATTGAAGCTCATTGAGGTCAACTATCACTTTGTGTTGAATGAAAATTTTCAAAGTCTATCTTCCTAATTTGAAGTCGAATTTCAACATTTCTTATATATTTGAGTGAGTTTGCATCTAACTTTGTCAGATATCATCGAATAACATTTATTGAAGCTCATTGAGGTCAACTGTCAATTTGTGTTAATTGAAAATTTTCAAAGTCTATCTTCCTAATTTGAAGTCGAATTTCAACATTTCTTATATATTTGAGTAAGTTTGCATCTAACTTTGTCAGATATTATCGAATAACATCCATTGAAGCTCATTGAGGTCAACTATCACTTTGTGTTGAATGAAAATTTTCAAAGTCTATCTTCCTAAGTTGAAGTCGAATTTCAACATTTCTTATATATTTGAGTGAGTTTGCATCTAACTTTGTCAGATATCATCGAATAACATCCATTGAAGCTTATTGAGGTCAACTGTCACTTTTTGTTGAATGAAAATTTTCAAAGTCTATCTTCTTAATTTGAAGTCGAATTTCAACATTTCTTATATATTTGAGTGAGTTTGCATCTAACTTTGTCAGATATCATCGAATAACATCCATTGAAGCTCATTGAGGTCAACTGTCACTTTGTGTTAATTGAAAATTTTCAAAGTCTATCTTCCTAATTTGAAGTCGAATTTCAACATTTCTTATATATTTAAGTGAGTTTGCATCTAACTTTGTCAGATATCATCGAATAACATCCATTGAAGCTCATTGAGGTCAACTATCACTTTGTGTTGAATGAAAATTTTCAAAGTCTATCTTCCTAATTTGAAGTCGAATTTCAACATTTCTTATATATTTGAGTAAGTTTGCATCTAACTTTGTCAGATATTATCGAATAACATCCATTGAAGCTCATTGAGGTCAACTATCACTTTGTGTTGAATGAAAATTTTCAAAGTCTATCTTCCTAAGTTGAAGTCGAATTTCAACATTTCTTATATATTTGAGTGAGTTTGCATCTAACTTTGTCAGATATCATCGAATAACATCCATTGAAGCTTATTGAGGTCAACTGTCACTTTTTGTTGAATGAAAATTTTCAAAGTCTATCTTCTTAATTTGAAGTCGAATTTCAACATTTCTTATATATTTGAGTGAGTTTGCATCTAACTTTGTCAGATATCATCGAATAACATCCATTGAAGCTTATTGAGGTCAACTGTCACTTTTTGTTGAATGAAAATTTTCAAAGTCTATCTTCTTAATTTGAAGTCGAATTTCAACATTTCTTATATATTTGAGTGAGTTTGCATCTAACTTTGTCAGATATCATCGAATAACATCCATTGAAGCTCATTGAGGTCAACTGTCACTTTGTGTTAATTGAAAATTTTCAAAGTCTATCTTCCTAATTTGAAGTCGAATTTCAACATTTCTTATATATTTAAGTGAGTTTGCATCTAACTTTGTCAGATATCATCGAATAACATCCATTGAAGCTCATTGAGGTCAACTGTCACTTTGTGTTGAATGAAAATTTTCAAAGTCTATCTTCCTAATTTGAAGTCGAATTTCAACATTTCTTATATATTTGAGTAAGTTTGCATCTAACTTTGTCAGATATTATCGAATAACATCCATTGAAGCTCATTGAGGTCAACTATCACTTTGTGTTGAATGAAAATTTTCAAAGTCTATCTTCCTAAGTTGAAGTCGAACTTCAACATTTCTTATATATTTGAGTGAGTTTGCATCTAACTTTGTCAGATATCATCGAATAACATCCATTGAAGCTCATTGAGGTCAACTATCACTTTGTGTTGAATGAAAATTTTCAAAGTCTATCTTCCTAATTTGAAGTCGAATTTCAACATTTCTTATATATTTGAGTGAGTTTGCATCTAACTTTGTCAGATATCATCGAATAACATTTATTGAAGCTCATTGAGGTCAACTATCACTTTGTGTTGAATGAAAATTTTCAAAGTCCATCTTCCTAATTTGAAGTCGAATTTCAACATTTCTTATATATTTGAGTGAGTTTGCTTCTAACTTTGTCAGATATCATCGAATAACATCCATTGAAGCTCATTGAGGTCAACTATCACTTTGTGTTGAATGAAAATTTTCAAAGTCTATCTTCCTAAGTTGAAGTCGAACTTCAACATTTCTTATATATTTGAGTGAGTTTGCATCTAACTTTGTCAGATATTATCGAATAACATCCATTGAAGCTCATTGAGGTCAACTATCACTTTGTGTTGAATGAAAATTTTCAAAGTCTATCTTCCTAATTTGAAGTCGAATTTCAACATTTCTTAAATATTTGAGTAAGTTTGCATCTAACTTTGTCAGATATCATCGAATAACATCCATTGAAGCTCATTGAGGTCAACTATCACTTTGTGTTGAATGAAAATTTTCAAAGTCCATCTTCCTAATTTGAAGTCGAATTTCAACATTTCTTATATATTTGAGTGAGTTTGCTTCTAACTTTGTCAGATATCATCGAATAACATCCATTGAAGCTCATTGAGGTCAACTGTCACTTTGTGTTGAATGAAAATTTTCAAAGTCTATCTTCCTAATTTGAAGTCGAATTTCAACATTTCTTATATATTTGAGTGAGTTTGCATCTAACTTTGTCAGATATCATCGAATAACATCCATTGAGGCTCATTGAGGTCAACTGTCACTTTTTGTTGAATGAAAATTTTCAAAGTCTAACTTCCTAATTTGAAGTCGAATTTCAACATTTCTTATATATTTGAGTGAGTTTGCATCTAACTTTGTCAGATATCATCGAATAACATCCATTGAAGCTCATTGAGGTCAACTATCACTTTGTGTTGAATGAAAATTTTTAAAGTCTATCTTCCTAATTTGAAGTCGAATTTCAACATTTCTTATATATTTGAGTGAGTTTGCATCTAACTTTGTCAGATATCATCGAATAACATCCATTGAAGCTCATTGAGGTCAACTATCACTTTGTGTTGAATGAAAATTTTCAAAGTCTATCTTCCTAATTTGAAGTCGAATTTCAACATTTCTTATATATTTGAGTGAGTTTGCATCTAACTTTGTCAGATATCATCGAATAACATTTATTGAAGCTCATTGAGGTCAACTGTCAATTTGTGTTAATTGAAAATTTTCAAAGTCTATCTTCCTAATTTGAAGTCGAATTTCAACATTTCTTATATATTTGAGTAAGTTTGCATCTAACTTTGTCAGATATTATCGAATAACATCCATTGAAGCTCATTGAGGTCAACTATCACTTTGTGTTGAATGAAAATTTTCAAAGTCTATCTTCCTAAGTTGAAGTCGAATTTCAACATTTCTTATATATTTGAGTGAGTTTGCATCTAACTTTGTCAGATATCATCGAATAACATCCATTGAAGCTTATTGAGGTCAACTGTCACTTTTTGTTGAATGAAAATTTTCAAAGTCTATCTTCTTAATTTGAAGTCGAATTTCAACATTTCTTATATATTTGAGTGAGTTTGCATCTAACTTTGTCAGATATCATCGAATAACATCCATTGAAGCTCATTGAGGTCAACTGTCACTTTGTGTTAATTGAAAATTTTCAAAGTCTATCTTCCTAATTTGAAGTCGAATTTCAACATTTCTTATATATTTAAGTGAGTTTGCATCTAACTTTGTCAGATATCATCGAATAACATCCATTGAAGCTCATTGAGGTCAACTGTCACTTTGTGTTAATTGAAAATTTTCAAAGTCTATCTTCCTAATTTGAAGTCGAATTTCAACATTTCTTATATATTTGAGTAAGTTTGCATCTAACTTTGTCAGATATTATCGAATAACATCCATTGAAGCTCATTGAGGTCAACTATCACTTTGTGTTGAATGAAAATTTTCAAAGTCTATCTTCCTAAGTTGAAGTCGAACTTCAACATTTCTTATATATTTGAGTGAGTTTGCATCTAACTTTGTCAGATATCATCGAATAACATCCATTGAAGCTCATTGAGGTCAACTATCACTTTGTGTTGAATGAAAATTTTCAAAGTCTATCTTCCTAATTTGAAGTCGAATTTCAACATTTCTTATATATTTGAGTGAGTTTGCATCTAACTTTGTCAGATATCATCGAATAACATTTATTGAAGCTCATTGAGGTCAACTGTCACTTTGTGTTAATTGAAAATTTTCAAAGTCTATCTTCCTAATTTGAAGTCGAATTTCAACATTTCTTATATATTTGAGTAAGTTTGCATCTAACTTTGTCAGATATTATCGAATAACATCCATTGAAGCTCATTGAGGTCAACTATCACTTTGTGTTGAATGAAAATTTTCAAAGTCTATCTTCCTAATTTGAAGTCGAATTTCAACATTTCTTATATATTTGAGTGAGTTTGCATCTAACTTTGTCAGATATCATCGAATAACATCCATTGAAGCTCATTGAGGTCAACTATCACTTTGTGTTGAATGAAAATTTTCAAAGTCCATCTTCCTAATTTGAAGTCGAATTTCAACATTTCTTATATATTTGAGTGAGTTTGCTTCTAACTTTGTCAGATATCATCGAATAACATCCATTGAAGCTCATTGAGGTCAACTGTCACTTTGTGTTGAATGAAAATTTTCAAAGTCTATCTTCCTAATTTGAAGTCGAATTTCAACATTTCTTATATATTTGAGTGAGTTTGCATCTAACTTTGTCAGATATCATCGAATAACATCCATTGAAGCTCATTGAGGTCAACTGTCACTTTGTGTTGAATGAAAATTTTCAAAGTCTATCTTCCTAATTTGAAGTCGAATTTCAACATTTCTTATATATTTGAGTGAGTTTGCATCTAACTTTGTCAGATATCATCGAATAACATCCATTGAGGCTCATTGAGGTCAACTATCACTTTGTGTTGAATGAAAATTTTCAAAGTCTATCTTCCTAATTTGAAGTCGAATTTCAACATTTCTTATATATTTGAGTGAGTTTGCATCTAACTTTGTCAGATATCATCGAATAACATTTATTGAAGCTCATTGAGGTCAACTGTCACTTTGTGTTAATTGAAAATTTTCAAAGTCTATCTTCCTAATTTGAAGTCGAATTCCAACATTTCTTATATATTTGAGTAAGTTTGCATCTAACTTTGTCAGATATTATCGAATAACATCCATTGAAGCTCATTGAGGTCAACTATCACTTTGTGTTGAATGAAAATTTTCAAAGTCTATCTTCCTAAGTTGAAGTCGAATTTCAACATTTCTTATATATTTGAGTGAGTTTGCATCTAACTTTGTCAGATATCATCGAATAACATCCATTGAAGCTTATTGAGGTCAACTGTCACTTTTTGTTGAATGAAAATTTTCAAAGTCTATCTTCTTAATTTGAAGTCGAATTTCAACATTTCTTATATATTTGAGTGAGTTTGCATCTAACTTTGTCAGATATCATCGAATAACATCCATTGAAGCTCATTGAGGTCAACTGTCACTTTGTGTTAATTGAAAATTTTCAAAGTCTATCTTCCTAATTTGAAGTCGAATTTCAACATTTCTTATATATTTAAGTGAGTTTGCATCTAACTTTGTCAGATATCATCGAATAACATCCATTGAAGCTCATTGAGGTCAACTGTCACTTTGTGTTGAATGAAAATTTTCAAAGTCTATCTTCCTAATTTGAAGTCGAATTTCAACATTTCTTATATATTTGAGTAAGTTTGCATCTAACTTTGTCAGATATTATCGAATAACATCCATTGAAGCTCATTGAGGTCAACTGTCACTTTGTGTTAATTGAAAATTTTCAAAGTCTATCTTCCTAATTTGAAGTCGAATTTCAACATTTCTTATATATTTAAGTGAGTTTGCATCTAACTTTGTCAGATATCATCGAATAACATCCATTGAAGCTCATTGAGGTCAACTGTCACTTTGTGTTGAATGAAAATTTTCAAAGTCTATCTTCCTAATTTGAAGTCGAATTTCAACATTTCTTATATATTTGAGTAAGTTTGCATCTAACTTTGTCAGATATCATCGAATAACATCCATTGAAGCTCATTGAGGTCAACTATCACTTTGTGTTAATTGAAAATTTTCAAAGTCTATCTTCCTAAGTTGAAGTCGAATTTCAACATTTCTTATATATTTGAGTGAGTTTGCATCTAACTTTGTCAGATATCATCGAATAACATCCATTGAAGCTTATTGAGGTCAACTGTCACTTTTTGTTGAATGAAAATTTTCAAAGTCTATCTTCTTAATTTGAAGTCGAATTTCAACATTTCTTATATATTTGAGTGAGTTTGCATCTAACTTTGTCAGATATCATCGAATAACATCCATTGAAGCTCATTGAGGTCAACTGTCACTTTGTGTTAATTGAAAATTTTCAAAGTCTATCTTCCTAATTTGAAGTCGAATTTCAACATTTCTTATATATTTAAGTGAGTTTGCATCTTACTTTGTCAGATATCATCGAATAACATCCATTGAAGCTCATTGAGGTCAACTGTCACTTTGTGTTGAATGAAAATTTTCAAAGTCTATCTTCCTAATTTGAAGTCGAATTTCAACATTTCTTATATATTTGAGTAAGTTTGCATCTAACTTTGTCAGATATTATCGAATAACATCCATTGAAGCTCATTGAGGTCAACTGTCACTTTGTGTTAATTGAAAATTTTCAAAGTCTATCTTCCTAATTTGAAGTCGAATTTCAACATTTCTTATATATTTAAGTGAGTTTGCATCTAACTTTGTCAGATATCATCGAATAACATCCATTGAAGCTCATTGAGGTCAACTGTCACTTTGTGTTGAATGAAAATTTTCAAAGTCTATCTTCCTAATTTGAAGTCGAATTTCAACATTTCTTATATATTTGAGTGAGTTTGCATCTAACTTTGTCAGATATCATCGAATAACATCCATTGAAGCTCATTGAGGTCAACTGTCACTTTGTGTTAATTGAAAATTTTCAAAGTCTATCTTCCTAATTTGAAGTCGAATTTCAACATTTCTTATATATTTAAGTGAGTTTGCATCTAACTTTGTCAGATATCATCGAATAACATTCATTGAAGCTCATTGAGGTCAACTGTCACTTTGTGTTGAATGAAAATTTTCAAAGTCTATCTTCCTAATTTGAAGTCGAATTTCAACATTTCTTATATATTTGAGTAAGTTTGCATCTAACTTTGTCAGATATTATCGAATAACATCCATTGAAGCTCATTGAGGTCAACTATCACTTTGTGTTGAATGAAAATTTTCAAAGTCTATCTTCCTAAGTTGAAGTCGAATTTCAACATTTCTTATATATTTGAGTGAGTTTGCATCTAACTTTGTCAGATATCATCGAATAACATCCATTGAAGCTCATTGAGGTCAATTATCACTTTGTGTTAATTGAAAATTTTCAAAGTCTATCTTCCTAATTTGAAGTCGAATTTCAACATTTCTTATATATTTGAGTAAGTTTGCATCTAACTTTGTCAGATATTATCGAATAACATCCATTGAAGCTCATTGAGGTCAACTATCACTTTGTGTTGAATGAAAATTTTCAAAGTCTATCTTCCTAATTTGAAGTCGAATTTCAACATTTCTTATATATTTGAGTGAGTTTGCTTCTAACTTTGTCAGATATCATCGAATAACATCCATTGAAGCTCATTGAGGTCAACTGTCACTTTGTGTTGAATGAAAATTTTCAAAGTCTATCTTCCTAATTTGAAGTCGAATTTCAACATTTCTTATATATTTGAGTAAGTTTGCATCTAACTTTGTCAGATATTATCGAATAACATCCATTGAAGCTCATTGAGGTCAACTGTCACTTTGTGTTAATTGAAAATTTTCAAAGTCTATCTTCCTAATTTGAAGTCGAATTTCAACATTTCTTATATATTTAAGTGAGTTTGCATCTAACTTTGTCAGATATCATCGAATAACATTCATTGAAGCTCATTGAGGTCAACTGTCACTTTGTGTTGAATGAAAATTTTCAAAGTCTATCTTCCTAATTTGAAGTCGAATTTCAACATTTCTTATATATTTGAGTAAGTTTGCATCTAACTTTGTCAGATATTATCGAATAACATCCATTGAAGCTCATTGAGGTCAACTATCACTTTGTGTTGAATGAAAATTTTCAAAGTCTATCTTCCTAAGTTGAAGTCGAATTTCAACATTTCTTATATATTTGAGTAAGTTTGCATCTAACTTTGTCAGATATTATCGAATAACATCCATTGAAGCTCATTGAGGTCAACTATCACTTTGTGTTGAATGAAAATTTTCAAAGTCTATCTTCCTAATTTGAAGTCGAATTTCAACATTTCTTATATATTTGAGTGAGTTTGCTTCTAACTTTGTCAGATATCATCGAATAACATCCATTGAAGCTCATTGAGGTCAACTGTCACTTTGTGTTGAATGAAAATTTTCAAAGTCTATCTTCCTAATTTGAAGTCGAATTTCAACATTTCTTATATATTTGAGTAAGTTTGCATCTAACTTTGTCAGATATTATCGAATAACATCCATTGAAGCTCATTGAGGTCAACTATCACTTTGTGTTGAATGAAAATTTTCAAAGTCCATCTTCCTAATTTGAAGTCGAATTTCAACATTTCTTATATATTTGAGTGAGTTTGCTTCTAACTTTGTCAGATATCATCGAATAACATCCATTGAAGCTCATTGAGGTCAACTGTCACTTTGTGTTGAATGAAAATTTTCAAAGTCTATCTTCCTAATTTGAAGTCGAATTTCAACATTTCTTATATATTTGAGTGAGTTTGCATCTAACTTTGTCAGATATCATCGAATAACATCCATTGAGGCTCATTGAGGTCAACTGTCACTTTTTGTTGAATGAAAATTTTCAAAGTCTAACTTCCTAATTTGAAGTCGAATTTCAACATTTCTTATATATTTGAGTGAGTTTGCATCTAACTTTGTCAGATATCATCGAATAACATCCATTGAAGCTCATTGAGGTCAACTATCACTTTGTGTTGAATGAAAATTTTCAAAGTCTATCTTCCTAATTTGAAGTCGAATTTCAACATTTCTTATATATTTGAGTGAGTTTGCATCTAACTTTGTCAGATATCATCGAATAACATCCATTGAAGCTCATTGAGGTCAACTGTCACTTTGTGTTGAATGAAAATTTTCAAAGTCTATCTTCCTAATTTGAAGTCGAATTTCAACATTTCTTATATATTTGAGTGAGTTTGCATCTAACTTTGTCAGATATCATCGAATAACATCCATTGAAGCTCATTGAGGTCAACTGTCACTTTGTGTTGAATGAAAATTTTCAAAGTCTATCTTCCTAAATTGAAGTCGAATTTCAACATTTCTTATATATTTGAGTGAGTTTGCATCTAACTTTGTCAGATATCATCGAATAACATCCATTGAGGCTCATTGAGGTCAACTATCACTTTGTGTTGAATGAAAATTTTCAAAGTCTATCTTCCTAATTTGAAGTCGAATTTCAACATTTCTTATATATTTGAGTGAGTTTGCATCTAACTTTGTCAGATATCATCGAATAACATTTATTGAAGCTCATTGAGGTCAACTGTCACTTTGTGTTAATTGAAAATTTTCAAAGTCTATCTTCCTAATTTGAAGTCGAATTTCAACATTTCTTATATATTTGAGTAAGTTTGCATCTAACTTTGTCAGATATTATCGAATAACATCCATTGAAGCTCATTGAGGTCAACTATCACTTTGTGTTGAATGAAAATTTTCAAAGTCTATCTTCCTAAGTTGAAGTCGAATTTCAACATTTCTTATATATTTGAGTGAGTTTGCATCTAACTTTGTCAGATATCATCGAATAACATCCATTGAAGCTTATTGAGGTCAACTGTCACTTTTTGTTGAATGAAAATTTTCAAAGTCTATCTTCTTAATTTGAAGTCGAATTTCAACATTTCTTATATATTTGAGTGAGTTTGCATCTAACTTTGTCAGATATCATCGAATAACATCCATTGAAGCTCATTGAGGTCAACTGTCACTTTGTGTTGAATGAAAATTTTCAAAGTCTATCTTCCTAATTTGAAGTCGAATTTCAACATTTCTTATATATTTGAGTAAGTTTGCATCTAACTTTGTCAGATATCATCGAATAACATCCATTGAAGCTCATTGAGGTCAACTATCACTTTGTGTTAATTGAAAATTTTCAAAGTCTATCTTCCTAAGTTGAAGTCGAATTTCAACATTTCTTATATATTTGAGTGAGTTTGCATCTAACTTTGTCAGATATCATCGAATAACATCCATTGAAGCTTATTGAGGTCAACTGTCACTTTTTGTTGAATGAAAATTTTCAAAGTCTATCTTCTTAATTTGAAGTCGAATTTCAACATTTCTTATATATTTGAGTGAGTTTGCATCTAACTTTGTCAGATATTATCGAATAACATCCATTGAAGCTCATTGAGGTCAACTATCACTTTGTGTTGAATGAAAATTTTCAAAGTCTATCTTCCTAAGTTGAAGTCGAATTTCAACATTTCTTATATATTTGAGTAAGTTTGCATCTAACTTTGTCAGATATTATCGAATAACATCCATTGAAGCTCATTGAGGTCAACTATCACTTTGTGTTGAATGAAAATTTTCAAAGTCTATCTTCCTAAGTTGAAGTCGAATTTCAACATTTCTTATATATTTGAGTGAGTTTGCATCTAACTTTGTCAGATATCATCGAATAACATCCATTGAAGCTCATTGAGGTCAACTATCACTTTGTGTTGAATGAAAATTTTCAAAGTCTATCTTCCTAATTTGAAGTCGAATTTCAACATTTCTTATATATTTGAGTAAGTTTGCATCTAACTTTGTCAGATATTATCGAATAACATCCATTGAAGCTCATTGAGGTCAACTATCACTTTGTGTTGAATGAAAATTTTCAAAGTCTATCTTCCTAAGTTGAAGTCGAATTTCAACATTTCTTATATATTTGAGTGAGTTTGCATCTAACTTTGTCAGATATCATCGAATAACATCCATTGAAGCTCATTGAGGTCAATTATCACTTTGTGTTAATTGAAAATTTTCAAAGTCTATCTTCCTAATTTGAAGTCGAATTTCAACATTTCTTATATATTTGAGTAAGTTTGCATCTAACTTTGTCAGATATTATCGAATAACATCCATTGAAGCTCATTGAGGTCAACTATCACTTTGTGTTGAATGAAAATTTTCAAAGTCTATCTTCCTAATTTGAAGTCGAATTTCAACATTTCTTATATATTTGAGTGAGTTTGCTTCTAACTTTGTCAGATATCATCGAATAACATCCATTGAAGCTCATTGAGGTCAACTGTCACTTTGTGTTGAATGAAAATTTTCAAAGTCTATCTTCCTAATTTGAAGTCGAATTTCAACATTTCTTATATATTTGAGTAAGTTTGCATCTAACTTTGTCAGATATTATCGAATAACATCCATTGAAGCTCATTGAGGTCAACTGTCACTTTGTGTTAATTGAAAATTTTCAAAGTCTATCTTCCTAATTTGAAGTCGAATTTCAACATTTCTTATATATTTAAGTGAGTTTGCATCTAACTTTGTCAGATATCATCGAATAACATTCATTGAAGCTCATTGAGGTCAACTGTCACTTTGTGTTGAATGAAAATTTTCAAAGTCTATCTTCCTAATTTGAAGTCGAATTTCAACATTTCTTATATATTTGAGTAAGTTTGCATCTAACTTTGTCAGATATTATCGAATAACATCCATTGAAGCTCATTGAGGTCAACTATCACTTTGTGTTGAATGAAAATTTTCAAAGTCTATCTTCCTAATTTGAAGTCGAATTTCAACATTTCTTATATATTTGAGTGAGTTTGCTTCTAACTTTGTCAGATATCATCGAATAACATCCATTGAAGCTCATTGAGGTCAACTGTCACTTTGTGTTGAATGAAAATTTTCAAAGTCTATCTTCCTAATTTGAAGTCGAATTTCAACATTTCTTATATATTTGAGTAAGTTTGCATCTAACTTTGTCAGATATTATCGAATAACATCCATTGAAGCTCATTGAGGTCAACTGTCACTTTGTGTTGAATGAAAATTTTCAAAGTCTATCTTCCTAATTTGAAGTCGAATTTCAACATTTCTTATATATTTGAGTGAGTTTGCATCTAACTTTGTCAGATATCATCGAATAACATCCATTGAGGCTCATTGAGGTCAACTGTCACTTTTTGTTGAATGAAAATTTTCAAAGTCTAACTTCCTAATTTGAAGTCGAATTTCAACATTTCTTATATATTTGAGTGAGTTTGCATCTAACTTTGTCAGATATCATCGAATAACATCCATTGAAGCTCATTGAGGTCAACTATCACTTTGTGTTGAATGAAAATTTTCAAAGTCTATCTTCCTAATTTGAAGTCGAATTTCAACATTTCTTATATATTTGAGTGAGTTTGCATCTAACTTTGTCAGATATCATCGAATAACATCCATTGAAGCTCATTGAGGTCAACTGTCACTTTGTGTTGAATGAAAATTTTCAAAGTCTATCTTCCTTATTTGAAGTCGAATTTCAACATTTCTTATATATTTGAGTGAGTTTGCATCTAACTTTGTCAGATATCATCGAATAACATCCATTGAAGCTCATTGAGGTCAACTGTCACTTTGTGTTGAATGAAAATTTTCAAAGTCTATCTTCCTAAATTGAAGTCGAATTTCAACATTTCTTATATATTTGAGTGAGTTTGCATCTAACTTTGTCAGATATCATCGAATAACATCCATTGAGGCTCATTGAGGTCAACTATCACTTTGTGTTGAATGAAAATTTTCAAAGTCTATCTTCCTAGTTTGAAGTCGAATTTCAACATTTCTTATATATTTGAGTGAGTTTGCATCTAACTTTGTCAGATATCATCGAATAACATTTATTGAAGCTCATTGAGGTCAACTGTCACTTTGTGTTAATTGAAAATTTTCAAAGTCTATCTTCCTAATTTGAAGTCGAATTTCAACATTTCTTATATATTTGAGTAAGTTTGCATCTAACTTTGTCAGATATTATCGAATAACATCCATTGAAGCTCATTGAGGTCAACTATCACTTTGTGTTGAATGAAAATTTTCAAAGTCTATCTTCCTAAGTTGAAGTCGAATTTCAACATTTCTTATATATTTGAGTGAGTTTGCATCTAACTTTGTCAGATATCATCGAATAACATCCATTGAAGCTTATTGAGGTCAACTGTCACTTTTTGTTGAATGAAAATTTTCAAAGTCTATCTTCTTAATTTGAAGTCGAATTTCAACATTTCTTATATATTTGAGTGAGTTTGCATCTAACTTTGTCAGATATCATCGAATAACATCCATTGAAGCTCATTGAGGTCAACTGTCACTTTGTGTTGAATGAAAATTTTCAAAGTCTATCTTCCTAATTTGAAGTCGAATTTCAACATTTCTTATATATTTGAGTAAGTTTGCATCTAACTTTGTCAGATATTATCGAATAACATCCATTGAAGCTCATTGAGGTCAACTGTCACTTTGTGTTAATTGAAAATTTTCAAAGTCTATCTTCCTAATTTGAAGTCGAATTTCAACATTTCTTATATATTTAAGTGAGTTTGCTTCTAACTTTGTCAGATATCATCGAATAACATCCATTGAAGCTCATTGAGGTCAACTGTCACTTTGTGTTGAATGAAAATTTTCAAAGTCTATCTTCCTAATTTGAAGTCGAATTTCAACATTTCTTATATATTTGAGTAAGTTTGCATCTAACTTTGTCAGATATTATCGAATAACATCCATTGAAGCTCATTGAGGTCAACTGTCACTTTGTGTTAATTGAAAATTTTCAAAGTCTATCTTCCTAATTTGAAGTCGAATTTCAACATTTCTTATATATTTAAGTGAGTTTGCATCTAACTTTGTCAGATATCATCGAATAACATTCATTGAAGCTCATTGAGGTCAACTGTCACTTTGTGTTGAATGAAAATTTTCAAAGTCTATCTTCCTAATTTGAAGTCGAATTTCAACATTTCTTATATATTTGAGTAAGTTTGCATCTAACTTTGTCAGATATTATCGAATAACATCCATTGAAGCTCATTGAGGTCAACTATCACTTTGTGTTGAATGAAAATTTTCAAAGTCTATCTTCCTAAGTTGAAGTCGAATTTCAACATTTCTTATATATTTGAGTAAGTTTGCATCTAACTTTGTCAGATATTATCGAATAACATCCATTGAAGCTCATTGAGGTCAACTATCACTTTGTGTTGAATGAAAATTTTCAAAGTCTATCTTCCTAATTTGAAGTCGAATTTCAACATTTCTTATATATTTGAGTGAGTTTGCTTCTAACTTTGTCAGATATCATCGAATAACATCCATTGAAGCTCATTGAGGTCAACTGTCACTTTGTGTTGAATGAAAATTTTCAAAGTCTATCTTCCTAATTTGAAGTCGAATTTCAACATTTCTTATATATTTGAGTAAGTTTGCATCTAACTTTGTCAGATATTATCGAATAACATCCATTGAAGCTCATTGAGGTCAACTATCACTTTGTGTTGAATGAAAATTTTCAAAGTCCATCTTCCTAATTTGAAGTCGAATTTCAACATTTCTTATATATTTGAGTGAGTTTGCTTCTAACTTTGTCAGATATCATCGAATAACATCCATTGAAGCTCATTGAGGTCAACTGTCACTTTGTGTTGAATGAAAATTTTCAAAGTCTATCTTCCTAATTTGAAGTCGAATTTCAACATTTCTTATATATTTGAGTGAGTTTGCATCTAACTTTGTCAGATATCATCGAATAACATCCATTGAGGCTCATTGAGGTCAACTGTCACTTTTTGTTGAATGAAAATTTTCAAAGTCTAACTTCCTAATTTGAAGTCGAATTTCAACATTTCTTATATATTTGAGTGAGTTTGCATCTAACTTTGTCAGATATCATCGAATAACATCCATTGAAGCTCATTGAGGTCAACTATCACTTTGTGTTGAATGAAAATTTTCAAAGTCTATCTTCCTAATTTGAAGTCGAATTTCAACATTTCTTATATATTTGAGTGAGTTTGCATCTAACTTTGTCAGATATCATCGAATAACATCCATTGAAGCTCATTGAGGTCAACTGTCACTTTGTGTTGAATGAAAATTTTCAAAGTCTATCTTCCTAATTTGAAGTCGAATTTCAACATTTCTTATATATTTGAGTGAGTTTGCATCTAACTTTGTCAGATATCATCGAATAACATCCATTGAAGCTCATTGAGGTCAACTGTCACTTTGTGTTGAATGAAAATTTTCAAAGTCTATCTTCCTAAATTGAAGTCGAATTTCAACATTTCTTATATATTTGAGTGAGTTTGCATCTAACTTTGTCAGATATCATCGAATAACATCCATTGAGGCTCATTGAGGTCAACTATCACTTTGTGTTGAATGAAAATTTTCAAAGTCTATCTTCCTAATTTGAAGTCGAATTTCAACATTTCTTATATATTTGAGTGAGTTTGCATCTAACTTTGTCAGATATCATCGAATAATATTTATTGAAGCTCATTGAGGTCAACTGTCACTTTGTGTTAATTGAAAATTTTCAAAGTCTATCTTCCTAATTTGAAGTCGAATTTCAACATTTCTTATATATTTGAGTAAGTTTGCATCTAACTTTGTCAGATATCATCGAATAACATCCATTGAAGCTCATTGAGGTCAACTATCACTTTGTGTTAATTGAAAATTTTCAAAGTCTATCTTCCTAAGTTGAAGTCGAATTTCAACATTTCTTATATATTTGAGTGAGTTTGCATCTAACTTTGTCAGATATCATCGAATAACATCCATTGAAGCTTATTGAGGTCAACTGTCACTTTTTGTTGAATGAAAATTTTCAAAGTCTATCTTCTTAATTTGAAGTCGAATTTCAACATTTCTTATATATTTGAGTGAGTTTGCATCTAACTTTGTCAGATATTATCGAATAACATCCATTGAAGCTCATTGAGGTCAACTATCACTTTGTGTTGAATGAAAATTTTCAAAGTCTATCTTCCTAAGTTGAAGTCGAATTTCAACATTTCTTATATATTTGAGTAAGTTTGCATCTAACTTTGTCAGATATTATCGAATAACATCCATTGAAGCTCATTGAGGTCAACTATCACTTTGTGTTGAATGAAAATTTTCAAAGTCTATCTTCCTAAGTTGAAGTCGAATTTCAACATTTCTTATATATTTGAGTGAGTTTGCATCTAACTTTGTCAGATATCATCGAATAACATCCATTGAAGCTCATTGAGGTCAACTATCACTTTGTGTTAATTGAAAATTTTCAAAGTCTATCTTCCTAATTTGAAGTCGAATTTCAACATTTCTTATATATTTGAGTAAGTTTGCATCTAACTTTGTCAGATATTATCGAATAACATCCATTGAAGCTCATTGAGGTCAACTATCACTTTGTGTTGAATGAAAATTTTCAAAGTCTATCTTCCTAATTTGAAGTCGAATTTCAACATTTCTTATATATTTGAGTAAGTTTGCATCTAACTTTGTCAGATATTATCGAATAACATCCATTGAAGCTCATTGAGGTCAACTATCACTTTGTGTTGAATGAAAATTTTCAAAGTCTATCTTCCTAAGTTGAAGTCGAATTTCAACATTTCTTATATATTTGAGTGAGTTTGCATCTAACTTTGTCAGATATCATCGAATAACATCCATTGAAGCTCATTGAGGTCAATTATCACTTTGTGTTAATTGAAAATTTTCAAAGTCTATCTTCCTAATTTGAAGTCGAATTTCAACATTTCTTATATATTTGAGTAAGTTTGCATCTAACTTTGTCAGATATTATCGAATAACATCCATTGAAGCTCATTGAGGTCAACTATCACTTTGTGTTGAATGAAAATTTTCAAAGTCTATCTTCCTAATTTGAAGTCGAATTTCAACATTTCTTATATATTTGAGTGAGTTTGCTTCTAACTTTGTCAGATATCATCGAATAACATCCATTGAAGCTCATTGAGGTCAACTGTCACTTTGTGTTGAATGAAAATTTTCAAAGTCTATCTTCCTAATTTGAAGTCGAATTTCAACATTTCTTATATATTTGAGTAAGTTTGCATCTAACTTTGTCAGATATTATCGAATAACATCCATTGAAGCTCATTGAGGTCAACTGTCACTTTGTGTTAATTGAAAATTTTCAAAGTCTATCTTCCTAATTTGAAGTCGAATTTCAACATTTCTTATATATTTAAGTGAGTTTGCATCTAACTTTGTCAGATATCATCGAATAACATTCATTGAAGCTCATTGAGGTCAACTGTCACTTTGTGTTGAATGAAAATTTTCAAAGTCTATCTTCCTAATTTGAAGTCGAATTTCAACATTTCTTATATATTTGAGTAAGTTTGCATCTAACTTTGTCAGATATTATCGAATAACATCCATTGAAGCTCATTGAGGTCAACTATCACTTTGTGTTGAATGAAAATTTTCAAAGTCTATCTTCCTAATTTGAAGTCGAATTTCAACATTTCTTATATATTTG